>VDFB02058242.1:86625992-86659410 GCA_007258455.2 Sequoia sempervirens
GAATGCTCAGTAAGACGAAATTAGAGGTTACCAGATCAAGTTATTCTCCTAAGTGATACTTCCCCTCTCTTCCAAAGGCTTGAACCTGTCCCTGCATTTCAACTTAGTTCACTATAGTAGTAGTTAGCGGTATCAATGTATCCATATACTTCTCATACATATCATATTCACATTATATATTTCTTATACTAAATCATAAAGCATTCAATTGAATCAAACATTCATTCAACATATTCCATAAAATTCATAAATAAACACATTCATATTTATTGAAGTAATTCACCAAACAATGTAATAGTAAACGAGGTAATAACACATGGGGTGTAACAAACATATTCCTCCAATTCACCACTTGAGGCTATTACAATAATTTCAGCCATAGGTATAACATGAGGGTCCCTAAATATAATTTCTATACGACACTACATTTTGAGGGCATATCCCTAGAAAGTGATAAAGAGTCCAACTTATTCAGGGAAACAAAATGTAGATGGTTGAAGTTGGTAGCCTCTTTCATCCTTCTTTTCTCTTGATTGATTCACAACAGGGTGTGAATGAAAGTCTCAGTATCACTTAGCCAAATGGCATTGTCATGATTGGTTCCCTTAATGGTTCAAACAAGGGCTTATTTTTCCTTCTTGGCTTGTAGGTAGCACTCATTTCCAATCACTAGCTTTATTGCAATCATCTTGAGACACACCATCTTGGCACAATAATTTCCAAAATTAAACTCATATAATGTTGGATTGGAAACATAGCGAACACATAGGTTCCAGAGCTGAACCTAGTAGCTTTGATACCACGTGTAACATGCCCATTGTTTTGCACAGTAAATTTTTCTATGTGTTTACCCACAAGTGAATAGTTTATGCATCTAACCTTTAAGAGTAATAAAAAAAAATCTTTTCTTTTGAATAATAAATGCACATTTGAAACATATTTCAAAATTTCCCATTGCATACAAAAGAATTCCTTTCATTAAATCAAATAATTATGATACATAATTTCCATATGACATTTCATATTTGCAATTCTCATAGAGATGGATGGAAGTTGCAAACATAGCTTAAAAAATCTTATAGAATATATAAAGTACAAATGGTCTAGGTAGTCCCCCTCAAATCTTGGCTGCCAACTAATGAGGAGAAGCATCACTCAAGTGCTTTTCCACCAACCATGGACTTATTGCGGTCCCCCACACATCTACTGAACTGGTAAGATGGCCCTACCCTTCGATGAAGAGATTGGTTTGGTAACCTCATAACAATAGCCTTTTCTGAGCTTGGTGTTGTGTCCTATACATATCTAGTACCGATATACAGTGGTTACAACTTACATGTATGAATATCCCTTTCCTAGTACGTAATCTCAGATCACAGTGAAACCAACAGTGTAAGCAATGAAAATTTACACTACTTTGGCCAAAGTATTCATCACCCAAAATTTAGATTGGATGTCACATATTCACACACCTTCCTAGCTCAATTTGGTTTAATAACCATTCATACTCTATACCTAGGTTACCTCTTTCCCATAGATTAGAAAAATCCCAAGAATAACCCACTTAACATCTCATAAACAAAGTGACTTTACTACCAAAGTAACTCTAGCAACTTCTCACTCTTTGCTACATATGTCTAGTTTAGACATCCTACATATAGCGATGACAACTACATATAGTATAAATACATTGCATTCATACAAATTCCCATATATAAGGTACATACAAATATAACTAGTAAGATATGTTCTATAACATAATGCACAACCAAGAGACACACAATCATAAACAAACATCTCAACATATTCAAAATCATTCTTTTCCAACATAGTAATAAAACTAATTAACCTTTCCAACATAAACAACAAAGGTATAGAAACTAGCATGCCTGCATAATGCTCCAATTGATTAAACTCCTTCCTAGTTCTAATCCTCAAGCTCACTTGATTCCTCCTTCAAGATCCACTTGATTTCCCTCTTCTAACTTCTCACTAACTCTCACAATAATCATAAATACGAAATAGCAAAATAACTCTCAACTCACTAACTCAGAAATCATAGTAAAATAACATCAAGATAATCAAAATGATGTGTAGAAATTGGTAGAATGAGCAGCTCTATTTATACTAAATTGTGAGCAATCGAAGGCTACAAACAAGCTCATGAGATTTCCATCTTCCTATCAACTCAACCAGATAAAAGAGTGGTGGCAGCTAAAAACATTGATAGCAAACACATGCACAACTAGCTTACACCTCAAAGAATGAGTTGCTCTTTTTAATGGACATCAAGAATAACACTAAAAAATGCAAGCTAAAGTTTCCTAAATGCATCGACTTGCTTTGGCTTTCCAATCTAAAGACTAAGTCGCCTCTTTTAGTTGCTACCATATGAGTTTTGGATTTGAAATAGTGTTCTACAGGCCACAAAGAACTTGGTGCCACATTATGTTTAGTGCCCACATATAAAGGAAGACAAGGTCAACATATGGTTCGCCCCTTGCTTTGCTTACATGTTTGCTTTACACAATTTTTGACTTATTCAAGGTGGTAATTATGGTACACAATAATATAACTCAACAATATGCATAAAGGTTGCGCTTTATTATGTGCCTTAGTTAATGTAAAGCATTAATAATAGAATAATCGATATATCTCCATCAATTTATATTAATCGATTCATATCGATTGATTCACATTATGATAATCAACCTATAATATATAAACCAATATATATATATATATACATATTATATATATGTGTGTGTGAGGGGGAAAATCATAAATGCAAACAAGATAAATGTAAATGAAATCATAATCTAATCTAAGATCAAGAGCATTAATCTAGATTTAATCTTATACTTACAAAATGAACAATTAAGATTACTAAATTCAAGCACATGTGAATGCAATACATAAAAAAATGAATTCAACAACGAAATCATTACCCATCTCATATCGGAGTGCATTTTCCTGATGTTGGATTGCTCGTATCACTGTGAAGCCTCCATATTTCGTATGCAAAGCTTGGAGAATGATGTCTTGGTTGGTTGATCGAAGAAATGTTTGAAGCTCTAATGGTGGTTGTGAATGTTGGCAGTACTTCTTTGTGCAAATGATGTTGGCTCTTTGATCCTTTTTTGTGAGGAAAGAGGTTTGTTATATAGAAAATGAGATTTGAAATGAACGATCAAGATTAAACAATGTTGAATCAAGATTGACGGTTGAAAGGTGTTGAGAGGATTTAGACATGAGTAGATTGTGCAAAGTAGATTGCACAATTTGTGTGATTGAGGAATAGATTGGTTAGTCAAGATTTAGATTGATCAATCAAGATTTAGATGGCTTAGTTAGGAAATTGATTGATCAGTTAACAAATTAGATTGATCATTTAGCAAATTATATGGTTCAGTTAGCAATTATAATTTGCTTAATTAGAAAGTGGGTGTGGAAAATTGATTAATTGATTTAATTAATTAATTCCTTTTTGCAGTTGAACATGCAAATCAAGTTTGACTTTTGCAAACAAAGTTATATTATTTTGATTTGATTTTTGATGATTGATTTGAATAGTTTGATTTAATTTATTCAAATTTTGAGGGAAAGTGTCGTAATTAAATTATTATGATTTAATAATTCAATTAACTTAGGGGAATAAGGTGATTTAGTGACGTAATTAAATAATTGGTGTTATTTAACTAATCAAGAAGAAGTAATGTGAGATTAGGACTTCATTAAATAAATGTAATTTATTTAATTGGTTGAAATGATGAAATGTGAATTAATCAAATAATGTAATATTATTCAATTAATAGCAAAAATAGGGTTTTTCAGGACTTTATTAAATAACTAAAATTTATTTAATTTGTCAAGAATGATGAAACAATGAATTAATTGAATAATGTTGTATTATTCAATTAATAGGTGAAATTAGGGTTTTGGATGTTGTTTGATGGTGTTAGGTCAATTTTAAATGTCCACATTTTCCCCCTCTTTGAGACAAAGTATTGGTTGCTTTGTTTCAAATATTCCAATTTTAAGATCAAGTTTTTGAAAAAAAATTATGTCCCATCGTGCCTCGATGTTCAACGAAATGATGGTAGGACTTTGTGTTGCCCACTCGAGAGGTTGGCCAATTTTTTTGATTTTGAGATAGGCTCATGACATTGTTCTATTTCAGTTTAGGCTTTTTTAGGACAAAAAATAGGTCTATAGGTCCCTCATTGCTTGCTTTAATGTTCCTGGGAAGTCCTAATGTGAACGTAGGAAGGTTCCCTAATTAAAAATTAGGATTTCCTAGGTAAAAAATAGGGTTTTGGAGGGTTATAATTTCCTCATTTGTGCTTTGATCCTATAGCTAATTCTTGTCTCTAGATTTCCCATTTTGTTAGTTGTCGAGGAGTAATGTCGAGGATTCAGGGAGCCCTGCATTGTTCAGACCTAGTTTGGGAGTTTGCAGGCATCGGTGACCCGATATGTATCCTCTCACTTCTCGTTTTTGATTTTTCACGTTCTCGTATTTCGTGTATAAGGTTCCTTGAGTCAATAGCGAAGTTTTGATGATTTCAGAGCATTTGCATCATTTTCCTCGCACTTGTCTGTTCAGGAAGCTCGCCCTTGACATAAACCCTCACCCTTGCTCTAGATCCTCACCGTTGACCTAAAACTTCACCCTTGTTTTATGCTTTTGATGTTTATCTTCGCTTTTGAATGTTGTTTAAACTGTTTCCTTACATTTGCTTTAAATCCTCCCACTTTCTTCAAATCCTTGCATTTGATATTCTCGCCCTTGCATTAAACCCTCGCCTTTGCTCTTGTTTCTTTGCATTTGTTCTTGTTTCTTTGCATTTGCTCTTGTTTCTTTACATTTGCTCTTGTTTATTTTATTTTGCTAAATATTGTTAGCTTTTTCCTATTTGGAACCCTAAGTTTTGTTTTTCATCATTTTTCTATTGTTTTTCCTTATTTTATGTGTTCAGAGTGAAACCCTAACATCGTGGGTTAAAATGATTGCAAGTGGTCCTTAAACCATTGCAACCGAGGGAGAGACAACCATAGGATCTATTCGATTCAATTATTGGTTTTGATGTTCTAGAGTGATACTTTCTAGATGCAGTCGGGTTGTGTCATATATGTTACATGCCTCCCATCTAGACTCATACAACGATGATGACCACACTTGTGGAGTGGTGGCATTTAGAGACGTCCTCATTTCATTTACCCACAAGAGACATGACCATTACACTTGAGAACGTGTGGAGGATTCTCCGCATTCCCATCCATGGCAAGCTCGTGACATATCATGTTTGATGGGGTACCCATGCCATGTGGCATGTGTTGGATGTGAGACACTTTGAGGTTCAACAGTGAGAGATTGATTTGTCTGAGTTCGTCAGCAGTGCAGACCTTGTTTCTCTTATCCTTTGTGGATTGCTTTCGGGATTAGTTGTTCATAATAAGAGAGGCAGTTAGTTCCCTATTGGATGGGGTATTTGTATTGAGGGTATGTTTGAGCATGGTATCAAATATGCATGGGGTCTTGTCTTCTCGCCCACCTCTACAGAGATATGCATGAGGTTGTATATCGGGGCGAGAAAACTATTTCTGCAAGTGTTTCACTTTTGCATATTTGGGCCTGGGAGCACATCGCAGTTGCTTGATCTGATGGGATATAGGATAGTACTCCTAATGATTCGTACTCATATCGTTATGGAGATTTCCTACATTACACCCTACCTGGAGATGTTCCCTATTGGCGCCATGTTTTTGATGAGATGCTAGGTTTTGTATGGAGACCTTATATGGACTATGAGGCATGGTCAGAGGATCCAAAGCATCTCGTTTGTTGTTGACATACCAAGTGGTTTATTGGTCATTCTCACTCTCTACTAGAGCATTACTTACCAGACAAAGTATGCTATCAATTTAGAGAGAGACAAGGCTGGTTTCTTGATATGTATAAGGCTCGTTTCAGTCAGACTACTAGGGAGGTCCATGTATGGGGTCACCAAGCAAATAGAGATGATATTGTTGTTGAGTTTAGAGCACTTGCCCTTGTTGGTTGGGGTTGGTCTGTGGGTTTAGCAGATCTAGGTACTACTCTTGATTATGATCAGTGGTGGGCACAGTGCAGGCCATTGAGATTCACAGATCCTGGGGGTGACCCTACTTTAGGTAGAGTAGGTATTACAGGTCAGCGTGGGGAGTGACAACACATTGAGGTTCTTGCAAAGTAGTTGGATAGGGCTCGTCGTGATGGGGCACAGGGTGATCAAGATGAGCATATGCCTCAAGCGCAAGGTCATGGACAGGTTTCAAGTCCCCCTCCACCACCTGGGGATGGAGGTATATAGTTAGCTGAGATGACTATTGCTAGAGACATAGAGATAGTGTGACAACAGGTTGCAGAGGCTCAGGTTGCTACTCTGACCATAGAGACAAATAGTTTGAGGGCTAAGTGAGATAGTGAGAGCAAGCGATGACATGCTGTAGAGGCTCAGGTATAGTTTCTTACAACAGAGAGAGATACTCTTAGGGAAAAGCATGATGGTTTTAGAGCAGAGCAGGATCAACTATTACAAATGTCCACATATTATCAAACCTTATATGATGCTATTGTTCCTAGGGTTGCTCGACGTCCACGGTTTGGAGAGCCTAGTGCTGCAGGTGGTGGTGGTGGTGGCGAGGCAGGTGATCACTCTGTTAGACAACCAAATTTATATGGTGGTCCACAACTTGGTCTATAGGGTTTTGTCCTTCCTGTTGGGAAGTTTTACTTTTTGTACTTGATCTTTATGTTGTTTATTGTTCAGAGACATATTATAGACATTATTTTTGTATATATATTCATTGGCCTAGTTGAGGCCTTGTATATATGTATGATTTTGTTTTATCCTATCACACTTGTTTCATTGATGATGATGTACTTATGATATTCACCCTTTTTGATGATGATATATATGAGATATACCTTCTTTGATTCAACTTCATTTTATGCTTATGTGATGATCATGGATGACGATGTATGATGATGTATGTTTATGTATGTTTTTTGTACTTTTCTAATACATGCATATGATATGGATGGAATAATCATACTTTGTTTCATATGATGTTTTTATTATGGATGATCAATATATCGTTTGGACATATGATGTTTATGTGATGTTGATATATGATGGATGCATGCCCCATACATGATACATGATGTTTTTTATTGGTTTATTATCATCATGATATGTACTAACAACATTGTGGATATAGGATGGATATGGTACTAATGATATTGATCTATAGGATGGATGTTAGTTAAAAGACATATCAATGATGGATAAAAATTTGATGTTGTTAGTAGTTGATGATGTTGCTTTCGCTTTGCTTGGAGGCTTCAGAGTTTTGTAGTCCTATTTGATGTAGCAAATAGATACGATGCACCAGGGTATTAATGACCAAGGTGACTTTGTATCTATTGTGTGGAATTTGACTCTACAAACAAAAAGTATCTTCATACTAGACATACAAAAACTTTGTTTAAAGTATATGTTTTGGGTTGTGTTAAAAAAACTTTTCGGACCAGTCACACAGAGAAGTATATAACACCTAACCTGCAACTGCTTCACTAATTATTTTAACACAACTTTCATACACTCAATAAAGCAAGTATTCGCCATGGTAGTATTATAAAAATATCTTACAAACAACAAATTGAAATGATGCTCAATTTCCCCCATTCCTTCTCTCAATCCTTATGGATATCCTCGAGATATCCTAGGAATGAGTCAATAAAATAAATCATAAAAATAAGACTATAAAAAGATAAAAACAAAGTTGTAGTATCACTTGCCATATCTGTTTGAAGTTTCAGGACTATGATCTGTTGTTGATCATGTCTATCATAGGAATGGATCCATTAAGGCATATCTCAGGATGTCGTTGGTGAATTGTCAAAAAGATAGGTAGTTGATACTTTGCTTTGTTTCAGTCTATTTTTGTAATCAAATGTTTGCGATTGTTTACTTGAAGGTTCTAGCTTTTGATGTTTGCTTTGTTTGTTTGTTTGTTTGTTTCGTCAAAGGGTGATTATGACAGTTTGTTTATTATGGGTGATATTTTATTGCGGATTTTGATGACGGGGTGGGTCTTTTTGATTTTTTGAGTTTTATGATGTTTTTGTTGTTTTCAAGGGACTAACTTAGGGTCTTGGGGACTCATTAAAAATAATCCTTGCCTATGTTGTACACACAGAGGCTCATAGTTCGCTTGGCTCAAATGTTTTGACCTTTTCTATTTTGTGAATGATTTTGGATTTTATATTTTTTGACTATTTTTAGATTTTGAATTTTTTGACTGTTGAAATAAAGCATGATAGAAACCTAAGGGGACTGACCTAGGGTCTTGAGATTGTTAAGCCTTGCCTACATTGTACACACAGAGACCATGTAATTCAACTGTTTGACTCAAAGCATAAACTATTTTTGGATAAACAACATTGATAATCTAGATTGATATTCTACTTATGTGTTTAGAGGATATGTTGTGAGAAATCTACTTGAACTATCTGTGAGGTTCAAGCAAATGCTGATATCTTAGATTGTTTGAGTGAAGGAATAATCCATCAATGTTGGTTTCTTTTTATATTTTCACATGTTTTTTATTTTTGTGTTTTTTGAATGTTTTTGATTTTTTTCATTGTTTTTTACCATGATAGGATGTTCAAAGATCAAATCCAAGACCAGCTTCAGGAATTTTCCCCCATTTGAAGACAAGACTACTTTCCTCAATCAGTAACAAGCCATGGTTGGATATGTGCTTTATTATGGGACAAATGGGTGGATGTTGTGGATGATACCGATAGATAATGATGCGAGTCTTATTCAAACATAGCGCCTGTTTCCTAGGTTTTCACTATGGTACCTGTTCTAGGAGTGCCATAAATCTTTTTGATTTTTTTGGACTTTTACCCTTTTTCCTGGGGTATAAGATGTTGAAAACTTGGATTGATATTTCACTTTGGTTTTCTAGAGGATATGTTGCTGAAAAGCTTACTTGAACTAGTTGTGAGGTTCAAGCAACTGTTGATATCTTAGAATTTTTTAGTGAAGGAAAAATCTGTGTTGTTGGTATCTTTGAAGGTTACCTTGGTAGTGCGTTGGTGGTACACCTTGTTGTCGGGATGAACTATTTCGAAGATTACCTTGGTAGTGTGTTGGTGGTATACCTTGTTGTTGGGACGATGTCTAGATCACTCCGTGACTAGAAGACATAAATCAAGATTTATTTTGAAGCAAGATGTAAGTATTTGCCCCTAGTGTCTAGCAATGTAGGTAATGGGTTATCTTGTGATAAGATAACATGTTTGGAAAGAGTATGCCCCTTTTGGACAAGGCCTCATGGCTCAGATAATGCTAGATAGGATAGGGTCAATGATAGTGACCCATGTCAAGATGTTTTCCATAAGCAAGTGTAAAGTGTACACCAAACATTTATCAAGATCAAGATAAGTTGGATTTTGGATAAAAATGGATGGGATTTATTATGGATAAGTTGAGATGCTTCCACCTGAAATGGCGCATGTAGATGCTTGATTCTACACATGATGCCTATTTTCCAGGTTTTCATCATGGTACTTGTCCAAAGTGCCACCATAGTGGTTTTCACTAGAGGACGATTTTTTTCCTGACTATTTTCTTGATTTTTTTATTGATTTTTTATGTCACACAAGATGCCTATTTACCAAGTTTTCATCATGGTGACAATTTTTTGCTCATGTTGAACCACTTGGTGGTTCTGATGTAGATGTTGTTGGTGTTGATATGGTTGTTGTGTTTCTCATGACGTGCCAATGATATCCTACCTGGAGGAGTTGTTTTGCTAGGATATGAGCGCTTGAATGTAGCCCCTAATAATTCTTATCTTCCTTGTTGATACCAGAGTTAACCTTACCTTGATGTGCACATCGTAATAGAGTTCCCTTAGAATACTTATGATAAAGAGTTGTTATCAATACGTGGTTAATGCAAGATTTTGATATCATGGATGGTAAAATGTATTGAGGGATATGATATTTAGATGAATTGGTTGACAGTTTGGAACTTTTGACTCTCCAAACTTGGGATGATGAGCAATGATGGGTGGATATGGAGATTCGATTGGGACCAACATCTTGATATACCTTATAGGTCGCTCTTGAAGCTTTCTTTTGCATTGTTGGACTTTTTTGATGGATGAACTTCCTTTTTTGATTTTGCCCATAGTTTCTTTGACTAATGGAGTTTGATAGGGATGATTTTCTTGCTTTTTTATTTTGTATCAATTTAAATTTTTCTTGTCCATTTTGTTTTACTGATTCTTTTGCTTCAATGACTTGTTTCATTCTTGGGTATAACTTTTTCTCTTGTTGTTGGTTGCAATGAGAGGGTGGAAAAATAGGTGGATGACAATTCATGATGTGGATAGTTGTAGCATTGGTAGCAATTAAATCATAAGGACTCTTCGTCCTCTCTATGTTGATGCTTGCATTAGATAAAGTTTCCCCCATTATTATAGAGGTATCACTAATATGTTTAGATCCCTTAATTGTTGAATAACCAAGACCTTACTGCTTAGTAGTGCCAATAATCTGCACTAGTTCTAGGATACCCTGTTCATGTAGGCCTAATCCTCTATCTTGATAATGAATCCTTCTCTGCTCTATTGTGGATCTTTAAATGTGATAGCTTCTTCATTGATAGGATCCTTCATATGTGGGATAACTTCTTGATTAATATTTTCAACTTGATCTTGTGAAATATCAAATTTTGATGGCCCTTCAAAATATATTGGTGCTTCTTTGACTATTGTATACCCAATGCCCTATTTCTCAGGATTATCAATTATCTTTGCGGATTTTAAGATACTATGCTCCATATTTTCATACTTGATGTCTTCAATATGCCTGGAGGATGTTTATGATCTTAATGCTTCTTCTTGATCAATTTTTGATGTCTATAGATTCTTCCATGCTTTGATCATATGTAAAGATGTTAAGAGTAGGTGACTCTTGTTCCTTGGTAATGATATCAAGAGTATGAGACTCTTTTTTTGGATGAAGATCATTTACATGTCCATTAGGAGTAAGCATTTCATGGGTAGATATATGTGTGCTTGGCATATGGATGTGTTCTTTTGGAAAACCTTGGATGTCTTGGAAGATATTTGCCAAGTCATTGTAGTGTTTTGATGATAAGGATTCTTGGCCTTGAATTTGTGTGGTATTATCTTTGATATGCTTTGGATCACATCCTTGACATGGATCAATTTCAAAGAAGGGATTGTCAGTAAGGATCCTTAGATTTTTCTCAAAATGTGGGTAGGTATAAGTGTGGAATTAAGAGTCTCTTGATCACCAATGTGTACTGCTATGAGGTTGGATGTCATCGATATATGTCAGACTGGATCATTGCTAGACTTGGGTGATTGATTTTGATCATTCTTGGGAATAAATTCTTGATTTATGTCCTCTTGTTCATTGGATGATGTAGAGATATCGTCAATGTGATTGGTGATAGATAGCTCTTGATCATTGTTTTCAAATTTTGAGTTTGAGATATTATCATTGTTGTCATTGGTAGATGGCCCTTGAATGTTAATAACTATTTCTCCTTGATCAATAAGGTCTTGGATGAGATGTTTGAGTGTAGCACATTTGTTCGTTGGGTGACCCTTGATTTTGTGGAACTCACATTGTTCATACTTGTTATACCAAGGAAGTTTAAAGTTTGGTTCACCATAAGTTGGACTGTCGTTGATTTTGATAAGTTCTTGTTGTACTAGTTTGTGCATGATTACCTGTAAAGTCTCTCCCAAAGGGGTGAATTTCCTTCTTGGTTGGTAATCTTTCCTCTGTGGCTTTTCTTGATTATTTTGCTCTTGATTTTGTAGAACTCCTTGATATTGTGTTTGAGGTATATTTTGATATTGCACTTGAGGTACACCTTGGTGTTGCAGAACTTCTTGATACTGTGATCGAGGTACATTTTGATATTGCAATTGAGGTACACCTTGGTGTTGTGGAACTTCTTGATACTGCAAATATTGGAAGTGTTGTTGATGTGGATATTGAGGGGTTTGTGGAATGATTTATGTTGGTTGTCGATATGTAGTGTTCCGACCTTGAATAATTCATTAATGATACGTCGTATTTTGATCTCGTTTAATTTCCTCAATCTTTTCATAAATTTTATTTAGGGTAATTTGATGTTTTGGACTTATTCCTTGATGGTGATTTTGAGACCCCTGATGTTGTTTCCCTACTTGATGTTGTGACCCTTGATAAGAGTGATTTGGGTAATAGATCGACATGTTTTGGGGATGTTTTAATACTCAATACCCTATCATAAGATCACTTGGTTTATATCCTCATGGGCCACCTTAATCGTTCATGGTGTTTTCTAGTGTGATGCTAGTGTTGTTCTTGCTTGCTTCTATTTTCTTCCTATGTTGTGATCTTGTAGTTGTTATAACCAACTACCAATATTTTGTGAACATTTTCATAACTCCTAGTCTTTGGAAAAGATTTGGCCTATTGGTGCAAAGAGTAGATAGAAATGTTCTACTGTACTTTGGCGAGCACGGTATCTTCTCAAGATGTACCCTTTGGTGAACTCTTTTGTAGGGCAGTTCTTCGAAAGTCATAATATTGATTCCCGCTTAAGGATCTTTCTCTTGCCGGATCTAAGGATTTTTCTCTTGCTAGAGACCATGAAGGGTGTATATCTATTGCCACACAGGTGGTGGTAACACAAGTCTTTCGGCTACTATGTCTAATTTCTCTTCCTCTTCATCTAAGATTTGTGTTGCATTTCTCCACTGGTTGGGTGTTTCATTTTTCTCAAATGTAAAGGGTCTTAAACTACTAATGATATTAGTTTGTTCACCTTTAATGTGTGAGAAACTAGGTTGGAGGATCGATGCTACAAGGTTCAGTTGTTGAACAAGAGTAGTCGGTTGCCAAATGGTCATAAAGTGTGATGGTTTTTGAGATGGTTGCTATGAAGCTCAAGACCCTAAGGTTTGAGTGTTGTTTTGGAATGGTGCTAATTTTTGGAAATAAAAATGTTGAAGGACTAGGGTCAATATTCCACTTCCTTGTCTAGAGGATATGTTGCAGAAAATCTTACTTGAACTATCTGCGAGTCCCAAGTAATTGTTGATATCATAGATGTCTGAGTGAAGGAATGATCCTAGTGGTTTGTTTGATTTTGATTTCTAACAAGTAGGATGGAAATAATGGATGAGAGACTATGTGACTTATCTAGTTTTCCAATCATTTCATTCTAATAATGATCCCATAAACAACTTCGATTTTTTTTCCCAATTGTCAGTAGGATAAAGCAATAACACTGGTTTTTTAGAAAATGCAAAAGACTGTGAGCAAAAGCGGCTAGATTTATCAAGCATGACCAAAAATGTTTCAAGTGCTTGGATTTTGGAGAAGCAAGTGTGAGCTGGAATGAAAAATACAAATTTTGTGTGTTTCTGTCAGATGCAATAACTACTCAAGAAAAAGCAAGTTTCTTGGGAAAATGCGAGCATCTTAGTGGAAAGTGCGTTGGTTTCTTAGAAGAAAATGCAAGGAAATAAAAACAAGTGTGTGGGTCTCGCAGCAAGTGCTCAGTTTCTATCAAATACAATTGATTTTCATCAGCAAAGTTTTTGGAACAAAGAGCAAATGCAATGAATTTTCAAAAATTGCTCCAAAAAATGTGACAATTGCTCTGGAATTTTGTGTAAAGGTGGTCTCTGTGTGTTTTTTTTCTAGCTTGAGCAATCTTTCTCTAGATTTTTGTAAGTTAAAGTTGGTTTTTTTTCTCAATTTCTCTGTACTTGGAGTATGGACTTGTGTGACCTTCATGTCTATAGCTTAAGTTGTGAAATTATGACACCCAAGCCATAGTTCCCAAATGTTTACTTTGATCAATGCAGCCTGAAATAAAAAGCCTAAATATTTGAAAACCTTTAAGGAAAATCCTTTCAAGGAGTGCAAATAGAGGGCTTCTTTTAGAAGCATACACTAAGTCAAAGGGTTTACGGTTCAACCATCTCATTTAATGTTTGTTTGGATGTGTTCTTTGTAGATCAAGCATAGAGTTTGATGTCAAGATTGTTTTGAATGCATTTGGAAAGTTTAACATAAACAAGCATTTACAACCCTAGTGGATAGAAACCATTATTTTAGGTAGGCCTACCTCATGCCCCAAAGGGATGCTTTTACATGCAACTTATGGCGCGGGCCTGAAGTCGAACATGGCAAGTAAATTCTTGAAATTAAATTTTGACGCACCACTTTCAAAGAATGTTTTTTGATAAAGGGGTAGCTTCTAAAACAATTTGGCTCTTAGTAATGTTCTGGGGATATTATTTTTGGCCCCTATACATGCGGTGTTTTGCTCAATTAAGAGACCTCCTAGCCCTTGCGGGTTTTTACGCATCACGAGGATACTGAGAGAGAATACGTCGACATTGGCCCCTATACATGCGGTGTTTTGCTCAATTAAGAGACCTCCCAGCCCTTGCGGGTTTTTACGCATCACGAGGATACTGAGAGAGAATACGTCGACATAGGCTAGCAACACCCAATGGGATGATGAACTTTCCTCACACCCACAACTTATTTATATAGCGGTCTAGAATGAAAGTACCACTTGGGTCACCTATGAGTTCTCTAGCGCGAGATATTTCTCAATAGGCAGGCCCTTTAAAAGGTATGCTTAAAAAAGATGTAAAGCTCAAGATGTTTTCACTCACCCAAGATCACCAAAAGGTGTGAGCAAGAACACAACCATATAGCTTGCCAAACACTGAATGCACAACAAAAACTTCATAGCAGTTTGATTCTTTTTAAGCACCTTGAGCGGTGCTATCCCCAAAAATATGTGAATAAAGCATAACAATTGTTCTTTTTAATTGCACCAATATGAAGTATTATGGATATCAATCACTTAAGATAGCAATGGTGCAAGACAAAAAGAATAATTTGTTCATTTTAAAGCCCAAATCTAAGTGTTTCTAAGAAATCAATCCTGGTCTTACTTGGTCAACAAAAGAAAATACGAGTGTGCGTCAACAAAAGGGAATCATTTGGCATTTGTTCTTTTTATGCACCAAAATTAAAGTTCCTAATTATGAAAACTTGTAAAGAATTAATTTTTAAAGCACCTTAATTGAAATGTTTGTTCTTTTTATGCACCAAATGACAAATTCCTAATTTGGAAAAACTTTGAAATGTTTCATTTTTAAGAGCACCAAAATAAAAAGTTCATTTGCGATGTTCTTTTTAAATCACCAAATAAAGGTTCCTAACTTAAGAAAGCATGAAAATGATTCAATTTAAGAGCACCAAAATGAAGTATGCATTTGTGTTTGTTCTTTTTAAGCACCAAAATAATGATTCCTACTTTAAGAAAGCTCGAAATAGTTCATTTTAAGAGCACTAATTTAACAAAGTTTGTTTGTTCTTTTTATGGACCAAAACAAATATTCCTAACTTAACAAAAAATCTTTGTAAATTTGGAGCGCTTTGACCATTCATCTTCCCTACAAAAAATGTGTTAGTGTTTCTCAAAACCTGCATACAAACATGTTAGCACCTATCACACATTCAAAAATAGGCATTCGTTAGCAAAAAAATTAGTTACAAATTTGCAGATCTCAGACACAGGTCTGTCAGAGCAAATGCTCAAAAATCATAGTCAAGTGTGCCCTCTGTCAGAGAGAAAATGTGCAGGTTTAGAGAAAGTGTGCCCCTATCAATAGTAAAATGCTTAGAAAAATGTCAAGTGCACAGTTCTTGGTGTCAACTGCGTGGGTTTCAGATGAAAGTGCATTATTTTCTTGATAGGCAAGTGTGAACTTTTCTAGGATAGTGCATGAAAACTTCTCCAAAAGTGATTCTAGAACCTACAACTTCAAAAATGGCTCATAGAAATGTTAGTGTAGGGGACCATGGTCCCACCAGGTGTGCCAGAATGTGTGAGGGGGAAAATCATAGATGTAAACAAGATAAATGTACTTGAAATCAAAATCTAATCTAAGATCAAGAACATTAATCTAGATTTAATCCTATACTTATGAAATAAACAATTAAGATTACTAAATTCAAGAACATGTGAATGCAATACATAAACAAATGAATTCAACAACGAAATTGTTACCCATCTCATATCGGAGTGTGCTTGCCTGATGTTGGATTGCTTGTATCACTGCGAAGCCTCCATAGTTTGTGTGCAAAGCTTGGAGAACGATGTCTTGGTTGGTTGATCAAAGAAATGTTTGGAGCTCTAATGGTGGTTGTGAATGTTGGTAGTACTTCGTTGTGCAAATAATGTTGGCTCTTCAATCCTTTTTTGTGAGAAAAGAGTTTTTTATATAGAAAATGAGATTCAAAACAGACGATTAGGATTAAACAATGTTGAATCAAGATCGATGGTCGAAAGGTGTTGAGAGGATTTAGACATGAGTAGATTATGCAAAGTAGATTACATAATTTGTGTGATTGAGGAATAGATTGGTTAGTTAGGATTTAGATTGATCTATCAAAATTTAGATTGATCAATTAGGATTTAGATGGCTTAGTTAGGAAATTTATTGATCAGTTAACAAATTAGATTGATCAGTTAGCAAATTAGATGGCTCAGTTAGCAATCATAATTTGCTCAATCAGAAAGTGGACAAAGAAAATTGATTAATTAATTTAATTAATTCATTCATTTTTGTATTTGAATGTGTAAATCAAATTTGACTTTTGCAAACAAAATTACATTAGTTTGATTTGATTTTTGATGTTTGATTTGAATAGTTTGATTTAATTTATTCAAATTTTGGAGGGAAAGTGTCATAATTAAATTATTATGATTTAATAATTCAATTAACTTAGGGGAATAAGGTGATTTAGCAACATAATTAAATAATTGGAGTTATTTAACTAATCAGGATGAAGTAACATGAGATTAGGACTTCATTAAATAAATGTAATTTATTTAATTGGTTGAAATGATGAAACGTGAATTAATAAAATAATGTAATATTATTCAATTAATAGCAGAAATAGGGTTTTCAGAACTTTATTAAATACATAAAATTTATTTAATTTGTCAAGATTGATGAAACAGTGAATTAATTAAATAATGTTGTATTATTCAATTAATAGGGGAAATTAGGGTTTTGGATGTTGTTTGATGTTGTTAGGTCAATTTTACATGTCTACAATATATAATATTATATAAGATAATAAAAAACATATAATTCCATTCAAATAGATATATAGATATTTATCAAAATAATCATATATATAAATATATTAATATATATTAATATATATTTATGGTAACAAAATTATACATACATAATATATATGTAGACAATGAAAAATGTCCTAAGCTTGCGAGTGTCATTTTTCTTCATCCTCGTCCTTCAATAATTGAATAATTTTAGTTATTCAATTATGTTTGATCATATTCCTCTATTAATTAAATAATTTTTAATAATTATTTAATTAATTCACTTTCTAATCTTTATTCTATCTTGATCGATTAAATAAACTAATTGCGTCACTAATTTCTCCCTCTTCTTCAATAGTTAAATAAATTATTATTTATTTAATTATTTTGTCATCTTTCATCTATAGTTAAATAATTACCATTAATTATTTATCTATTCATGGTCCTTTAATTCTTCTATAGTTAAATAATTATTAAAATTATTTAACTATCCCATGCCACCTCCCCTATTAAATAATTAATCTAAATTAATTATTTAAGGTCTAATTTTCCTCTTTTCATTTTCTCCAAATAAATAATTTATTTTCCACTTGTCCATTTCCTCCACTCTCTCCATTTTTGAATAAATTATTTAAAATAAATTATTTATGCACCACTTAGTCAAAGATACCCTGTCATTATTTCATGTCATACCCTGCATGTCCCTGCATGTCTGTCATAGCCTACATGTCCGTCATAGCTTGCATGTCCCTGCATGTCTTCCTATCATGATTCCTCCAAGAATAGCATATTCTTGGTGCATCAATTCTGGACCACTGATCTTGGAATCCTTCTAGAGTATTAATCTCAGCCGTCCATTTGAAGGGTTGTTTATAAAAGCAACCTTCGTTCTCTATTTTCAGCTTAACAACTAATTGTCTCCAACTTTCTTGCTACCATTTGCAAGTTTTGCACAAGTATTTCAACAAATTTGAGGGAAAAGTTGCATAACAAGAAGAAGGAGAGCAAGAGAAGGAATCAACTACAATATGAGGAGTGTTTTATTTTGTTTGCTTTCATTTTGATATCTCCATTTTGTTTGTATTCTCTTGTTGATGTGGTTTAATAGCTTAGTAGTGTTGGCTGTCACTTTATCTATGTTATTTGATTTCTAACCATCTTACATTGGTGAACTCGACTTGAATCTTACAATTTTGCAGAGAAATTGGTTTGCTTTCTTGTTTGTTTTCGTTGTTTTGTAGGTTATAGCCAAGAATTCATACGAAATATCATCTTCTTTTGAGCACAAAAAAATGGGTGAATAAAATATTTAAAAATTATTATCTGGGTTTTGTAGGCCTTGTTCTTAGCTTTTCGTAACTTCAAACAGTTTAAAATTTTGTTAGGATTTGAGAAAGTTATGGTTGTTTTAGTATTTGTTGTTTTCTAATCTAGCTTTTAAAACCCACGTTTTCTTTTGCTTATAACAATTTTTTCGTGCAAAATTTTGAAAAAATACTTTCTGAGTTTTGAAGGTTTGATTTTCAGCTTTCCATGGATTCAAACGATTTAAAATTTCATTAAGTTTTGAGAAAGTTTTCACTCTTTTAATTTTCTATTGTCATTAAACTTTTCTTTTGAGTTATTAATCTCTTGTTTTCAGCATGTGGCATAGTTTGGAGGGAGTCTAAAAATTGTTTCTATAGAAACAAAAATTGAGTTTTTTCATTACTTTAGGCATAATCAATTTTGTTTGTTTTCAACAACAATAACAAATTGCATTTACACTTATGAGGATAAAATGAACCACAATTTGCATGTTACTCATTTGGTCTTAAAATGAACAACAAATTACATATTTTATTCATGGGGCTTAAAACGAACAACAAATCCGCATGAATCACTCATTGGGCCTAAAATTTACAATTACAACTTGCATTTTCATGTCATTGGGCTAAAATGAACACAAACATGCATTGAAACTCATATGGTTAAAATGAACTTGCATTCTCACGACATGAGTTTAAAATGAACTTTGTTTTTCATATTTCCAGTTAAACTTTTAAAAAGAACAAAGTGTCTTGTGTGTCCTCCTCACATTATCATTTGGTAATTAAAATTTACAAGTGTCTTCAAATTTTGTCACCTTGATGCAATAATCGAAGAATCCTCTCCCCGTGCGCATTCATGCGATCCTGGGTGTAATAGAAATGATTATTGCCTTTAGAACTTGGGCCTGCCTTGGTGGGAAAAAGTACTCACCCCAAGGTGACTCAGACAGACAACGGAGCTTTTTGGCCAAGCTACCCTGACCGGTATATAAATGTGAATCCTAAGGGAAAGCCTAGGATTATGAGTGTGGATGTGTCATATGGACCAAGTAGTACTCCCCAAAACCCTGTTGAGTTTAACCTCTTCAGGCTGGAGTGCCTCCTAAATGGAGCTTAATCTTGCGCCCCATGTATGGCCACTCGAATAGGGGTCCCGAATTAAACCCAATTAATTAGCCACTTGATCATATTTTTTTGTCTTCTATTTCACTAAAACTACCTTGTTTACCTATCAAAAGCCTGACCCAATTTTTTTCATGGATCTCTCGAGTGGGCAACAACCTCCATCCCTCCATTCATTGGGACATGATGGGCACGTCATCACCTAAATTCTTTATACCAACATGTCTTTGAAACAATGCGATATGCACATTGTTTCAAAGAGGGGAAAAATGTAGACACTTAAAAATGACTAACACATTTCTTCTAATTCAACACCACTCTTCCTCATTTTTTCTTATCAATCTATTTGTCATACTTTTTTTAATTTTTTTATAGAATGCAGGAATTGGGTAGCTCCCTATAAACTGCAGTGTGCCTAGTAAAAGAATTTGTGTGACCAATGACACTAGCACAACACACCCTCTAATACGATGAGGACAAGGGGAGACTAGACCCTGTGACCTCTTGCTTGCAACATGATGCTTTAGCCAATTGAGCTAGACCCTTCGCTCCTATTCGTCACACTATTAATTAAACAAATTTATTTATTTTATTAAACTAACACATTATCTTCTTTAATTTAATATTTTTTAATTATTTAAGTATTTCATCATTTTCCCTCATCAACATTAATTAAATATTTTTTAATTATTTAAGTTTTCATTTCCTCTTATCCACACTAATTAAATAGTTTTAAATTATTTAATTAATTTATCATTTTCTTCCATCCACTATAATTAAATATTTTTTATTATTTAATCATTTCTTCAATTTTCCTCATTCACATAAATTATTATTATTTTTTTGTTTTGTTGCTACAAATTATTATTTTTAATTATTTAATTAAATTCTTTATTTTCTTTCATCCACAATAATTATTTAATTAGCTAATACTTCCTCTAAAATTAATAAATTATTTGATTTATTTAATTTGACTATTCTATCTTCCTTCTAAAATAAATAAAATAAATATTTTATTTATTTCCTAAATATATCTTCACCTCATGCACTTGGAATTAAATAAATTTATTTATTTAATTCCATTTATATTCTTTTGTCTCCTAAATTTACTGAACTGTTTGAAAAGAAACCTAGTTCACTTTCACTCACTCTTACTTCACTCATCCATGCAACCACTTAACTCCACATCTTGGCCCTTCATCTTGACACATGTCACTTGCATATTCATCATGATCTCTCAACCAATTTCATTATTTGATCTCTTCAATCACCCTACACCATTGATCATATATCTGTGAAAGTTATAAAACACCCATCATTTAGCCATTCAATCTCTCCAAGAATCTTGATCTCTCCATGATTTTGAGAAATCAAGCCATCTTTGCATCCATTTTGTGAATTAAGGTTATGCTAAGCTAAGAGAAATCCACATACTAGTATTTATAACATTTCATCACATACAATGGAGTAAGATTAGGCATGCTTATGGAGGTAAAATAGTTTAATTTGATTTATCTTTATGTTTTGTGCACATGCTCTCATTGAGGTGGTCATTTTTTTATTATAGGAATAGGGTCTTTTATTGATATTCCTTATTGCCATATTTGATAACATGATTTAGGCTTCATAAGATAATTTTTGTAAATGTGAGTATAATCAAGTTTAATTTGTATCTTTTTTTCTCTTTTAAATCCCTTTTTCCCTTTTTTATTTTTCCTTTTCACTTTATTTCTATTTTTTAATTTTTCCAATTTGACCTTTTTTTAATTTCAATTTCCTAAATTAGCATTGATATAAATTATCTTGATGCTCAAATCATTTCCTTAATTCTAGAAATAATAGATAATTGAATTTAACTTATAAACAAAGAATATTTTAACTCAAGTAAATAATTCACGTATAATTTTCTAATGCACTAAATAACAATTCTCCTTTTTCTTTTCCAATTTTTGACTTATCAAGATGCATCAGGCATCATTAACATGTAATTATTCAACCATAGAAATATAAACAATGCAATGAGGGAATAGGAAAACATGACCACAAAAAACATTAGTTTGACCACGACATAAGTGGACTCCAAAATTGCCACCAATTTGGATCTAGAATTACATTAGGTCTCATAAGACACATCTTACACTTGATTAGAGTATGATAAGGGTTAGAAAACACATTAGGTCCAATGTGACATATCCAATATAATCATGATTAAGGAAATAACTTAGACCTGCATACTCGGGTGGGGAAATAACCATGTACATGCACACTCAAGTCACATGTCAAGCATACCAACACCATACATATAATAGTTGAAGAAAGACACAATCACCCAACAGGGCACAACATCACATAAATTATAGAGTCAACACATCCAAAATAGCTCAACATCAATGTACATCATCTAGTCAAGGGAATAGAATAAATTACATTTGTAATGGTAACACAATTATAATAACACACATCTATGAATATGTATATATCTATAGAGATGAAGTAAAATATAAAAAACTATCAAATCCAAATGAGAGTGTATGACATGCATCACATAATATACAATTAGAATTCAAATTCTAAAATAAAATTATTTCGAGAACACCTCAACAATAAAAGAATAAGATATAATGATCATTAGGGTAAATCCATAGTCACAAAATTAAAAGTGTGAATACTAGAGGCATTGCATGCTCCCCCTAGGATTAAGATTACTCTTGGAAGCTTACAAAAGGGTGGGGATATAAACCCTCAATTTCATTACATTCTTCCAAATAGTTGAAGTATCATCGAGATTGTCCCACTTGATCTAGCTTTCATTCGTGAAGTACCATCCTTTGATGTTACGATATATATATTGGCTCTAAATAATTATTTTTTCCCTCCTCGACTTGCAAGGCACCCCACAAAGGAATATGTGTCTCATTTGGAATACACTTTCTAAGAATGGAAGCATGTAATACATCATGGATATGAAAGAGGTAGGGTGGCAAGGCAAGGTGATAAGCAAATGGATCACTCCTCTTAAGGATCTCAAAAGGTCCAACAAAGATTTTTGTAAGATGGGAACCTTTTCCATAATATATTGGGCTCTTATATGAACACACTCTCAAGAACAGACAATAGCCCATTGAGAAATGTTGATTTAATCTCTTGGAATTCGTATAATTATTCTACCTATTATGGATAGTCAACAATTAATCTCTAATCCAACCCACCCATAGCTCCATATCTTGAAGTATTGTAGGACCCAAAACAACATATCCTCCAACTTATCCTAAAGCAATAAGGTCCAAAATGGCCAGCCTTATAATGCTTAAAACAATGCCATACTAAGAGAACTATGATACCGATTATTATAGGAAAACTCAACAAGATACAAATAGTCCTTCCACTTGCATTATTGGTCCATAATATACATACAAAGCATGTGCTCAAGAACCTTTTTGACTCTCTCTATTTGACCATCTATCTTAGGATGATAGCACAAAACTAAATTTACGTTGATCTCCCAAAGAATAATGTATATATGTCCATAACATGGATGTGAACATTGGATCATGATTATGGTTGGAGTAAATAGGTCATTACCTGATAATTAATTAATTAGTAGATACCTTTTTACTTTACTTACTTAAGATAAAACTAGAAGTTGTTTTTTATATTAGATTGAACTAAATATAGGTCAAGTTGTCTTGTTGCATGAGATTAAGACACTTGTCACAATCTAATCAAATCCTCATCTAGAGTTTGTTTTTTATGCTTTTATAAGAATTCACCATCATTATAAAAATTAATTTAGGTTATTACATCAAGACAATTTTTCATGTTGTTGAGCACACAATCATGTTTTGATTTCTCTTTGTGATAGGATAATTGTTTGCAGGTGATTTCTGGGAGTCGTGGGGTTCAATCATCAACTCCAACATGGTATTATAGCTCAAAATCTATAGTATCCTATTCAAAATGTGAGGGAACCAGTCTTGAGAAAAAAATCGGTGCATCCTGGAGCAAAACAAACCTCACCATTGCATTTGCAGTGGCAAAAAACCTAGAGATTGACTCTCATTTTGTGAAAATTTGAGAAGCTGCAGTTAGGGCAACAAAAAATTGAGCACAAAAATTAAGACAAAAATTTCATACTATTGTATGAAATCTATGCATTTTACGAGCCTGTATGTCATACTATACCTATACGTACAGTTCCATTAATACAAAAGTTTTTGGCACAAAAAAATTGACAACAAGCAAAAAAAATAGATGAATCAAAATTTGCAATGACATTTTTTTGAAAAAATCAATAGGCATTAATTTTTTTTGTGGCCCTGTATGAAATTTGATGGTTGCATATTTGGAATATTCTTTAGCAATATTCTTGATAATATTCCCTAGTTCTTTTATCTTTCCCTCCACCCCTATGTGACTCATCCACCACCTAAAACTAGTTGCTCCACCTTTGTGGCACTCTTCACTCCTCTACCCCACGCATTGCGTTGCGCCTTAGCACCTAGCTCTAGTCATGTGGGTGACTAGGGGCTAGGGCCCACTGCCCAATGCCCAAGAACCAACCCCCTGGTTCATGATAGGATTAGGGACCATTTTTAGCCCCTTATTCGCCCTAGGGCCAAATTGGGTAACTTTTAATGAATTGAGTATAAATTGGGCGTATAATCTCCATTTTTGGAAAACTTTATATTATTAGAAAGGTGGTTCAGAGACCAGTCCAATGGTGCAAGTATTTTTATAGATTTTGCTCCTAATTTATCTATAGGCCTCTGAAGTTAGATCAAGATGTTTTTTCTCAAGAGTGCATAACTTTAAATTCAGTTATCGAATTTTTGTGATTCAAGTGGCATTGGAAAGTTGATTCAGTCCTCTTCATAGATCTCAAGCCTATTTTCAAGAAATTTAACCAAGTATTTTTATTTCAAAGCAGATCTCATATTTTCCTTTTTTGGTTGTTTTCTTGGAAATCATGCACACAAGTCAATTTTGTTGGGATCAAAGGGTAATTTTTCTATATTGAGGGGGTCTATACTATTATATCAGTTCATTACTATACTTTTTCATCATGGAATTACCACATATTGCTCCACTCACTCCATACAAATACTATAGTTGGAAATCACAAATAGAGATACATATGAAGAAATTAGGATTATATAGAGTGACCATGGGTACAAAAATTGAACCTGAGTTGTTGTTGAGAAGAGAAAGTGATTTAACATGGGTGATCAAGATTTTGGGACATTATGAATGTCTATGTCTCTTGAAATTCTCTTTCATGTTGAATCTTGCAACACGCCCAATCAAATCTAGACTCAATTAGAGTTCTTATTTGGGAAGCAAGATACTATGAGAGGATTTCAATTAGAGAATGAGCTTATCAGCTTGACTCCTCGAGATTTTGATAGCATTCAGGATTTCTTCACCAAACTCAAGTCTCTCAAATTGTAGTTGACATAGTGGGTTAAGTAAGACTACATAGAGTCCACACCTAATTTGGTGCTTATCAGAGACCTACACAATATAGAGATTCTTGTAGTCGGGAAACCAAATCATGCCTCCAAATGATCTAGCACTACCATTGATTAGTCCTCACTCTCGAGCATCTAGAGTGGATTAGATATATAAGGAGAAGTTTGGTCACTTGAACCTATGTGTACTTCCATCATCCACTTTGGTTCATGAGACTTGTGTTGAGATTCCTCCTCCTACACCTCCTACATATTCAAACAATATTTTTTTTAGCAGGATGTTTATAGTATTTCAATTTCAACTTTGTGGGATGATTACTTGCTAGACATTACAAAGTTATTTGTTGAGTCTTATATTGCAGAAATTGAGACGCACTTGAGGATATAGACTTCCTCTTTGATGATAGCTATAGCCCACCAGTCATCACATCAACATTGCCTTTGGAGGTTGTTCTACAGGTGTATTCACATTTGTTTGGATTGGCTTCATTTGATTCAAACATGTGGACCCTTGAGAATTTTTCCATGACATCCATCTTGAAATTTTTTCTCCCAAGAGAGTTTCTTCTTCATGCACCATTGGATGTGTTTCTTCCTAAGGGGAGGAACAATTTGTTTATCATTTTTGGATCATCTTTAGTATTCTTCTTTGTTTACTCACTTTTGGTAGAGGATCTTCTTCATTCTAGGAGGGATTCATTGTCTCATCCTTTCTGTCCTATGGGGGGATATTAATTGTACTTATATGACTGATTCAACACTTGGGGGGGAATTTTTAGTCCTAATTTTCTTTGTCACATGTATGTTTTTTTTTTCTTTTATCTCTTTTGGAGAAGAGTTTTCTCATGAGGTTTTCTCCCTTTCTCCAATTATTAGAGATTTCAGTTGATTGTTCATGGGTGCCCCATTAGGCCTTGTAGTTGGGACCCATTCTACATTCATCTTAGCTTCCTTTATGATTTGTTTAGTTTCTCCCTAAGTTGATCTTAAGGGGGGGTGTTGGAGTAAATAGGTCATTACCTGATGATTAATTATTAATTAATTAATTATAGATACCTTTTTACTTCAATTACTTAAGCTAAACTTAGGAGTTGCTTTTTATATTAGATTGAGCTAAATATAGGTTTAGTTGTATCATTTCATGAGATTAAGACACTTGTCACAATCTAATCAAACCCTCATCTATTGCTTTTCTATGATTTTACAAGCATTCACTTTCATTAAAATCATTAATTTAGGTTATTACATCAATATCGATTCTCAGGTTGTTAAGCATACAATCATGCTTTGATTTCTGTTTTGTGATTGGATAATTTCTTGTAGGTGATTTTTGGGAGATGTGGGGTTCAATCACCAACTCTAACAATTATAAATGATCTTACAAGTCACTCCATGCAAGTGCACAATCTTCTCCATAAAGATATGCCACTTGTAAGGTAGGGGGAACCAACCACACCAAGGCTCTAGGTCACGGAGAGCTAAGAGCGGAGGGCTTCCCTATCTTACCTCAAGCTAAGTGGGTGTTTAGGTCAAGGATAGAGAATCAAGAGCACTCTCAAGTGCTTCTATCACTCTACCAATTTTAATAATTGGATGAGACTAGATGAATAGGTTTCTAGAATCCAAACTACACCTCAGACAACTCTCTTCCTGAGGACGACAACACTGGTCAAGGATGACAGCGTGACACACTGGCATCTCTTTAGGGCGCTAGCATCTGTACGACCAAAAAGTGAAAAGTACAATCTCAACTACCAAAAAACCTACTTGTAGTCTAGCTAATAAATTTTAACGAAATGAATAAAATAATGAAGTACGATGAATGATTATAAAGATGATAAAGGAGATAAAGAAAATGAAGGTGACAAGGTTCAACTCACCAAAATTCTAGCTCGCTAGCAAGCTCCATGCACATGTACACCTACACACAACCAAGAGAGGAAAAATGTTGGGGCTAGATAGGGGTTTGCCTTAGTCAAACCCCCGCTTTGGTGTTTCCACCTCCATGGACAGCCAGGAAAGCCGCAAGATAGAAAATGCGATAAAGGAAATATCAAAAAGGAATACCGAACAATCACAACAATGTTACGCTACATAAGTCAAGAAGCAATATCACCTTCTTAATCGAGGCGCCCTCAAGCACATAGAGGAGGATGCAAACTTGGTAAGGTCTACAATGCCGCAACAATGAAGAAGTAGTCCCTTAGGACACCAAGTCACAACTCCAATGGTGGAAAAAGTGCAGCAAGATGGATGGAATTTCTCAAGAGATCATAGAAGTATGAATTAATGTGAAATGGATGCATATGAAGATCAAAATGAGAGGGAAAGAGCTATTTTTGGGTTGATTGGTCGACACAGAGGTGTTACATTTCATGCCCAATGGAGAACGTAACATCCCTGCAGACTCCAGGGGTAGGAATCTGTCAGGGACAACATCGCGCCACGTAGACGTCCATGCATCGCGCTCGCATCCCCAACAAAAATTCCCCCATTACACAAAAGACAAGTTCCAAGTGGATGAGAGACAGATGGGTGATGTGGAATTTCACAGTCGAGTTTAATTTTCTAAGATGGAGGGATGCAAAAGGGGAATTTACACAAGGGGTGCAAATTTGTTCCTATACATTTTTCCCCCACTTTAGCGAGCATGAGTGTCAATGAATGTTCGGTAAAGTAGATCGAAGAGTTTAGAAATGTATACCTGAACCATTGAGGAAGCAGACCACAATTTGGCGAGCTCGAAAGCAAAGGGAAAACAAATAGCTCCATAGGTACTCTCTCTTGAGGAGGTTCGAACAAAGAACTCTGTAGATCCTTGAATCTACAGAATTGAAAAAAGTACACTGAAGGCCCGTAGACCAATGATGGATAAATCCTACAAGATGTAAGTGCTTCATAGGCCTTCAGACCTACAAAGAAGGTTCCCCCTAGGTACTCTCTCCTAAAGGAAGCCCAGTGTAAGGGGACTCCGCAGATTCAGACTTGAAAGTAGCTTGACAGGCACACCAACAAAACAACACGTTAATCCACAGATAAAACATGTTAGAAAACAAAGAGCACCCACACAGGCAAGAAAGCAGACAGTCAAAAAATTGAAGGAAGATCTTTCAAAGGGGTCCCTTAGGAACCCTTGAAAATAAAAGAGGTCCACTCAAGGGACGTGTTGTTTGAAAGTGAGAGAGCATTTTTCACAAATCAATTCAACATCAAGGAATCCTTTCTAAAGATGTTCACTTCATCAAGGAATTCGAAAGGAAGAAAAAGCCCCTCGTGAGGGGAAAGTTGAGGCTTCTCCAGCAGGAAATTTTTCTCCTTCCTTGGAGGAAATTTTTCCAAGTTCTTTCTTTACGAACCCATGATGAAGGAAACACATTCCGCTAGGGGTCCTTGTTGAGGATGCAATTTTTGAAAAATGTTTTGAAAGATCTTCAAGAAAAGATTCGTTGGCCACTACACACAAGGGACAACACATGAGCACCACAATATCACAAATCAAGCATTGAAAGATGAGATAGCAACAATGTAAAGAAAAATGACATCATCACAAATAATGGACATAAGGGCGATTTGATATTTCGGGGTCAGAGTTGCTCATAAATATATATAAGTATAATAAGAGTATATTAATGAACTGTCATCAACCCCCTACTATATTAGACCATATTAAGAATGCATGAGAAAACAAAATAAAAATAAAAAATTGGGTCAACATGGAAGGGAAGCCTAAATGCCCCCAACACTTTGCATTGTCCCCAATTGTCGAAAATCAATACACAAAAAAAGAAGAATGATGCCAAAAATAGAGGAAGTTTTACGACACATAATCACTCTTGTATCTAAGCACCTATGAGGGTGAAAAAGGTCATCTAGGAACACATAACGCAAGCACATGGGAACAAACACACACACACACACTCTATACTACAGATGAAGAAGATGCACCCCCTAACACTCATCAACCAAGAGGTCCTCGACCTCCCAATCTAGATCATTATACGGGGAAGGCAGATGAGCCTGCAAGGGCGAAATGTCAAGGGGGGAACCCTCTGACAACCGCACAATAAGAGCCAAGGAAGAAGGCCCAGGGAGGTCTTCTCTGCTCGGTTCTTGTGGGGTAAAGATCAACAACTTCATGAAGATCGCTAAAAGAGTCGGGACCTTGTCCAAAGAGTTAAACATGCACTTCATAGGAGTGTCATGTGTTGTGTTGATGGGTGTTTTTGCACCTTCTCAACACAGGAAATGCATAAGTGAATCACCTCTCTTGAGAGACAATTTTCTACAAGAAAATTGCAAAAAACTATCCCAAGGTCTCTCGAATGTCAAGTCATGACTTGCTTGGAATGTCTCAGTTGGTTCATGTGATTTGTTGGTAATCATAGGTAAGCCTTACGTATGGTAAGTTGGAAGGAGATTTGTTCCTTAAATGGAGTTTTAATGATTTTAAAGATGATGGGCAATTGCTGCAAGTTCAAAACAACAATCTAAAACTCCACTTTATCATCAAATTTGGATTTACAATGATGCTAGAACTTTGCCTAAATTACTATTTCAAAGAAAGTTCAAAAGGGAAGGGAAAGGAGGAAGTTCCTAGACCTGCAACTACTGATGAACAATAATAATGGAGGATACTATAGTGGACAGACTTCTTGAAACTAAGTTCCACTTAACCAAATTAGCTAACAGTATCATGAAACTAGTGCTATCTTCTAAGGTCTGCAGATTTTCGATTGTTCATTCCCCATAAAGCATGAATAAAAGATGAAATTTAGGTGCAACAATGAATTTATGTTAAGACTAGCTTTACACTACGATTTATCATCAACAAACAACAAAAAGCATGAACAAGGAAGGGCATCAACACATCAATATTCTTCAACATCAATGAACAACATTCACTAAACTACTAGAAGCATGCAAAAATACATAGAACAACAAACTAAATCTACCCAAATCTATCAACTATGAGGAGATGAATCATGAAACATGAAGGAAACTCAAGAATCCACCAAAAGCAATGAATTTCTATTAGAATTTCAGCAACATGTCTTTACAACAACTCAACTCTCTCTTTTAAAATGAGAGGAGATCCCCTATTTATAGTTTTCCAAAATCAAAATGAATGGACAAGATTTAATCTCATTGTGTGGCCAAGATTCACTACAAATTAGGGTTTCACCAAATCCCAATATTTCTCAATTTAAAATACATTCCTTGTCTTTTTCCCTATTTTTTCATCTAGTGTCCTCACATTGTAGCACTTTTGTCTTGTAGTGATTTTCCTTTTTGGCTGCAACTACACTGTGAGGAACTCATCATCGATGATGGGATTTCCTTGATTTTTCTGGACAGTGGTGTACTCCATAAATTTTCCCATTAGCACCTGAAGTTTATACCACTCCATTATATCTGATTGAAGCACTTGGAAGCTCAAATTTCTAAATCTTCTCATGATCAACTCCCAATTCTTTGTACATTTTGGTGTGTTCTTGGCCACCTGCTTTGATTGAGAGAAGACTCGAGCAAAAAAATCCATGAAATATGATGTTAGTGAGTTTGTGGGTCGATTCTCCATTTGCTTATGAAAATATGGCCTAATCTTCTCGAGGTCTAGCTTGACGGCTGACATGTCATAATCTGCAATGAGCTTTAGATATTCTTCACATCTTCCCTATGTTCTTTGACCCACTCTAGGTCAAGCTCCACTTCATGGAGAACTCACTCCAGGACTTCCCTTCTATGGTATAAGTCCATTTTCCACATCTTGACCAAGCAATAATCATCCTTTTCCAGGGCCAACTCCTTCTCCTAGGTTCTCTCAGGCATCTTGAGGATAGCCTTGAGTTTAGGATATGTAATCCTATATAGCTTAGGGAAGTTCTTACATATTCTCTCGATGCCCTCAAGCTACTTTTGTACTTCCTGAAACTTGTTAGCCATTCGCGCAGCATGGCCAATGCCCATATCGCCCTTGTAGAGCACTCACTGGAACCACTCCGCAGTAGCCTTGGTCTAGTTCTTTCTCTTCTCTAGCTTGCTTATGCACTCTTTGGAAAGTATCAGAGGTGAGGCTAATGAAGTTGTTGGTAGCTCCTCAGTGCATGACCACTGTTGAATGTAGGTGGTGAGATCTGCCACTTGTGCTTTCAATTCTTCCTTGGAAGATTGATCCTTGTTCATCTGATGAATGATCGTAGCAACCTATCCCTAGAGATGATCAATCTTTTTCTCCCTTGTGGCAGTGCCCAAGTCAATGGTGGAGATATTATAGCTAACCTCTTCCCCATTATCTACTACTGGAGTGGCGATTTTCACCGTTCTTGATCCAAAGGAATCCATTGTTAAGTGGGATCAAACCCTCAACTTCTTTTCCTTCTTTGTACCTATTTGAGCTCGTGCAAAGATAGCCTCTGGTCTTTCTTTAGGATCCATGAGAGTGGAGGTCTTCTTTTGTAACTATTTTTCCAACCACTCCAAAATTTGAGATCCCTCCTTTGGTGATTCATGATCACCTTCTTGTCTTTGGGAATGTTGGATCTCTCTTTCCTCGTGGTTTGAGGCTTCTTGTTTTGTTTTCTCTTCTTCCTCTTCCTCATTTGATTCTCAAATTAATATAGTATTTTCCTCGGTTGGCCCGGTAGTAGCTACATCTTCCTTAGGGTTGTCCTCCCCCTTAGGTTCTATTTCTTATTCTTGCCTAAGCTCTGCATGGTGATCTGGTTCAGGGCTCTTCTTCATTTCATCCTCTTCTTTAGGCTTATCTTCTTCTTCTTCAGCTTCAACTTCAACTTCTTTCTTTCCTTCCTCCTTCTTGGGAGGTACTTCTTCTTCCTGATTGAGGCCTTTGTCTTGTCCCTTTACTGGAGGCTCTATAGATATTTCCATGTCATCATCACTTTCCTCCTTTTTCTCTAGAAGGTTGCCCTTCAACTTCTTGTCTAACGTATTTGAGTTGCTTAGACAACTCACCCTCAAGCTCTTGGTTAGAAGACTCTACTACATATTTGGCGCTAAGGTCTTCAACATCTTCTTTCGAGGACTGTGACCCTTCTTCTTCATATACCACTTCATCTATGGTCACATTATGATGCTTTGGGTGCTCGTGGTAGTCATCCCTGAAGGGATCCTCATGTTCCTCATTTGTTTCTTTGGCAGCCTCCCTCTATTGTCTCTCCAGTTCTTTTGAGATCTGCATGGTTGCCTCCATCTTTGGCAGTTCTATCGAAGGGGGGATAGGGAGACTAGCAACAACCTGGGCCATAGCAGCCTGGACAACAAGATTCATCAACACCCCATAAAGTTCAATGGGTATGATTTGCATATTCCTTGCAAAAGCTTCTGGTAGGGTGAGAGTAGGCATTGTGGTTGTAACTACTGAAGGAACTGTAGTTGAGGGAGACATTGAGGAAGATGAGAGTGGAGAGGTTGTAGTGGATGAGGAGTCTCGCACTGTAATTGCAATAGTTGGTGAGGTGGAGGCAAGGTGAACCGAGATGTCCACCGTGGGCGAAAAGGAAACATGCAATGGTTGAGACGTTAGAGGAGGAGTAGTGGTAGTGGCAGTGGCGGTCATGGCAAGAGTAGAGGTGGCAGGTGGTGATTTTGGTTGCTTGACCTCTTCTTCTTCTCCCTCGTGCAGTGGGTCTTCCTATATTGTGGGAATTCTAGAGAATCTGCTTGATTTCTTTTCCTTCTTTGAGGTCTCACCCTCTGAGGCCTTGCTCGAATACACCTTATGCTTGGGATGGCATTCAACTTGCATTGGCATTCAGTTACCTCTCTTCTCTTCCTTGATCTAGTGGTGGGAGGATATTTTGGAGTCTCTTCAGTTGGGGCAACAACAATCCCATTATCTGTTTCACTCTCGAGCTCATCCTCGAGCTCGTCGTATGTCAATGTAGCCCCTTGGAGCTTTAGTTGAGCTATCTAAGCATCAATCCATTATCTTTTTTTGTGCTCCATTGGTTTTGTCTGAATGTCAAGGTCTTTGACATCTTCCTCATTCTAGTCTATTAGGGGCAACGACAGGTTGAAAATGACATCATACCTTGGATCTATGACAATGTTTTCATCTTTTATAATCTAATCTAGTATCGGGAACAATTTCACCATCTTGGCAAGGTAAGCGGTCATGCGCATATAGTGCCTCATGCATAACTCCTTATTGTCTTGATAGTTATCCCAACAGTCTTCAATGTTGTGCAAGTGGGCGTATTCCTTTCCAACAAACTTCTTTAACTTGTTGTATGGATCCATCCTT
>VDFB02058242.1:86659510-86920942 GCA_007258455.2 Sequoia sempervirens
CACATTGCAACCGCACAGGCAAGGAGGGGTCGAAACCTAAAAATGTGGAAGCATGGGAAAGGCACGTGAACTATTAGACTAAATGCCCCAAAGAAATGTCATCTCGTGGGATACACTGTTGATTGTAATTATGAATCATGATATGATGATTATGAAATTCAAATTATGAAACATCTAGTTCTCATTCCAGTGTCTATTAAGTATATTTTCATTTTGATTTTCAATGTTCACTAATTCAATGAAATCATTGCAAAGTGTTTAAAGTTTAAACTTACTTATTCCTTAGGCTTCTACAGTTATACATCTTTTTATAACTAATTTTTCAAGTACTATATGTATTTCAGCACCACACCCTCACCGCGCCCCCCCCACCACCGCCGCCGCCGTCCCCCCGTTGCCCCCAAACTTAGACCCCCCATCCCCATGCCCCCGAATCGTGTCCCCTACCGTCCTCGTCCTCGAAACCCCATGGAACACTGTTCCTAAGTTAACTCCTCCAAATTTCCAATAAATTCTCAACAATCTACTCTATTGTTTCAACCTTCTTGCAACAATATGAAAATCCATATAATAAGAAAGAAAAAAAATTAATCAAAGCACAAACATGCATGAAACAGAACACAAGATTCCATCCCAAAGAGGGGCTCATGTCTGATTAGCTAGTTGGTGAGGCAATGGATTACCAAGGATTCCATCAATAGCTGGTCTGGGAGGATGATCAAACACATTGAGACTAAAACAGCCCAAACTCCTATGGAAGGATGAGCAAGGCTTTTGGCCTATTATTTGATTGGTACCACCTAGAGATAGAGGCAAGGGGCAACCATGGAATTTATTCGGTTTGAATAAGTTCCTTGTATTTTTCATTCACCCAAGTGCCTTATTCATTTATATAGAGGTCTTCCCTTACCTATCTACGGGCTCTCTATGGAACTAGCATTGAAAATTTCTAAGAATGTAATGCTAACAACATCTCATCACTATCTAGTGTCAATATGTACAGTAAAATGCCTTCTTTAATGGTCTTTTGTTGTTGTACAACAAACTTACAGCCTCCCTTGTTCTCCCCTCTTGCTATTACAAGAACCCTGACACACCTTCTCTCTATCCAAGAATCTACAATGGGAGTCCCTACCTAAGCCAGCTGAACCTTCAAAGTTACTCAATATTTATCTTTTATCCCTTTTCTAGCTACACAACACAAGGGGGGAGATGGATGGTTGCATTGGAATGGGAACAGTTGCATATTTGCAACTATCCAACTGCCCACTCATCCACAACTCCACCCAAACAGCCATCCTCTCAACCCCAATGACTGCCAGCAAGGAATGTGTAGTGTCTCCTACCATAAAGAATACAGATAGTTGCGACTCTATGAAGAAAAACAACCCACTACAAGCAAGTGAACACTATCCTAACTATAACCACACACACGACAACATAAACTGTGGCCAAAGCAAAGTTAACTGACCACTAATAAGAGACAAAATTGTCTCTCCAAAATCATCCTATTCTAACCAAACTTCAACATATTCGATTTGGCCAAAAAAAGGTGCAACAAGCACATGTATGGGTAAATGCCTCCAAGACTCGTTGGTGTTGTTCCAAACCACCACCAAGATGGCAACAAACCCAAACTCTACGCACATATTTACTATCCACATTCTAGCATTGTAAACATTCTTGAAAACAACATAGATTGTTAAACAAAATGACCTCAACAAAGGATTGTTTTCCAATAACTTGCAGCATGTTGCCAACTCACTTGTAGTAGCTTCTAATACACCTAAGCACTATCAAAAATATTTTCCTTTGTTGCAAGTGATCTTATACCAATTCAAAATTCTCAATCACTTCAAGTGATTCTTCTACTACAAGAAGTGTTTGAGTGTAGAACCAACCAAGTCCGCACATTCAATCCAATTCTAGAGCACAACTCCCTAATCCGAGGGTTTTGGTCCCCGAAAGCCTGAAGCCATAATTAAATCTGAGAACTTATTCCCCACATCTTCACGAGACAACCACTTTGCCTTACTCAAGGACTGTCATTTTTCACCAATCAGCCATATCTTCCATTCTACTCACCTGGTCTGCCTCACCTTCTTATCAAGAAGGTCATCCTCCAATTTATTCATCTCTTCTAGTACAAAACCATCCAATGAAGGAAGAACTACATCCCTTGGCTCTTCATTCAAATAGAAGCCTCGAACAAGCATAATAGGCCAACATTGACCACTAAAAATATCTTCATATACTCTAGCAATTCCAGATAAAAAGAATTCTACCCTACCTACTCTATAATTTGAATCAGACCATATCACAAAGGTTTCAACTTTTGTGAAGACCCTTGTTGTCTCTCTTTGCCCAAGTAGACCCAAACCATGTCCCCAACATGAAATCTATGTTCCTATCTTAAGCTGATTAGGATGCTTCTTGTACTTGAGTTGAGACTCTTTCAATCTCTCTTGGAACCAACAATCTATCTGTCTCACCTTCTCCACAAACTTGGGCTTTATCAACCTCAAAGTCAACATTTCCCATCCAAAACAAATATCAAGTGGGCTTGGTGGCATAAAACAAAAACATGCCTTACAAAAGATTCAATGGAGAATGGATGGCTCTATTATATGAGAATTGAATATACACCAAGATTTCATCCCAGACCTTGAAATACATCTAATAATAGCCCCTTAAGAGTTGCATTAATGTTCTATTCACAATTTCCTTCTACCTAGTTGTTTGAGGATGAAAGACAGTGGACCACTTGAATTTGTATCCATTCATTCCCACCGTAGTAGGAAAACTCAATGAGTACTTGATTGAGTTGCCATGATTTGTGAATTTTCTAGCTTGTCACACCGAGTCAAGTTGTGACTCACAAGTATTTTGCACGAACTCATTGGCGACATGTTAAAATAAATCCCACACAATTTTCAATATTTCACTTCATTTTTTATATTTTATGGTCTTATTTCACCTAGCAGAAAACATCTTCAACATCTACATGACAAAAACACAATGAGAGAAGGGATTGGAGGGAAATTTTAAGGTGCCTTCAAATATTCAAAGCAGAATGTTTTTTTTTAAATTACAACAGTTGAAAACCTAGGGAAATGCATACCCCCACACCCCCCCCCCACCAGCCCCCCTCATTTGCTTACGTTTTACTACTGTATTTGCATTCCATTTTTTCTCATACATATTCGTCACTTTGCCATAACATCTTTTTCAAAACCCTGTTGATTTTTTTTTCTATGTTAAAATCAACAATGTCAAGTTCAACACAAACAAGTGGTTAGAAAGACCCTACATGCAAGTATGGAATGTTGAATGCTATCAAGGGCCAAGTCCATTGTACTAAATGCTAGTTTATTATGATAGGAGGAATTAATAGATTAAAATACCACCTTGCTAAAATACCTGAACATGATGTGAAGGAATGCATTAATGTCTTTGAAGAGGTTACGAGAGAAATGGATCAATTACTTGCCAATTATGAAATGAAAAAATAGAAAAGTAGGGGACAATGGAAGCAATGGCTACAACAATGATTGTCAATCCTAATTTATCTACAAATTCCTTTGCTATCCCAAACATTCATCATCTGCTTTCCTCTACTATTTGACTTCTAAAGGTTCTAGTCTTCATTCTTTATCAACACTAAATTTCTTTATTCCACACAATATTTCTAAGAACACAACCATCGCTAGAAAGTACCACTTGAAATAAGGAAAAGCAACATGAGGCTAAGATGGCAGAAGTAAACATTTAGTATTACAATAATTTACCCTTCAATGTGGTGAACAATCCATATTGGGAAGGGTTAGTGAATACATTAACAGTTGCCAATATGGGGCTTAAGACTCCAATAGCTAGGGATTTGAGTAGGCCATTGCTAGAAGAAGTAAAAAATACGTAGCTTATGGTTGATGATCAAAAGAAAGTGTGATAGAGAAAAGGCTACAACATCTTATCAAATAGATATGCAAATTTGCAGAATAGGACTCTCCTTAATATTTTAGTGGCTTTTAATGGCACAATGGTGTTTTAGAAGTCCATAGATGCATCACATGAAGTCAAAAATGTTGAGACTTTGTGCAATCTATTGTATGGGTTGATTTAGGATGTTAGGGTTGAGAACGTTGTCCAAATTATCATGGACAACACAACAGCATATTTATCTACAAGGAGACTTATTATGAAGAGACATCCTACTATTTCTTTAACTCCTTGTGCTACACATTGCCTGAATTTGATGCTAAAGGGCATTGGAAAGATTGGATGAATCAAAAGTGTGGTTGAAGATGCAAAATAGGTTACCAAGTTTATCTACAATCATGCTTGGGTTCTTTCTTTGATGAGAAAGCACACAAATGGCAAGAAGCTTGTGCAACCAAGAGTGACACAATTTGTCACCCATTTTCTCACTTTGCAAAGCATTGTTGGTGCAATTCCTTCTCTCAAGCAAATGTGTGTCCAATGCTTACATGAAGTCTCCATATTCCAAAAAAAAACAAAGGCCAAAAGTCTTCATAAAAAATGCAAAGTCACTCAAGGTAAGTAACAAATACAAACATAAACTTTATATGGAATTATCCATTTGTTCTTTTTTTAGGTTAATTTTGTAATAATTTCAATTTTGTTTCAATTTTTAGGTGATAGAACCTTTGGTCAAGGTTCTTTGTTTAGTGAAGGTGGATGGCACACTAATGGGTTACTTTTATGAAGCCATGGATAGGCCAAAGAAGCCATTTTGCATTAGTATGGTGGAAACAAGAAAAAATATGAAATCATTTGGCACATCATTGATCGCAAATGGATGAACCAACTCCACCAACCGATGCATGTCTTGTCCTACTACCTAAACCCAAAGTTCTACTTCTCTAATACATTTTAAGGCCGATGAGGTAGTCATGGTAAGTGTTGTTTCATGCATTTATAAGATGGTGCCAAAAAATTAGATGAGAAGTTCATGATGAATTGGAGGTTTACAAGGGGTGCATTATGGAGGCTATTTTCTTCAACTCAAGCAAGTCAAACGAGGGAAAAACAATAATCATGTACAAAAATAATCCTTTAATTTTTGGTTCAAAATACCAGAAGCAAAAACTAGAAAATTGAAAGTTTGAACAAGCTCTAACTTTTTTACTTAATTCTTATATTTTTTTAAATGTTTTCCTTGTAGATTTATGGTGGAAGAATTTCAATGCTAGCATGTCAAATCTTCAAAGGCTAGTTATCCGTGTTTTCTCCTGACCCTATAGCACTTCTAGGTGTGATCACAATTGGAGTACATTTGAGAGCATTCACATAAACAAAAGAAATGGGTCGACCCACAAGCAACTCAATGACTTGGTCTCCATTCAATACGATCTTCACCTTCAAACAAAAAAAAAGTGGAAGGTCTTTCTCATGATGCCATTGACTTGGATGGCATTAATCCTTATGTTGATTGGAATATCAAAGAACATAGTGATGTTCTACTTACTAATAAAGATCTTGTTGAATTGGAGGGAGTAGCAGCATAAGCAAAAAAGTTGGAAGCAATGCAAGAGAATGAAAACACTTTAAGGAAACAACCAATCATCATTTGAGGCCCAAAAATTTAGGAGGGGGAAGATGAAGATGTAGATTGTTTTGGTTGGTTTTTGACATATCATCATATGTAAACAATTATAGCGCTATTATAGAATTATTATTTATAATTTTGTTCTATTGCAATGTATTGTTTAACTTTGAAACTTTGAAATTTTAAATTTTGAGAGTTTGAGGGTCATATAACATATGTAGTTTTTGAATTATGATAAATTAATAATCAAATTAGACTTTTGTGTAATTATATGGGTTTTTTCTTTTGTCAAGTTTTTTGTCAATATCAAGCCAAGTCCCAAGTCTAAGTCAAATTTTTGGGCTGCCGAGCCTACATTTCCAAACTTTATTCCCACAAAGTACACCAAAATTTGCTCAAAAAGCTAGAATCCCTATCAAATATGATCCTCACTAGGATACCAAAATGTACTCACACATGACTAAAGAAAATCTCTACTACATCACTCCATATCATATCCTTTTACAAACAATGAACACAAACATCTTGTTGAAGCGAACCACAATTACAAAGACATAATCATTGCCCGTCTTAGTTCTTGGAAGACCTCCAACAAAATCCATGGAGACGCTTTCCTGAGGCCTTTTAGGTACATGGAAAGGCTGGTCCAATCCCAACTTCTGATTGTTGGGCTTACTCACATTGCACAACTAACTAAAAACAAACCTTGCAACATCAACTTGTAAACATGCCCAATAAACATAATGATTGAGATTACTTACAATCTCATTGACACCAAAATTTATAGCTACACAACCCACATCAACAAACCCTTTGCTCTTTTGGCACACAAAGTTTACCCACTTATATGGAGTCTTTCCTAAAGGTAATAGCCTTGATAAGGCTCAAACTTTGCATTTCTCTTGTTGTGTACAATCTGATATACCTCATTGTAATCTTCATCTTGCTCATAATCTTCTACATACAATTCACCAGAAAAAGGCTCCTTATTCATCACTTACAAAAGAGCTGGTCTAGACTGGATATTGACCACCTTATTCATCACACCAAACTTACACTAAACCACAAGATGGAACTGCTTAAGGAATCTCATCCATTTGTAATCGCTGGACTGCTACAATTTTGCTTATGCTTGCAAGTATTGCAAGGGCTTAAGGTTGATGTGCACCACTACCTGCTTCCCCATGAGGTAACATCTCCTCTTCACAATGAAAACCAAAGCATATAGTTCCTTGGCATTTACTATAGTTCAACATGAGCTCTCTAAATGTTTCTAAATACTAACATACTAGACTACCTCCATATAACAATACTACACCCATTGCATTATCATTGGCATCTATCTCTACCCTAAAAAATTGCTTTCAAATTAGGTAGAGCAAGGACCAGTGCACATTGTTGTCTATAGCCCCAACAAAACTTTCTTCCTTTGCCCTTGACTTTATGCAACAATATATAATAAGTTTTTCATGAATTTATGAAAGTATTAAGCTGCACCTACAAAACTCCCATGTCTCACTTATGGTAGTGGGTTTTGGCCAATTAATTATTGCACCCACTTTGGATGGATCTAACCTTATCACTCCATCACCCAATAGGTGACCAAGGTACACTAAAGAGGTTTTAGCATACTCACACTTCTTACCATTCAATAATAATTTGTTCTCCCTCAAGACTTTAAACACATTTTCAAGATGAGACAAGTGCCCTTTATATGACTTGCTAAATACCAATATGTCATCTAGATAAACATCACAAGAGTCAACTAATGGTCTCAATACCTAGTTCATGAGATGCATGAGGATAGCCGATGCGTTACACAACCTGAATGGAAGAACCAACCACTTGGAGAGACCATAGCATGTTTTGAAGGTCGTCTTCCACACATCCTCTTCCTTGAACCTCACTTGATGGAATTCAGATTTAAGTCGAATTTCATAAAGTCACTGGCATATTGCAATTGATCCAATAGATCATCAATTTGGGGCAGTGGATACTAGTTCTTCCCAATTATCTTGTTCAGTCCTGAATATTCCTTGCACATCCGCCACATCCCACCTTTCTTCAGCACAATGACAATGAAAGGTCTACAAAGAGAGGTACTTATCCCTTGCTCCAACAACTTCTTGTGCTTCAATAACATTTTTCCCATACAGCCCCAAGTTCAGTAAAGGACACTTCAGTAACAATTGGATCTTATATTCTTGTAGTGTAGGAAAAAGTATCCCTTTTTCACACTTAATTTGGGAATGAATATTAATAATAAAATGGACTTAATTGTGCCTTAATTTTAGTGTTGTAAGGTGTACCTTTACACTTTCACATTAATCTAGGGCTTTATTAATTGATAATTTGATTGAGGTTAATTTGCCTTAATTGGCCTCTTTAATTCAAATCCAAGCCTAATTAATTGCACAAATCTATACTAATTAGGCCTCCTTCAATATGTAGCATCCTTGAGATACAAATATGTGTTGCAAAAATCACTCCACATACATCCAACAAAACCACATTCACTAACACTTCATTCTTATAATCAAAATTTATAGAGCACTAGACCTTACACCACTTCTTCACCATGATTTCCACTCAATCTTTCAGCCAACCCAAAGTATATGTTTGAAACTGACCCGTTACTTGCAAGCCAATTCATTTACTAAATTCTAGGATATTAAAATAGCTTGAGAGCAAGTGCCAAAGAGAAAGCCTACCTTTTTGTCCTCGACACAAATTTTAATATAAAAGAGATTTGTCTCTTCTTCTTTTGCTTTGGAGATTACAACCACCACACACATCTCCTTTGCACACAACACAAGATCGTCTCATTTGAATTGGAATCTTCTTGGATCCCTTTCCCTTTGATCATCACATCAATGTTGGCATCCTCCTTTTTCTAATTTCTCCAAGACAATTTTAAATCCAAATGAAGTCTCCAGAATTTCTCTTCCATGTGCCCTTCTTTTCCACAAGGGGCACACTAAGCTTTGGCTTTATTCTTGCTTTGGTCCTTCTAGATTGTTGTATTAGCGTTTTCCTTTGACTTTCCCTATCTTTCTCCCTATGCTTTTGTTCTCCTTGTTGTTGTCCCTTGTCCCTATTCTTCATTCTTGAATGAAGATGTCTTCTTCTTGTCCAACTCTAAATAGTGGACCTAAGCACATGCCTCATCAATATCTTGAGGCTTTGCCATGAGCACTGGTGTCTTTAGGTGTTCAAACAACCCATCTATATACTTCAGTAGCACATCTTTCTCTATGAAATCTCTACCTAGTTGTATTACCCTCTTTTAGAACTCGTTGTACACTTTGTCCTTGAAGCTGCCTAAAATAATGCCATCGGATAACTCAATCTTTTTCATAACAATAGGGATAAAAACTACTTTTATAGAAAAAATTTTGAAGTCTTTTCACTTTGAAAGAAGAGCAACTTTTTGTCATTCAAGGGATAATGCATAGCTCTCGCACCATATGAGATCATAACCTAATAAATTAATCCTAGCAAAGAAATTTGTTGGTGAGTTGTAAGTTGATGAAGGCTAAAGTACACCTCCATCTAGGATATCAACTAATCCAACTTCTCAACACTAATCTCTCTATAATATGTTGTATATCAATCTTAGCTTTAGCCTTAAATACACACCATGTAGACAACTATCCTTGTTCCCGTTTAGTTTTCATCAGTTCTTCCTCTTCCTCATGCTTAAGCATTCACCTTTTCTTAGACAAGGCTTGCATGAAGCTTTCAACCAATCTATCTTCCCCAAAGAATTGGAGATCCTAGCCACATCTTCTTCAAGTCTTCTAAAACAAATCTTGCCTTCCTTCTCTCCTCCTTTGGCCATTTGTCTTTACCACCCTATTCCACTAACTTATTCCAACTTCAAGTTCACAAGGAACTAGGTAATCACTACCACCTTATAGATGGCATAAATTATCCACAACCCTACTCAACAACTAAGAACTTGTAGCTTCGATACCACTTGATCCACAAATCACTCGATTGATAACCTTAATGGTGCATCAATTATGGATTCTTAAGTTAACACCTTTAATACAACACTCAACAACCTATTCCATTGTTTTAATGTACTTGAAGCAATATGGAAATTTGTATAACAAGGAAAAATGATTAAACAAAGCACAAACATGCATGAAACAGAGCACAAGACACCAAATTTCATCTAGACAAAACTAAAAAGACTGAAAAACTCCAAGAAGATGATGCTAACAACATCCCATCATGGTCTAATGTCAATACATGTAGCAAAATGTCTTTTTTAATGGTTTTTGCAGTTGTATAACAAACTTTAAGCATTCTCTATTCTCCACTTTGCTCCTGCTATCACAAGAACTCCAATACCTAAGCCATATGAACCTTCAATGAATTTGCAATGAGTCCCTACCTAAGCCATTTGAACCTTCAAAACGACTCAATGCTTATCTTTTATTCCTTTTGAAGCCGCACAACACAAGGGGGAAGATGGGTGGTTGTCTTGGATGGAAATGGTTGCACATTTGCAATTGTCCAACTACCCACTCATCCGCATTGCCAGCTAAACAATCATCATCTCAACACTAGTGATTGTTGGCAAGGAATTTGTAGCCAAAAGAACGCAGATGGTCATGGCTCTATGAAAAAAAACATCCTACCACAAGCGAGTGAATGCTGACCTAACTATCATCACATTGCATGACAAGGTCACCCGCAGCCAAAGCAATGTCAACTGGCCACCCCTAAGAGACAAAATTATCTCTTCAAAATCATCTTTCCCTAACAATCCTTCAACATATTTGAATTGGCCAAAACCCACTTACAGCAAGCACATGTATGGATAAATGACTCCAAGACTCCAAGGTGATGTATCGAACCACCATCAAGATGCCATCAAACCCAAACTCAAGACACCTATTTGCTGTCCACATTTCTGGAATTCAAAATATTGCTAAAAGCAATATAGGTTGTCAAACAAAATGATTGTTTTCCAGTGAACTCCAGCATGTTGCCAACTAACTTGTAGCAGTTTTTAAAACACCTACAGCACTCTTAAAAGAGATTTTCCTTTGCTATAAGTAATCTTGCAGCAATACAAAATGCTCAGAGTCACGTCAAGTGACCTCTCTATTGCAAGTGCACTTGCAGCACGTATCTGATTGTATAACCAACCTGTCCTGACCATCCAATCCAATTCTAAATCACTGACTGACTTTAAAAACTCAAACTTTCTGCTCCAATTTTGCATAAACCATTTCTTCATATCAAACCAATATTTCAACTCTTTCTCTATACCTTCTATTCAACAATCTCTTGTTGGAAGATTTTCTTTTCACTCTCTCAATCACACCTACAAGGTACTCCTGCTCTAACATCTAATGATGCACTTTTTGGGTGGTATGTTGACACTTTTAGCAGTCAAAAACTACAATTACAATCCATTTGATTACAATCCTACCTAAGCTGGATATCCTCTCACAAATTTGACTCAAAGAAGCTTTGATACTACTTGATGCAGTCAAGAATAGGGAGCCAAATTCATGGTGGTCTTGTCCTTGTAGCCAAAACCTAGTTTAATACGCACATCCCTTGGACACTATGAAGATTAAATTCTAAAGTTTTAATTTAGATATAAAAAACACAACGAAACCATGAGCAACAACATAGAATGAAAAAATTCTAAAGTTTTAATTTAGATTTTAAAAACACAACGAAACTGTGAGCAACAACATAGATTGAAAAAATTATGACAAGCCTTCAAAACTTGTATTCACTCACTTGATCTCTCTTTACCATATCTGAACTCAATTTTTCCTCTTTCTCTAAGACTAAGAGTCTCACTCTGCTGAAAAGAAGCCCCTAATTTTTCTTCTCAAGAGTCCCCTGCTCTTTTTCCCTCAAGAGACCCCCATCTAATCTCATTACTGAAAAACCAATTTAAATATTGGTTTTCCAACACTTCGTCTCTTGTCTCTTCTCATTCGGGCTGACTCTTTGTATTCTTGTCTCTTTGCTTCTATATGATGGCTCTTCATTTCCATTTGATGACTCTTTGTATTCTATATAAGGACTCTTCGCCTCCATTCATGTTCAACATGACTTTTGATCAAAGAGGAATCATTTTGTTCACATTTTTGTCGCTGCAAAATACCTTTTTTGGTCCAAGAAAGATTACACTACCAGCAAGATGCTCCTCTGTCATGAAGTAAGCTTGGATCACATTATTAAGATTAAGATTTGTAAACATGGGTATAACTTGTACAAGTGATACCCAGGTTCGAATCCCAAATCCGATACTTGGGATGCTTGGAACATGCTCATTTTGTAAGATTTCTGAAATCAATACGTCACCAAGATCCCTTCAATGATTTAAAAACGATGGTAACTCATAATTGTTACACCGTAATATTGTCACATGTATGCCATACACCTTATTACGGTGGACAGATTTGAACCTAAAACACGCTGTTAAGAAAGCCTCTATTATTATGACCGTTCCAATAGATGCCCTTGAAACAGACATGGAAATATTAACAAGATAAGATGTAGGTCTTAAAATTAGGGCTGTCATTTGAATCCATTGTTGCTGTAAAAGGGTAAAGTCATGTTTATGCTCACAGCCCAGTGGAACCGTCCCCTGAGCATCTGAGACCCTTTTTTTAGAACAAGGAGAATTATGGGCTTTACGTTTTAAGTATTGTTTAATTTGTGAAGCCTTCGAGTTCGAACTCGCGAACTAGGCCCTGCATACACCAGAACTAAATGGTTTCAAGAAATGTTAATTTAAAGACCGTTCAGACCCAAAAGAGCATTTCATTTCCGTGGGTTGAATCATAAAGTGGGCGTGCAGGGAGGACAATGATCTCCCGCAAAACAGGCCAAACCAAACAAACGATAATAAAAGAGGAGGCAAATTCCATGTTGTAAAGATCCCTCAAACAAATCAAAACACCAAAAAACACACAATTGATAATCGAGAAATGATAGAAAAAATAGTATGCAAAAGCAAGATACCTCCAAGGCACCTGACCTGATTTGGGCTCTCTTTTCTCTTCTTCTTCCGCCTCCTTCACCAAATGAACGCAAGGATTGTGATTAAATAACAAAACTGCCCTTCCTCGTCTCTTTCCACTCTCTTTCTCGCTCTGCCTCTCTCACGAAAGCTCGTTTTAATTTTCACGCAGTCATTTCCCGGTTTGTTTAATTGACCACACGTTACGCAAATGCTTGGTTCGTATGGACGACGTGCAAATGGCGTTGGCGTTGTTTACTGGAAAATGATGTGATGAAACGATTTTGGAGAACAAAAAACGATCTAGGGGACAGACAATTCCACTCGTCCCCCCAATTATTGAAAGACTCGTGGGATATGTGCTTTTTTTTTTGGGAAGCTCCTTGTATTGATGGTTTGGGTTAGGGGAGAGGGATCTGTGGTGGAGCAAGGTCCAATAGTGGGGATAGAAGTAGTTCTTAGTGGGTCTCATAGTGGAGCAACTTAATATCCAATTACAAGACACTTTTTATCCATAAAGTACACAAACTGACAAATCATGTGATGCCACATCAGCACACCAATAAAACATGACTTAGTGCACCATTATCAGTCTCACTTTTTTTGGGTCTTTTTGGATACCTCAATAAAAAGCATGTTGATGTGGCATCATATTTGATGATGTGGCCCTAAAACGAAATATAGAAGCATGTGAGTTGCCAAATAAACTATTGTACAAAATTGGGAGTGATTTGAAATTTCCACATAAGATTTTGAGAAACACAAAGTTAGGGTGCTCCACTATGGGCCCCTCTCCCCAAGTAGGTCTCTCAAATCTTCTAACCTATTTTCATTAAATAGTTTTTAGTCGATAGGTTACATATAGTAAACAATTATTGAGTTGTTGGAAAATAAGTTTCAGTTGTCGTTAAATAGTAAATCAACTATCATTTAATGGTAAAAGCTTTCAAAATATCAGGTGAAAACCTCCAAAATCTCACTTATCATGTAAAAGTCAAATAAATATTGATTTTCCAACTAGATGAGAACATTTTATTTCCATTTGCAATGTTTTTTGTCAATTTGATGGCAACTTTCTTTTTTCATTTGCATTGCTTTATGTTTTAAATTTGCATGCAAATATTTCAAAATCAGATAATACCCAATTTAAAAATCTACATTTGTCTAAGTTTATTTCATTCCATTGTTTAGCATTTATTATTAATTATTTAATCCAACCACATACAACTAGAACTTGTAGCACATTGCATCCATATGCACCCATGCACAAGCACATACTCTCTAACATATAAGCATACATATAATTTTCTATCGATGTAATCTTTGAACCTCCTTTAGATGCAAGTGCTAGTTATTATAGAGATGATTTGTAAAGTTTCTTCAGATTTGATTAAGATGTTCTTATATCTTGAGCATTCAAAGATGAAATGTTTCTTATATTTCTATTAACTTTGTTTAATGTAAAAAATATACTATTTATTCTCATTCTTCTATATTAGTTGAGCAATGAGGATCTTTTTCTTCCATTTGATTTCAGCCCTTATATATGTTTGTTCACAATGTGTGTAAGTCGATTTGAACCCTATAATACAATGTTGTTATTTTCTACTTGTTTTCTTCCTCTACATTATTGCTCAAGACTTTTCATTCACATAGTTTATTATGTCTTTATTAAGGTTTAGACATTCATTTAGACTAATGTCCCATCTTTTCATCCATTTTCGATTCTATTTCATCCATGTTCTCTTATTTCTAGACAAATCTTCATCTCTTGCAACACTAGGCCACCCATTAGTCTTCATGTTTTCTATATATTTTAAGTAGCATATAACTTGGTCATAATAGTTGCTTATAAAGGGAAAATTCTTCTATCTAAAAGGATAATTTTATAGGAACTAAAGTCTTAATTCTAAAATTGTTAGTAATTAGATGCTTATTAAATCCTTTATATTTACTTTCATTTCAAACTTGATGTTTTGCTAGCCCATGTCTCATAGCCATATAACACCAGCAATGTGACAAGTAAACTAAATATGACCTAGGGATCTTACAATCCCACATCTCAACATTCCTAAAACTATTTTTAAATGCATAAAGAGCTTTTCATCCTCTTGTATCCATTTTCCCCTACATGTGTCCCAACTAAGTTTGTTGTAAAAGTAAAGGTCAAGATACTTGTAGTTTAACACTACTTCAAGAGACTCTCCTTCAAATTGAAAGTTGAAAGCTAATTTTTAATTTTCAAAGAGAAGATCATAATTTTTGCTTTATCAATATTCACCCACATCCTTGCATCTTAACAAAAGAGTTCTAAAGCTCATAAGTGGTCTCTCAAACCTTGTGTTGTATATGTCATTAGAATTAGGTTATTGGCATAAAACAATAACTTCACCACATAGTTGGTTAAGTGGACCCTCAGACCCTTAGATTTGTTTATCCAATCTTTTAGTTTGTCAATGTACAACCGAAATAAAGTTAGAGACAAAGGGCAACCCTATTTGATCACTCCCAAAAACTTCTAACAACCCTACTTACATTTTTTTTTAGCCTTAACTTGCTTGTACAATTTATGAATTATTACCTTGAAATGTGTTGGCACTCCTAGCTCCTCCATTCTATACCATAATTTGCTCCTACGAACTATGTGAAATGCCTTCTTGAAGTCCACAAAGCAACGATACATATCATCTTTTTTTTCCAAAACATTTTAAATTAAGATTTTGAGTGTGACACAATGATTGATAATTGAGTGTTTAGGTTTAAAACTTGCTCATCCTTTTGCTATATTTCCCTATTTCTCTACCCAACAACTAATCCCACGTCTTATCATGCTCCCAAAAATGTTTGCAGAGGGTTGACCATGATAGTTTGATAGTTTGAGGGATTCTTTACTTCTCCATTTTTTAACTAGGGTATAGTTAGGCTAGTTGTTTTCTTTGTTGGGAAACCATTTTGAAGGACCTCATTAAAAAATTATTTTATTTGAAGTGTTAGGATTTTGGATCCCTACTTTAATATCTCTACTTGAAGATTGTTTATATCTAGAGCTTTACCCATTGCAAGCTTTTTAATCTCATGTTTGATGTCTTACATTATGAACAATTCTTCATTGGAAATGATTATGGAGGTGCATCTTTTTCATTTTATCATTCATACAATTGTTGTGTGTATTATATCCATTAGCCTACTATTATTTTTTTTCTCTTTATGTGTTTTTCCTTGCAAAGCTCCGTTTAAAGTCTCTTCAGCTCATATCTCCCTAAGTAGATGAATTCCTTCTTTTTGGTTCTTGTATGTTCTTATTTTTTGTTCTCGTCAATTGTTCATACATTTTTTGGTTTTCCTTTGTTTTATTTGCCAGTTTTGTTGTGATATAAGAAGGAAGATAAAACACTTATGAATGAATGGATGAATGGAAGATTTTAATAACATTCACTAGATCAAATAGTTTAAGGGGTCAAGAATAACAACATAAGAATAAAGTGATAATCTAATTTGGAAAAATAAGGAACTTGCAAAAGCCTTAAGCAATTTTTAAGCATATTTTGATGTGAATCTTTCACTATATATTTTATCAAAATGTTTACCAATTTGTCTAGTGTTGCCCTACCAAACAAGGTGTTAAGATTACCTACACTCAGGTCATCCTTGTACCATGTGTAGATGTCATTATATACGAGGCATTCTATAATGTAGTTTTATACCATCTCCACCACCCCTTTCTTTCCAAATAAGAATGTTTGAATTTATCATTCCTCCTTAGGTATTGTCCACCTATCAATATTGCATCTAAGATGGTGTAAGCTATTCCTTAATTGGGTTGTCAATATTTTAGTTTTCCATTTAATTCTTGCTCCTATTAATTTTTCCCCATTGTCCCACATGGGGTACAACCCTTCAATATAGTAGGTTTTCTTCTAACCATTTTGTTTTGTCCACATGGTAGTCCTAATTTTTTAACTTTCTTAATTTTTTACATCCTCATTGGTGTATATGCATTCTTACATATTAATGTCCCATTTGTCCATCCACTTAAAATTTAATTTCATCTACGTGTTCTTCATTCTACTTAATTCCTCTTCTATAACCACTCTAGGCCAATGCTAGTTCTCCATATTTTGAATTTTTTTTAAGTTGATTAACAATCAAGCCATCACTAATGCTTCCAATGAGAAAGTACATTTTTTAGCTAGAAGAATCTCATATGAAATTAAAACCTTATTTTGAAGCTATCTTTAATTAAGCGTTTTTGGATTCTTTCTACCTACCTTCACTTTTGATCTAACATATAGCTACCCTATACCTCACACCCATAAAGGACCACAAGGATAAAAAGCAAACTAAAATAAGGTTTCCTTGAATTTCCAATCTCATAGGTCCACATTAATATGCTCTTTTTTGTAGGGAGCACAACACTTTCCATCCCCTTGTATTCTTTTTGCTCCACATGTCTCCCAAATTGAGCCCAAGTTATTCATATTCTTCCTCTATTTCCAATGGGCTACCTTTGAAAAGGAAGTTTATTTTTTTATTTTTTCTTTGTAATGAAAAGATCGTGACTTTGGTTTGTTAGTGTTTTCTTGCATCTTGAACTCCTCGAAGAAAAGCTCTAAATCCCTCAAGCACTTTCTCAGGCTAAGGGTAGTTTTTACATTTACGATGAGATCATTAGAATATAAGAGAAATCTTATTACATAACTAGCAATTTGAACACCCTGCCTCCAACCTTATTTATAAAATCTTCTAATTTATTAATATATTTCCCCAAACAAAGTGGGAGAGACTAGGCAACCCTACTCAACACTGACGTCACTTCCTTGGAAACAATCTAACATCCTCTCACTTGTTCTATTTTTTCCCCTTACCTTCTCATCAAGCCTATAGACTACCACTCTAAACTCAATTAAAACCTTGAGTTCCTCCATCCTAGTCCAAAGTTTATCTTTAGGCACTATGTCAAAAGCTCTTTTTTTAAGTTCCATGAAGTAACAAAAATGCTCTTCACCTTGGGTGTGCCATATTTTCTAATCAAGTACCTAAGGGTGATGCAATGATGAATAATTGATTTTTTTCAATTTGAAACCCATCTACCCATTCGCTCTTCTTTTTTTTTTTCTTCCCAGCCATTAATTTTACACTCAATTATCTTTGTGAAAAGTTTTCCAAGTAGAGTATTAACCATAAAAATGTGGTATTTTGGTGGATCATTGATATCCCTAATTTTATAGAGGGATAATGACATTACTTGTCCATTCTAATAAGAATTATTCTTGAGTGACATTATTGAACATGCACTTGACACGAGGTGTGAAGGTCTTTATTACCTATTTTAAATATTGTGTTTACAACCCATCTATATCTTGAGATTTAACCCAATGAGATTGTTTATGCCTTAACTGGTGTCCACCAAGAAGAGTTATGTCTCCCCATGTTGATTATTTGGGAGATGTTTTCATCTCAAACTCACTCATAGATCAACTTTGCATAATCTAACCATCGGGAATCCTTTCAATGTGTGAGCATACATTAAAATCTGCAAACACTAAACTTCATATAGGGTTAGTATTTCACAAATCTTTCAAGAACACTCCTATGAAATACCTTGCAAATGCTTCAAAATGCAACAAAGGATAAAAGAAAACTAAAAGCATCATGAAAACACTTAACAAGTTACCTATTCCATAGTGGATTGGTGTCACATGTGCTAGTGACACTTTCCCAACCCTTGCTAAGAAGCCAAAATGATGAAATGCAAATGGAGATGAAGAGCAAGATGAGTTCTCAAACCAAGAGAGTAACCTTGCATAAAAGTTGTGTATCCATGAATGAGAATGAAGGCCTTCTTTTATAGATTTTCTTGATGATAGATTGACCAAGAGGGTGAATGTGGGACTAAAGATCCACCAATGAGAAGAGGACACTTGTCAAGTGGTGATAGGCCAATGGTTGTGCAAGATTTGGGAAGAGTGCCCATGAGAGGGAGAATTTGAATTCAAATTTTGCAATAAATTTTGAGAGGGGGACAAGAAAAACAACAATAAATGCAATGTTGGAGGGACAAATCAACTTGTCATGTTGAGGGAAAATGAGGGTTTTTAATAAATCAATAAAATTGATTTATTTGTGCAAGTGGCTAAATCTAGATAATGCAAGTGGGTGAGATTAGCATTTAATCAGGATTAGATTAAATTAATGATGATTAGACTAGTTTGACTTTCATGATTTAAATATTTGATTTATTTAAATCAGAATATGGATTGGATTTAATTAAATAAATGTTTTATTTATTTAATTAAAGGGATGATGTTTGATTAATTTGATTAAAAGGTTGATGATAATGTTTTATTTAATTTTGAATGAATGACCTTAGGAGATGGGAATTAATGAAATTACCTGATAAATGAATGAAGGTGAATCTAATCAATCGATGAATGGACCTAATACAAAATCTAGTTTAGTTAATGAATGAACCTAATCAAATGCAGAATGTTAATTTTGCATGCCTACACAATGTTATTTTCTAATTATTTTATTTTATGTAGTTCCCTCAAAAATCTCTTAAGCTTGAATTTTCCATCAATAATTAACTCCTCCCTTCTTTTGTTTCCTATTTAATGACATGAAGAGATGATAATTTTAAAAACAAAAATATCATTAAATATTGGTCACAATTTCTCATGGAAGGTTAATAGAGTTAACCCCATAAAGGATTTAACCATAAAATAAATCAATTGATTGGACTATACATTAGAATTTTAAAATGGATTCTATGTTGATTAATGTAAATAGAAACGTAAGTAGTTGAGAGAGAGAAATAGAAATATTGAGAAGGATTAGAGAGATTGTTTCATTTTTTATGTATTGTTAACTTTAATTGCTTTACCTAGTTTGTACATTGCAAAAAAAAAGATGTAAAATGAAAATTGGTACTAGATTAGTGATTTATGGCTTGTGATAGATGACTTCTAATTTTTCAAATGGTTGGCAATAGGCTACCCTAGAATATGGTCCTATAATAAATGGCTCTTTGTAGTTTTTTCCACTTTTGAATTTCACCTTCAAGATTTATAAATATGTTCACTTGTGCTTCTATTTGTGTCTAATAAATGGTTGGAGTTGAAAATGGCCTTTAGGGGCCTATTATAGAAAAAAATAAAGACCATTTAATTCCTTTGTAGTAATCAAGCCCAATGACCAATATAGAAAATTCAAAAACATGCCAAATACAAAATGTCAGTGTTGATGCAATTGAGACTAGATAAATTGAGTCTAATCTAAGACCAAGACTGCAACCAATGTTCTAAATGTGGATGGAATATGCTAATGGTTAGTGATTAAATTGACCTATGATTATGTCCTTAAATAGAAGTCCTATACACACAACTCAAGACCTTTGGCTTGAAAGTCAACAAGTAATGGTTGTGTTACTTACAATTGACCTACAAAAGATAGAGATTTGTAATTCAAAACAATAGGACTATACCATGGAGGTGGTTTTGTTCGAGGTATAAAACTATGTAGGCAACTTAGTCCATTGAGGTAAAACCCTACATAATTGGATCGATCATTCTCCATAGTGATGGATTTATCATATTGAAGGGTCAATTGAGTTTTAAAACTATGCATTTATTTCATTCATGCAAAGTGTCATAAAATTAAGGGGTAAAGGTGTAGGGTATGCAATTTTATTCTCTACATTTTCCCCTCACTTTTTTGTGTAAAAGTCTATATGAGAAATCATTTGAAAGTAAAAATGAATGAAATAAGCAATCATAAAAATATATTATTTTTCTAGAATTAGGATCCTAAGCCAGCTAGATCAATTATGTGTTTCATTTTTCCTTAACATACAATAAGCATCCATCATGTCAATCATACTATTGAAGGAAATGAACCAACCTATGAAATAAAATATAAATGATAATATAAACAACAGTACTGAACCCACTTGAATTGTATGTACTATTAAGGAAAATTCACAAATTGAGAAGGAAAGAAAACAAAAGTAAAATATGGAAATCATGACCAAAAGTTAAATATGATAAATAAATAAACTGAGTATAAAATGCACACCTAGTGTATACTTACACATATGTTCAACTAATGCATATGAAATTTGCCCTAAAATTTTCCCCCATTGGGAGCAAGAATGAGCATATAGAAACTATATAACAAAAAATATGTTGTACCCCTAAGTGGAAAGTTCAAGAAAAATCAATAAAAGAACAAAAAAATTGCATATGTGGATATAATTTACTACAATATGCAATAAAAATAAAGTGACAAAGACAAAGAGGAGACTAACTAGTAATGTCAAAATCATTGTAACTTTTTTATGAGTTATTTACTTGCAAAGAGTTCCTAAGTGAGACAAAGTTTGGGACTGTGTCAATTCCTATTAACAAGTTTGATCACGGATCTGTAGTTTGACATGGAGGCGTTTTGTATCCCAATTTTGCTATAGTATCAAATATACAAAGTTTAGTTATGAATTAGTTATTGCATCATGAATAGAGTATGTTGTCAAAGCATGTATAACAATGTAGGTACACATATAACATTGTTAGAGCGCATACAACAATAGTTTGGGACATGTTTATGTTTAGGGAAGTACTCTAGATTACCACAAATTATCATAAGTGTTGTATCTATTATTTCAATCCATGGGTTGGTCTTGGTGGTATTATAAGAAGACATGTTACTTCATATGAGTTTGGTCAACAACCATTAACTAAGTTATTGTGGTTTTATCTAAGTAGATGAGTCATTTTTTTACTAGGAGAAGTCTTGTTAGAGTGGAATGTGGTTGCTTGATGTCATAATGCAATCATGGCATGTGATTGTGTGACGATTAATAACCCATAAGTGGCTAGGGTGTTGTGTCAACTTAGATTGTAGGCTAAAAACTTAGAATTACATCTAGTTGTTTGTATATGGAATGCATTAATGTAGAGGTTGTGTCTAATGTTGTGATGATGTTGTGGAGTGTGTTGTAATGTTATACACTAAATTTTATAGAGTAAGAAAAGTGATAGGAGACTTATTGTATTTAGACTCCATATTCATATATTAATACAACTATTAACTCTCTTTGCTATTAGGTTTTCCCAAAATGGTTTCTCAAGTTGCATCCTTGTGTCTCATGTGTAAATTGATTGTGTGTGATGTGTTTTTCCATAATATTTGTTAATTGAATTACAACAACATAAATATCATTTGTATCACATAATCTTAATGTTCTAGTGATCGAGCATTAGTTGTATTAGGATCAAATTCCCAACATTTGATATTAGAGCTACTAGTTAGATATCAAAACCTCTCATTCTAGTATAAGATCTTCATTGTTGGGTAGGGCCAAGATATTTGGTGTAACAACTATATGTGTTTTATGGTGAAGCACTTGGTATTTTTGTGCTAGGGTTTGTTTTATGCAAGAAAGGGGATGTATTTTCTTACCTTGTGTGTACATCTAGTTGGATTGAGATATATTGTAAAATTCTTTGAGAATGTAAAGAACATGTTAAATTCATGGCTAGCATGTATTGAGATCTAATATCAAGATATTTAATGGCTATGATTTTGAGCTATAGTAATTGAATGTTGAATGTCTCTTGGTATATAGATATTAGTGAACAATGTTATCTTCTTTAACCTACATCAAAATCTAATGAGGTCTAGAATTAACTAAATAACAAATATAGAACTATTATATATTTGTCTTTTAGATTAAATATTAATAAATATGTCATAATGATTAACTTCATATTTTTTATGGAAGAAAATAGGAACATTGTATTAGTCTAAGAATATGGTCAGTAAAATTTTATTAAAAAGAAAGTTGTAAGTTCTTTGAAGATGAAAGAGGGAGACTCTATTAATAATTACCTCAATGCTTTCAATTTAATTTTTATATAGTTAATGTCAATTGGAGTTGTGTTAGAAGAAGATGATAAGTTCTTAGTGTTACTTTATTCCTTATCTAATTTATAGGAGAATCTAATCATGACAATCAACTCTAATTGGTATTCACTATTGGTAAGAAAGTGCATAAATCGTAGATTTGAGCCATTTCATGTTAGTATATTAACCTATTGTGATAACTAAGAAAGATAATCAAGACATGTGGTGGATTACAATTTTTTATGTATTATTTCTTATTAGTGAGTTATTGTCTAGGGGAACACTCCCTAAAAGAAAAATAAAAAAAGAAAGATGTAATAAACCTTTAGTAAGGGTCTTGATGTAAGTTCCCAAGCTTCATACCCAAGACATTGACCAAGTGGACATTTTTTCAACAACATAAGAATGACTCTTAACAACAAAGGTATGACATAGACACGTCAATGTGCACTCAAGGTGTTAAGTCGAGCACAATGACACCCAACGCGTAACTAATATTTTGTGGTGATGTTCCATGTCATTGCACAAATCAAGATAATGATAACCCTTACAAGACACCACAATTTCTCCAAGCAAAGTGGCACAAGTGGAAAACTTACCTATCATGGGATGAAACCACCATGTTGAACCTATAAGAGAGTGAAACTACACCATAATGATGATTGAGTCCTAACCCACGATAATTTTCTCTCATGGACTCAACATGAGGGTAGGATGAAGAAACAATCTACTTCAAGTCCACTCCATAAACATTTTTTTGTGATACTCACCACACCAAGGGAAACCTATGTAAGAGACGAGACAACTAAGAGATGTCACATCTTGAGTAGATGGATGACCACTATTTTCCTCCATGAAAAATACCCTTACAAATTCAAGGTGGGATATTTCCCAACAAAATACATCCAAAAACAAGGGAAAAACCTTCACAAGATATTTCCCCACCAAGAGGTACTATCCCTCTTACAACAAGAATGCCAACATGTCATTTTTGTGCAAGCACATGCTTCCAAAAGAAAAATATGCCATAAAATTAAAATAACAACACTTATTAATAAAGTGACAACATGGGAAGACTCATAGCAATAAGGGAACAACTTATATATACAAATTTTCCCAAATAAATACCTAAAAGTACCTAGTATCTAATGAAATAAAGGACTGCATTGAATGAGAGGACCAATACCCAACAAGGACACTAATGCATATAAGGGACACTATCACACCATGGGTAGGTGTCCTAAATCTATTCTAAAGTAAAATTTTATCATTAATGTCCAAAATTTTTGTTAGAATCCAAACATTATGTCATAGTCATGTTTTGTGTTGTAGTCCTTTTGACGTGTTGTCATCTTGACTATAGACTAATTGTATGATCATTTTTAGATCTTGTACTTGAGTAAAATGTTGAAGACTAAAAAAAAAAAGACAACATAAAATAGACTCCAAAATGATCACAAACGATTGGGGGACCACAGTGGACATTCACACCTAATCTCCAAAATTAATCCAATAGAAAAGTCTCTTCCCAAGAATTGGGATTCCTACAAGGGACTCCAAAATTAGTTTAAGGACACAGGGGATGAAGGGGAATGTTCCCGAAATACCCCAATTATCTTGCTACCATGAAGAGAGCCAAAAAAACTTGTGGTGAGTCCTAACACAAACCTAAAGACTAGGAAAATGAGAACGCGTACTCCAAAGGTATCATAATTATATATTTCTATTACATTCATTTTAACCCCAAATCTGAAGTTTATTTACTTTTATTTTACCATAATAGAAATAATGATAAAAGGAATATAAAACGACATGCACCTTTGACATAAACATTGATACATGATATAATAAATAATCACATGATCACCACTTATGTGTATAGTATACAATCCATCCCATTAGAAGGTCTCAATATAATGTTACAATTTTATAAGAGGAATCAAATGTCTTTAATTATATATTTTACATCTTTTGTAAATGATAAAACCAATACAAATATGAAACCTTTTTTCAACCTTTACACAATCCAATACCACTCCAATATATTTGCATCCCAAATGGTGGTTGAGTGCCACCAAATTATGTGGTACTCATAGGTCCACACCACCATGATAGCAAATAGTCACATGAGACAACAAACACACTCATTCCAAACAAGGGAGTGTAGATTACACACATGTTAAACACTTTGCATATAAATGGGCATGAACACATATATGATCAAAGTCTCATCCAAACATACACATGACTTGAGGCAATATCGCATTGGATACAAAAACCAATAGTAAAAAGGGTGAGGGTTTTAGGGAAAATCAAGGAGTGTCATTGCAATAACAAAAGATATGGTTGTGTAGATTGGGTACGCCTACAACTACAAAGCAACAGTCTCTAGTTGACATGTGTTAGAGATTCCAATAGTGTTACCTATCTGTTATGTTCATATAAATCCTCTACAAATACTCTTGATATGTCATAGATTCAACATATTGGTTCATTTTAAGTACCCCATGAAGTTTATTTTTTACTAAATTAATAAGTCTTGCCCATTTTTATCCTCACATCACTTTGGATCTTGACCAATTTTAAGACTCATTCATTTCCTACATCCTATCCATCCAATCCTATGTGCATCATGCCAAAAATACTATTTGGGTGTGGCACAAAAATCAATGTACAAAAAGTGGGATAACAAATTGTGCATAATCCCAAAAGATTCCAAATGGAAAAATATTAATGAGACTTATTTTCCCTCATTCCAGTTCATTTAAAATTACTCTAAATTAAAAAAATCTAAATAAATTTTCCCATGAAAAACCAGTAAATTTCCAAATCCTTTATTGTTGAATGCTTAAAATTCTAACTTTTTCATTATTTTTTCTCAAAAACTAAAAATATCATTTTTATTCATATTTGCATAACCAATTCTCTTGCACTTAAATTCATATTTCTTAATTTCTTGAAATTTTTGCCATAGTAATGACTTAAAATGGACATTTTTCTAAAATAACATTTATTACAACAATTTTTAATGAATTCAAAACTAAAAACAAAGGCATATGTTACCACTATGTGGGCATGACATCTGTGAATTGAAATAATTCAAAATATGTGAGAAAGGAATAAAATTAACTTCAATTTGGAGCACACCAAATTACCAATTTTTATTCTATAAATCTATTTTTGAGAAGCAAATTCACATAAAAACCAAGGACACCTTCAACGTTTTCCTTTTTCAATCCAATCCATGTGAAAAATGCTACTGCAATCAAACAATTTTATTCAATTTCCAAACTAGGAGGCAGAGGGTTTGAGAGAGTTGTAGACACTTAAAAAATGACTAATGCATTTCTTACAATTCAACATCACTCTTCCTCATTATTTCTTATCAATCTATTCAACACTATAAATTAATAATTTTAATTATTTAACTAAGCTAAGACATTATCTTCTCTAACTAAATATTATTTATTTATTTAATTATTTCATCATCATCAAATGTGCCATATCAAGTTTTAAATGCTCCAATCTATACGTTGGCGTATTTGATTGTCCTTCTTTAGCTAGCATTTATTGTCACTAGACCTAGACCTAAGGACCTAAGGGTTAGATACATATTTCCAGGGGTTCTCTAGTTGGTTGTTGGTACTAGAAAACGCGCTCTATATGGTGGCCACTCCTCAAAATTCTTGCCATCTCAAAAGCTCCTTCACACTCTAATCACTCTGGAGGCTATGATAATCTATAAGTAGGAGAGTACAAATAACTTGAAAATGACCCTCCCATGCCTATATATAGCCAATCAAACCCTAATTGGTTGCCCCTGCTTGTAACATGCCCATTGTTCTACATAATAATTTTTTTGTGTTTTACCCACAAGTGAATAATTTATGCATCTAACCTTTAAGAGTAATTAAAATTTTATTTTCCTTTGAATAATAAATGCACATTTGAAACATATTTCAAACTTTCCCATTACATACAAAAGAATTCATTTCATTAAATCAAATAATTATGATACATAATTTCCATATGAAATTTCATATTTACAATTCTCGTAGAGATGGATATGAGTTACAAACATAGCTTAAACAAACTTACAGAATATATAAAGTACAATGGTCTAGGTAGTCCCCTCAAATCTTGGCTGTGAACTAATGAGGAGAAGCATCACTTGAGCGCTTTTTCACCAACCATGGACTTACTACAGTCCCCCACACATCTACCTAACTGGTAAGATGGCCCTACCCTTTGACGAAGAGATTGGTTTGGTAACCTCATAACAATAAAATTTTATGAGCTTGATGTTGTGTCCCATACATATCTAGTACTAACATATAGTGGTTACAACTTACATGTATGAATATCCCTTTCCTAGTACATAATCTTGGATCACAGTGAAACTGAAAGTGTAAACAGTGGCAACTTACACTACTTTGGCAAAAGTATTCATCACCCAAAACTTAGAGTGGATGTCACATATTTGCACACCTTCCTAGCTTGATTTGGTTTAATGACCATTCATACTCTATACCTAGGTTACCCCCTTTCCCATGGATCAGACAAATCCTAGGAATAACCCACTTAACATCTCATAAACAAAGTGACTTTATTACCAAAGTAATTCTAGCAACTTCTCACTCTTTGCTACATACATCCAATTTAGACATCCTACATATAGCGATGACAACTACATATAGTATAAATACGTTGCATTTGAATACAAATTCCCATATATAGGGTACATACAAATATAACTTGTAAGATAGGTTCTACAACATAATGCACAACCAAGAGACGCACAATCATAAATAAACATCTCAACATATACAAAAGCATTCTTTTCCAGCATAGTAATAAAACTAATTAACCTTTCCAACATAAAAAACTAAGGTATAAAAACTAGCATTCCTATATAATGATCCAATTGATTAAACTCCTTCCTAGTTCTAATCCTCAAGCTCACTTGATTCCTCCTTCAAGATCCACTTGATTTCCCTCTTCTAACTTCTCACTAACTCACACAATAATCACAAATACAAAATAGCAAAATAACTCTCAACTCGCTAACTCATAAATCATAGCAAAATAACATCAAGATAATTAGAATGATAAGTGTAGAAATTGGTAGAATGAGCACCTCTAATTATACTAAATTGTGAGAGACCAAAGGCTACAAACAAGTTCATGAGATTTCCACCTTCTTATCGACTCGACCAAATATATATTAATATATATACATTATATATATATATATCGCTATTTCAATAATCATATTAATTCACATATAATCACGTACTCATCGATTGATGTATATATACAAAGTGTATGTATACATGTGTGTGTGTGTATATGTATATGTCTTAATTTTCCAATCGGCATTCTTATATACATGCGTTATTTGTTCATGAGCATGTGCAGGTACATCTACCTATGTATACCCATGGACACATATACTCATATGTATGACTTGTCACAGACACATACATAGATATATGTATATACATTCTATATATATACTCCATTGAATCGCATATTCTTGTAAACCCACATAGAATAACTTTCACTTAAAATAAAGACTCGGTCACATACATTCAAATCAAAACATTCATAGATCAAGATCAAAACTTAACACAAGACATTCACAAACCAAACTGAAGAACACTTACCCTTTCCCAACTACTTGACTCGACTCATACCAACTAGGTTGTGAGTGTGTGTGAAGTTCGTAGAGGATCATTAGGGTTACCAAACCAAGTTCTTCTCTTGAGTGATACTCCCCCTCTCTTCTGGAGGGTTGAATTTGTTCCTGCATCCAACATAGCACATCATAATAGTAGTTAGCCAATCACAACATAATCATATGCATCATATATTTCATAGTTAGAATTAATATAAAATATCAAATTGCATCAACCACTCATTCATCATATTTACATTCAAGATTCATAAAACATATTTATTTATTCAAGCAATTTAACCAACAAGGTAATAGTAAATAGGTAATATTACTCAAGGTGTAAAATACTCCCCCCTTGTGGATCATCGTCCTCGATGATTTATTAAGTATTGATATGGACATAGCATATAACATAAAACACAAACCATCCATAAAGCATCACATTACAAAATATCATTGTTTTTCAAGAGTTTTCATAATCTAGCAAGACTTGTGGAAACTTTTACTTCATCTCAGCATAATCTTTCCAAGTGGCATAACCTTTTGTATCTGATCCTATTGGACCTTGCACTGTAAAACCTCTCTATTACATAAGTGGAGCTTACGTGTTTCAAGCACCTTGAGAGGCTTGATTATTACCACTCTTGGTTCTTGTACCTATAAAGCATTCCAATCAATAACATGGTTATCGTCTAGTATATACTTCTTAAGATACGAGACATGATCGTGCATCCTGGAAAGATTTAGTGACAAAACAATCCTATATGCTATTGGGTTGATCTCCTGAAGAACCTCAAAGGACCTATGTAGTGTGGAGCTAGTTTGGATGACTTCCCAAACTTGATATAACTCTTATGAGGCTTAATCCTTAACAAAATCTTTTCTCCTACTGAGAAATTTCTAGGTACCCGCTTGGCATCAACATAAATATTTTGTTTATCATTAGCTTTTGATAACCTCTGCTTAATAATGCCAACTTTCTCCTCCATTTTGGATATCATCTATAGCCCAAGGCTTATCCTATTTTTTAGCTTATCCCAACTTATAGGAGTTTGACAATTCCTGCCATATAATGCTTCAAATGGAGTCATCTTGATCATAGAATGATAAGAGTTATTATATGAAAACTCAACCAATGGTAGGTAATCTTCCCATTTGTATTGTTGATCCATGCAATACATCCATAGTAGGTCCTCTAACACTTGGTTTACTTTTTTAGTTTGTCCATCCATTTTTGGATGATATGCATAACTTATATTCAATTTCGTTCTAAGTGCAGAAAATAGGGTTACCAAAATCTAGATATCACATGAGCATCCCTATCAGATATAATATTTTTAGAAATCCCATGCAATCTAAATATCTCGTGAAAAAAAAATTGAGCTATTACAAGAGCTCCATCGATTAGATTTGTTGGTATAAAGTGAGATACCTTAGTGAGCTTGTCCACCACTACCAGAATGTCGTTGTGCTTATTCCTTGACATAGGTAGTCCTTGCATAAATTCCATGCTAATGACTTGCCACCTACTTTCTGAAACTTTGTGGATATAAAAGACCTACAGGATGATGATGCTCTACCTTCACTCTTTAGAACTCTAATCAACTTGCTACAAACCTTGTAGCATCCCCTTTCATACCCTTCTAGAAATATAATGGCTTTACATCAGCAATTTTTTTGGTTACACCAGGATGCCCTAAATATGGTGCATTGTAAACTTCTTTCCATACCAAGTTCCTTAACTCTCCAGAATTAGGTACATAAATTCTCCCTTTACACCTTAGTAATCCATTAGATTCAAGGTGATATCCTTCGTACATTCAATCTTGTATATTATCTGAGAGTGCTTTCCTGACTTATTCATAGAACTCATCACCCTTGGATTCTTGCAACACTTGACTTTTAAAGTCAGTTTGGATCGATACCATTGAGGAGATATGCCTCCTACGACTTAGAGCATCTACAACCTAATTCTCCTTCCCCTTAATATAACTGATGTTGAAATCATAGTTAGATATCAATTCCAACCACCTTCTTTGCCTTGCATTAAGATTAGGTTGGGTAAACAAATACTTGAGACCATGGTGATTGGTCTTGAGTTCAAAGGGTTTTCCCAACAGATAGTGTCTCCACATTTGTAATGCATGAACAATTACTACTAACTCTAAATCATGTGAAGCATAATTTTTTCCATAGGGCTTTAGATTCCTTGAATCGTAAGCTATAAATTTCCCCTCTTGTATTAATACTCCACCCAATACTTCTCATGATGCATCAATAATAACAATAAAGTTACCATTTGGATCTAGTACCTTAAGTATCAGAGTTGTGGTGAAATTTTCTTTGAGTAGATCAAATGTCACTTGACATTTCTCTGTCCACTCAAACTTTTACCTTTCCTTTGCAAAGAAGTGATGGGAAATGCTATTCTTGAAATTTTGCAACAAACTTACGATAATACCCAACCAAACCCATAAAACTTCTAACTTTTGACACATTCTTGGGCACCGGCCACTCAAGCAATGCTTTTATCTTCGAAGGATTAACTACAATCCCATCAGCCGAAATTACATGACCCAAATATTGTACCTCTTTTTGGAAGAAGGTACACATTCAGAGTTTCCCATACAACTTATGTTCTCTCAATTGTTGAAGGACAAATTCTAGATGCTTGTGATGTTCCTCTTCATTCTCAGAGTAGATTATGATGTCATCCAAGAAAACCAACACAAACCTATCCAAGAAGTCCCTAAATACATTATTCATTAGGTTCATGAATATTGTTGGTGCATCCATGAGTCCAAAAGGTAGGGTCGTGAACTCGTAATGATCGTATCTAGTCTTGAAAGTTGTCATGAAAATATCTTCGTCCTTGATTCTTAGTTGATGATATCCATAACGTTTATGAATCTTCAAAAACACTACTGCTCACTCCATTTGATCAAAGAGATCATCGATACGTGGCAACAAATACTTATTCTTTACCGTTGCTTTCATAAGCAGATAATAATCAATACACAAGTGTAGTGTACCATATTTCTTCTTTACAAAGATCATTAGCACTCCCTAGGGTGAAACACTAGGTCTTATGAGTCCTTTAGATAACAATTCTTCTAATTGCTCCTTCAACTCCATCAATTCTATTGTGGTCATCCTATATGATACTTTCAATATAGGTTTTGACCTAGGAACTATGTCAATGGAGAAATCAAACACTCTCTTGGGAGGTAATCTAGGTAGTTTATCTAGAAATACATCCGCAAATTTCCATAGGACAATATATTTCTCCATATCCGATTTCCCTGTTTCCACCACTTCTCTTTCGACTTCTTGAAAATCTTGAGGTTCATAATGCATAACATCATCTTGAAGGATGGCTTCCTTGTATTCCTCAATTTTATCCATTTTTACTGTGAAGAGTTGACAACCTTTCATTTTTTCCCTATGCATTTGCACAGCTGAAATTTGTTGCAGTTTAACTTCTATAGGTGTTCCTTGCAATGCCACCTGGTTACCTAGATCATCTAATCATTCTATTGTTTTAGCATGGCAATCCACTTTAACTCTATGCTTCCATAGTCGATTCATTCCTAAGATGACATCATTAGAACCTAAGGAGGCTACGTACAAATTCACCTTCATAGAGAAACTTGGAAGTTCTAACCTTGCTTCAAATAGACATTAACTCACCACAACTCTTGTCTACTTTGCATACTCAAAAACCTTGGATTTTTCCATAAAATTAGCCTTTCTAGACATTTGACTTGCTATTCTAGAAGAAATGAAATTTTCGGTGGCACCAGTATCTATTAAAATTGAGATAGGAATGCCAGAAAAAGTACTTGAGACTTCTACTGAAGTAATTTGGTACTTTGTTTGCTGGTTGTCTATTGCAGCATGTATCCTTTGTTGGAAAGCAACTTGTTGTGGAGGAAGAGGATTCCCACATGGTTGAGATTCCATCAACCTATTAGGACACCAATTAGCAAAGTGATAGCCCCCACATGTATAACATCCTTTCAATGGTCCACTCTTTCTCGCAGGTCTTCTAGAGTTACTAGCATTTCAACCAACATTATTGTTGAAGTTGTTGTTGCTTCCTCTTCGGTCTCTTCTTGGTTCATTCCAATTTTGTTGGGGTCCCTTGTCCCCTTGCTTCTAAATTTTTTTCCCTTCATTAGGCCTCATTGGAGCTTGATTAGCTTGCACCAAGTTAAACTTTTTTCTATTTCTTTCTCGGTAATTTGAAATGGACTTAAGATTTTGTTCCTACTTAATAGCTTTTTCATACACCAAGTCCATGGTTGTAGGACTGTGTACATCTACTTCACCACCTATTTTGGCATTAAGAGCCATAACAAACTTACTTATTTGGATTTGCTCATCCTTTTAGTACACAGGTATGTACCTTAGGAGGTGAGTGAACTTTTCCCAATATTCATTCATTGAAGAATCTCTTTGTTTTATATTTTGGAAATCAATGAGATTTTCATCGTAGAAGAGTTGTGGTAACCATCATTTCCGAAAAATCTCTACAAATTCACTCCACGTTAGCCTCAGGGAACTAGGCCCTTGCTCCATTTTCTTAATCATCCACTAGTTGGATGCGTCACCTGCCAACTAGAAAGCTCCCCATACAACTTTAGTGACTTAAGAGTAATTTATAATCTTAAAGTACTTTTCCATATCTATAAGACATGCTTCAGCCGCATCCCCAGTAGAACTACCCTCAAACTTTGGGGGTGTGATCTTCTTCATGTCACGAGATAGCTCATTTGCCAAACATTTCCTTTTAATTCCATCTGATTTTGACTATGACTCCTCATCCTCTTGTTCACTAGAATGGGTGTGACCATGAGAATTATCCCCTTCCTCTTCATTGTTAGGAACTTCCTCATCATTATTTTGGACTTCTTGTTCCACTCTTTCTTTACCCCTTACTTCTTGTTCAAGGTTTCCTATCCTTGCTCTTGTTTCATCCATTATAGACAAGATGCAATCCAACTTAGCTTCAACAATCTCAATACCTTGTCCTACTTCTTGACTTCCCCCAATATTAGTTTGTGTCCTAACCATTTTTCCCAAGAACAGTTATACCTGGAGGTTTCATTTAATTAAATCTAAATAAGTTTACTTAACGTTCTACAAGCATCAAAGAACAATCATTCATATAAAGAATTACATAAAGAACTTATACACAAGTTTTTCCAAAAGCATGTTTTTATTTAAGATTAATAAGGATTTCAATATCCTTGAGTTTACATAGAATGACTATTCAGACAGTTCAAGGGATAATATTCCTTAGATCCAATTTCTGATACATAGCTACGTGGGGCATACCCCTTGATTTTTTGCGCATTTCCTTCATCAAAAGGATAATATCCCTCAAACTTATCCTCTGATACATAATTTTGGGGAACATTGTAACATTCCCATTATTTACCCTAGTAAATCTACTAAGTTTTACCCACATGTAATTTATGTATGCATCTGATGTAGAGCAATAAAAAAATTGTTTTCTATTCAATAATAATTGTAGCATTTGAAATATAACTTTATCCAAACTTTCCATTGCATAATCAAAGAATCATTTCCAATAATATAATCATGATGTAACTTTACATAATTATATTCAAGATAATGTTTCACATTACAAATTCTATAAATATGGGCACATGATACATACATAGCTTTAAACAAGCTGACATGAACTAGAAATACAAATGATCCAAAATATCCTTCTCCCAAATCTTGGTTTCCAACTACATGAGGAGAAGCATCACTCAAGTGCTTTTCCGCCAACCATGGACTAACTATGGTCCCCCACACATGTTCCAAATTGGTAGATGGCCCTACCATTCGAAAAAGAGATTGGTTTGGTAACCTCATCCTTCAAATAGCCTATTCTGAGCATAGTGATGTGTCCTACATGACTAGAGCTTACCATAAAGTCAACCTTTCATTTTATGATATTCTCAGCCTAGTATGTACTTGGAATCACAGTGAATTGATAGTGTAGACAGTGGCTACCTACACTACTTTGGCCAAAGAGTCAACACCCAGTACTTCGAGTGAGGGTCATCTATATTCACCACTACAATTGCTCGATTTGTATTTTGACCATTAGTATTCTATTATATTCTAGATTATTCCCTTTCCCATGGATTATCCTAATCCCAAGAATAACCTACCCCATGAATCACATTATCTAACATGACAATAAAATAATTCAAAGCAACTCTATTTCATGCAACACACCTAGAGTTTCACAATACTTAGTAAAGTACAAACAATCTATGTATAGTACAAATAGTATTTATATCCACATAATAATATACTCAATATACACTTATCTATATGAGCAAATATCAAAAGTAAGGTTTCACAAAATGAGAAGCAACCAAGTGATACACAAGCATATCCAAACAATTCACACAAGTAAAAGACAATATTTCAACATGAAAATAAAATAACAATCTCTCTAACAAAAGAATAAAGAGGTTGAAATCAACATGCCTCTTAAAAAGCTTCCAACTGAATAATCTACTCCTCAAGTTTGCTTGCAACTTCTACTACAAATTTCTCAAGCACCTCTACTAGCTTCACTCCAATTCTCTCAACAAATCACATATAAAGTGACAATACAACTCTCAATCTCACAAACTCTCAGCTTACTTGCACTAAATTTGTAGCATAATAACTCTTAAGAAATCATAATGAAAAGTAGTCCATTTAGAAGAATGAGCACCTCTATTTATACTAATTTTTGAACAACCGAAGGCTACAAACAAGTAAGTATTTCTTCCACCTTTCTTCCTCATGCAATGAATCACTCATAGGTTTGCAACACATGACAATTTCATGGCTGAGTTGACTTAGAATTTGGGACAACAAGCTAAAAATAGGTTTCCTAATTCGAATTCCATTTCAAAATGATGCCAAGTTTGTACTTGAATGATTCAAACACTTATTTGCAGGATAAATCAAATTCGTAGACTTCTATTTCATTCCAACTACAAGAAAGTATGGTGCCACCTCTAACTCTTGGCACCACCTTCATGAGTACGCAGATTTTGACAAACTCTACAGTTCAATCTGCATTAACTCTTAAAATTCTTACACAACAATATACATCTTATGCATGCCATTGGTTTCATACTTTGACTTAGTCTTTAAAGACTTATGCGTTAACTTATTTTCCCATAAGTTGTGCCATATACTTGTGTGCTTCAAATGTTTTATGTGCCCTTTACAATTATATGTGCTCTGCTTTATAATATTAATAATAATCAATGCTTAATAATGCACTTGGTAATTATATCCAAAGCTTATTCATATGTATGTATATTATATATATATGTATGTATATATATACACACTTTTATCCATAAAATTATATGTATACACATGTGTGTGTGTATATATATTCTTTTCATAAGTTTAACAAATACATTTTAACAAACATATTAATAAAATATATAAACATAAAGAATAATATTACGTGTGTGTATATATATATATATATATATGTTTTTGGTGCAGGAGCACCTAGGCTGACCTCCACCAAGTTTGTTCACAATTTTGGCTTGTACTGACTCTAGCCAAGTCAGGGTCTTGTTATTTGATTTGGACCTTAGAAGGTCTTGCATTTGTGTGTGAAGAATTAGTCATTAGGACTAAAATCTTCATTTGGTCATCATTAGTATTAAATTTTGCCTTATTAAACTTAGGACAGCATATGTTAAGCATTTTGTATGTGTTAAAGCCACATCCTCATTGTTTGGAGAAGCTAAAGGTCAGTTAAGAGGTTGTTAGCTCGGACTCAAGGAGTTAGTGTTCCTAAGATCAAGGATAATGGCGAGGTTGCAAGAATATTGCAAAAGTGCATTGTTAGGTTGCATGCAATTCAATTAGTTTGGATTCCCTTGAAATCAGGGATATGGAGGCGAGCAGTCTCCCCTTGAATGATGGAAAAGACTCCAAGATTGAAGTATTGGCTCGTGGCAAGCAGTTAGAGGAGTATGTAATCAAATTTTTGTTGTGTGGAGAAAAAGACAGTGAACAAATTTCTGCATTTTCTGTGTTTGAAAATCCCGTGTGTTTTTGAACAGTGATATCAAGGGTGTTGTAATTACTGATCTATCTCTGTAAATGTGTTATTAGAATAGTTTAGATTCACTTTTCTTTGGTGTTCAAGTTTCTTAGAATAGTTTTATTACTTTGTATTCATAGATTAGATTGTGAGGGTTTCTTTTGCAGTTTTGAACAGTTAGGTTGGGAATGACTCCCCCATAGCCACTGACCACGGGGTTCTCCTAAGACTGGTGAATATGGGAGTGGAGTCAGTCTTTTGTTATTATTTGACAATAGGAAACACAAAGAACCAAGCAATGAGTTCTAATCCCAAACCCTAGGCGAGCTAGGACTGCTCGGTTAGGGAATTGGGAGTGAAAATCAAAGAACCAAGGTAGGGGAAGTGACCATTGTACGAAATCCATACAGCTCCAGGTGGGGTAGGATAGTACCTTCACAGGCCAAAATAATTGAGGCTTCCATCAATCCACCATAGGTACATTTGAAGGAGGAAACAGTGAAACCCTAGAAGATAGGGCAATTAGGCCTCCTCTCCAAGATCATAGGAATCAGCTGTACGGAATAGTTAGAGGTCTGAAACCAAATGCAAGATTTAAAGCTCTGAAAAGGGTGCCTGAATGTGTCTTTTGTTTGTCAGGTTGTGTGACAAGTTTGAGAGAAAAAGGCCAAAAATCGACTGGTAAGGGCTACAAGGATTAGCCCCTTCAAAAGGCAAACTCTTCAAATCGGTAGGAGTGAAGATTGCAGAACCTCCATGTTGGTTTCAAATGGATGTGAAATCCATAAATTCAGTGTATACAATTCCCCTGCCAGCAGTTCAAACAAATTGGATAGGGTTAGCATCTAGATCCTTCTAGGTGGAAAGGAGACAGCAATTTCAAAAGGTGTTGAAACTTCAAAGGTAAAGCACAAAGTTGAAAGCTCTCTGAGAAGAGTTGGAGCAGGACTAGAGCGGTCTTTTAAGCTCAAAAAGAACCCTTGGTAGTAGGTTCCAGGTAGGAGACAGTGGAAAGTCTCCTTGAAGGCAGTGCAAGCAACCTTTGGAGTTTTATTATACACCATATTGGTATCAGAGCTTTGAGTTGGATTCAAGGCTTGTGATTAATGAGCCAATCCACTGATTCAATAGGAGAGAATACACCAGAGGAAGGAACCATGGTGACAAATGCAGAGCTAGCTAAAAAGGTAGAAGAGCAAGAGGAAGATAACCGGTTGCTCAGAGAAAGGATATCTCAAATGGAGAAACTCTTGGATGAAGTCCATGAGACAGCAGATACTATGAAAGACAAGATAAAGCAGAAGGAAGAGCAGGAAGCCAAGGAAAAAGAAGAGGATTTGGAGGAGGAAGCTCCAAAGCCTGATCTTGTTCTTGCAGAGGAACCATTCTTGAAGGCATTGCAGGCCTTGAGTGGTAAAGCATTGGATGGTGTGCCACTTTTCAGTGGACAAATGGACCCTGATTCAGTTGTAGACTGGATTGAGAGCATTGAGAATCACTTTGAGTGTGATGGAATAACAGAGGCCCAAAAGGTGAAGGTGGCCAAGTCAAGGTTGAGAGGAGCAGCTCTCACTTGGTGGAAGTTTGTACAATCAGAAAGATAGAAAGAAGGCAAAGGTCCTATAGTTTCATGGAGAGGGATGGTAACCAAGATAAGGCAAACTTATCTCCCTGATGATTATGAAGTCCAGTTGCATAGGAGAAGACACAATCTGAGGCAAAAACATATGGATGTTCAAACATATACAGAAGAGTTTCAAAAATTGTGCCTTAGATCAAAAGTGGTTGAAGATGAGAGCATTAGGTTAGCAATGTACCTAAATGGACTCAAATGGTCTATTCAAGAAGACATGAGTTTGGTAAACTTCAAATCAGTCCGCCAATGCTATCAAATGGCTTTGAAGATAGAGGAGAAAGGCAAAAAGAAGCAGGAACAAAACCCCAAAGGTAGAGGTAAAGGGAAAGACAGCAGAGGACAAAGAGGAAGTTATAGTGGAAGAAGCTCAGAATCAAGAGCCCAAGGAGAAGTCAGATTTTTTGAACAGCAAGAAGGAAGTTCTAGTAGAGGTGGTAGAGGAAGAGGTTTCAGCTCCAGAGGAAGAAGTGGTGGACAAGGAAGAGGCAGCTACTTCACCAACATGAAATGCTATCATTGCAACCAATTGGGACACCCAGCCTATAGATGTCCAGAGAAAGGTAGCACTTCTCATGGCGGAGACAGGAGAACCAATCTGATTCAAGATGAGACTACTGCAGCAAATAAACAACCTAAAGTACCATTGAACTCAGAGGAAGGTGAGAATCTCATGATGAGAAGGACTTTGATCAAAGAACCAGTCAAAGAAGAGCCAAGCCAAAGAAGGTCCTTGTTTAGGATAAAATGCAAGATGATGGGGAAGGTGTGCAAGGTCATAATAGACTCAGGTTCAACTGACAATATTGTGTCAGAGGAGGCAGTCAGCAAACTAAAATTGACAAGGATACCTCACAAAAATCCTTACAAGGTTACATGGCTCAACAAGGGTCAGCATGTCTTGGTGAATGAACAAGCATGGGTGGAGTTCTCAATTGGCAAGTACAAAGACAAGGTATTGTGTGATGTATTACCTATGGATGCATGCCACTTGCTCCTAGGTAGGCCATGGCAATTTGACTGCCAAGCTGTGCATGATGGAGCCAAGAATTCTTATACCTTCAAGAAGGACAATGTAACCTACAAGATTCAATCTTTGTTAGAAGATACAGAAGTGCAGACAGCAGGTTCCAAGCTGCTTATAGCTGGTGAAAAAGAGTTCTTAAGAGCCTTGGAAGAAGGAGAAGGAGTTGGCTATGCAGTAATGATCAAGCCAAGAGAAGCAAGCAAAGAGAAGGCAGCTGAAAAGCAAGAGTTACCCAAGGAGATTCAAGACTTGTTGCAGACCTATGAAAGCATTGTAAGTAGTGGTCAACCAGCAACTTTACCTCCTAAAAGAGCCATAAGTCATAGGATAGACTTGATACCAGGAGCTACCGTTCCAAACAAAGCAGCCTACAAGATGACACCTCAGCAAAATGAGGAAATAGCTAGGTAGATTCAAGAACTACTTGACCAAGGTCTTATTAGGAAAAGCATTAGTCCTTGTGCAGTACCCACTATCTTGGCACCTAAGAAAGGAGGAGAATGGAGGCTTTGTATTGATTCCAGAGCAATCAATAAGATAACCATTAGGTATAGGTTCCCTATCCCTAGGATTGAAGATCTCATGGATTGTCTAGGTGAAGCTAGGTACTATACCAAGATAGATTTAAAGAGTGGTTACCACCAAATTAGAATACATGAGGGTGATGAGTGGAAAACAGCCTTCAAAACCAATTAGGGTCTTTATGAGTGGCTAGTTATGCCATTTGGATTATCTAATGCCCCCTCCACATTCTTGAGACTCATGAATGAAATTCTCCAGGACTACATTGGCAAGTTTGTAGTAGTGTATCTTGATGATATACTAATCTATAGCAGAACAAGAGAAGAGCACCTCCATCATATTGAGTTGATTTTCAAGAAGCTGCAGGAGGAGAAACTGAAGATCAATCTGGAAAAGTGTGAGTTCATCAAAACAGAGCTGGTGTACCTTGGTTTTGTGCTATCACATGGCAACTTGAAGATGGACAGCAGCAAGGTAGAAGCCATTCTTAATTGGCCTACTCCAAAGACAGCAACAGAGGTAAGAAGCTTCCATGGTCTTGCTCAATATTATAGGAAATTCATAAGGCAGTTTAGTGCAATTTGTGCTCCCATGTTGGATACCATTAAAGGAGGCATGAAAACTAAGTTTGTATGGAATGAGCAAGCTAACAAGAGTTTTGAGTTGCTAAAGGAAAAGATAGCTACCCAACCTGTTTTGGTGTTGCCAAGCTTTGAGAAGCTATTCACCATTGAATGTGATGCAAGCAATGTAGCTATTGGAGCTGTTCTCAGTCAAGAGGGCAGACTGGTGGCTTTTCATTTAGAGAAGCTAAGCGAAGCCAAGAAGAAGTACTCTTCTTATGACCTTGAGATGTATGCATTGGTCCAAGCACTAAGGAAGTGGAGGCACTACTTGCTTCCCAAAGAATTCATTGTGTACTCAGACAATCAAGCACTTAGTTTTCTGAATTCACAAGAGAAGTTGAGTCACAAGCACATGAAATGGGTGGAGTATTTGCAAGCTTACACCTTCAATATCAAGCACAAGAAAGGAGCTCTCAATAAAGTTGATGATGCATTGAGCAGGAGAGTTCTCACAATCCAAGAAATTCAGTTGAAGAGCATGGGAATAGATCATTTCAAAGATCTATATGCAGATGATGAAGACTTTGCAGAAATTTACAAGGTATGTCTTGAGTACAAGAATCATTTCCATAGCAAATATGTTGAATATACCTTGCAAAGTGATTTATTGTTTAAAGGGAATCAGCTTTGTGTTCCTAGAGGTTCTATTAGGGAGAACTTAATTCAAGAAAAGCATAATGGTGCATTGAGTGGTCATTTTGGGATCACCAAAACTCAAGAGCTTGTCCAAAGGTTTTATTTTTGGCCTAGGATGAACCTAGATGTCAGGAAATATGTAGAGAGTTGTGTAGTGTGTCAAAAAGCAAAAGGCACTTCTTCAAATGCAGGCTTATACCAGCCACTGCCTATCCCTTCTAGGCCATGGGAATGCTTGAGCATGGACTTTGTAGTTGGTTTACCCAAGACAAAGCAAGGTATGGATAGTGTGTATGTTGTTGTAGACAGATTCAGCAAGATGGCTCACTTTGTGCCCTGCAAAACAACCAATGATGCCAGCCAAATAGCCTCTCCTTTCTTCAAAGAGATAGTAAGGATTCATGGTTTACCAATTAGCATTGTATCAGACAGAGACACCAAGTTTATGAGTCATTTTTGAGAGACTCTTTGGCAGAGAATGGGCACTAATCTATCCTTTGGATCTGCATACCATCCCCAAACTGATGGTCAAACCGAAGTTGTGAATAGAACACTTGGAAACCTTCTAAGATGCTTGACCAAGGAGTATGGTCAACAATGGGATCAGATTATTGGGCAAGCTGAATATGCCTATAATGATACAGTGAATAGATCCACAGGGAAGAGTCCCTTTGAAATTGTCTATGGACTGCACCCTAGAGGTGTTTATGAGCTGAGAGAGTTGAAGAATGGAGTCAAGGGAAGTGGATATGCTGATGAATTTTCTTGTGCAATGCAGGAGATGCATGAGACAGTCAGAAAAACCTTGGCAGAGAATACCATGAAACATAAAACCAAAGTGGATGAGCATAGGAAAGAGGTTCAGTTTAATGTTGGTGACCTAGTGATGGTGCATTTGAACAAGGCTAGATTGCAGAAGGGAGTTCCTCACAAACTGCAAATGAAGAGGATAGGTCCCTGTCCTATCTTGGAGAAGTATGGAAGTAATGCATTCAAAGTACAATTGCCAGATGACAGTGGACTGTCCCCTATCTTTAATATTGTAGACCTTGTACACTACAAAGGACCACCATTAGACTTGGATCAAACTATCCATGAAGTTAGTCAAGATGTAGAAGAACTCAAACTGCCCTCCACTGCAGTCAAGCAAGCTGATAAAGTATTAGACACTAGAGTTTACAAGAGAACCAGGACCAAGGAATATAAAGAACACCTCATCCAAAGACATGGACAACCAGAGGCAGATGCCGTATGGATCAAGGAGGCAGAGTTCAAGAAGTTGGGCATTGATCCCAACTTGCTCAATCCAAGGGTGGATTGAAGTTTTCTATTTTGGGGAGGATGGTGCAGGAGCACCTAGGCTGACCTCCACCAAGTTTGTTCACAATTTTGGCTTATACTGACTCTAGCCAAGTCAGGGTCTTGTTATTTGATTTGGACCTTAGAAGGTCTTGCATTTGTGTGTGAAGAATTAGTCATTAGGACTAAAATCTTCATTTGGTCATCATTAGTATTAAATTTTGCCTTATTAAACTTAGGACAGCATATGTTAAGCATTTTGTATGTGTTAAAGCCACATCCTCATTGTTTGGAGAAGCTAAAGGTCAGTTAAGAGGTTGTTAGCTCGGACTCAAGGAGTTAGTGTTCCTAAGATCAAGGATAATGGCGAGGTTGCAAGAATATTGCAAAAGTGCATGGCAACATTGTTAGGTTGCATGCAATTCAATTAGTTTGGATTCCCTTGAAATCAGGGATATGGAGGCGAGCAGTCTCCCCTTGAATGATGGAAAATACTCCAAGATTGAGGTATTGGCTCGTGGCAAGCAGTTAGAGGAGTATGTAATCAAATTTTTGTTGTGTGGAGAAAAAGACAGTGAACAGATTTCTGCATTTTCTGTGTTTGAAAATCCCGTGTGTTTTTGAACAGTGATATCAAGGGCATTGTAATTACTGATCTATCTCTGTAAATGTGTTCTTAGAATAGTTTAGATTCACTTTTCTTTGGTGTTCAAGTTTCTTAGAATAGTTTTATTACTTTGTATTCATAGATTAGATTGTGAGGGTTTCTTTTGCAGTTTTGAATAGTTAGGTTGGGAATGACTCCCCCATAGCCACTGACCACAGAGTTCTCCTGAGACTGGTGAATATGGGAGTGGATTCAGTCTTTTTTTATTATTTGATAGTAGGAAACACAAAGAACCAAGCAATGAGTTCAAATCCCAAACCCTAGGCGAGCTAGGACTGCCCGGTTAGGGAATTGGGAATGAAAATCAAAGAACCAAGGCAGGGGAAGTGACCATTGTATGGAATCCGTATAGCTCCAGGTGGGTTAGGATAGTACCTTCACAGGCTAAAAGAATTGAGGCTTCCATCAATCCACCATAGGTACATTTGAAGGAGGAAACAGTGAAACCCTAGAAGATAGGGCAATTAGGCCTCCTCTCCAAGATCATAGGAATCAGCTGTACAGAATAGTTAGAGGTCTAAAACCAAATGCAAGATTTAAAGCTCTAAAAAGGGTGCCTGAATGTGTCTTTTGTTTGTCAGGTTGTGTGACAAGTTTGAGAGAAAAAGGCCAAAAACCAACTGGTAAGGGCTACAAGGATTAGCCCCTTCAAAAGGCAAACTCTTCAAATCGGTAGGAGTGAAGATTGCAGAACCTCCATGTTGGTTTCAAATGGATGTGAAATCCATAAATTCAATGTATACAATTCCCGTGCCAGCAGTTCAAACAAATTGGATAGGGTTAGCATCTAGATCCTTCTAGGTGGAAAGGAGACAGCAATTTCAAAAGGTGTTGAAACTTCAAAGGTAAAGCACAAAGTTGAAAGCTCTCTAAGAAGAGTTGGAGTAGGACTAGAGCAGTCTTTTAAGCTCAAAAAGAACCCTTGGTAGCAGGTTCCAGGCAGGAGACAGTGGAAAGTCTCCTTGAAGGCAGTGCAAGCAACCTTTGGAGTTTTATTATACACCAGTTTCTATATCAACTTAGACACACACACACATATATATATGTAATTCCATTTCATTATCTTTATAAAACACTCATACATGCAAACCCAACAATCGACGTATATACATAGAATGTGTACACACACACACACACATATATATATGTGTGTGTGTGTGTGTCACTTAGTCCAATTAGTATTCCCATGCATACAGGTAATTTTTCCATGAGCATGTGTAGGTACGTCTACTTATGTATACTCATGTACGTATTTACTCATATGTATGAGTTTACCAAAGACACGTACATATATACACATAGATACATTAAATGCACATATCTCATCATTATACAGATAAACACACAAAGACGAATTATATTTATCATCAAAACTCATCACATACCTCATTCCATACATTCATAAACAAGATCACAAATCAATATAATGTACACAACTAGATTGAAGATCACTTACCATCTACCCAACTGACTTGACTCAACTAAGACCATGTAGGGCATGATTGTATGGATGCTTAGTAAGACTAAATTAGAGTTTACTAGACCAAGTTCTTCTCCCGAGTGATACTTCCCCTCTCTTCGAGAGGCTTGAACTTGTCCCTACATTTCAACTTAGTTCACCATAGCAATAGTAGCTAAATCAATGTATTCATATACTTTGCATACATGTCATATTCACATTATATATTTTTGTAGAGAAGGGGGATTCACTACTCGTGAGTCTCTTCGTTCTCAAGAGAATCCCAAGGGGCGAACTACCCTAAACTACCTCAAGGAACAAAGCAAGAGTTTTAGAATCAGAGTGAGGTCACAACAGTTTTGTGGACAAATTGACGAGTTCTCGACCGAGGACAACAACGCAGAATAAGGACAACAACAAGTGCACTGGATTCCTAGAGGCGCGCTGACGTCTTGTACAGACCAGAAAGCAAGAATATCATAGAAAACAACTAAATGACTACTAACAATTAGATTGCTAATAACTTCCAAAATGTGGGAAGGTAACAGAATGCAACATAACTGAAATGAAGTGAAGTATAAATGATAAAGTAAGAGAATAAGAGATAGAAACTACTCACAACAACCCAAGTAATGAAGCCTCCAACAATGAAATATCTTCACTACTTGCATATGTAATATCGAGAGAAAATGTTGGGGCTGTATAGGGGTTTTCCTCAGTCAAACCCCCGTTTTTGTGTTCCCACCTCCATGGATAGCCATATAGATAGGGAAAGTGAACAAAGCAAGAAAATATGGAGTGATAAAAGCAATCCCCACTCAAGGAGGAGAACCCGTATCATGAGATAAAGATGCCATTAATAGGGGATGTGTGAAATCGCAAGATGCTCACAAACACAAGATAAGGGAAATGTCATTTGCAAGGCTTAAGGAAGCCAAAGAGAGAGGTAGCTGTGAGAGCCAAGAGATTTGTAGAGGGTGCTGTGAGAACACAAGAATTTTGTTATAGTGGGTTGTGAAAGCAAAAGAGTAGGAGAGAAGAGGAAAATGTAGGAACCAAAGCTAGAAAGATCGAGAAGACCAAATAGATTGAAAATATAACATTTTAAAGAGAGGAGAGAAGCTTTACGATCCATTACAAGGCATCCCGGGCTGTTACCACTAACAAAAGAAGCTAACAAGTGGTTAACATGCTCTGAAACAACCAATTGAACATAGAAATGTCATAGGACACTAGCGCGATGCACTAGTGTCTAGACACATTATGCTACAAAATGATAAGCACGAGAAAAGTACAAGGTTTAATACAAAGTTGATGCGCAAGGGTGACTGTTTAAAAGGGGTCCCTGAGCATCCTGAGAGGGAAAAAGGCTAATGCAAGGGCTAAAATGATCCTACACAAGTGTTGAGGGAGTGGACACTAAAGTGAATACAAGAATGTATGTGAAATTGCAAGCGGTGCAATTTTATGACATTACATTTTTCCCCCCACTTTAGCGGGCATATGAACCTACACTAATATGCACGCTAAAGAAAATCTACTAAACATAAATAACATCATGATGCCAAAGGATACTGTAGAGGAAGCAGATAACTCTTCAAACCAAGGAAGCATGCCCCTAGACTGAAGAGCTACAAAACAAATGCATTAGACAAGAAACACTTGCACAAGACAAAAAATTTAAATGTAAAAATCCATTACATCATAGGGTTAGAACATATAAAAACACATAAACACAAAGGCACACAACAAACTAAAGGATTTGACTCAGCAAAGCAAAAGACACCTCGATGTAAAAGGTTGTCTCAGTACTATGCGTCATCCCCAAATTAAGAAATAATGCAAATAGAAGAATTCTTAAATGAAGAGAAGAATGTAAGGATCGATTGCTTCAAGAGAAGAATACATTCAAAAGATAGGGAAGAAACCAATGTCGAAGAGAGAAAGAAGCATATACCTAGGATGAAGAAGATGTAGATCTTCAATCTGGTATATAAAATTTGAGAAGAGAATTTAAGAGCTAGAAAGGAATCAAAATTCCAAGAGAGATGGCTCCATAGGTACTCTCTCCTGGGGAGGGTTGACCGAATGCACCATAGGCCCTCAGACCTGTAGAAAGAAGAACAAAAGACTCTATAGGTACTCTCTCCTAAAAAGTTGAACAAAAAGATCCCATAGGATGCAAGCGCTTTACAGGTCCTTGGACTTGCAAAGAGGGTTCCCTAGGTACTCTCTCCTGAGGGAAGCCCAATGTGAAAGGCTCCGCAGAGTTTGATTGGTCCTCATAGGTGCTCAGTCCTGCAAGGTTGATTGAAAAGCAGCTTCACAGGTGCACCTACAAAGCAACATGTTAATCCACAGACTAAACATGTTAGGCAAGCTTGATGCAAAGAAGCTCTACAAGTTCTCGATCATGCAAAGCAAGACTAACCAGAGAAGCCTATGGCTGCTACAAGCTATGTTGCAAGACAGTCACAAAGAATATAGGTCTAGTCAGGCTACCCCCAAGCTGGATGCTAATGAATTCGTTTAAGAGAACAAACTTTCAAAGGGGGCTCCCTCGGGAACCCTTCAAAAGAAAAGGGGTCCACTCAAGCGATGCTTCATTTGAAAGACATAGAGAAGAGAGGGGGTCCTTAAGAAGGACACACATCTCTAGAACAAGTTATCACTACCCCTAATGTACAGGGGAGGAGAACCATGCAAAATACTTAGAACATATAGGATAGAGGTAGACCTAAATATCACTTATCATTTGAAGAAGAAATAGATGCATCAACAAACAAAATAGTGATGGCACCAGGATCATGAAGTTGTTGTATTTTATCCTTCAATGCCTTACATTCACTAGTGGAATGGCCAAACACTCGATGGTATGCAAAGAAATAATGTTTTGATTTATCATGCTTATGAAATTTCTCATGTGTAGGAGGAGGAAGAGTAATTAAGTGGACTTTAACAAGCCTCAACAAAATATGCTCTTGCTTCGATAGAGGATAAGGATCAAGAAGAAAAACCTTTCTCTTGTGGAGGAAGATTTGACTGCTCACAAGAAGAAGACACGAAGACAACAGATAATTGAGGATGAATCAACCCACGAGAATGAGGTCGAGTGGAAATCATGTCACCATTCAACCGTGGTTTCCATTTGGATTGTTCATTCAAGCAACCAAGCCCCAAATTACACTTGCGATGTGCACACTCTATAGGGACCTGGATGCCTTGGTCATTGCGCCCACAACCTTTACGCCCATACCCATATTTGGAGGCAAGTTTGTATCCAGGGTTGTAGCATGTCTTCAAATCTTGAGGAGGAGGATCCTCATAGAGAGCATTATTCCAGCAATGGGGATCACACTCTTCTACAAGATCACCATCAACCTTCTTGACAATATTTCTAGCATTAGCCTCTTTAATAGAGGTGCAATCATTTTTCTTAGAAGGAGGAGGATCGACATTAAGGACATTACAACTGTTGTTCACATTATCTCATGATACAAAAGAGTAATCATCTTTAATAGTGGTTTTGGATGATGTTATTAGAAGGTTTAAGTGGATCGGGTCAACTTTATATTCTCTAATGAAGGATTCTATAAATTCTAAAGAACCCCAATCATCACCGAGACATGCATTTCCTTGAGAAGAGGTAGACTTAGGATTTCTCGCCACAGAAGGATCTTCTTCAAGGACATCTATCTCAAGAGAATCCTTTATAACAGGTACCATTGGAGTAGATGTCAACGCATGAGAAGACACTGAAGGGATAAGAGTAGGCACAACTAAAGCCTGATTGGCAATTGCCATCTCACACAGGTGTATGGCCTCAAGGTAAGCCCTGGCTATGACTACTTGATTATTACAAATGAAATTAATAAATTTATGCAAGGTAGATGAGAATGCACCCATAGCATGAATCCATGGTCTACCAAGAAGGAGGTTATATGGTAATTTTTCTGACATAACATATACAAGGGTGGGTACAGTGATGGGTCCCAACCTCAAAGGCAAGACTATTGTGCCTAGAGCCTATCGACCACCATTATCGGACCCACAAATGACAATAGAAGAAGCATTAAGAGAAGATGAATCAATATTAATCTTAGGCAATAGATCAATGCTACATACATTGAGCATTGAACCGGAGTTAATGAGAGTATGTCTAATGCCAATATTACTAATGTTAACTATAGTCATTAGAGGGTCTACTTGCTTTTGTACTTCCAAAGGTAGGAGTTCCTATGGATAGAACGTAATATTCTGCGAATCTGCACGAATATGAGCTATCAACACATTAACATCCGTCAGCCTAGTGGAAGAAGGCAAGAGAATCTTTTGAAAGGCTTCCTGAAGCATACCTTGATAAACTGGAGTAGACTGAAGCGAGTTCGATAGTGATATCTTAGCTAGAGTAACACAAAGTTTCTCTACAAGATTGTAATCACCAGGTAGGTGCTTTAGTTGTAGGTTTAGGTGCTAAAGAAAGAATTGGTTGAGAAGGTGGTAAAGAAGTAAACTGATTAACATTTTGTTTATTCTTTCTAGTGTTATAAGTATGGGCTATCGCTCTATAAGAGGGAGCCTTAGAAATATTAGGAGAATCACTATCATATGGAAAACCATTAATAGAACAAATCCTTTTAGGAGAAGAACTAGACAAAGTCAAATAAATAACAGGTCTCTTAGGCCTTTGAGGGGCGACAGAGACAAATTATATTTATGGATTCCTTACAAATTATAGAGGAATCATTTGAAGAATATTGCTCAACATCCATCCCTCGAGGATCTAATGTGAGAGGAACTTCATCATTCCCTAATGCATCATCTCCAAAAGAGAGTGCATTGGAATAAAGCAAAGGTAGCGTAATGTTAAGAAAGTGTCAATAATTTCATCCTCTCGCGCCAAAATATCCTTCGAAGGAATTTCAAGAGAGGGATCAACAAAGAATAATAAGAAAGGAGAAAAGAACTCACTTTCACATGCTTGTAAGAGAACTTCTTGAAGTTTCTTAACAAAGTTGGAAAGAGATAGAAAGAAGAAATATAGAAATTACATTTTGAAATAGAGATATAAACAAGTCGGCCGAAGGTTGGCGTATATTGTTATTAACAACATGGAATGGGGTTGGGGGCAACACCCATAATTTTTTTGGGGGAAGGATAAATCTTTGATTTTTCCTCCTTTTTTTTATAAAGGGGTGTTCACGTTGGGTTCACCAAAATGTAGAGAATGGGAATTCGCTACTCATGAGTCTCTTTATTCTCAAGAGAATCCCAAGGGGTGAATTTCCCTAAACTACCTCAAGGAATAAAGTAAGAGTTTTAGAATCAGAGTGAGGTCACAAAGGTTTTCTGAACAAACTAATGAGTTCTCGGCCAAAGGATGACAATGCAAAATAAGGATGACAAGGTGGCATGTTGTCGTCTTGTACAGACTAGAAAGCAAGAATATCACAAAAAATAGTTAAATGACTATTAACAATCAGATTGCTAAGAACTTCCAGAATGCGGGAAGGTAACTGAATGCAATAGAACTAAAATGAAGTTAAGTATAAATGATAAAGTAAGAGAATAAGAGATAGAAACTACTCACAACAACCCAAGTAATGAATCATCCAACAATGAAATATCTTCACTACCTGCATATGTAAGATTGAGAGAAAAATGTTGGGGCTATATAGGGGTTTGCCTCAGTCAAACCCCTATTTTGTTGTTCCTACCTCCACAGACAACCAGATAGACAGGGAAAGTGAATAAAGCAAGCAAATATGGAGTGATAAAAGCAATCCTTGCTCAAGGAGGAGAAGTTGTATCTTGAGATAGAGATGCCATTGATAGGGGATGTGTGAAATCCTAGGATGCTCGCAACCACAAGATAAGGGAGATGTCATCTGCAAGGCTTAAGGAAGCCAGAGAGAGGTAGTTGCGAGAGCCAAGAGAGTTGCACAGGGCACTGTGAGAATGTAAGAATGTTGTTGTAGTGGGTTGTGAAAACAAGAGAGTAGGAGAGAAGAGGAAAAGGTAGGAGCTAAAGCTAGAAAGATCCAAAAGATCAAATGGATTGAAAAGATAACATTTTAAAGAGAGGATAGAAGCTTTGAGTGTCGTTACAAGGCATCTTGGGCTGTTACCACTGACAAAAGAAGCTAACAAGGGGAAAACATGCTCATAAATGGTCGTTTGAATGTAGAAATGTCACAGAATGCTAGCGCAGTGCGTGGACGTCAGTGCGTCGTGCTAGTGTCCAGACACATCACGCTACAAAATAATAGGCACGAGAAAAGTACAAGGTTTAATGCAAAGTTGACGTGCAAGGTTGGCTGCTAAAAAGGGGTCCCTTAGCATCCTGAGAGGGAAAAAGGCTAATACAAGGGCTAAAATGAGCCTGCACAAGTGCTAAGGGAGTCGACACTAAAGTGAATACAAGAATGTATGTGAAATTGAAAGGGATGCAATTTTACGAAATTACCATTTCATTTATTGAATTGTAAAGAATTCAATTGAATCAAACATTCATTCAACATATTCCATCAGCATTCATAAATAAACACATTCATATTTGTTGAAGTAATTCACCAAACAAGGTGATAGTAAAATAGGTAATAACACATGGGGTGTAACATATTCCCCCCTTGTGAATCCTTGTTCTCAATGATTTTTTAAGTATTTATATAACCATAGCATAAAGCACACATCACAAAAATAAACAAAGCAAAACATTATAGTTTTTCAAGATTTTTCAAATTCTTGCAAGACTTGTGGAAACTTCAGTTTCATCTCATGATAGTCTTCCCATGTGGTAGAGTCTTCTGCATACTGATCCCACTGGACCTTGCATAGCAGAACCTTTGGGTTACGTAAGTGAAGCTTATGTGTTATGAGCACCTTGAGCGGCTCAATTGTTACCACCCCTGGATCCTGCACCTATAAAGCATTCCAATCAATAACATGGTTATTGCCTGGTATATACTTCTTGAGATATGAGACATGAAAGAAGTTATGCATCCTAGCAAGAGCTGTTGGTAGGGTAATCCTATATGCAACAGGGTTGAATTCCTCAAGAACCTCAAAAGGTCCAACATAACGTGGAGCTAGTTTTGATGTCTTTCCAAACTTAATAGAACTTTTGTGAGGTTTAACTCTCAATAAAACTCTATCCCCTACTGTGAAATTCCTAAGCACCCTCTTATAATCTACATAACTTTTCTGCCTATCATTAGCTTCTGCTAATCTTTGCTTAATGATTCCAACTTGTTCCTCCATTTTTGATAACATCTCAGGCCCAAGGCTTATCCTATCTCCCAACTTTTCCCAGCTAATAGGAGTTTGACACTTCCTGCCATATAATGCTTCAAATGGAGCCATCTTGATTGCAGAATCATAGGAGTTATTATATGTAAACTCTACCAAAGTTAGGTATTCCTCCCACTTGTATTATTGATCCATGCAATTAGTAGGTCTTCCAATACTTGGAAATACCCTTTCAGTTTTCCCATCTGTTTTCGGATGATAACTAAAGCTTATATTAAATTTCATTCCAGGTGCTAAAAATAGGGTTTGCCAAAGCATAGATGTTATGTGAGAATCCCTATCTAAAATTATCTTTTCAAAAATCCCATGCAATCTAAATATCTCTTACACAAATTTTTGAGCTATTACAGGAGCTCCATCAGTTAGATTTGTTGGTATGAAGTGAGCTACTTTTGCCAACTTGTTAGCCACTACCAGAATGGCATTGTGCTTGTTCCTAGATAGAGGGAGACCTTGCACAAAATCCATGCTAATGACTTGCCACTTAATTTATGGAACTTCATGTGGATACAATAGACCTACAAGATGATAATGCACTACCTTTACTCTCTGACACTGTAAGCAACTTGCTACAAATCTCGTTGCATCTCCTTTTCATACCCTTCCAAAAATATAATGGTTTAACATCGACATCTTGGTTACACCCGGATGTCCCGAATATGGTGCATTATGAACTTCTTTCCATGCCATGTCCCTCAAGTCCCCAAAATTAGGTGCATAGATTCTCTCTTTAAATCTTAACAATCCACTAGGTTCAAGGTGATATCCTTCATACTTTCAGTCTTGTTGATCATCCGCGAGTACTTGCTTGACTTGTTCATAGAACTCATCACCCTTAGATTCTTGCAACACTTGACTCTTAAATTCGATTTGGTTTGATTCCATCGAGGACATATGTCTCCTACGACTTAAGGCACCCACAACCCGATTCTCTTTTCCCTTGATATAACTGATATTGAAATCATAATTAGATATGAACTCTAACCATCTTCTCTGTATTGCATTAATATTAGGTTGAGTAAACAAATACTTAAGACCATAGTGATCAGTTTTGAGTTCAAATGGTTTTCCCAATAGATAATGCCTCCACATTTGTAAAGCATGAACCACTGCTACTAACTCTAAATCATGTGAAGCATAATTTTGTTAATAGGGTTTCAACTTCCTAGTCTAATAGGCTATGACTTGCCCGTCTTGCATTAATCCACCACCCAATCCTTCCCTAGATGCATCTGTAATAAATACAAAGTTACCATCTGAATTTGGTACCTTTAGTATTGGTGTTGTGGTAAACTTTACCTTAAGTTGGTCAAAGGTTGCTTGACACTTCTCATTACACTCATTTTTTTCCCCTTTCTTTGCAATGACATGATAGGAAAATCTATCCCTAAAAAGTTCTCTAAAAACTTACGGTAATATCTAGCTAATCCCATAAAAATTCTAACTTTCGGAACATTCTTGGGCACTAGCCATTCTAGTATCGCTTTAATCTTAGTTGGATCAACCGAAATCCCTTCAACTGAAATGATGTGACCCAAATATTGTACTTTCTTCTAGAATAAGGTACACTTGGAGAGTTTTCCATATAACTTATGCTCTCTTAATCTCTGAAGTGTGATCTCTAAATGCTTGAGATGTTCTTCTTCATTCTTGGAGTAGATTAAGATGTCATCCAAGAAGACTAACACAAATATATCCAAATAGTCCCTAAATACATTGTTCATTAGGTTCATGAATGTTGCAGGTGCATTTGTCAACCCAAAAGGTAAGACCATGAACTCATATTGTTTGTATCTAGTTTTGAAAGCAGTTTTGAATATATCCTCATCCTTGATTCTAAGTTGATGATATCTAGAACGTAAATCAATTTTTGAGAATATTGCCACTCCTCACATCTGATGAAAGAGATCATCTATGTGTGGTAATGAATACTTGTTCTTAATCGTTACTTTGTTAAGCAACCGATAATCAATACATAAGCATAGTTTACCATCTTTCTTCTTAACAAAGATTATTGGTGCCTGCCAGGGTAAAACACTGGGTCTTATCAAACCTTTAGACAACAACTCTTCTAGTTGTTCCTTTAATTCCATTAGTTTAGTTATGGTCATCCTATAAGGTACTTTCGATATAGGCTCTGACCCTGGTACTATGTTGATAGAGAAATCAAATATCCTCTTCGGGGGTAATCCAGGTAATTCTTCTTAAAATACATCCTCAAATTTCTATAAGATAAGATACTTTTCCATATATAATTTTCTAGATTCAAATACTTCACCTTCTTCGACATCTTGAAAGTATTGAGGTCCATAAAATATCATATCATCTTGAGAGATGAATTCCTTAACTTCTTCAAGCTTCTCCATTTTTACTGCAAAGAGTTGGCAACCTTTCTTCTTTGCTCTATGCATTTGTACAACAGATATTTGTTGTAACTTAACCTCTCTTGGCATCCCTTGCATTGACACCCAGTTACCTAGATCATCTAAACATTCAACTATTTTCAAATGAAAATCTACCTTGGCCCTATGTATCCATAACCAATTCATTCCTAAGATGACATCATAAGACCCTAAGGGAGCTACGTACAGATTCATTTCCATTGAGAAACTTGGAAGTTCAAATCTTGCTTCGAATAGACATTGACTTACCTCAACTCTTTATTGGTTAGTATATTCTACAACCCAAGATTGTTCCATGTAACCATCTTTTCTAGACATTTAACTTTCTATTATAGGAGAAATAAAATTTTCAATGGCACCAGTATCTATTAAAATTGAAATGGGAATTCTAGATATAATACTTGAAACTTCTACTAGAGTTATCTGGTATTCCGCTTGTCGATTATCCACAACAACATGAATCCTTTACTGGAACACAAATTTCTGAGGAAGAGAAGTACCATGTGGTTGTGTCCCAGAAGGTTTTCTTGGGAAATTACTTGTGTAATGGTCCCCACCACATGTAAAACATCCCTTCACAGGTCCCCTCCTTTTCATAGGTCTTCCAGAATTACTTTCATTTCCACCAACATTGTTGTTTAAGTTGTTATTTCCCCTTCGATCTTCCCTTGATTCATTACCCTAGGATCCCTTATCCCATTTCTTCTGAAAACTTGATCCTTCATTAGGCTTTCTTAGAGCTTAATTATTTTGTGTCCATCTATACTTCTTTTTATTCCTCTCTCGGTAGTTGGAGATATACTTAAGCCTTTGTTCATGCTTAATTGCCTTCTCATACACCAAATCAATTGTTGTTGGATCGTGTACATCTACCTCATCACCTATTTGTACATTTAAACCCATGATTAACTTTCTTATAAGAAAGTGTTCATCCTTCTGATACATGGGTACGTACTTAAGGAGTCGAGTGAACTTTTCCCAGTATTCATTCACTAAAGAGTCACCTTGCCTTAGGTTTTGGAAATCAATGAGCTTTTGATCATAAAAGAGTTAGGGCAACCATCTCTTTTGGAAATTCTCTGTAAATTTTCTCCAAGTGAGGCTTAGGGAACTAAGTCCAAGCTCCATTTTCTTACTCATCCACTAGTTGGATGCTTCACCCACCAATTTAAATGCTCCACATACAACTTTGGTGACCCCAGAGTAATTTCTGATTTCAAAATATTTCTCCATTTATGTAAGCCACGCTTTTGCCGCATCTCCAATAGCGCTACCTTCAAATTTTGGTGGTGTGATTTTCCTCATGTCATGGGACAACTCATTTTCCAAATGCTTCCTTTTGGTCCCCTCAAAATATGATTGTGACCTATCAGTCTCTTGATCACTAGGTTTAGTATGATTGTGGGAATCTTCTCCTTCTTCTTCATTGTTGGGTATTTCTTCCTCTTCATCGTTTGGGACTTCTAGATTCACTCTTTCCTTTCCCTTTACTTCTTGTTCAAGGTTTTCTATTCTTGCTCTAGTCTCATCCATGACAGCTAGAATACGGTCCAATTTGGGTTTGACATTTTCAGTGCCTTGCCCTACTTCCTAACTTTCCCCCATATTAGTTCTTGTCCTAACCACTTTTTCCATAGAACGGTTATACCTGGAGGTTTTCATTTAATTAGATCTATGAAGGTTTGCTCAATGTTAACAACATTCTAATGATCTACCATTCACATAATAAATTATATTCAAATAACTTATTCACAATTTTCTTTGCCAAAAGCATAATTTTTCATTATAATCAAAAAGGATTTTCAATTTCCTTGTTTTTACATAGAGTGACTATTAAGATAGTCTAGGGGATTATATCCCTCGGATTCACAATCCAATACATAGCTACGTGGGGTATAACCCTCAGATTTTTGCTCATTTCTATCCCTAAAAGGGTAGTATCCCTTAGATTTTTCCTCAAACACATAGTTTTGAGTCACATAGCCCTCTGATTCGCCACTTGTGGCTATTACAATGACTTCTACTAAGGGAAGGACTCGAGGATCCCTAAATATCATGACTATACTAACACTACATTCTGAGGGCATATCCCTGGAAAGTGTTAAAGAGTTCAACTTTGCCGAAGAGACAGAAGGTAAGTAGTTGAAGTTGGCATCATCTTTCATCCTTCTCTTCTCTTAGCTAATTTGCAAAAGAGCATGAATGATTGTCTCGATATCACTTAACCAAATGGTGTTGTCATAATTAGTTCCCTCAATGGTACGAACAAGGTCTTCTTTTTCCTTCTTGGCTTGTAGGTAGTGCTCATTTCCGACCACTGAATTTCTTGTAGTCATCTTGAGATGCACCATCCTGGAACAAGAATTTCCAAATATTAGATTCTCATAATGTTGGATTAGAAACATAGTGAGCACATAAGTTCCAAAGTTGAACCTGGTAGCTATGATACCACGTGTAACATGCCCATTGTTCACCCTAATAAATCTACTAAGTTTTACCCAAATGTAATTTATCTATGCATCTAATGTAGAGAAATATTTTTTTTCTTTTCTATTCAATAATAAATGCCACATTTGAAAAATAAATTTATCCAAACTTTCCATTGCATAATCAAAGAATCATTTCCAATAATATAATTATGATGTAACTTTACATAATTATATTCAAGATAGTGTTTCACATTACAAATTCCATAAATATGGACACATGATACAACATAGCTTTAAAAAAGCTTACATGAACTAGAAATACAAATAGTCCAAAATGTCCTTTTCCCAAATCTTGGTTGCCAATTGCAAGAGGAGAAGCATCACTCAAGTACTTTTCTACCAACCATGGACTAACTGTGCTCCCTCGCACATCTACCAAATTGGTAGATGGCCCTACTCTTCGACAAAGATATTGGTTTGGTAACCTCATCCTTCAAATAGCCTATTCTGAGTATAGTGATTTGTCCTACATGACTAGAGCTTACTATAAAGTCAACCTCTAATTCTATGATATTCTCAACCTAATATGTACTTGGAATCATAATGAATTAACAGTGTAGACAGTGGCTACCTACACTACTTTGATCAAAGATTCAACACCCAATACTTTGAGTGAGGGTCATCTATATTCACCACTATAATTGCTTGATTTTTATTTTGACCATTAGTATTCTATTCTATTCTAGATTATTCCCTTTCCCATGGATTATCCTAATCCTATCCAATAACCTACCCCATGACTCACATTATCTAACATGACAATCAAATAATTTAAAGCAACTCTATCTCATGCAACACACCTAGAGTTTCACTATACTTTGTAAAGTACAAATAATCTATGTATAGTACAAATAGTATTTATATCCAAACAAAAATATACTCAATATACACTTATCTATATGAGAAAATATCAAAAGTAAGGTTTCACAAAACGAGAAACAACCAAGTGATACACAAGCATATTCAAACAATTCACACAAGTAAAAGACAAATTTTCAACATGACAATAAAATAACAATCTCTCTAACAAAAGAATAAAGAGGTATAAATCAACATGCCTGTTAAAAAGCTTCCAATTGAATAATCTTCTCCTCAAGTTCGCTTGCAACTTCTACTACAAATTTCTCAAGCACCTCAACTACCTTCACTCCAATTCTCTCAACAAATCACATATAAAGTAACTGTTATCACCTGAAATTGCACCCTGTTGAACCTGATGTTCAACACCTCAGTGTAATATGGGAAGACCTCTAAAGATTTGGGTTTCTTGTAAATAGAGGTCAACCTCCGAAGAAGGCCGGCTCCCTATGGTGTCACCTAACTACTGATCTTGTAAGGAAACGGGAGAAGGAGAATGCATAAAAATGAAAATTAAATCCTATGGTGATACACCAAACTGATAAGAGCAATGGAATACTTAGGTTACACTTGAATATTGATGATGGACATGGGACTGCACAACAAGATTCTATAGATTATGCATACAAACAGGTTTGACATGCACACACTTTCAAGAAGGAAAAGCATATTTTTACAAATTAAAAGCTCATGTGCAATTGAGTAAACACAATTTATAACCTACATGATACTACTTTTGCAAAGAAAGGCATGCTAACATGAAACAAAGCTATAAGGAAAATAAATATTTCACTAAGTAGCTTGATGAATCACTTAAAAATGCACAATACTTCACAAGAACCATAACGCAAAGAATGAACCATTAATGGTAACCAAGGTAAATTTTATATAACATGCTCCAAAATGAGTTACAAAAGTTTGCTAATCTGAGAAAGGACTATAAAAAGTCACAGACCTCAGAAAAGCATCAGGAGAACTCTCTTACAAAGAGGCAAAAATGCCTTATATACAAAAAGATGTCGGCCCCTCTGGGCTTACAAAATATCAGCCTTTGGAAAGATCTGCCCCTTAGATCTTTTTCATGAAATTAAGTTTGCATCCCGTTGCATCCATCCTCATGTCCATCTTGGTGACAGATCGCCCTCAGGGGAAGCCTTAAGATCTTTTGCAACATTAACTTCTGGTCCTCGTGTCCCTCTTCGAACCTCCCTACTGAGCTACTTTGAATGCTCTTGAGCTTAGAGTAGATCCACGTCGCTCATTCTGTTGATCTTCTTCGCAGGGGGGGTCAAACAGTCAAACGACTCATGGTGAGTCCTTAGCTCCCTCCGATTGGTCAAACTCAAGCCACGCAGATTTTTAGATGGTCAGAGGTCCTTCAGACATAATTGCATGTCGGTGAGACACTAATCGTGTCTCCCCAATGCAATTATGCTCTTCAGCTGTTATCGACATAGCTCACAATCATCGGCAAGAGTTCATAGCGAGCCCAAAAGTCATATTGACATCCATAGTGGTCATCACCCAGACCATCGGCAAGACATTTCGCTTTTAGGAAGACCTCATGGCGAGCCTTCTTGTTTTGGCGAGAGCCCATCCAGTCGGGAAGACACTACCTGGTCGGCAAGACCTTTCGCCAAACTCTCATCTTGTTGCCGAGACCTTCATTTGTCAGCCAGACCTCATGTCGAAGTTAACTCTGTGGCCAAGAGTCTTACTGATTCCAAATGTCCATTCGGCGAGACCCTATCGTTATCGGTGAGACCTCTTGCCGAAGGCATTCCGCTTTCCCCGAGCTCCGATCATCTTTCGATGAGACTCCTATGTTTCAGCAAGACCTTTCACCGAACTTATTTCCTTCGCCGAGACCGCTTCACTTTGGCGAGACCTCACCCCGACGGTGAGACCTTACAACGAAGCCTCCATACCATCGCCGAGACCTCTAGGAATTGGCAAGACATCACTCTGATGGCCATACGCTACATTGATGTCATCCATGTCGGGGAGACCCTTTGTTATCGATGAGACCTCTTGCCGAAGGAAAAACACATATCGAGACCTTTCCATTATCGGCAGGACCTCATACTTTCGCCGAGACATCACAGCGACTCTACTTTCCTTTGCCCCAAGCTCACCCTACTTCGGCAAGACCCTTTTGGGTCGACAAGACTTCTCAGCGAGGCCCTTCTTTTCCTCGCGATGACATCTCACTTCGCCGATACCTTCATTTGTCGCCGAGACCTCACCCCGAGTTCAACATCTCGCCGAGGGCTCCATTATTTTGGTGGGACTTTTCCCATTCAGCCAGACCTCATGCCGAGACCTTCATTCTTCGGCAGGACCTCATGCCTTTGCCGAGACATCATGGCGACTCTACTTTCCTTTGCGTCGAGCTCACATTCTTCCGGTAAGAGGTCATCGGGTTGGTGAGACATCTTGGTGAATCCATTCCACTTTGGCAAGACCACCTTCGGTCGGTGAGACACTAAACCGACCGAACCTTTTGTCAGCGAGTGCAACCTCCTCGGCAAGACATCGCCCTGATGACACCCTTCTTTTGGTGATGCTAGCCTTGTGCACAAGGTTCGACGTGACTTCAGCAGTCGGGGAGACATATAAAAACCCACAACGAATAAAAAGTCTGGTCGACCGGTGGATCCTGAATGAATATAAAACACTGCCAGTCGACAAGACATCTGAAAAGTCCTAGCGACTTTCTTCCTTAGGAATTTTATGCCAAATCTGACTGAAGAGAAGCTTTCCAATAGACTTCCTTGTGAAATATCCTCAGGTGCATGATCCAACTCTTGATGCAAATGTCCCATTTGGTCTTCAAGAACACCTGAAACATAGATTGCCTTGCCTGATTGAGGCCGTAGGTGAAAATTGGGTAACAGTAACAATACAACTCTCAATCTCACAACCTCTTAGTTTACTTGCACTAAATTTGTAGCAAAATAACTCTTAAGAAATCAAAATGAAAAGTAGTCCATTTGGAAGAATGAGCACCTCTATTTATACTAATTTGTGAGCAATCATTCCACCTTTCTTCCTCATGCAATGACTCACTCACAGGTTTGCAACACATGACAATTTCATAGTTGAGTCGACTTAGAATTTGGGACAACAATCTAAAAACAAGTTTCCTAATTCAAATTCCATTTCAAAATGATGCCAAGTTTGCACTTGATTGATTCAAACACTTATTTGTAGGCTAAATCAAATTCATAGACTTATATTTCATTCCAACTACAAGAAAATATGGCACCGCCTCTAACTCTTGGTGCCACCTTCATGAGTATGCAGATTTTGACAAAGTCTATAGTTTAATCTATATTAACTCTTAAAATGCTTACCCAACAATATATATCTTATGTGTGCCATTGGTTTCATACTTTGACTTAGTCTTTAAAAGACTTATGCACTCGCTTCTTTTCCCATAAGTCGTGCCATATACTTGTTTGCTTTAAATGTTTTATGCACCCTTTGCAATTATATGCACTCTGCTTTATAATGTTAATAATAATCAACACTTATTAATGTGCTTGGTAATTATATCTAAAGCTTATTCATATGTATATATGTATATATGTATATATATATATATATATTCTTTTCATAAGTTTATCAAATACATTTTAATAAAAATATTAATAAAATATATAAATATCAAGAATAGTATTATGTCTATATATACATATATACATATATACATATGAATAAAATACTCATATGTAATTCCATTTCATTATCTTTATATAACACTCATACATGCAAACCCAACGATCGACATATATACATAGAATGTGTACATACATTTGTGTGTGTGTGACTTAGTCCAATCAGTATTCCCATGCATATGTGTAATCCGTCCATGAGCATGCGTCAGTATGTCTACTTACGTATACTCATGTACATATTTACTCATATGTATGAGTTTACCAAAGACATGTACACATATACATATATATACATTAAATGCACATATCTCATCGTTATACAAATAAACACACAAAGAAAAATTCTACTTATCATCAAGACTCATCACATACCTCATTCCATACATTCATAAACAAGATCACAAATCAATATAACACACACAACTAGACTGAAGATCACTTACCATCTACCCAACTGACTTGACTCAACTAAGACCATCTAGGGTGTGAGTGTGTGAATGCTCAGTAAGACTAAATTAGAGGTTACCAGATCAAGTTATTCTCCTAAGTGATACTTCCCCTCTCTTCCAAAGGCTTGAACCTGTCCCTGCATTTCAACTTAGTTCACTATAGTAGTAGTTAGCGGTATCAATGTATCTGTATACTTCTCATACATATCATATTCACATTATATATTTCTTATACTAAATCATAAAGCATTCAATTGAATCAAACATTCATTCAACATATTCCATAAAATTCATAAATAAACACATTCATATTTATTGAAGTAATTCACCAAACAATGTAATAGTAAACTAGGTAATAACACATGGGGTGTAACAAACTTATTCCTCCAATTCACCACTTGAGGCTATTACAATAATTTCAGCCATAGGTATAACATGAGGGTCCCTAAATATAATTTCTATACGACACTACATTTTGAGGGCATATCCCGAGAAAGTGATAAAGAGTCCAACTTATTCAGGGAAACAAAATGTAGATGGTTGAAGTTGGCAACCTCTTTCATCCTTCTTTTCTCTTGATTGATTCACAATAGGGTGTGAATGAAAGTCTCAGTATCACTTAGCCAAATGGCATTGTCATGATTGGTTCCCTTAATGGTTCGAACAAGGGCTTATTTTTCCTTCTTGGCTTGTAGGTAGCACTCATTTCCAATCACTAGCTTTATTGCAATCATCTTGAGACACACCATCTTGGCACAATAATTTCCAAACATTAAACTCATATAATGTTGGATTGGAAACATAGCGAGCACATAGGTTCCAGAGCCGAACCTAGTAGCTTTGATACCACGTGTAACATGCCCATTGTTTTGCACAGTAAATTTTTCTGTGTTTACCCACAAGTGAATAGTTTATGCATCTAACCTTTAAGAGTAATAAAAAAATTCTTTTCTTTTGAATAATAAATGCACATTTGAAACATATTTCAAACTTTCCCATTGCATACAAAATAATTCCTTTCATTAAATCAAATAATTATGATACATAATTTCCATATGACATTTCATATTTGCAATTCTCATAGAGATGGATGGAAGTTGCAAACATAGCTTAAAAAATCTTATAGAATATATAAAGTACAAATGGTCTAGGTAGTCCCCCTCAAATCTTGGCTACCAACTAATGAGGAGAAGCATCACTCAAGTGCTTTTCCACCAACCATGGACTTATTGCGGTCCCCCACACATCTACTGAACTGGTAAGATGGCCCTACCCTTCGATGAAGAGATTGGTTTGGTAACCTCATAACAATAGCCTTTTATGAGCTTGGTGTTGTGTCCTATACATATCTAGTACTGATATACAGTGGTTATAACTTACATGTATGAATATCCCTTTCCTAGTACGTAATCTCAGATCACAGTGAAACCAACAGTGTAAGCAATGAGAACTTACACTACTTTGGCCAAAGTATTCATCACCCAAAATTTAGATTGGATGTCACATATTCACACACCTTCCTAGCTCAATTTGGTTTAATAACCATTCATACTCTATACCTAGGTTACCCCTTTCCCATAGATTAGAAAAATCCCAAGAATAACCCACTTAACATCTCATAAACAAAGTGACTTTACTACCAAAGTAACTCTAGCAACTTCTCACTCTTTGCTACATATGTCTAGTTTAGACATCCTACATATAGCGATGACAACTACATATAGTATAAATACATTGCATTCATACAAATTCCCATATATAAGGTACATACAAATATAACTAGTAAGATATGTTCTACAACATAATGCACAACCAAGAGACACACAATCATAAACAAACATCTCAACATATTCAAAATCATTCTTTTCCAACATAGTAATAAAACTAATTAACCTTTCCAACATAAACAACAAAGGTATAGAAACTAGCATGCCTGCATAATGCTCCAATTGATTAAACTCCTTCCTAGTTCTAATCCTCAAGCTCACTTGATTCCTCCTTCAAGATCCACTTGATTTCCCTCTTCTAACTTCTCACTAACTCTCACAATAATCATAAATACGAAATAGCAAAATAACTCTCAACTCACTAACTCAGAAATCATAGTAAAATAACATCAAGATAATCAAAATGATGTGTAGAAATTGGTAGAATGAGCAGCTCTATTTATACTAAATTGTGAGCAATCGAAGGCTACAAACAAGCTCATGAGATTTCCATCTTCCTATCAACTCAACCAGATAAAAGAGTGGTGGCAGCTAAAAACATTGATAGCAAACACATGCACAACTAGCTTACACCTCAAAGAATGAGTCGCTCTTTTTAATGGACATCAAGAATAACACTAAAAAATGCAAGCTAAAGTTTCCTAAATGCATCGACTTGCTTTGGCTTTCCAATCTAAAGACTAAGTCGCCTCTTTTAGTTGCTACCATATGAGTTTTGGATTTGAAATAGTGTTCTACAGGCCACAAAGAACTTGGTGCCACATTATGTTTAGTGCCCACATATAAAGGAAGACAAGGTCAACATATGGTTCGCCCCTTGCTTTGCTTACATGTTTGCTTTACACAATTTTTGACTTATTCAAGGTGGTAATTATGGTACACAATAATATAACTCAACAATATGCATAAAGGTTGCGCTTTATTACGTGCCTTAGTTAATGTAAAGCATTAATAATAGAATAATCGAAATATCTCCATCAATTTATATTAATCGATTCATATCGATTGATTCACATTATGATAATCAACCTATTATATATATATGTGTGTGTGTGTGTGTGTGTGTGTGTGTGTGAGGGGGAAAATCATAAATGCAAACAAGATAAATGCAAATGAAATCATAATCTAATCTAAGATCAAGAACATTAATCTAGATTTAATCCTATACTTACGAAATGAACAATTAAGATTACTAAATTCAAGCACATGTGAATGCAATACATACAAAAATGAATTCAACAACGAAATCGTTACCCATCTCGTATCGGAGTGCATTTTCCTGATGTTGGATTGCTCGTATCACTGTGAAGCATCCATATTTCATATGGAAAGCTTGGAGAATGATGTCTTGGTTGGTTGATCGAAGAAATGTTTGAAGCTCTAATGGTGGTTGTGAATGTTGGTAGTACTTCTTTGTGCAAATGATGTTGGCTCTTTGATCCTTTTTTGTGAGGAAAGAGGTTTGTTATATAGAAAATGAGATTTGAAATGAACAATCAAGATTAAACAATGTTGAATCAAGATCGACGGTTGAAAGGTGTTGAGAGGATTTAGACATGAGTAGATTGTGCAAAGTAGATTGCACAATTTGTGTGATTGAGGAATAGATTGGTTAGTCAAGATTTAGATTGATCAATCAAGATTTAGATGGCTTAGTTAGGAAATTGATTGATCAGTTAACAAATTAGATTGATCATTTAGCAAATTATATGGTTCAGTTAGCAATTATAATTTGCTTAATTAGAAAGTGGGTGTGGAAAATTGATTAATTGATTTAATTAATTAATTCCTTTTTGTAGTTGAACATGCAAATCAAGTTTGACTTTTGCAAACAAAGTTATATTATTTTGATTTGATTTTTGATGATTGATTTGAATAGTTTGATTTAATTTATTCAAATTTTGAGGGAAAGTGTCGTAATTAAATTATTATGATTTAATAATTCAATTAACTTAGGGGAATAAGGTGATTTAGTGACGTAATTAAATAATTGGTGTTATTTAACTAATCAAGAAGTAATGTGAGATTAGGACTTCATTAAATAAATGTAATTTATTTAATTGGTTGAAATGATGAAATGTGAATTAATCAAATAATGTAATATTATTCAATTAATAGCAAAAATAGGGTTTTTCAGGACTTTATTAAATAAATAAAATTTATTTAATTTGTCAAGAATGATGAAACAATGAATTAATTAAATAATGTTGTATTATTCAATTAATAGGTGAAAGTAGGGTTTTGGATGTTGTTTGATGGTGTTAGGTCAATTTTAAATGTCCACATTTTTCCCCTCTTTGAGACAAAGTATTGGTTGCTTTGTTTCAAATATTCCAATTTTAAGATCAAGTTTTTGAAAAAAAATTATGTCCCACCGTGCCCCGACGTTCAGCGAAATGATGGTAGGACTCTGTGTTGCCCACTCGAGAGGTTGGCCAATTTTTTTGATTTTGAGGTAGGCTCATGACATTGTTCTATTTTAGTTTAGGCTTTTTTAGGACAAAAAATAGGTCTATAGGTCCCTCATTGCTTGCTTTAATGTTCTTGGGAAGTCCTAATGTGAACGTAGGAAGGTTCTCTAATTAAAAATTAGGATTTCCTAGGTAAAAAATAGGGTTTTGGAGGGTTATAATTTCCTCATTTGTGCTTTGATCCTATAGCTAATTCTTGTCTCTGGATTTCCCATTTTGTTAGTTGTTGAGGAGTAATGTCGAGGATTCAGGGAGCCCTGCATTGTTTAGACCTAGTTTGGGAGTTTGCAGGCATCGGTGGCCCGATATGTACCCTCTCACTTCTCATTTTTGATTTGTCACGTTCTCATATTTCGTGTACAAGGTTCCTTGAGTCAATAGCGAAGTTTTGATGATTTCAGAGCATTTGCATCATTTTCCTCGCACTTGTCTGTTCAGGAAGCTCGCCCTTGACATAAACCCTCGCCCTTGCTCTAGATCCTCACCGTTGACCTAAAACTTCACCCTTGTTTTATGCTTTTGATGTTTATCTTTGCTTTTGAATGTTGTTTAAACTGTTTCCTTGCATTTGCTTTAAATCCTCCCACTTTCTTCAGATCCTTGCATTTGATATTCTCGCCCTTGCATTAAACCCTCGCCTTTGCTCTTGTTTCTTTGCATTTGTTCTTGTTTCTTTGCATTTGCTCTTGTTTCTTTACATTTGCTCTTGTTTATTTTATTTTGCTAAATATTGTTAGATTTTTCCTATTTGGAACCCTAAGTTTTGTTTTTCATCATTTTTCTATTGTTTTGCCTTATTTTATGTGTTCAGAGTGAAACCCTAACATCGTGGGTTAAAATGATTGCAAGTGGTCCTTAAACCATTGCAACCGAGGGAGAGACGACCAACGACCATAGGATCTATTCGATTCAATTATTGGTTTTGATGTTCTAGAGTGAGACTTTCTAGATGCAGTCGGGTTGTGTCATATTTGTTACATGCCTCCCATCTAGACTCATACAACGATGATGACCACACTTGTGGAGTGGTGGCATTTAGAGATGTCCTCATTTCATTTACCCACAAGAGACATGACCATTACACTTGAGAACATGTGGAGGATTCTTTGCATTCCCATCCATGGCAAGCTCGTGACATATCATGTTTGATGGGGTACCCATGCCATGTGGCATGTGCTGGATGTGAGACACTTTGAGGTTCAACAGTCGTAGATTGATTTGTCTGAGTTCATCAGCAGTGCAGACCTTGTTTCTCTTATCCTTTGTGGATTGGTTTCGGGATTAGTTGTTCCTAATAAGAGAGGTCGTTAGTTCCCTGTTGGATGGGGTATTTGTATTGAGGGTATGTTTGAGCATGGTATCAAATATGCATGGGGTCTTGTCTTCTCGCCCACCTCTACAGAGATATGCATGAGGTTGTATATCGGGGCGAGAAAACTATTTTTGCAAGTGTTTCACTTTTGCATATTTGGGCCTGGGAGCACATCGCAGTTGCTTGATCTGATGGGATATAGGATAGTACTCCATGTTTTTGATGAGATGCTAGGTTTTGTGTGGAGGCCTTATATGGACTGTGAGGCATGGCCGGAGGATCCAAAGCATCTCATTTGTTGTTGACATACCAAGTGGTTTATTGGTCATTCTCACTCTCTACCAGAGCATTACTTACTAGATAGAGTATGCTGTTAGTTTAGAGAGAGACAAGGCCGGTTTCTTGATACGTATGAGGCTCGTTTCAGTTAGACTACTAGGGAGGTCCATGTATGGGGTCACCAAGAAAATAGAGATGATGTTGTTGTTGAGTTTAAAGAACTTGCCCCTGTTGGTTGGGGTTGGTCTGTGGGTTTAGCAGATCTAGGTACTACTCTTGATTATGATTAGTGGTGGGCATAGTGCAGGCCATTGAGATTCACAGATCCTGGGGGTGACCCTACTTTAGGTAGAGTAGGTATTACAGGTTAGCGTGGGGAGCGACAACACATTGAGGTTCTTGCAAAGTAGTTGGATAGGGCTCGTCGTGATGGGGCACAGGGTGGTCAGGATGAGCATATGCCTCAAGCGCAGGGTCATGGACAGGTTTCAAGTCCCCCTCCACCACCTGGGGATGGAGGTATATAGTTAGCTGAGATGACTGCTGCTAGAGACATAGAGATAGTGTGACAACAGGTTGCAGAGGCTCAGGTTGCTACTCTGACCATAGAGACAAATAGTTTGAGGGCTAAGTGAGATAGTGAAAGCAAGTGATGACATGCTGTAGAGGCTCAAGTACAATTTCTTACAGCAGAGAGAGATACTCTTAGGCAAAAGCGTGATGGTTTCAGAGCAGAGCAGGATCAACTATTACAAATGTCCACATATTATCAAACCTTATATGATGCTATTGTTCCTAGGGTTGCTCGACGTCCACGGTTTGGAGAGCCTAGTGCTGCAGATGGTGGTGGTGGCGAGGCAGGTGATCACTCTGTTAGACAACCAAATTTATATGGTGGTCCACAACCTGGTCTATAGGGTTTTGTCCTTCCTGTCGGGAAGTTTTACTTTTTGTACTTGATCTTTATGTTGTTTATTGTTCAGAGACATATTATAGACATTATTTTTGTATATATATTCATTGGTCTAGTTGAGGCCTTGTATATATGTATGATTTTGTTTTATCCTATCACACTTGTTTCATTGATGATGATGTACTTATGATATTCACCCTTTTTGATGATGATATATATGAGATATACCTTCTTTGATTCAGCTTCATTTTATGCTTATGTGATGATCATGGATGAGGATGTATGATGATGTATGTTTATGTATGTTTTTTGTACTTTTCTAATACATGCATATGATATGGATGGAATAATCATACTTTGTTTCATATGATGTTTTTATTATGGATGATCAATATATCGTTTGGACATATGATGTTTATGTGATGTTGATATAGGATGGATATGGTACTAATAATATTGATCTACAGGATGGATGTTAGTTAGAAGACATATCATGATGGATAAAAATTTGATGTTGTTAGTAGTTGATGATGTTGCTTTCGCTTTGCTTGGAGGCTTCATAGTTTTGAACAGTCCTATTTGATGTAGCAAATAGATACGATGCACCAGGGTATTAATGACCAAGGTGACTTTATATCTATTGTGTGGAATTTGACTCTACAAACAAAGAGTATCTTCATACTAGACATACGAAAACTTTGTTTAAAGTATATGTTTTGGGTTGTGTTAAAAAAAATTTCGAACCAGTCACACAGAGAAGTATAGAACACCTAACCTGCAACTGCTTCACTAATTATTTTAACACAACTTTCATACACTCAATAAAGCAAGTATTTTCCATGGTAGTATTATAAAATATCTTACAAACAACAAATTGAAATGATGCTCAATTTCCCCCATTCCTTCTCTCAATCCTTATGGATATCCTCGAGATATCCTAGGAATGAGTCAATAAAATAAATCATAAAAATAAGACTATAAAAAGATAAAAACAAAGTTGTAGTATCACTTGCCATATCTGTTTGAAGTTTCAGGACTATGATCCATTGTTGATCATGTCTATCATAGGAATGGATCCATTAAGGCATAGCTCAGGATGTCGTTGGTGAATTGTCAAAAAGATAGGTAGTTGATACTTTGCTTTGTTTCAGTCTATTTTTGTAATCAAATATTTGTGATTGTTTACTTGAAGGTTCTAGCTTTTGATGTTTGCTTTGTTTGTTTGTTTGTTTCATCAAAGGGTGATTATGACAGTTTTTTTTATTATGGGTGATATTTTATTGCGGATTTTGATGACGGGGTGGGTCTTTTTGATTTTTTGAGTTTTATGATGTTTTTGTTGTTTTCAGGGGACTAACTTAGGGTCTTGGGGACTCATTAAAAATAATCCTTGCCTATGTTGTACACACAGAGGCTCATAGTTCGCTTGGCTTGAATGTTTTGACCTTTTCTATTTTGTGAATGATTTTGGATTTTATATTTTTTGACTGTTTTTAGATTTTGAATTTTTTGACTGTTGAAATAAAGCATGATAGAAACCTAAGGGGACTGACCTAGGGTCTTGAGATTGTTAAGCCTTGCCTACATTGTACACACAGAGACCACGTAATTCAACTGTTTGACTCAAAGCATAAACTATTTTTGGATAAACAACATTGATAATCTAGATTGATATTCTACTTATGTGTTTAGAGGATATGTTGTGAGAAATCTACTTCAACTATCTGTGAGGTTCAAGCAAATGTTGATATCTTAGATTGTTTGAGTGAAGGAATAATCCATCAATGTTGGTTTCTTTTTATATTTTCACATGTTTTTGATTTTTGTCATTGTTTTTTACCATGATAGGATGTTCAAAGATCTAATCCAAGACTAGCTTTAGGAATTTTCCCCCAGTTGAAGACAAGACTACTTTCCTCAATTAGTAACAAGCCATGGTTGGATATGTGCTTTATTATGGGACAAATGGGTGGATGTTGTGGATGATACCGATAGATAATGATGCGAGTCTTATTCAAACATAGCGCCTGTTTGCCAGGTTTTCACTATGGTACCTGTTCTAGGAGTGCCACAAAGTGGTTTTCACTCAAGGAATGTTTTATTTCTCTTTACTATTTTTTTTGCTTTTTGATTTTTTTTTATTTTTACCCTTTTTCCTGGGGTATAAGATGTTGAAAACTTGGATTGATATTTCACTTTGGTTTTCTAGAGGATATGTTGCTGAAAAGCTTACTTGAACTAGTTGTGAGGTTCAAGCAACTGTTAATATCTTAGAATTTTTGAGTGAAGGAAAAATCCATGTTGTTGGTATCTTTGAAGGTTACCTTGGTAGTGCGTTGGTGGTACACCTTGTTGTCGGGATGAACTATTTCAAAGATTACCTTGGTAGTGTGTTGGTGGTATACCTTGTTGTTGGGACGATGTCTAGATCACTCCATGACTAGAAGACATAAATCAAGATTTATTCTGAAGCAAGATGTAAGTATTTGCCCCTAGTGTCTAGCAATGTAGGTAATGGGTTATCTTGTGATAAGATAACATGTTTGGAAAGAGTATGACCCTTTTGGACAAGGCCTCATGGCTCAGATAATGCTAGATAGGATAGGGTCAATGATAGTGACCCATGTCAAGATGTTTTCCATAAGCAAGTGTAAAGTGTACACCAAACATTTATCAAGATCAAGATAAGTTGGATTTTGGATAAAAATGGATGGGATTTATTATGGATAAGTTGAGATGCTTCCACTTGAAATGGCGCATGTAGATGCTTAATTCTACACATGATGCCTATTTTCCAGGTTTTCATCATGCTACTTGTCCAAAGTGCCACCATAGTGGTTTTCACTAGAGGACGGTTTTTTTCCTGACTATTTTCTTGATTTTTTATTGATTTTTTATGTCACACAAGATGCCTATTTACCAAGTTTTCATCATGGTGACAATTTTTTGCTCATGTTGAACCACTTGGTGGTTCTGATGTAGATGTTGTTGGTGTTGATATGGTTGTTGTGTTTTTCATGACGTGCCAATGATATCCTACCTGGAGGAGTTTTTTTGCTAGGATATGAGCGCTTGAATGTAGCCCCTAATAATTCTTATCTTCCTTGTTGATACCAGAGTTAACCTTACCTTGATGTGCACATCGTAATAGAGTTCCCTTAGAATACTTATGATAAAGAGTTGTTGTCAATACGTGGTTAATGCAAGATTTCGATATCATGGATGGTAAAATGTGTTGAGGGATATGATATTTAGATGAATTGGTTGATAGTTTGGAACTTTTGACTCTCCAAACTTGGGATGATGAGCAATGATGGGTGGATATGGAGATTCGATTGGGACCAACATCTTGATATACCTTGTAGGTCGCTCTTGAAGCTTTCTTTTGCATTGTTGGACTTTTTTGATGGATGAACTTCCTTTTTTGATTTTCCCCATAGTTTCTTTGACTAATGGAGTTTGATAGGGATGATTTTCTTGCTTTTTATTTTGTATCAATTTAAATTTTTCTTGTCCATTTTTTTTTATTGATTCTTTTGCTTCAATGACTTGTTTCATTCTTGGGTATAGCTTTTTCTCTTGTTGTTGGTTGCAATGAGAGGGTGGAAAAATAGGTGGATGACAATTCATGATGTGGATAGTTGTAGCATTGGTAGCAATTAAATCATAAGGACTCTTCGTGCTCTCTATGTTGATGCTTGCATTAGATAAAGTTTCCCCCATTATTATAGAGGTATCACTAATATGTTTAGATCCCTTAATTGTTGAATAACCAAGACCTTGATGCTTAGTAGTGCCAATAATCTGCACTGGTTCTAGGATACCCTGTTCATGTAGGCCTAATCCTCTATCTTGATAATGAATCCGTTGAATTTTTTTATTTGGGGTAGGATATAATTTACCTTGGAAACAAGGTGCTAATCCTTCTCTGCTCTATTGTGGATCTTCAAATGTGATAGCTTCTTCACTGATAGGATCCTTCATATGTGGGATAACTTCTTGATTAATATTTTCAACTTGATCTTGTGAAATATCAAATTTTGATGGCCCTTCAAAATATATTGGTGCTTCTTTGACTATTGTATACCCAATGCCCTGTTTCTTAGGATTATCAATTATCTTTGCGGATTTTAAGATACTATGCTCCATATTTTCATACTTGATGTCTTCAATCTGCCTGGAGGATGTTTATGATTTTAATGCTTCTTCTTGATCAATTTTTGATGTTTATAGATTCTTCCATGCTTTGATCATATGTAAAGATGTTAAGAGTAGATGACTCTTGTTCCTTGGTAATGATATCAAGAGTATGAGACTCTTTTTTTGGATGAAGATCATTTACATGGCCATTAGGAGTAAGCATTTCATGGGTAGATATATGTGTGCTTGGCATATGGATGTGTTCTTTTGGAAAACCTTGGATGTCTTGGAAGATATCTGCCAAGTCATTGTAGTGTTTTGATGATAAGGATTCTTGGCCTTGACTTTGTGTGGTATTATCTTTGATATGCTTTGGATCACATCCTTGACATGGATCAATTTCAAAGAAGGGATTGCCGGTAAGGATCCTTAGATTTTCTCAAAATGTGGGTAGGTATAAGTGTGGAATTAAGAGTCTCTTGATCACCAATGTGTACTGCTATGAGGTTGGATGTCGTCGATATATGTCGGACTGGATCATTGCTAGACTTGGGTGATTGATTTTGATCATTCTTGGGAATAACTTCTTGATTTATGTCCTCTTGTTCATTGGATGATGTAGAGATATTGTCAATGTGATTGGTGATAGATAGCTCTTGATCATTGTTTTCAACTTTTGAGTTTGAGATATTATCATTGTTGTCATTAGTAGATGGCCCTTGAATGTTAATAGCTATTTCTCCTTGATCAATAAGGTCTTGGATGAGATGTTTGAGTGTAGCACATTTGTTTGTTGGGTGACCCTTGATTTTGTGGAACTCACATTGTTCATACTTGTTATACCAAGGAAGTTTAAAGTTTGGTTCACCATAAGTTGGACTGTCGTTGATTTTGATAAGTTCTTGTTGTACTAGTTTGTGCATGATTACCTCTAAAGTCTCTCCCAAAGGGGTGAATTTCCTTCTTGGTTGGTAATCTTTCCTCTGTGGCTTTTCTTGATTATTTTGCTCTTGATTTTGCAGAACTCCTTGATATTGTGTTTGAGGTATATTTTGATATTGCACTTGAGGTACACCTTGGTGTTGCAGAACTTCTTGATACTGCGATTGAGGTACATTTTGATATTGCACTTGAGGTACACCTTGGTGTTGTGGAACTTCTTGATACTGCAGATATTGGAAGTGTTGTTGATGTGGATATTGAGGGGTTTGTGGAATGATTTATGTTGGTTGTGGATATGTAGTGTTCCGACCTTGAATAATTCATTAATGATACGTCGTATTTTGATCTCGTTTAATTTCCTCAATCTTTTCATAAATTTTATTTAGGGTAATTTGATGTTTTGGACTTATTCCTTGATGGTGATTTTGAGACCCCTGATGTTGTTTCCCTACTTGATGTTGTGACCCTTGATAAGAGTGATTTGGGTAATAGATCGACATGTTTTGGGGATGTTTTAATACTCAATACCCTATCATAAGATCACTTGGTTTATATCCTCATGGGCCACCTTAATCGTTCGTGGAGTTTTCTAGTGGGATGCTGGTGTTGTTCTTGCTTGCTTCCATTTTCTTCCTATGTTGTGATCTTGTAGTTGTTATAACCAACTACCAATATTTTGTGAATGTTTTCATAACTCCTAGTCTTTGGAAAAGATTTGGCCTATTGGTGCAAAGAGTAGATAGAAATGTTCTACTGTACTTTGGCGAGCGTGGTATCTTCTCAAGATGTACCCTTTGGTGAACTCTTTTGTAGGGCAGTTCTTCGAAATTCATAATATTGATTCCCGCTTGAGGATCTTTCTCTTGCCGGATCTAAGGATTTTTCTCTTGCTAGAGACCATGAAGGGTGTATATCTATTGCCACACAGGTGGTGGTAACACAAGTCTTTCGGCTACTATGTCTAATTTCTCTTCCTCTTCATCTAAGATTTGTGTTGCATTTCTCCACTGGTTGGGTGTTTCATTTTTCTCAAATGTGAAGGGTCTTAAACTACTAATGATATTAGTTTGTTCACCTTCAATGTGTGAGAGACTAGGTTGGAGGATCGATGCTACAAGGTTCAGTTGTTGAATGAGAGCAGTCAGTTGCCAAATGGTCATAAAGTGTGATGGTTTTTGAGATGGTTGCTATGAAGCTCAAGAACCTAAGGTTTGAGTGTTGTTTTGGAATGGTGCTAATTTTTGGAAATAAAAATGTTGAAGGACTAGGGTCAATATTCCACTTCCTTGTCTAGAGGATATGTTGCAGAAAATCTTACTTGAACTATCTACGAGTCCCAAGTAATTGTTGATATCATAGATGTCTGAGTGAAGGAATGATCCTAGTGGTTTGTTTGATTTTGATTTCTAACAAGTAGGATGGAAATAATGGATGAGAGATTATGTGACTTATCTGGTTTTCCAATCATTTCATTCTAATAATGATCCCATAAACAACTTTGATTTGTTTTTCCCAATTGTCAGTAGGATAAAGCAATAACACTGGTTTTTTAGAAAATGCACAAGACTGTGAGCAAAAGCAGCCAGATTTATCAAGCATGACCAAAAATGTGTCAAGTGCTTGGATTTTGGAGAAGCAAGTGTGAGCTGGAATGAAAAGTACAAATTTTGTGTGTTTCTGTCAGATGTAATAACTACTCAAGAAAAAGCGAGTTTCTTGGGAAAATGCGAGCATCTTAGTGGAAAGTGCGTTGGTCTCTTAGAAGAAAATGCAAGGAAATAAAAACAAGTGTGTGGGTCTCGCAGCAAGTGCTCAGTTTCTATCAAATACAATTGATTTTCATCAGTAAATTTTTAGGAACAAAGAGAAAATGCAATGAATTTTTGAAAATTGCTCCAGAAAATGTGACAATTGCTCTGGAATTTTGTGTAAAGGTGGTCTCTGTGTGTTTTTTTTCTAGTTTCAGCAATCTTTCTCTAGATTTTTGTAAGTTAAAGTTGGTTTTTTTTCTCAATTTCTCTGTACTTGGAGTATGGACTTGTGTGACCTTCATGTCTATAGCTTAAGTTGTGAAATTATGACACCCAAGCCATAGTTCCCAAATGTTTACTTTGATCAATGCAGCTTGAAATAAAAAGCTTGAATATTTGAAAACCTTTAAGGAAAATCCTTTCAAGGAGTGCAAATATAGGGCTTCTTTTAGAAGCATACACTAAGTCAAAGGGTTTATGGTTCAACCATCTCATTTAATGTTTGTTTGGATGTGTTCTTTCTAGATCAAGCATAGAGTTTGATGTCAAGATTGTTTTGAATGCATTTGGAAAGTTTAACATAAACAAGCATTTACAACCCTAGTGGATAGAAACCATTATTTTAGGTAGGCCTGCCTCATGCCCCAAAGGGATGCTTTTACATGCAACTTATGGCGCGGGCCTGAAGTCGAACATGGCAAGTAAATTCTTGAAATTAAATTCTGACGCACCACTTTCAAAGAATGTTTTTTGATAAAGGGGTAGCTTCTAAAACAATTTGGCTCTTAGTAATGTTCTGGGGATATTATTTTTGGGCCCCTATACATGCGGTGTTTTGCTCAATTAAGAGACCTCCCAGCCCTTGCGGGTTTTTACGCATCATGAGGATACTGAGAGAGAATACGTTGACATAGGCCAACAACACCCAATGGGATGATGAACTTTCCTCACACCCAAAACTTATTTATATAGCGGTCTAGAATGAAAGTACCGCTTGGGTCACCTATGAGTTCTCTAGCGCGAGATATTTCTCAATAGGCAGCCCTTTAAAAGGTACGCTTAAAAAAGATGTAAAGCTCAAGATGTTTTCACTCACCCAAGATCACCAAAACGTGTGAGTGAGAAGACAACCATATAGCTTGCCAAACACTGAATGCACAACAAAAACTTCATAGCAGTTTGATTCTTTTTAAGCACCTTGAGCGGTGCTATCCCCAAAAATATGTGAATAAAGCATAACAATTGTTCTTTTTAATTGCACCAATATGAAGTATTATGGATATCAATCACTTAAGATAGCAATGGTGCAAGACAAAAAGAATAATTTGTTCATTTTAAAGCCCAAATCTAAGTGTTTCTAAGAAATCAATCCTGGTCTTACTTGGTCAACAAAAGAAAATACGAGTGTGCATCAACAAAAGGGAATCATTTGGCATTTGTTCTTTTTATGCACCAAAATTAAAGTTCCTAATTATGAAAACTTGTAAAGAATTCATTTTTAAAGCACCTTAATTGAAATGTTTGTTCTTTTTATGCACCAAATGACAAATTCCTAACTTGGAAAAACTTTGAAATGGTTCATTTTTAAGAGCACCAAAATAAAAAGTTCATTTGCGTTGTTATTTTTAAATCACCAAATAAAGGTTCCTAACTTTAAGAAAGCATGAAAATGATTCAATTTAAGAGCACCAAAATGAAGTATGCATTTGTGTTTGTTCTTTTTAAGCACCAAAATAACGATTCCTACTTTAAGAAAGCTCGAAATAGTTCATTTTAAGAGCACTAATTTAACAAAGTTTGTTTGTTCTTTTTATGGACCAAAACAAATATTCCTAACTTAACAAAAAATGTTTGTAAATTTGGAGTGCTTTGACCATTCATCTTCCCTACAAAAAATGTGTTAGTGTTTCTCAAAACCTGCATACAAACATGTTAGCACCTGTCACACATTCAAAAATAGGCATCCATTAGCAAAAAAATCAGTTACAAATTTGCAGATCTCAAACACAGGTCTGTCAGAGGAAATGCTCAGAAATCATAGTCAAGTGTGCCCTCTGTCAGAGAGAAAATGTGCAGGTTTAGAGCAAGTGTGCCCCTATCAATAGTAAAATGCTTAGAAAAATGTCAAGTACACAGTTCTTGGTGTCAACTGCGTGGGTTTCAGATGCAAGTGCATTATTTTCTTGACAGGCAAGTGTGAACTTTTCTAGGATAGTGCATGAAAACTTCTCCAAAAGTGATTCTGGAACCTACAACTTCAAAAATGGCTCATAGAAATGTTAGTGTAGGGGACCATGGTCCCACCAAGTGTGCCAAAATGTGTGAGGGGGAAAATCATAGATGTAAACAAGATAAATGTACTTGAAATCAGAATCTAATCTAAAATCAAGAACATTAATCTAGATTTAATCCTATACTTATGAAATGAACAATTAAGATTACTAAATTCAAGAACATATGAATGCAATACATAAAAAAATGAATTCAACAACGAAATTGTTACCCATCTTGTATCGGAGTGTGCTTGCTTGATGTTGGATTGCTTGTATCACTGCGAAGCCTCCATAGTTTGTGTGCAAAGCTTGGAGAAAGATGTCTTGGTTGGTTGATCAAAGAAATGTTTGAAGCTCTAATGGTGGTTGTGAATGTTGGTAGTACTTTGTTGTGCAAATAATGTTGGATCTTCAATCCTTTTTTGTGAGAAAAGAGGTTTGTTATATAGAAAATGAGATTCAAAATAGACGATCAGGATTAAACAATGTTGAATCAAGATCGATGGTCGAAAGGTGTTGAGAGGATTTAGACATGAGTAAATTATGCAAAGTAGATTGCACAATTTGTGTGATTGAGGAATAGATTGGTTAGTTAGGATTTAGATTGATCTATCAAAATTTAGATTGATCAATTAGGATTTAGATGGCTTAGTTAGGAAATTTATTGATCAGTTAACAAATTAGATTGATCAGTTAGCAAATTAGATGGCTCAGTTAGCAATCATAATTTGCTCAATCAGAAAGTGGACAAGGAAAATTGATTAATTAATTTAATTAATTAATTCATTTTTGTATTTGAATGTGTAAATCAAATTTGACTTTTGCAAACAAAATTACATTAGTTTGATTTGATTTTTGATGATTGATTTGAATAGTTTGATTTAATTTATTCAAATTTTGGAGGGAAAGTGTCATAATTAAATTATTATGATTTAATAATTCAATTGACTTAGGGGAATAAGGTGATTTAGAGACATAATTAAATAATTGGCGTTATTTAACTAATCAGGATGAAGTAACATGAGATTAGGACTTCATTAAATAAATGTAATTTATTTAATTGGTTGAAATGATGAAACGTGAATTAATAAAATAATGTAATATTATTCAATTAATAGCAAAAATAGGGTTTTCAGAACTTTATTAAATACATAAAATTTATTTAATTTGTCAAGATTGATGAAACAATGAATTAATTAAATAATGTTGTATTATTCAATTAATAGGGGAAATTAGGGTTTTGGATGTTGTTTGATGTTGTTAGGTCAATTTTACATGTCTACAATATATAATATTATATAAGATAATAAAATACATATAATTCCATTCAAATAGATATATAGATATTTATCGAAATAATCATATATATAAATATATTAATATATATGTATATATATTTATGGTAACAAAATTATAAATACATAATATATATGTAGACAATGAAAAATGTCCTAAGCTTGCGAGTGTCATTTTTCTTCATCCTCGTCCTTCGATAATTGAATAATTTTAGTTATTCAATTATGTTTGATCATATTCCTCTATTAATTAAATAATTTTTAATAATTATTTAATTAATTCACTTTCTAATCTTTATTCTATCTTGATCGATTAAATAAACTAATTGCGTTACTAATTTCTCCCTCTTCTTCAATAGTTAAATAAATTATTATTTATTTAATTATTTTGTCATCTTTCATCTATAGTTAAATAATTACCATTAATTATTTATCTATTCATGGTCCTTTAATTCTTCTATAGTTAAATAATTATTAAAATTATTTAACTATCCATACCACCCCTATTAAATAATTAATCTAAATTAATTATTTAAGGTCTAATTTTCATCTCTCCATTTAATTAAATTGATAAATTTAATTAAATGCTCCTCTTTTCATTTTCTCCAAATAAATAATTTATTTTTCACTTGTCCATTTCCTCCACTCTCTCCATTTTTGAATAAATAATTTAAAATAAATTATTTATGCACCACTTGGTCAAAGATACCCTGTCATTATTTCATGTCATAGCTTGTATGTTCCTGCATGTCTGTCATAGCCTACATGTCCGTCATAGCTTGCATGTCCCTGCATGTCTTCCTATCATGATTCCTCCAAGAATAGCATATTCTTGGTGCATCAATTCTGGACCATTGATTTTGGAATCCTTCTAGAGGATTAATCTCAGCCGTCCATTTGAAGGGTTGTTTATAAAAGCAACCTTCGTTCTCTATTTTCAGCTTAACAACTAATTGTCTCCAACTTTCTTGCTACCATTTGCAGGTTTTGCACAAGTATTTCAACAAATCTGAGGGAAAAGTTGCATAACAAGGAGAGCAAGAGAAGGAATCAACTACAATATGAGGAGTGTTTTATTTTGTTTGCTTTCATTTTGATATCTCCATTTTGTTTGTATTCTCTTGTTGATGTGGTTTAATAGCTTAGTAGTGTTGGCTGTCACTTTATCTATGTTATTTTATTTCTAACCATCTTACATTGGTGAACTCGACGTGAATCTTACAATTTTGCAGAGAAATTGGTTTGTTTTCTTGTTTGTTTTTGTTGTTTTGTAGGTTACAGCCAAGAATTCATACGAAATCTCTTCTTTTGAGCACAAAAAAATGGGTGCATAAAATCTTTAAAAATGATTATCTGGGTTTTGTAGGCCTTGTTCTTAGCTTTTCGTAACTTCAAATGGTTTAAAATTTTGTTAGGATTTGAGAAGTTATGGTCATTTTAGTATTTGTTGTTTTCTAATCTAGCTTTTAAAACCCACGTTTTCTTTTGCTTATAACAATTTTTTCATGCAAAATTTTGAAAAAAATACTTTCTGAGTTTTGAAGGTTTGATTTTCAGCTTTCCATGGATTCAAACAATTTAAAATTTCGTTAAGTTTTGAGAAAGTTATCACTCTTTTAATTTTCTATTGTCATTAAACTTTTCTTTTGAGTTATTAATCTCTTGTTTTCAGCATGTGGCACAGTTTGGAGGGAGTCTAAAAATTGTTTCTATAGAAACAAAAATCGAGTTTTTTCATTACTTTAGGCATAATCAATTTTGTTTGTTTTCAACAACAATAACAAATTGCATTTACACTTATGAGGATAAAATGAACCACAATTTGCATGTTACTCATTTGGTCTTAAAATGAACAACAAATTACATATTTTATTCATGGGGCTTAAAACGAACAACAAATCCACATGAATCACTCATTGGGCCTAAAATTTACAATTACAACTTGCATTTTCATGTCATTGGGCTAAAATGAACACAAACATGCATTGAAACTCATATGGTTAGCATTCTCATGACATGAGTTTAAAATGAACTTTGTTTTTCATATTTCAAGTTAAACTTTTAAAAAGAACAAAGTGTCTTGTGTGTCCTCCTCACATTATCTTTTGGTAATTAAAATTTACAAGTGTCTTCAAATTTTGTCACCTTGATGCAATAATCGAAGTATCCTCTCCCCGTGCGCATTCATGCGATCCTGGGTGTAAGAGAAACGATTATTGCCTTTAGAACTTGGGCCTGCCTTGGTGGGAAAAAGTACTCACTACAAGGTGACTCAGACCCGCAACAGAGCTTTTTGGCCAAGCTACCCCGACCGGTATATAAATGTGAATCCTAAGGGAAAGTCTAGGATTACGAGTGCGGATGTGTCATACGGACCAAGTAGTACTCCCCAAAACCCTGTTGAGCTTAACCTCTTTAGGCTGGAGTGCCTCCTAAACGGAGCTTAATCTTGCGCCCCATGTATGGCCACTCGAATAGGGGTCCCGAATTAAACCCAATTAATTAGCCACTTGATCATATTTTTTTGTCTTCTATTTCACTAAAACTACCTTGTTTACCTATCAAAAGCCTGACCCAATTTTTTTCATTGATCTCTCGAGCGGGCAACAACCTCCATCCCTCCATTCATTGGGACATGATGGGGCACGTCATCACCTAAATTTTTTATACCAACATGTCTTTGAAACAATGCGATATGCACATTGTTTCAAAGAGGGGAAAAATGTAGACACTTAAAAATGACTAACACATTTCTTCTAATTCAACACCACTCTTCCTCATTTTTTCTTATCAATCTATTTGTCATACTTTTTAAATTTTTTTTATAGAATGCAGGAATTGGGTAGCCCCCTATAAACTGCAGTGTGCCTAGTAAAAGAATTCATGTGACCAATGACACTAGCACAACACACCCTCTAATACCATGAGGACAAGGGGAGACTAGACCCTGTGACCTCTTGCTTGCAACATGATGCTTTAGCCAATTGAGCTAGACCCTCCGCTCCTATTCGTCACACTATTAATTAAACAAATTTATTTATTTTATTAAACTAACACACTATCTTCTTTAATTTAATATTTTTTAATTATTTAAGTTTTCATTTCCTCTTATCCACACTAATTAAATAGTTTTAAATTATTTAATTAATTTATCATTTTCTTCCATCCACTATAATTAAATATTTTTTATTATTTAATCATTTCTTCAATTTTCCTCATTCACATAAATTATTATTATTTTTTTGTTTTGAGGTTATTATTTTTAATTATTTAATTAAATTCTTTGTTTTCTTTCATCCACAATAATTATTTAATTAGCTAATACTTCCTCTAAAATTAATAAATTATTTGATTTATTTAATTTGACTATTCTATCTTCCTTCTAAAATAAATAAAATAAATATTTTATTTATTTCCTAAATATATCTTCACCTCATGCACTTGGAATTAAATAAATTTATTTATTTAATTCCATTTATATTCTTTTGTCTCCTAAATTTACTGAATTGTTTGAAAAGAAACCTAGTTCACTTTCACTCACTCTTACTTCACTCATCCATGCAACCACTTAACTCCACATCTTGGCCCTTCATCTTGACACATGTCACTTGCATATTCATCATGATCTCTCAACCAATTTCATTATTTGATCTCTTCAATCATCCTAGACCATTGATCATATATCTGTGAAAGTTATAAAACACCCATCATTTAGCCATTCAATCTCTCCAAGAATCTTGATCTCTCCATGATTTTGAGAAATCAAGCCATCTTTGCATCCATTTTGTGAATTAAGGTTATGCTAAGCTAAGAGAAATCCACATACTAGTATTTACAACATTTCATCACATACAATGGAGTAAGATTGGGCATGTTTATGGAGGTAAAATAGTTTAATTTGATTTATCTTTATGTTTTGTGCACATGCTCTCATTGAGGTGGTCATTTTTTTATTATAGGAATAGAGTCTTTTATTGATATTCCTTATTGCCATATTTGATAACATGATTTAGGCTTCATAAGATAATTTTTGTAAATGTGAGTATAATCAAGTTTAATTTGTATCTTTTTTTCTCTTTTAAATCCCTTTTTCCCTTTTTTATTTTTCCTTTTCACTTTATTTCTATTTTTTAATTTTTCCAATTTGACCTTTTTTTTATTTCAATTTCCTAAATTAGCATTGATATAAATTATCTTGATGCTCAAATCATTTCCTTAATTCTAGAAATAATAGATAATTGAATTTAACTTATAAACAAAGAACATTTTAACTCAAGTAAATAATTCACATATAATTTTCGAATGCACTAAATAACAATTCTCCTTTTTCTTTTCCAATTTTTGACTTCTCAAGATGCATCAGGCATCATTAACATGTAATTATTCAACCATAGAAATATAAACAATGCAATGAGGGAATAGGAAAACATGACCACAAAAAACATTAGTTTGACCACGACATAAGTGGACTCCAAAATTGCCACCAATTTGGATCTAGAATTACATTAGGTCTCATAAGACACATCTTACACTTGATTAGAGTATGATAAGGGTTAGAAAACACATTAGGTCCAATGTGACATATCCAATATAATCATGATTAAGGAAATAACTTAGACCTGCATACTCGGGTGGGGAAATAACCATGTACATGCACACTCAAGTCACATGTCAAGCATACCAACACCATACATATAATAGTTGAAGAAAGACACAATCACCCAACAGGGCACAACATCACATAAATTATAGAGTCAACACATCCAAAATAGCTCAACATCAATGTACATCATCTAGTCAAGGGAATAGAATAAATTACATTTGTAATGGTAACACAATTATAATAACACACATCTATGAATATGTATATATCTATAGAGATGAAGTAAAATATAAAAAACTATCAAATCCAAATGAGAGTGTATGACATGCATCACATAATATACAATTAGAATTCAAATTCTAAAATAAAATTATTTCGATAACACCTCAACAATAAAAGAATAAGATATAATGATCATTAGGGTAAATCCATAGTCACAAAATTAAAAGTGTGAATACTAGAGGCATTGCATGCTCCCCCTAGGATTAGGATTACTCTTGGAAGCTTACAAGGGTGGGGATATAAACCCTCAATTTCATTACATTCTTCCAAATAGTTGAAGTATCATCGAGATTGTCCCACTTGATCTAGCTTTCATTCATGAAGTACATCCTTTGATGTTACGATATATATTGGCTCCAAATAATTATTTTTTCCCTCCTCGACTTGCAAGGCACCCCACAAAGGAATATGTGTCACATTTGGAATACACTTTCTAAGAATGGAAGCATGGAATACATCATGGATATGAAAGAGGTAGGGTGGCAAGGCAAGGTGATAAGCAAATGGACCACTCCTCTTAAGGATCTCAAAAGGTCCAAAAAAGAGTTTTGTAAGATAGGAACCTTTTCCATAATATATTGGGCTCTTATATGAACACACTCTCAAGAACAAACAATAGCCCATTGAGAAATGTTGATTTAATCTCTTGGAATTCGTATAATTATTCTACCTATTATGGATAGTCAACAATTAATCTCTAATCCAACCCACCCATAGCTCCATATCTTGAAGTATTGTAGGACCCAAAACAACATATCCTCCAACTTATCCTAAAGCAATAAGGTCCAAAATGGCCAGCCTTATAATGCTTAAAACAATGCCATACTAAGAGAACTATGATACCGATTATTATAGGAAAACTCAACAAGATACAAATAGTCCTTCCACTTGGATTATTGGTCCATAATATACATACAAAGCATGTTCTCAAGAACCTTTTTGACTCTCTCTATTTGACCATCTATCTTAGGATGATAGCACAAAACTAAATTTACGTTGATCTCCCAAAGAATATTGTAAATATGTCCATAACATGGATGTGAACATTGGATCATGATTATGGTTGGAGTAAATAGGTCATTACCTGATAATTAATTAATTAGTAGATACCTTTTTACTTTACTTACTTAAGATAAAACTAGGAGTTGTTTTTTATATTAGATTGAACTAAATATAGGTCAAGTTGTCTTGTTGCATGAGATTAAGACACTTGTCACAATCTAATCAAATCCTCATCTAGAGTTTGTTTTTTATGCTTTTATAAGAATTCACCATCATTATAACAATTAATTTAGGTTATTACATCAAGACAATTTCTCATGTTGTTGAGCACACAATCATGTTTTGATTTCTCTTTGTGATAGGATAATTGTTTGCAGGTGATTTCTGGGAGCCGTGGGGTTCAATCATCAACTCCAACATGGTATTAGAGCTCAAAATCTATAGTATCCTATTCAAAATGTGAGGGAACCAGTCTTGAGAAAAAAATTGGTGCATCCTGGAGCAAAACAAACCTCACCATTGCATCTGCAGTGGCAAAAAACCTAGAGATTGACTCTCATTTTGTGAAAATTTGAGAAGCTGCAGTCAGGGCAAAAAAAAATTGAGCACAAAAATTAAGACAAAAATTTCATACTATTGTATGAAATCTATGCATTTTACGAGCCTGTATGTCATACTATACCTATACGTACAGTGCCATTAATACGAAAGTTTGTGGCACAAAAAATTTGACAACAAGCAAAAAAATTAGATGAATCAAAATTTGCAATGACATTTTTTTGAAAAAATCAACAGGCATTAATTTTTTTTGTGGCCCTGTATGAAATTTTATGGTTGCATATTTGGAATATTCTTTAGCAATATTCTTGAGAATATTCCCTAGTTCTTTTATCTTTCCCTCCACCCCTACGTGACTCATCCACCACCTAAAACTAGTTGCTCCACCTTTGTGCCACTCTTCACTCCTCTGCCCCACTCATTGCTTCGCACCTTAGCACCTAGCTCCAGTCATGTGGGTGACTAGGGGCTAGGGCCCACTGCCCAATGCCCAAGAACCAACCCCCTGGTTCGTGATAGGATTAGAGACCATTTTTTAGCCCCTTATTTTCCCTAGGGCCAAATTGGGTAACTTTTAATGAATTGAGTATAAATTGGGCGTATAATCTCCATTTTTGGAAAAATTTATATCATTAGAAAGGTGGTTCAGAGACCAATCCAATGGTGCAAGTATTTTTATAGATTTTGCTCCTAATTTATCTATAGGCCTCTGAAGTTAGATCAAGATGTTTTTTTCTCAAGAGTGCATAACTTTTAATTTAGTTATCGAATTTTTGTGATTCAAGTGGCATTGGAAAGTTGATTCAGTCCTCTTCATAGATCTCAAGCCTATTTTCAAGAAATTTAACCAAGTATTTTTATTTCAAAGCAGATCTCATATTTTCCTTTTTTGGTTGTTTTCTTGGAAATCATGCACACAAGTCAATTTTGTTGGGATCAAAGGGTAATTTTTCTATATTGAGGGGGTCTATACTATTATATCAGTTCATTACTATACTTTTTCATCATGGAATTACCACATATTGCTCCACTCACTCCATACAAATACTATAGTTGGAAATCACAAATAGAGATACATATGAAGAAATTAGGATTATATAGAGTGACCATGTATACAAAACTTGAACCTGAAGTTGTTGTTGAGAAGAGAAAGTGATTTAACATGGGTGATCAAGATTTTGGGACATTATGAATGTCTATGTCTCTTGAAATTCTCTTTCATGTTGAATCTTGCACCACGCCCAATCAAATCTAGACTCAATTAGAGTTCTTATTTGGGAAGCAAGATACTATGAGAGGATTTCAATTAGAGAATGAGCTTATCAGCTTGAATCCTCGAGATTTTGATAGCATTCAGGATTTCTTCACCAAACTCAAGTCTCTCAAATTGTAGTTGACATAGTGGGGTAAGTAAGACTACATAGAGTCCACACCTAATTTAGTGCTTATCAGAGACCTATACAATATAGAGATTCTTGTAGTCGGGAAACCAAATCATGCCTCCAAATGATCTAGCACTACCATTGATTAGTCCTCACTCTCAAGTATCTAGAGTGGATTAGATATATAAGGAGAAGTTTGGTCACTTGAACCTATGTGTACTTCCATCATCCACTTTGGTTCATGAGACTTGTGTTGAGATTCCTCCTCCTACACCTCCTACATATTCAAACAATTTTTTTTAGCAGGATGTTTATAGTATTTCAATTTCAACTTTGTGGGATGATTACTCGCTAGACATTACAAAGTTATTTGTTGAGTCTTATATTGCAGAAATTGAGACACACTTGAGGATATACACTTCCTCTTTCATGATAGCTATAGCCCACCAGTCATCACATCAACATTGCCTTTGGGGGTTGTTCTACAGGTGTATTCACATTTGTTTGGATTGGCTTCATTTGATTCAAACATGTGGACCCTTGAGCATTTTTCCATGACATCCATCTTGAAATTTTTTCTCCCAAGAGAGTTTCTTCTTCATGCACCATTGGATGTGTTTCTTCCTAAGGGGAGGAACAATTTGTTTATCATTTTTGGATCATCTTTAGTATTCTTCTTTGTGTACTCACTTTTGGTAGAGGAGCTTCTTCATTATAGGAGGGATTCATTGTCTCATCCTTTCTGTCCTATGGGGGGATATTAATTGTACTTATATGACTAAATCAACACTTGGGGGGGAATTTTTAGTCCTAATTTTCTTTGTCACATGTATGTTTTTTTTTCTTTTATCTCTTTTGGAGAAGAGTTTTCTCATGAGGTTTTCTCCCTTTCTCCAATTATTAGAGATTTCAGTTGCTTGTTCATGGGTGACCCATTAGGCCTTGTAGTTGGGACCCATTCTACATTCATCTTAGCTTCCTTTATGATTTGTTTAGTTTCTCCCTAAGTTGATCTTAAGGGGGGGTGTTGGAGTAAATAGGTCATTACCTGATGATTAATTATTAATTAATTAATTATAGATACCTTTTTACTTCAATTACTTAAGCTAAACTTAGGAGTTGCTTTTTATATTAGATTGAGCTAAATATAGGTTTAGTTGTATCATTTCATGAGATTAAGACACTTGTCACAATCTAATAAAACCCTCATCTATTGATTTTCTATGATTTTACGAGCGTTCACTTTCATTAAAATCATTAATTTAGGTTATTACATCAATATCGATTCTTAGGTTGTTGAGCATACAATCATGCTTTGATTTCTGTTTTGTGATTGGATAATTTCTTGTAGGTGATTTTTGGGAGATGTGGGGTTCAATCACCAACTCTAACAATTATAAATAATCCTACAAGTCACTCCATGCAAGTGCACAATCTTCTCCATAAATATATGCCACTTGTAAGGTAGGGGGAACCAACCACACCAAGGCTCTAGGTCACAGAGAGCTAAGAGCGGAGGGCTTCCCTATCTTACCTCAAGCTAAGTGGGTGTTTAGGTCAAGGATAGAGAATGAAGAGCACTCTCAAGTGCTTCTATCACTCTACTGATTTTAATAATTGGATGAGACTAGATGAATAGGTTTCTAGAATCCAAACTACACCTCAGACAACTCTCTTCCTGAGGACGACAACACTAGTCAAGGACAACAGCGTGACGCACTGGCATCTCTTTAGGGCGCTAGCATCCATATGGCCAAAAAGTGAAAAGTATAGTCTCAACTACCAAAAAACCTACTTGTAGTCTAGCTAATAAAGTTTAACGAAATGAATAAAATAACGAAGTATGATGAATGATTATAAAGATGATAAAGGAGATAAAGAAAATGAAGGTGACAAGGTTCAACTCACCGAAAGTCTAGCTTGCTAGCAAGCTCCATGCACATGTACACCTACACACAACCAAGAGAGGAAAAATGTTGGGGCTAGATAGGGGTTTGCGTCAGTCAAACCCCCGCTTTGGTGTTTCCACTTCCATGGACAGCCAAGAAAGCCGCAAGATAGAAAATGTGATAAAGGAAATACCGGAAAGGAATACCGAACAATCACAACAATGTTATGCTACATAAATCAAGAAACAATATCACCTTCTTAATCGAGGTGCCCTCAAGCACGTAGAGGAGGATGCAAACTTGGTAAGGTCTACGATGCCGCAACAATGAAGAAGTCCCTCAGGACACCAAGTCACAACTCCAATGGAGGAAAAAGTGCAGCAAGATGGATGGAATTTCTCAAGAGATCATAGAAGTATGAATTAATGTGAAATGGATGCATATGAAGATCAAAATGAGAGGGAAAGAGCTATTTTTCGGGTCGATTGGTCGACACAGAGGTGTTACATTTCATGCCCAATGGAGAACGTAACATCCTTGCAAACTCCAGGGGTAGGAATCTGTCAGGGACAACATCGCGCCACGTAGACGTCCACGCATTGCGCTCACATCCCCAACAAAAATTCCCCCATTGACACAAAAGACAAGTTCCAAGTGGATGAGAGTCAGATGGGTGATGTGGAATTTCATAGTTGGGTTTAATTTTCTAAGCTGGAGGGATGCAAAAGGGGAATTTACACAAGGGGTGCAAATTTTCTCCTATACATTTTTCCCCCACTTTAGCGAGCATGAGTGTCAATGAATGTTCGGTAAAGTAGATCAAAGAGTTTAGAAATTTATACTTGAACCATTGAGGAAGCAGACCACAATCTGGCGAGCTCACAAATAAGGGACACAATGTAAAGAAAAATGACATCACAAATAAGGGACACAAGGGCGATCTGATATTTCGGGGTCAGAGTTGCTCATAAATATATATAAGTATAATAATAGTATATTAATGAACTGTCAACCCCCTACTATATCAGACCATATGAAGAATGCATGAGAAAACAAAATAAAAATAAAAAATTGGGTCAACATGGAAGGGAAGCCTAAATGCCCCCAACACTTTGCATTGTCCCCAATTGTTGAAAATCAATACACATAAAAAAAGAAGAATGATGCCACAAATAGAGGAAGTTTTACGACACATAATCAATCTTGTATCTAAGCACCTATGAGGGTGAAAAAGGTCATCTAGGAACACATAACACAAGCACGAGGGAACAAACACACACACACACACACTCTATACTACAAATGAAGAAGATGCACCCCCCTAACACTCATCAACCGAGAGGTCTTCGACCTCCCAATCTAGATCATTATACAGGGAAGGCGAATGAGCCTGCAAGGGCGAAATGTCAAGGGGGGAACCCTCCGACGACCCCACAATAAGAGCCAAGGAAGAAGGCCCAGGGAGGTCTTCTCCACTCGGTTCTTGTGGGGTAAAGATCAACAACTTCACGAAGATCGCTAAAAGATTCAGGACCTTGTCCAAAGAGTTAAACATGCACTTCATAGGAGTGTCATGTGTTGTGTTGATGGGTGTTTTTGCACCTTCTCAACATAGGTAATGCATATGTGAATCACCTCTCTTGAGAGACAATTTTCTACAAGAAAATTGCAAAAAACTATCCCAAGGTCTCTCGAATGTCAGGTCATGACTTGCTTGGAATGTCTCAGTTGGTTCATGTGATTTGTTGGTAATCATAGGTAAGCCTTACGTATGGTAAGTTGGAAGGAGATTCATTCCTTAAATGGAGTTTTTATGATTTTAAAGATGATGGGCAATTGCTGCAAGTTCAAAACAACAATCTAAAACTCCACTTTATCATCAAATTTGGATTTACAATGATGCTAGAACTTTGCCTAAATTACTATTTCAAAGAAAGTTCAAAAGGGAAGGAAAAGGAGGAAGTTCCTAGACCTGCAACTACTGATGAACAATAATAATCGAGGATACTATAGTGGACAGACTTCCTGAAACTAAGTTCCACTTAACCAAATCAGCTAACAGTATCATGAAACTAGTGCTATCTTCTAAGGTCTGTAGATTTTCGATTGTTCATTCACCATAAAGCATGAATAAAAGATGAAATTTAGGTGCAACAATGAATTTATGTTAAGACTAGCTTTACACTACTATTTATCATCAACAAACAACAAAAAGCATGAACAAGGAAGGGCATCAACACATCAATATTCTTCAACATCAATGAACAACATTCACTAAACTACTAGAAGCATGCAAAAATACATAGAACAACAAACTAAATCTACCCAAATCTATCAACTATGAGGAGATGAATCATGAAACATGAAGGAAACTCAAGAATCCACCAAAAGCAATGAATTTCTATTAGAATTTTAGTAGCATGTCTTTACAACAACTCAGCTCTCTCTTTTAAAATGAGAGGAGATCCCCTATTTATAGTTTTCCAAAATCAAAATGAATGGACAAGATTTAATCTCATTGTGTGGCCAAGATTCACTACAAATAAGGGTTTCACCAAATCCCAATATTTCTCAATTTAAAATACATTCCTTGTCTTTTTCCCTATTTTTTCCTCTAGTTTCCTCGCACTGTAGCACTTTTGTCTTGTAGTGATTTTCCTTTTTGTCTGCAGCTACACTGTGAGGAACTCATCATCGATGATGGGATTTCCTTGATTTTTCTGGACAGTGGTGTACTCCACAAATTTTCCCATTAGCGCCTAAAGTTTATACCACTCCATTATATCTAATTGAAGCACTTGGAAGCTCAACTTTCTGGATCTTCTCATGATCAGCTCCCAATTCTTTGTACATTTTGGTGTGTTCTTGGCCACCTACTCTGATTGAGAGAAGACTCAAGCAACAAAATCCATGAAATATGATGTTAGTGAGTCTGTGGGTCGATTCTCCATTTGCTTATGAAAATATGGCCTAATCTTCTTGAGGTCTAGCTTGACAGCTGACATGTCATAATCCGCAATGAGCTTTAGATATTCTTCACATCTTCCCTATGTTCTTTGACCCACTCTAGGTCAAGCTCCACTTCATGGAGAACTCACTCCAGGACTTCCCTTCTATGGTCTAAGTCCATTTTCCACATTTTGACCAAGCAATAATCATCCTTTTCTAGGGCCAACTCCTTCTCCTAGGTTCTCTCAGGCATCTTGAGGATAGCCTCGAGTTTAGGATATGTAATCCTATATAGCTTAGGGAAGTTCTTACATATTCTCTCGATGACCTCAAGCTACTTTTGTACTTCCTGAAACTTGTTAGCCATTCGTGCAGCATGGCCAATGCCCATATTGCCCTTGTAGAGCACTCACTGGAACCACTCCGCAGTAGCCTTGGTCTAGTTCTTTCTCTTCTCCAGCTTGCTTATGCGCTCTTTGGAAAGTAGCAGAGGTGAGGCTAATGAAGTTGTTGGTAGCTCCTCAGTGCATGACCACTGCTAAATGTAGGCGGTGAGATCTGCCACTTGTGCTTTCAATTCTTCCTTGGAAGATTGATCCTTGTTCATCTGATGAATGATCGTAGCAACCTATCCCTAGAGATGATCAATCTTTTTCTCCCTCGTGGTAGTGCCCAAGTCAATGGTGGAGATATTATAGCTAACCTCTTCCCCATTATCTACTACTGGAGTGGCAATTTGCACCATTCTTGATCCAAAGGAATCCATTGTTAAATGGGATCAGACCCTCAACTTCTTTTCCTTCTTTGTACCTATTTGAGCTTGTGCAAAGATAGCCTCTAGTCTTTCTTTAGGATCCATGAGAGTGGAGGTCTTCTTTTGTAACTATTTTTCCAACCACTTCAAAATTTGAGATCCCTCCTTTAGTGATTCATGATCACCTTCTTGTCTTTGGGAATGTTGGATCTCTCTTTCCTCGTGGTTTGAGGCTTCTTGTTTTGTTTTCTCTTCTTCCTCTTCCTCATTCGATTCTCAAATTAATATAGTATTTTCCTCGGTTGGCCCAGTAGTAGCTACATCTTCCTTAGGGTTGTCCTCCCCCTTAGGTTCTATTTCTTATTCTTGCCTGAGCTCTGCATGGTGATCTGGTTCAGGGCACTTCTTCATTTCAGCCTTTTCTTCAGGCTTATCTTCTTCTTCTTCAGCTTCAACTTCAACTTCTTTATTTCCTTCCTCCTTCTTGGGAGGTACTTCTTCTTCCTGATTGAGGCCTTCGTCTTGTCCCTTTACTGGAGGCTCTATAGATATTTCCATGTCATCATCACTTTCCTCCTTTTTCTCTAGAAGGTTGCCCTTCAACTTCTTGTCTAACGTCTTTGAGTTGCTTAAACAACTCACCCTCAAGCTCTTGGTTAGAAGACTCTACTACATATTTGGCGCTAAGGTCTTCAACATCTTCTTTCAAGGACTGTGACCCTTCTTCTTCATATACCACTTCATCTATGGTCACATTATGATGCTCTGGGTGCTCGTGGTAGTCATCCTTGAAGGGATCGTCATGTTCCTCATTTGTTTCTTTGGCAGCCTCCCTCTGTTGTCTCTCCAATTATTTTGAGATCTGCATGGTTGCCTCCATCTTTGGCAATTCTATCGAAGGGGGGATAGGGAGACTAGCAATAGCCTGGGCCATAGTAGCTTGGACAACAAGATTCATCAACAACCCATAAAGTTTAATGGGTATGCTTTGCATATTCCTTGCAAAAGCTTCTGGTAGGGTGAGAGTAGGCATTGTGGTTGCAAGTAATGAAGGAACTGTAGTTGAGGGAGACATTGAGGAAGATGAGAGTGGAGAGGTTGTAGTGGATGAGGAGTCTCGCACTGTAATTTCAATAGTTGGTGAAGTGGAGGCAAGGTGAACCGAGATGTCCACTGCGGGCGGAAAGGAAACATGCAATGGTTGAGACGTTAGAGGAGGAGTAGTGGTAGTGGTAGTGGTGGTCATGGCAAGAGTAGAGGTGGCAGGTGGTGATTTTGGTTGCTCGACCTCTTCTTCTTCTCCCTCATGCAGTGGGTCTTCCTAGATTGTGGGAATTCCAGAGAATCTGCTTGATTTATTTTCCTTCTTTGAGGTCTCACCCTCTGAGGCCTTGCTCGAATACACCTTATGCTTGGGTTGGCATTTAGCTTGCGTTGGCATTCAGTTACCTCTCTTCTCTTCCTTGATCTGGTGGTGGGAGGAGATTTTGGAGTCTCTTCAGTTGGGGCAACAACAATCCCATTATCTGTTTCACTCTCGAGCTCATCCTCGAGCTCGTTGTATGTCAATGTAGCCCCTTGGAGCTTCAGTTGAGCTATCTGAGCATCAATCCATTATCTTTTTTTATGTTCCATTGGTTTTGTCTGAATGTCAAGGTCTTTGACGTCTTCCTCATTCTAGTCTATTAGGGGCAACGACAGGTTGAAAACGACATCATACCTTGGATCTATGACAATGTTTTCATCTTCTATAATCTAATCTAGTACCGGGAACAATTTGACCATCTTGGCAAGGTAAGCGGTCATGCGCATATAGTGCCTCATGCATAACTCCTTATTGTCCTGATAGTTATCCCAATAGTCTTCAATGTTGTGCAAGTGGGCGTATTCCTTTCCAACAAACTTCTTTAACTTGTTGTATGGATCCATCCTTGGCCGAGGAGTGTGGAGCCCTAGGTTATATTCAATGATCTCCTTATCTGAATATTTTGCACATGGTGCGGTGGCGAGAGCATACATTCCCTGCTCAAATGTTAGGGGATATGGTATCCTAGCTCTATGTTTTCCACTGAGGAGAGTGTGTGCATGTTGCAATTGTCTCGAGACTTCTAGTAGGATCAGCCTATCGTTTGGGTATCTGGGCAGTTTGTATGGCCTTTCAGAGAAGCCATCTGTTCGGATGTAAGTGAATTTGGGGAATTGTGTGAATAGAAATCTGAACCTATGGATGAATAGATGGGAGCTATGCAAGACTCTCCTCTCAAATTTCACTCTAAGAAGTCAAATAATGTGCCCAATGAAGGCATCATTCACCTTGCAATAGTCTTTCTTAAAATTTTGATATTGGAGTTGCGGGTGCCTGTCATACACTTTTAGCTCCCTTCCTAGAGTTGGGATCAGTGCGACAAACAAACCTCTATAAGGAAATGGATCAGCCAAGAGATATACCAAATAATAGGTCATGTAGAATTGAGAAGTCTTTTTGATAGCCACAAACTGCTTATGCAAATAGTTACTAATCATTCTAGCCCAGTTAAACTTGGTCTTTCCTCTGATAATTCCTCTATGAAGTAAAACATCCAATCTTAGAAGTATGCTGCAGTAGGGATGCCCATAACTCTACTCAACAAGGTCACCAAGTTGTGATAGTCCTCATAGAAATCACTTCTGAACAATTCTTGGGGCACCTTGTTAGCACTGCCCCTCTTCTCCTTTAGCTAGTATTGATTGATTAACTTCTTGCATTTTAGGGGGTCAACCTTCCACATACTTTCTGCATATTCCTTTGTCGTTTCCTCCATAGGGTCAAAGGTAGGAATTTGGAATGTTTTCCCTATGGACCTAGCAGATAGGTCAGCAAACACTTTACCCTCATGGTCAATGATCCTTCTAGTATTTTCTTGATAGGCTTCACTACAAGCCATCACTAGCTCTGGAGATAAAAGAGCGAGCAGAAAACTGGCTGCCTTAGCTAAACCACTCTTTCTGATTTTCTTTGCATTATCTATAGTGGGGTTGGCGATGACCCTCTGTTTGAATTCATCTATATCAACTTCTCTGAGATTGGTGTCTGATATTGAGTCCCACATGGATGTGACCTTGGAGGTGATTTCCACCCCGTGGAACTGGTACTTCATCTGGTCTTTGTCTTCCATGCCTCTGGGGACTTTGGCATGATTCTTCCCTTTGTATTTTTCTACGGACGCTCCCGATGGTCCTGCAGCTGATTCGATAAATCCTGCAAACAAAGGCGCAGTAAGCATATTCATATATAAAATAAGGGAAGTGTTAGTGAAATCCTACAAAATAGAGGTTAGATCAAGCCTTTCATCATAAAAGATTATAAAATTTGCTAAAATTCATTGTTTGGCTCTCATTTGGGAAGATGAGTCAATGTGGGCCCAAGGATGCAGGTTTCCTTGGGCTGACAGCCATTTTGGAGAAGGCAGCAGGGAGGTGGTACAGAGGGCACGGTGGTTCGCACGCGGCCACCTGCACCAAGATTTTTGCACTATAATTGGGGACCACTAAGGTGCTAAGGCATTTAGGCTCATGGGTCCATCATTCATGAAGCTTCAGGAGTGCTTAATGTAGTTGTTTTGGTCAAGTAGGTTAAGAGGGTGCGGGAGCAGGTGACTTCAAAGCTGTTTGGGAGATTGGTCGTTTGGAACGACGTTGGTGTGGCGGAAGTCCGCAAATGAAATCCCACATTGCGGGACCCGCAGGCATGGAGGACGACCAAGCTTTAACTTGGAGCTTTAATTCATTCAGAGTGAGGCGGGCAAGAACTCGTGGGATGTCGTTGGGTGATGACCATTTGGGGATGGTGGAGGCAAGGTAGCGGCCTGCAGGGCGGCGGTCCGCACTGCATTACCCACTTGGAGGTCAGTGTGGCTCATTGGCTTGAGGAGGACCTGATGACAATGAAGGAGTTGGGCCTTGCTGGGCAGGAGGCATGATGGTTTCACTTGTTAATGTTTAGTCATTCATGTGGTTGCGGGTGGGAAGCTGCGGAAGGTCGCAAAGGAATGGTCATTTTCAAACGTCGGCGGCAAGGTGGCATCCCGCATTGGATGACCTGCATAGACGGGTCCGTGAGGGAACCCGAAAATGATTTCTTTGCTTTAGGACAGTGGAGACGAGTTTGGACTCATCAGGGTGGGCGGCAGGTGAGGCATGGCCTTTTAGAAATGGTGGTCACAAGACGATGGATCGGAGGCGGTGGTCCGCACTGGAGTACCCGCATCGAAAACTTAGGCAATGTTTGTGTGATGATGCCAGAGGGAAATGGGCAAAGCCGAGCCCGCAGGGCAGATGGGCGAAGGTGATCAGCCATTTGGAACGGCGAGGAGGATGGGGCGGCCCATAGATGGACCCCCGCAATGTTCCATCCACAAGGAAGTCCAATGTTAAGAAAATTTCAGGCGATTGTGGCAATGACAGGAGAAGCAGGGCTCACAAGGTGGAAGGAAGTGAGGGCCTCACCGTGCATGATGAGCATTAAAATGATGGTGGCGAGGATGGGGAGGTCTGCATCGAAATACCCGCAAACGGGTTCAACATTTCATGACTTCGGTAGACTTGAAGCTGGCAGGACCCACAGGACGGAGGGCATGTACATGATGACCGTTTCAAAATGGAAAATATTAATGAGCCACGCACGAGTGGAAAGCCACAAAAGCGGACCCGCAAGTGCCAAAGGATGTGCCTTTACTTAGTTCTCAACAGAGCACGATGAAAAAGGGGCATCCCCCTACATGTGTGGACTCGCCAAGGGCGAAGGCCTCTAGTGTTTTGGTTGAACTCTAGACGACAGAATGAGGAAAATGGGTCGCAAGGGCATGAATGCCCTGGCGAAGAATGACGAACAATGGGTCAAGTTCCACGAGGCCCTAAATGGTTGGTTTCGAAAGTGTTTTCAATTTTTCAAAAGGTAGGTTTTGTGCGGGGTCTCGTTCTTGATTAGCTGCCTGAGGTTTTATAATTCTCTTAAGATTTTCTTTAATTTTTGAAATAAAATGAACTAAGGTGAACACAACTAAGGTGGTGGAAAACTCACTAGGAAGACCCGATGTAGTGATGAGGAAGGCACTCAAATTCGTCCTTGAAGCAATGCGGGCGTGGAGGCGGCGAAGGCTAGAAGCACTCTGAAATTTTTTGGCTAGGAATGCTGGTGCAAATGACAAGTTAACTTGGGTATTTATAGGATTTCAGTCATTAATTACTCATATTTAATACCTGTATAGTGGCCGATGCAGTTGGTGGGCATGGATTTTGAAATGGCTAGCGGCAGGAAAGGCGGAGCCCGCGGGGCAGGCGGCAGTCAAGAGATCGCTATCTTGAAGTCCACAAAGGGGATGACAACAGAAGATGCGGATGTTGTAAAGTGGGTGGATTCCCTGACTCGGTCATCGTTGGAACGGTGAAGGTAGAGTGGAATTCTGCCAGGAGCGGCCCGCATTGGCGGACTCGCAACTAGACAAAGACACCATTTTCAAAGACTTACAACAAACTGCTAGAGGAGCTCCACAAAGGAAAAAGACTTAAAAATTTCAAGGGTGGTGAAACTTGGTCAACTTAAGATGATAATTCTAGGACTCCTTGACCAATTGGGACTCAAAATAGGGGGCACACAAAATGACCAGAAGAAAAAAGCAACCTGGCGAAAGCAAAAAAAGATAGGGTCCCCGTTCTGAACGAGGCGTGTGTGCCATAGGCACAACAAATGGTGACTCTATTGGGAGAATTCTCTCAAGTGTTCTAAGGATAAAAACTCATTCAAAACCTAAAATCTCTGGTTTCGCAGACCAAGAGCTGGTTTCCATAAGTGAACTTCGGGACTCAAAGGAAAACGGGATCCTTCACTGAATCGGACCACGAGAGCATCTCAGAAGTGTGTGTGCATGATGCGTTCATTCCTTTTCTTCAGAGACCATAACAAATGACCATTAATTAGGCAAAGCGAGCTACATAACTTGTCTAACCCCATAAGTAACCTATACATTGCTCCGCTGCCAGTCAGGCATCCATAGCCCCGACAAAGTTGTCGTTGTGACCCCACGAACATTGCTCTACTGCTAGTCGAGCATCCATAGCCCAGGTAGAGTTATTCACACATCCACATAGTTGCTTTATTTTCATTACTTTCTTTCTTTCTTTCTTTCCAAATATTTTCTTTTTAGTACTCTTTATTTTGCTCAATTGTGTAAGCATTGAAGCTCACTATGGGTTTGGAATCATAGTAGTCACTGGAGTAGACTTAAGATTTTTCACTTGCTAGACCCTCATAACAACCACTATATGGCTCTTCAAAAATAATTTAGTCTGTGTTTTGTGCATGATTTGAGACGAGTGTGAAAGTATTCAACCAAGGGTTGCTTTCTAGGTCAAGTATGAGTTCAAATAAGGAAACCACTCCACATAAGCAATCAAAAATTGATAGTTGGAGGTGAATATTTATCCAGAGAACACAAAAAGTGGGAAACAAAGTGAATTGTTCATCAAATTGAGCACAACCACTACAACAGAACAAAAGAACACCCCCTAGAAAACAAAGTGGCCGGGAGAACAAGCAAAAATAAAGCAAAGCAAGACAGTGAAACAAAGGAAACCTAAACTAACCTATATATAGGTATTTACAAAGATGAGCTCAAAAGAGCTCAGGAAAGCAAGTAATGCTTGAGGTGCTACCCATTGACAGGAAGGGAGATATCTTCACCAGTTAGTGTCTTGAGGCAGAAAGCATTATCTCCCAAAATTTCAAAGATTTGAAAGGGGTCAATCCAGAGCTTGTCAAATTTGTCATGTCCCCCTCTCTTTTCATGGGCCTTGTCCCAACATAGGACCAAATTAGCAATCCTGAAGGCCTTAACTTTGGATTGTCGGTCGAACCATCTTTTAACTATGCCCTGATGTTTGGAAAAAATTTCAATAGCTCATTCACAAACTTCTTCTAAGTGAAGTAGTTTAGCTAAACGGTCTTCTCGATGCTCTCCTTGATAAAAGGTGTTGAAAAACTAGAGGGTAGGGATCCTTAAGTGCATGGGAAAGACAGGATCCAATCCGTATACAAGATGGAAAGGGGAATCACCTATGGAAGCTTTGTGGCGAGTGTGATCTTCCCAAAGGGAAAAACACAATTGGGTGTGCCAATCCTTAGGGTTCTTATCGAGCAGCTTTTTAATCACAGTAATCAAGTTTTTGTTTGTGGATTCAACTAGGCCATTTCCTTGAGGGTAGTAATTGGATGAGAACTTGAGGGAAATTCCATAGTCAAAGGCCCAACTAGCAAATTTGAGTGAGGAAAAGGCGGTGCCATTATCACAGACGAGAGCATATGGGCAACCAAAACAATTTAAAATAAAGCTTTCAAGAAAATTAGTAACCACCTCAGTAGTACATTGTCTACATGCAATTGCTTCTATCCATCTAGTAAAATAATCAGAAGCGTTTAGAATATAACTGTGACTCGTAGAGGATGGTGGGCCTACCAGACTAATGGAGTCGAGACCCCATTGAGTGAACGACCTTACCTCCAGAACTAGTTGTAGTGGGACAACATCATTTCATTCTCTAGTCGCAACAGTCTAGCACACATGGCAAGTTCAAACATGACTATGCACATCCTTGAATACCATTGGCCAATAATACCCAACCCACAAAATTTGATGAGCAATGGAAGGGCTAGATTCGTGACCTATGCCAAATTTATCATGAAATTCCTTTAATACATGTGTTGCCTCTTTTTTCCCAAGGCATCTAAGGTAGACCCCCTCGTGATTCCTCTTGTATAGTATAAATCCCTACAATATGTAGTTGTTACTCTTCAACCAAAGAGCACATTTTTGGACTCCTTGTAGGTGGGGTGGGCACTTATTATTTAGTAGGTAGTAGACAATGTTGGCATACCACTTTCTTGGGGAGACATCTTCAAGCTGGTACTGCTATACGCTAAGCTCGAGTCCTGCTTCAGCCCACGTTTCAGCTATCGTTCAGGTGAGGGCCTGCCCTTTTACTAACTTCATGGGTTGAATTTCCATGTCATATTCCTGCAACAAGGTGACCCATTTTTCTCTTCTTTCGCCCAACTCATTCTGCATCAACAATGTTTTGACTGCCAGGTCAAGTACAATGGAAAATACCTTGTTCCATAAGATGTAATGTCTAAATTTATTGACTCCCCTAATGAGGGCGTAGGCTTGCTTCTCCACATTATGGTATCTTAGCTCGACATCTTTCAATGGGGCACTCATGAAGGCAATTGGGTGCTCATTTCCTTCATCATCCTTTTGAGTCAATATGTTGGCAAAGGAATGGTCTAAAGAAAATGAGTATATATAGAACGACTTGAAGCAATCCGGGCTGACAAGTACGGGTGCATCAACAATTAATTTTTTTTATTTCCTCGAAGGATTGCTTGGCCTTCGATGTCCACTCAACATTGGCATCCTGCTTCAACATAACATTGAGCGGTTTGACTATCTCGACGAAGCTGGTGATGAATTTTCTGACAAATTTTATCTTCCCAAAGAAAGATTTCAACTCCTTCTTGCTTCCTAGTGGTTGAATTTTCAAAATGGCCTGAATACACTTGGGGTCTATTGAGATTCCTTCTCTGAGATCATGTGCATGAGCAGCTTGCCTTCGGTAACTCCGAAGATGCACTTCTTCATATTCACGGAGATCCCAAATTCCCTGCACTTCTGAAAAACTTTGCATAAATCAGTGACATGATCATCTCTTTTCTTTGAAAACACCGTGAGATCATCCATGTAGATGATAATGCACTTGCCGATCAGATCTTTAAAGGAAATATCCATTGCATGTTGGAATGTTACACTAGTGTTGATAAGCCCAAACGACATCCTCCGGTAGGCAAGGGTTCCCCATTTGGTGGTGAATGCTATCTTGTGCCTATCCTCATACTATACCATTACCTGATTGTACCTAGAGTATCCATTTAAGAAGGAAATCATTTGGGATCCATTGACTATTTGTAACACTTCGTCCAATGAGGGCACATGATAATTATCCTTTTTCGAAGCTCTATTTAGGTTGAGGAAGTCCATGCACAATCTAATTTATCCATTCTTTTTCCTGACCAAGACCAAATTAGCCACCCACGTAGAGTGCCTAACTGGGAATATGGTCCTTGTGGACAACAACTTCTGAACTTCTTTGTAGATGATGGATTCTAGTAATGCATTGATAGGACATCGTCGTTGCCGAAAAGGCCTCACATCTAATTTGAGAGGGATGGTGTGCATGATAATGGAGGTGTTATATGTATTTAAATCTTCATAGCTCCAATCAATCACATCATCATACGCGTGTAGGGCATCAATGATCCCTTTCTTTTCTTCTAGTGTGCACACCTTGCTAATGAACACTTTTTTAACCTCCCCGATTGTTCCAAGGTTATGAGTGTCACACTGATTATTGATGGAATCCTTCTTTTCTTGTTGATCCTGATCTTTAATTTGGTCTAAGTCAAATATACGTTCAAACTAAACCATACCTCAAGGAATAGTGTTGGTTTTGAGGTTGATGATGCCTTCTATATCCAATTCAGCTTCTTTAGGCTCTGCCTCATCAATTATCTAAGTCACAAACACATCAAAACTAGTGATGAAGTCTAAGATGTGCTTTTCATCATTGAACACTTGAAAATTGGTAACGTTGTATGGCACCGACGGAGTGGAAGTAAGCTCAATAGTGAATTTTTTCAGGCCAGACAGTGACAGAGGTTATAGAGTGCTAGCTACCTGAGCTAAAGCATCAGTTGTATGGTTCTGGGAGTGAGGGATCAACTAAATATTAAATGCATCTAGACTCTCTAAAAGATCCCAAACCCTATGCCTATAATTTTCTAATTTTCTATCATGGCAGGAATATACTTTCTTGACTTGCTTTACTACTAACTCTGAGTCTCCAAAGACTTGCAACATTTTAACCTTTTTCCTTAAAGCCATCAAAATACGATGGACTAGTGCTTCGTACTCTGCTATGTTCTTTATACAATAAAATTGAAGCCTATGAGCAGCAAAGTAGGTCTTACCTGTGGGGCTGATGAGTTCAAACCCAACTCCTACTCCTTGCTTGGACTTGGACCTGTCAAAACGCAGTGTCCAAAACTTGGAGGATTCTTTAGCTCCAGGGTTGATTATACATTCATCTTTCTTTGGCTGCACACTTGCATCAACAATTTCCAGAAAGGGTGCGGATTCAGTATTGTTGTGGTTAAGTTGTTCAGTTCAAGGTTCCTCCATTGGTGAAACTTGTCCACTAATATGAGCAATTCTTGTTTGACAAAGACAACATTCAAATTCTGAGTGGGCAGCATTATGAATCCGACACCAACTGGGCAACAAGAGCTCTTGGAAATCCATCCTTGCCCCTAGGATGAGCTAATCTTGCACACATTTTTCCATGAAATCCTGGAATCCATCTAATAGTCCCAAATTACCATCATCATAGGATTCCTCATCATCTAACTCAACCAACATTTTTGTGCTCTGAGGTGCATAGGTTAAATTGGTAGGGGAACTACATAGCACAAGAAGGACCTATTCGGTTACTTCCTCTTCTTGGAACTCTAGCTCTTCCTGATAAGCCACAGGATTGTAATTTCCCAACTCTGTTTCAACAAACAACACTTCATTGGTGTTGTTGTATTTCGTAATCATAAATTTCATGCATGGCTCTCGATCTATGCAGATCTGATTAGGTAGCCCCTTCCATGGCAGCCACATGTGAGAAAAGTCAGTTGTAGCATATCCATTCAATGCCCTGGTGAAATCCCTTCCTAAGAGTATTCCATACATGTCTGGAATATCCACAACTTGAATGTCAATGAATTGCTACACCCTCGGGTTGACAATGATTTGCATGGGGATCTGGTTGATTTCACCAATGATACTCACCTTTGTTTTATCCAGTTGAGTCACCTTTCACCGGGAAGGAGTGGTGACTATCCCCAGAGCCTTGCATACAACAAGAGGCATGACATTAGCTGATGCTCCTGAATCGAGCAGACAATTGTGTAGGTTCTTCCCAAATATCCTGATGGTGGTGAGAAAGGGTGGCATTTCTAACTTTCCTTGGAACAAAGCTATGGGTGTGTCCACCTGAACTACCTAATTTTTATCTTTGTCATTGGTTTTATCCTTAGTTGGCACTTGGTTTTGCTCCCTAGCGGGTTGCTTTCCTGTTTGCTGATTGGAAGGAGCATCTGTTTTCTTGCCCAAAATTTCTTTGATTATAGGCTCATTTTGTGATTCATCAAAGGAGACTCTCTTGGAAGTTATCTCTTGTGTTGAATTGGAAGAAGCAGTCCCATTAATCATTGTGAAGAAAGCATTCCTAACTGCTGGGACTTTGAGCAACTTGAAGGTCGATAAGCTGATTTTAACCTTCTTAAATTCCTTGACTACATATTCACCCATTTGTTCAATTTCAGCGTCAAAGGATTTTCCTTGGGAGGAGCTAGCAAACTAGTTTTTCATTTAATTTGGTTGTTTGTTTCTACCAAAGTACTAAGTGGGCACATGGGGGTAACCTGGGTTGTTGCTAGTGTTTGGGTTGGGTGGAGTGCTGAAGTTATTAGGTGGAGTAGAGGTTGTGAACAAGCCGCCTGCTTGCCTATTTCTTAAATTATAAGGGGTTGCTCTTTGGTGAAACATTTAAACCTCATCCTCACGTGACTCTTCATCTACTGGACCACTATCTATTGATGTGAAAATTTAGGATAAAGAGTCTTCGTTACTTACCTCTTTTGCTTCTTCATCCTTTGTAGTAGTGATCTCCTTTTTAGGTGCATTGATTTCACTTCGCAAGAATGAAGCTTGATTGACTAGGAGCACAGAAGAATCATACGGTCCGAATGGGACTAATTCTCTGTAACTTTTGTTGTCCAAAACATTTTGAACTTCCACTTGAAAGATCTCTGCAGTTGTCTAGAACTCAGGGAATTCCAATTTAGAGTGCCTATTTGTTTTATGGATTCGGCACCATCCGAACAACGTTGCCTCAACTAAGTACACTCCGCTAGTTGTCTTCTCTACACTGGCAGGCTGGTCAAGAGGGGTAGGAACACCTTCGTTATTTGGCCTTGTATTCCATGTCCAGTTCTTCCTTTGTGAAGGCCTCCTTTCAATGTTCTGGTTGGGATTTTGTCCCCACTCATAACTCTACCCAGATGAGCCACTCGCATCACATTTGTCTCTATTATCCCTGTTGAGGTTGGCTTGAATGCTTCGTTGGGAAGCTTGCAGTTGGTTCTGATTTATTAAATGTGTCATCTTTGTAGACATTTTCTTGATCATCTCCATCAATTTGTCTATACGATCCTTCTATGTATTGTTCGACTGCAATGCTTGGTTTTGAAGAAAAATCGGTTGTACTACTGGTTGGTTTTGCTGGACGGGCAAAAACTCAAGCCCTTGTAGATATGTAGGCACTTGGGGCGGCTGAGGATAGACCTATTGCTACTGTGGTTGCAAGTAGTGAGGTGTTAGGGGTGCCTGATTCATTGGCGGTCCTGGATGAGGAACCATGGGAAGTTGTGGAACTTGGTTCATAATGGGCCTCTGATGTGCTAAGGCTTGGGTAAGTCCCTGAATCTACATTAGATGAGGGACCGGTCTCGAAGAATGTAGTGGGCCAGAAATATTTTGCCCCAAGTCAGTGTTGGCTATAACCGCCTCAACATAGGCATTTACCAACCTGGCGGGTGGTGGGCGCATTTGTTTTACCAGCGCGAACATGAGGTTGTCCAGGGCAGCATAGTAAACCAACAGGGCTGAAGCATCATCGACCGCATATCAAGCTTGTAATCTCATGTATGCCCGATGAAATCGATCATTGAAGGAGTTGATTGGTTTGTTGACTTCCCTTCGAATGGACATGAATTGTTGATATAACTCTAAAGGGCTGACTGGGATCTTGTATTTTTGTAAAAAAGAGTTCTTCAAGAGATCCCAAGTGGTGATGGACCCTGTAGGAAAATTGATGTACCAATAAAAGGCCTCTTCTCCCAAAGAGTAAGGGAAGAGCCAACAAGCCATGTCTTCCTAATCTATTTGCATATCTTTCAATTCTATTTCAAATATTTTAATATGCTCTTCCGTTGTCCGATGTGGATCATGAGGATGGAACTTCGTGCATAATCCCTCCAAGTTCTTTGGAATATCATGATAAACTTGGAAGGACAACGAAGAAGGGTTATTGCCCAACCAAGCCATGACGGGAGGCAGAGGTTGTGCTTGCTACTAAACAATAATTTGGGGCTACACAGGGGCAACAATAGTTGGGACTGCGCCTTGGACTTGAAGAGCAGGGGGAGGGGTAGCACCCTAGCCGTGGGAAGTGAGCAGCTAGAAGGCAGCTTGGGATGACTAAGGAGAAGAAGTGGATGCTGAGAAGGAAGGATGAGTGCGATGCGAAGGGATGGAAGGGAGGGGTGAAGATGGAGATGAAGTGGAGGAAGTGGATGAGGAGGATGAAGTTGCTTCCCCTCTTTTAGCTCTCTTAGCCTTGGTGGGGGGCTGTAGCTCTTGAAATTCCCCTTTGTCTAGCGTGGATCTTAAAACTCTGTGGAATATTTCAAGGGAGAATGAACTGATTTGATTCAGCTTAACACAAGGAGTTCCCTCCTTCTAGTGCTAGTTTTGTTGATAAGTGTTTTTGCACCTTCTCAACACAGGTAATGCATAAGTGCATCACCTCTCTTGAAAGATGATTTCCTACAAGCAAATTGCAGAAAACTATTCCAAGGTGTCTCGGATATCAGGTCATGACTTGCTTGGAATGTCTCAGTTGGTTAATGTGATTTTTTGGTAATCACAGGGAAGCACTCCTAGACCTGCAACTACCGATGAACAGTGATAATGGAGGATACTACAATGGATAGCCTTCCTGAAACTAAGTTCCACTTAACCAAATAAGCTAATAGTATCATGAAACTAGTGCTATCTTCTAAGCTCTATAGATTATTGACTGTTCATTCACCATAAAGCATGAATAAAAGATGAAATTTAGGTGAGCAATGAATTTATGTTCACACTAGCTTTACACTACTGTTTATCATCAACAAACAACAAAAATCATGAACAAGGAAGGGCATCAACACAACAATATTCTTCAACATCAATGAACAACATTCACTAAACTACTAGAAGCATGCAAAAATACATAGAACAACAAACCAAATCTACCCAAATCTATCAACTATGAGGAGATGAATTATGAAACATGAAGCAAACTCAAGAATCCACCCAAAGCAATGAATTTCTATTAGAATTTTAGCAGCATGTCTTTACAACAACTCAACTCTCTCTTTTAAAATGAGAGGAGACCCCCTATTTATCGTTTTCTAAAAGAAAAATGAATGGCATAGATTTAATCTCATTGTGTGGCCAATATTCACTACAAATTAGGGTTTCACCAACCCCCAATATTTCTCAATTTAAAATACATTCCTTGTCTTTTTCCCTATTTTTTCCTCTAGTGTCTTGGCACTATATCACTTTTGTCTTGTAGTGATTTGTCTTCTTGGATATAGTTACACGATGAGGAAATCATCATCAATGACGGGCTTTCCTTGATTTTTCTAGATAGTGGCATACTCCACAAATGTTTACATCAGCGTCTGAAGTTTATACCACTCCATTATATCTGATTGAAGCACTTGGAAGCTCAACTTTTTGGATCTACTCGTGATCAGCTCCCAATTCTTTGTACATTTTGGTGTGTTCTTGGCCACCTACTCTGACTGAGTCAAGGCTCAGGCAATGAAATCCATGAAATCTGACGTTAGTGAGTCTGTGGCCCCATTCTCCATTTTCTTATGAAAATATGGCCTAATCTTCTCGGGGTCTAGCTCGACGGCTAGCATGTCATAATCCATCATGAGCTTTAGATATTCTTCACAATTTTCCCTATGTTCTTTGACCCACTCTAGGTCGAGCTCCACTTCATTGAGCACTCATTCCAAGACTTCCTTTTTGTGGTCTAGGTCCATTTTCTACGTCTCGACCAGCCAATAATCATCCTTTACCAGGGCCAACACCTTCTCCTAGGTTCTCTCGGGCATCTTGAGGATAGCCTTAAGTTTAGGATATGTAATCCTATATAGCTTGGAGAAGTTCTTACATATTATCTTCGTGCCCTCAAGCTGCTTTTGTACTTCTCAAAACTTGTTAGCCATTTGGGCAGCTTGGCCAATTCCCATATCACCATTGTAGAGCACTCACTGGAACCACTTCGCAGTAGCCTTGGTCCAGTTCTTTCTCTTCTCCAACTTTCTTATGTGCTCTTTGGAAAGCAGTAGAGGCGGGGCTGATGAAGTTGTTGGTAGCTCCTCAGTGCATGACAACTGCTGAATGTAGGTGGTGAGATCTACCACTTGTGCTTTCAATTCTTCCTTGGAATATTGATCCTTGTTCATTTGATGAATGATCATAACAACCGATCCCTAGAGATGGTCAATCTTTTGATCTCTCGTGGCGGTGCCCAAGTCAATGGTGGTGATATTATAGCTAACCTCTTCCCCATTATCTACTATTGGAGTGGCGATTTAAACCGTTCTTGATCTAGAGGCATCCATTGTTAAGTACGATTAGACCCTTAGCTTCTTTTCCTTCTCTGTGCCTATTTGAGCTCGTGCAAAGATAGCCTCCAGTTTTTCTTTAGGATCCATGAGAGCGGGGGTCTTCTTTTGTAATTATTTTTCCAAACACTCTGGCATTTGAGATCCATCCTTTGGTTATTCATGATCACCTTCTTCTCTTTGGGCATGTTGGATCTCTCTTTCCTCATGGTCTGAGGCTTCTTGTTCTATTTTATCTTATTGCTCTTCCTCATCCAAGTCTCGAATTAATATAGTCTTTTCCTCAGTTGGCCCAATAGTAGTTAAATATTCCTTAGGGTTTTCCTCCCCCTTAGGTGCTATTTCTTCTTCTTGCCTGAGCTCTGCATGGCGGTCTGGTTCAAGGCTCTTCCTCATTTCAGCCTCTTCTTCAGCTTCAGCTTTAGCTTCTTTCTTTCCTTCCTCCTTATTGGGAGGTACTTCTTCTTCCTGATTGAGGCCTTCATCTTGTCCCTTTACTGGAGGATCTATATATATTTCCATGTCATCATCACTTTCCTCCTTTTCTCCAAAAGATTGCCCTTCAACTTCCTCTTCGATGTCTTTGAGTTGCTTAGACAACTCATCCTTGAGCTCTTAATCGGAAGACTCTACTACATATTTGGTGATAGGGTCTTCAACATATTCTTTTGAGGACTGTGACCCTTCTTCTTCATATACCACTTTGTCTATGGTCGCATTCTGATGCTCTGGGTGCTCGTGGTAGTCATCCCCGAAGGGATCATCATGTTCCTCATTTGTTTCTTTGGCGACCTCCCTCTGTTGTCTCTCCATTTCTCTTGAGATCTGCATGGTTGCCTCCATCTTTGGTGGTTCTGTCAGAGGAGGGACAAGGAGACCAGCAACAACCTGGGACATAGCAGTCTGAACAATAGGATTCATCAACACCCTAGAAAGTCCAATGGGTATTCTTTGCATATGCCTTGCAAAAGCTTTTGGCAAGGTGAGAGTAGGCATTATGGTTGTAGTTTTTGAAAGGACTGCAATTGAGGGAGACATTGAGGAAGATGAGAGTGGAGAGGTTGTAGCGGATGAGGAGTCTCACACTATAATTGTAACAGTTGGCGAGGTGGAGGCAAGGTCAACCCAGATGTCCACCGTGGACGGAGAGGAAGAGGGCAATGCTTGAGACGTTAAAGGAGGAGTAGTGGTAGTGGTAGTGGCAGTGGCAGTCATGGCAAGAGTAGAGGCGACAGGTGGTGATGTTGGTTGCTCGGCCTCTTCTTCTTCTCCCTCGTGTAGTGGGTCTTCCTGGATTGTGGGCATTTCAGAGAATCTTCCTGACTTCTTTTCCTTCTTTGAGGTCTCACCCTCTGAGGCCTTCCTTGAATACACCTTATGCTTGGGCTGACGCTTAGTTACCTCTCTTCTCTTCCTTGATCTGGTGGTGGGAGTATATTTTGGAGCCTCTTCAGTTGGGGCAATAGCAGTCCCACTGTCTGTTTCATTCTCGAGCTCATTATATGTCAATGTAGCTCCTTGGAGCTTCAATTGAGCTATTTGAGCATCAATCCATTGTATCGTTTTGTGCTCCACTGGGTTTGTCAAAATTTCAAGGTCGTTGACCTCTTCCTCATTCTAGTCTATTAGGGGCAACGATAGGTTGGAAATGACATCATACCTTGGATCTATGACAGTGTTTTCATCTTCTACAATCTGATCCGGTATCGGGAACAATTTGACCATCATGGAAAAGTAAGCAGTTGTGCACATATAGTGCCTCATGTGTACCTCCTTGTTGTCCCGACAGTTAGCCCAAAAGTCTTCAATGTTGTGCAAGTGGGCATATTCCTTTCCAACAAACTTCTTTAACTTGTTGTATGGATCCATCCTTGGCCGAGCAGTGTGGAGCCCCAGGTTATATTCAATGATCTCCTTCTCTGAATATTTCGCACATGGTGCGGCCGCAAGAGCATACATTCCCTACCTGAATGTCAGGGGATATGGTATCCTATCTCTATGTTTGCCACTGAGGAGAGTGTGTGCATGTTGCAATTGTCTCGAGACTTCTAGCAGGATTAGCCTGTTGTTTGGGTATTTGGACAGTTTGTATGGCCTTTCAGAGAAGCCTTCTGTTTGGATGTAAGTGAATTTAGGGAATTGTATGAATATAAATCTAAACCTATGGATGAATGCATGGGTGCTATATGAGACTCTCCTCTCAAAGTCCCCTCTGAGAATTCTAATAATGTGCCCAACAAAGGAATCATTCACCCTACAGTAGTCTTTCTTGAAATTTTGATATTGGAGTTACGGGTGCCTGCCATATACTTTTAGCTTCCTTCTTGGAGTTGGGCTTTGTGTGATAAACAAACCTCTGTAAGGAAAGGGATCAGCCGAGAGATATACCAAATAAGAGGTCATGTAGAATTGAGAAGTATTTTTGATAGCCACAAACTGTTGATGCAAACAGTTACTGATCATTCCATCCTAGTTAAACTTGGTCTTTCCTTTGATAATCTCCTCTATGAAGTAAAAAATCCAATCTTGGAAGTAGGCTATAGTAGGGATGCCCATGACTCTTCTCAACAAGGTCACCAAGCCGTGATAGTCCTCGTAGAAATCACCTCTGAACAATACTTGGGGCACCTTGTTAGCATTGCCCCTCTTCTCCTTTAGCTAGTATTGATTGATTAACTTCTTGCATTTTAGGGGGTCAACCTTCCACATACTTTTTTCATATTCCTTTGTTGTTTCCACCATAGGTTCAAAGGTATGGATGTGGAATGTTTTCCCCATGGACCTGGTAGACAGGTCAGCCAACACTTTACCCTCATGATCAATGATCCTTTTGGTATTTTCTTGATTGGATTCTCCGCAAGCCATCACCAGCTCTAGAGCTACAAGAGAAGGTAGGAAACCGTCTACCTTAGCCAAACTACTCTTTCTAATTTTATTTGCATTTTTTATAGTGGGGTTGGCGATGACCCTCTATCTGAATTCATCTATATCAACATGTCCGAGATTGGTGTCTGATATTGAGTACCACATGGATGTAACCTTGGAGGTGATATCCACCTTGCAGAACTGGTACTTCATCTAGTTTTTGTTGTCCTTTCCTCTGGGGACTTTGGCAGGATTCTTTGCTTTCTCTTTTTATGTGGATGCTCCTAATGGTCCTACAATCAATTACATAAATCCTATAAACAAAGGTGTAGTAAGCATATTCATGTATAAAACAAGGGGAGCATTATTGAAATACTACAAAACATATGTTAGATCAAGCCTTTCATCATAAAATATCATAACATTTTCTAAAATTCATCATTTGGCTCTCGTTTGGGGGAGATGAGTCAATGTCGGCCCAGGGATGCAGGTTTCCCTAGGTTGACAGCCATTTTGGAGAAGGCAATAGGGAGGCGGTGCAGAGGGCACATTGGCCTACACGTTCCCACTCGCACAAGGATTTCCACACTATAATTGGGGACCAACAAGGTGCTAAGGCGTTGAGGCTCATGGGTCGATCATTCATGAAGCTTCAAGAGTGATCAATGCACTTGTTTTGGATAAGCGGGTCAAGAGGGTGCGAGAGTAGGCGACTTCAAGGCTGTTTGGGAGCTCCATCATTTGGAATGACATCGACGTGGCAAAAGTCCTCAAACGAAATCCCGCATTGCAGGACTCGTAGGCATGGAGGATGGCCCAACTTTAACTTGGAGCTTTAATTCGTTTAGAGTGAGGTAGGCAGGAACCCGCGGGATGTTGTTGGGTGATGGTCATTTGTGGACGGCGGAGGCAAGGCGACGACCTGCAAGGTGGTGGTCTGCACTGCAAGACCCGCTTGGAGGTCGGTGTGGCTCATCGGCTCGAGGAGGACTTGACGACAATGGATGAGTCGGGCCCTGCTGGGCAAGAGGTAAGTTAGTTTCACTCATTAATGTTTAGTCATTCATGGGGTTATGGGTGGGAAGTTGCGAAAGGTTGCTAAGGAATGGCCATTTTCAAACGACGGTGGCAAGGCAACATCCCGCAATGGATGACCTGCATAGGCGGGTCCACGAGGGACCCCGATAGTGATCACTTTGCTTTAGGACAACAAAGACGAGTTCGCACCCTACAGGTCAAGCGACGAGTCAGGCATGGCCTTTTAGAAACAGTTGTTGCAAGATAGCGGTCCGCATCGGAGTACCTTCATTGAAAAATTAGCCAATTTTTGTGTGATGAAGCCGAAGGGAAATGGGCAGAGCGGAGCCCGCATGGTCGATGGGCGAAGGTGATCAGCCATTTGGAATGGCGAGGAGGATGGAGCGGCCCGCGGACGGACCCCCACAATGTTCCATCCATAAGGAAGTCCAACCTTAGGCAAATTTTGAGTGATTGGGGTGATGACAGGAGAATCGAGGCTCGTGAGGCAGGAGGAAGTGAGGGCCTTGCCATGCATGATGGGCATAAAAATGACGGTGGCGAGAATGAGGAGGTCCGCATCAGAATACCCGCAAATGGGTTCAGAGTTTCATGACTTCGGTTGACTTGAAGCTAGTGGGACCTGTAGGCCAGAGGGCATGTACAGGAATGCCATTCCAAAATGACAAATAGCGATGAGTCGCCATGAGCATAAATCCGCAAAAGCGGACCCGCAAGTTCCCAGGGATGTGCCTTTACTTAGTTCTCAATAGGGCACGACGAAAGGGGAGAGTCCACCCACATGTGCAGACCCGCCAAGGGCGAAGGCCTTAGGTCTTTCGGTTGAAGTCTAGATGGCGGAAGGAGGATAGTGTGCCAGAAGGGAATGAACACCCTGGCGAAGAACAGTGAAGGATGGACTGAGTTCCACAAGGCCCTAAATGGCCGGTTTCGAAAGTGTTTTCAAATTTTCAAAAGGTGGGTTTTGTGCGGGGTCTCCTTCTTGACTAGTGCCTGAGGTTTTACAGTTCTCTTACTTAAGATTTTTTTTCATTTTTGAAACAAAATGAATTGAGGTGAACACAACTAAGGTGACAACGAACTCACCAGGTAGACTCAATGCAGTGATGAGGAAGGTACTCAAATTCATCCTTGAAGTGATGCGGGTGTGGAGGCGGCGAAGGCTGGAAGCACTCTGACAATTTATGACTAGGAATGTTGGTGAAAATGACAAGTTAACTTGGGTATTTATAGTATTTTAGTCATTAATTACCTATATTTAATACCTATATGACAGTTAGTGCGGTTGGTGGGCACAAATTTTGAAACGGTCAATAGCAGGAAAGGCAGAGCCTGTGAGGCGAGCGACAGTCAAGAGCTCACTGTGTAGCAGTCAGCGAAGGCGATGACAACAGAAGATGAGGATCTTGTAAAGTAGGTGGACGCCCTAACTTGGTCGCCATTTGAACAGCGAAGGTAGAGTGGAATTTCGCCAGGAGCGGCCTACATTGGCGGACTAGCAACTTGAGAAAGATGCTAGTTTGAAAGACTTAAAACAAACTGCTAGAGGAACTCTACGAAGGAAAAAGACTGGAAAATTTCAAGGATGGTGAAACTTGGTCAACTTAAGATGATAACGCTAGGAATCCTTGACCAATTGGGACCCAAAACATGGGGCACACAAAATGAGGAAAAGGAAAAATTGACTTGACAAAAGAGGAAAAAGAGAGGGTCCCCATTCCGAATAGGGCGTGTGTGTTATAGGCACAACATGTTGCCTCAACGAACAAGGGAGGTGGCATCTGAGATTCACTACTAGGTTCACTCAGTGACTTGACTAGAGTAGTGATGAACTTTGGGGACATCAGAACTTCTTCCATCACTAGGGCGTCACATGCTAATGCATAACCACCCTTCGAAGAAGGTGGACTCCTCTTTTGCTCCCCATTGCTAGCGTGTCCATCCTCCATATTTCACTTCATCGGAGGATGTGAGATCCCCACAGATGAGGCAAAAGACGTGAAAGAGGAGGAGAAAACCACAACAGACACCATCGAGGTGTTTGGCATGTCCATGGGCTTTGAGAACGACAAGATGTTCAGAAGGGACATCAAGAGAGGCGACTTGATCGAAGGAGCAATAAACACCTGCACCCTTTTAGGGTCAAGAATATTTACGCTTGCAGTAGGATCCAGAAGCAACAATGGGGCTGATTGAACTAAAGTAGAGGGAATGGGAGAGGAGGACACAACAACAGGCCCTAAAATAGGGGCAGTCGACTCCCCTTGCTTCCTCTGCAAAGTGACTTGCTCAACAACTAGATCCTTTCGCCGATACTTTCGCTCACGCATAAGGCAGTTCCTGTGACTCTAAGAGCTAAAGTCTAAGAGCTGAGATGGAACAAAAGGCTCTTTCTCGGACATCAAAGTGTCCATTATGACCATTTCTAGTGGAGGGAGAGAATTCTAGATGAGAGAAGGAGGGAGAGACTGAGAGGAGGTTGAAGCAACAATGGGGGGAGTCAGCTCTGACGACTTAGCAGTGGGCCTCTTCCCATTCACTGCCTTGGGAGCAAGAGCGGTAGGAGGTCATGAAGGTCGAGACATAGAGGAATCCCCACGGGGAACCTTCACCTTACCATACAGGCAGGGCCAAGGTACCGTGGGTAGAACGAGAAGTTCAAATGCCAGACGCTTGGGCTTTCAACAAGTGGGCACCATAGGATTCTCCAACAAATTCCTAGGAACAAGATCCGATAACGCTACAGTAGGGTGAGAGGAAGTGACAGGCAGGACAATAGTGGAAAAAAGAGAAGAGTGTTGAGCACGCTTCTCCTTTTCTCTTTTCTAAGCCAAGGCATCATCTTTGTCAGCCTTCAAGCAAGCCCTATGTGAGATGGCATAGTGAGATGAAGGGTATCTCATTTTAGGTGTTAAGCACCCACTCTTTTACTTTACATAGGTCTGGTACAAGAGGTCCATCCTAGGAGGAAGTAAACCAACAGGTGCAGGCCAAATTGATCCAACGAATAGCTACCACGCGCAACCGGTGGTTTATAGCCGATGTCATGGATTACATGCACTTTACCCTCATGGATGAATTTTAGACACTTATGTACAACTGAGGGAATTGCATTCATAGTGAATGACCAGGGAATACCCAGTTTCACCCTAAAAAGTTCAGACCCTGGGATTATGTCAAAGAGTAAATTCACTAATTTAGGTCCAACTAAAACAGACAATTTGATGCAACCAAGGCGAGGTACGAAAAGTTCATTGTGTGTATGGATGGTACTCCCAGATGCGTCATACCCATCTTTGTGCAGGAAATTAATTAGCATAATCTCCTCAATAATGACATTCACTCAACACATGGTCTTAACAAGAAAACTTGCCACAATGTTTCCATTGGTTCGTGTTAGGATGTATAAGGGAGATGAATCTCTATTATAACCTAAACCCATCAACAAGTCCTACAAGGTGAAAGTTATACCAAGAGAACTACTCGCAGGTTGCACGGATGGGATGGGCAGATGTCAAAAGGAGGCCATCGTTCACAATAGACGAAACTTTCATAGAGCCCCCAAAGGTTTTTCAATTAGACAGTGACACAACTAAGGTTTCTTTCTGCAATGCCAATGGAACCTTCCAACTACACCACTAGGGGTCACAGGTTTGGTTGCAAGGCGAAACACCTCACAACACTCACACCCACAATGCTCCTAGGATACGAAGAAAAGACCCTTCAGCACTGCTAAATGGAACCAAAATGGTTCACGTCGGGTTCACCAAAATGTAAGGTAGGGAGACCAACCATACCAAGGCTCCAGGTCATGGAGAGTTGAGAGTGGAGGGTTGCCCTATCTTACCTCAAGCTAAGCAGTGTTTAGGTCAAGGATAGAGAATGAAGAGCACACTCAAGTGATTCTATCACTTTACTAATCTGAATACTAGGATGATACTAGAAGAACTAGTTTTTGGAATCTGAACTGTACCTCAAATAGCTCTCTGCCCAAGGACTGCAGTGTTGGTCAAGGATGACAGCATGACGTGTTGGTGTCTTTTTGGGGCATTGGCGTCTGTACGACCAAAAAGTGAAAAAGTACAGTCTCAACTACAAAAAAACCTACTTGTATTCTAGCTAATAAAGTTTAACAAAATGAACAAAATAACGAATTACAATGAATAATTATAAAGATGATAAAGGAGATAGAGAAAATGAAGGTGACAAGGTTCAATTCATTGAAAGTCCAACTCCCCAATAAGCTCCACACACATGTACACCTACACACAACCAAGAGAGAAAAAATGTTGGAGATATATAGGGGTTTTCCTCAGTCAAACCCCTACTTTGGTGTTTCCACCTACACGGATAGCCAGGAAAGCCACGAGGTAGAAAATGCGATAAAGGAAATAACATAAAGGAATACGGAACAATCATACCAATGTTATGCTACGTAAATCATGAAGCAATATCACCTTCTCAATCGAGGTGCCCTCAAGCACGTAGAGGAGGATGCAAACTTGGTAAGGTCTACATTGCCGCAACAACGAAGTAGTCCCTCGGGACACCAAGTCACAACTCTGGAATGGTGGAAAAAGTGTAGCAAGATGGATGGAATTGCTCAAGAATTTTTTTATGAATTGCTAAGAGAATGAAGTTGAATGCTCAAGAGATCATAGAAGTATGAATGAATGTGAAATGGATGCATTTGAAGATCAAAATGAGAGGGAAAGAGCCGTTTTCAAGCTTGTTGGTTGACATAGAGGCATTACGTTTCATGCCCAATGGAGAACGTAACGTCCCTACGGACTCCAGGGGCAGGAATCTGTCAGTGATGGCAACATGTCACGTAGATGTCCACGCGTCACGCTCGCTTCCCTGACAAAAATTCCCCCACCGACACAAAATACAAGCGCCAAGTAGATGGGAGACAGATGGGTCATGTGGGATTTCACAACCAGGTTTGATTTTCTAAGGTGGAGGAATGCAAAAGGGGAATTTACACAAGGAGTGCAAATTCACTCCTATACACCACTATCATTAATGGATTGGAAATACTATTTAGATCATGATAATATTTCAGAGAAATAGGCTCTTGATCTTGACTTAATTCATAGCAACTTTTGTTATGCTTAAGATCATGTTCTTGACATGGATCTTGAGTTGTGTTGAACAAGACAACTGAGGGAGGGGGTGAATTAGTTGTCACATATTTAAATCTTAATTCATTCACCGAAACTAATCCTTAACACTGCTTAAATGATTAAACATTAAATACTAGTGTAGAAATTGAAAACCATCACACAAACACAATAACACCAGATTTACGTGGAAAACCCAATAAGGGAAAAACCACAATGAGGATCAACTCACACTATAGAGAATATCAAAACTGATTACAAGAGGTTCACTGCCAAAGAAACAAGGCTCACTGCCAAAACAAGGACTCATTGTCCAGATCAGAACTCACTGTCCAATAGGGCTAACAACCCGGAGGGCTCACTACCATAGAGATACAAAGAAGATAGAAGAGATATGTTATAGAGAGAAGACAATCTCAATGCAACGGAGAAATCCACCACAATTTGCTCAACCACTTGCAGACATGCATGAATGATAGAGTACACCATCTCTCACTACATTCGAAAACTCAACATTTAGGCTTTGCATTGATTTGCCACACTCGCATCACACACATTCACTGATTTGCATCAATCTTGCATCTATCTGCTCTATTTCTTTGCACTTATCTCTCTTTCCTCTTGCTCTTCTTTATTTCACCACTAACTCATCCTGTATTTATACCATATTCAACTTTGAAACATATCCAAAGTCGACCATCCAAATTTAAATTCAAATTAGGTCGGTGCCAAAACATCCTAGGGTGGAATTAGAATGAGGGTGACCCAAAAACATGCTTCATAAGGACCCAAATAGATCCAACATGCTTCATCAACTCTGAAGGTAGTGTTCAACACAAGGTCGGCCAAACCAATGTAAAACACATAAAACAATTAAGTACAAACCTTCCAAATACTAAAATTATCTTCAATACAATCAAAATAACTCAACTCTAGAACCGCAAGTCATAAGACTTTAACAAAGAGAAATCCAAACCAACAACATTTCTCCCGGACCTCAATCAGAAACACAAAAAACCATAGTTCACAACTAGTAAACATAACTCACACTGTACAATGAATCAACATCCAAAAATTTGGATATAGTAGCTTCCAACAACCATGATCAACATATTTGAACCACACAAACATAGGAGCAAATCTTGGAGCAACCACTGAACACCTACAATATTTCTTCAATACAATTTTCTTAATATCCTTGACATATACAACCCATAACCTACACCTATGACACTAATGACAACAACCAGTTGATAACCAATTGACTAGTTGACATCAATGAAAAAAACCTTCATTCTTTCCATTCTTGCAACAAGTTGATGGTGGAATATAGATAGAAGACTCCTGGGTGGTCTTAATGGATTCAGATGATGTAATAAAGGCTTCTTTCAATGGAGCTTATTTGATATGTCCTATCATGGAATTAGATGAGGGAGATATATTGTGATTTGAGGCATATTTAATGCCATTTTTTTGAGGTAGAACATTGCTAGACACTATTGGATGATCTTGATCATGCATTAGGAAAGTATCTTGATTAATGCCCAATTTCTCATCTTGTGAGAAATGAGTAGTATTTCCATATTTATTGGATACCTAGATGTGTCCTACAATGTTTTCATAGGAATAATTCACATTGTTATAACTTGTTTTACATAATTGTTTCCTTTTCCATGTTTGGACATCAGATCTTTATACATTATGAGATCTTTATTTCCATAAGATCTTGGATGTTGATCTCTATTCACTTATCCTTGATCAATAAGGTCTTGTATGAGATATTTTAGTTTCACACAATTTTATGTCTTGTGACCTTTTGTTTTATGATATTGACAAAAGTCATTATCATTATACCATGATGGTTTTATTTGTGGTTCAAGATAATTTTTGTACTCGGGAAGCTCGATATGTTTTGATTGGACCAATTTGTTAAGGATTTTCTTGATAGGTTCCCCTAAGGGAGTGAATTGAGGTCGAGGAACATTGTTAGGTCTTGGTGGTGGTGCTCTTGGAGGATTAGTGTTTTGTAAATTTTGTTGATTATTTTATTGTGTTTGTGTGTTTTGTTGTCTACTCAATTGAGATTGTGTGGTTATCACAACTTTTGCATCCACCACACCATCATTAGTTAAGTTCTTATTTTTAGCCCATATATAGGGTTTGTCACTTGAACTAGATGGTTGGTTCTTGTCTTTATAGATTTTCACTGATCCTTTAGCAATGAGTTCTCTTGCAATGTTAAGCCCTTTTGAGATAAGTTCTTCAAAGGTTGTAACACATTGCATGCATAATTGGAAGGAAATTTTTGTATTTAAACTACTTGCAATGATTTCCACTTGTTTTTTGGGCATAGACTCTTTGCAATTGATTGCCTTATGTTTCCATCTTTGTAGTCCAAAGAGGCAAATGTTTCTCCATTGTTTTTATGAGAGGAATAGTTTGTCTAAGGTTATTTATGCATCAATATTGTAGGAGAAATGAGCTTCAAATTGATCTATGATCTCTTGATTTTTTTTTTTATTCTGAGTGGTAGATGTGAGAAACCGCTCAATAGCTTATCCACCCAAGCTACATGGAAAGAGGCGCATAAGATATGAATCATTATAAGATACATCCATGCAAGTTATGTAAAACTATCTTATATGCTCTTTGGGGTTACCACATCCTTTGTGTTTATGAAACTTTGTCATTTCAAAGTTTGGGGGAAAGGTTAACATTGTTATGCTTTTGTCAAATGGGTATGGACATAAGTCTTGAATGACTCATGATTTCTTAGTATTTCCGATTTGTATATCTTGAATCTTTTGTGTCAATGTTTGAACTTGTGAGGATATATCTATAGGAGGAACGTTTGATGGTGGATTGTAAGTGTTGTATTGATTTGGATCTTGATATGGAGGGAGGTTTGTGTACTATGGATTATATGGAGGTTGAAGACCCGTTTGATATTATGGATTAGGTTGTGGTGGATGAGGTGCATTGGATGGTCCATATTGGTGTTGAGGGATGATGTTTGGTTGGGGGTTTTGTTGCAAGGTTTTGTTGTTGTTGTTGTTGTCATTGTGCAAGCAATTGTTGCTGTGTGTGTAACTATTGTTGTGCGTGTAACTGTTGTTATGCTTGTAACTATTGTTGGGAAAAAAGTTATTGTTGGTACACAATGTTTTGTTGTTGTTGTGGGGTAGGATTTTGTTGTGGATCAATGTATTGGTTTTTTGGAATGACGTTGTGTTGGTGTTTTTGAGTGAGTTGTTGTTGAGGAGGTTGTTGATGTTGAGGTGGTTGTTGGTTGATATTGAGGTTGAGGTTGAGGTGGTTGTTAAGCAACATGTATGTTTTGTGAGGGTGGTTTTGTAAAAGGATTGCTCCCATAGATCATCATATTCAAATTTGGTTGGTTTGTGTATATGGGTGGATTATTTGTATTTTGAAAGCCTAGGTTGGTGTGAGTCCCTAGACCTTGAGTGTTGTATAGAAAATTGACATATTGATTTAAATTTTTTGTTTGATCCGCTCCTAATAAAGTGATTGTAGGATGACCTGGTATATTTTTTGAAGGAGGATCCAATATTCTTTGAATGATATGATGTGCTAAGGGGTTATTTCCTTGTGGATGATTTATTTCTGCTATACTTGAAAAGGTTGTTTGATCCCTACGTTGATTGACATCAAAATTTTGGGGGAGTTTAGCACCAACTTGTATGATTTTTAACATGTATAGGTTTGGATCAAGATTTAACATAGCATCCATTTCCCTCGTAAGAGATGGGTGTTGTGACATCTCTAATAGCTATTCAAGAGTGAATTTAAAGGGCTTGTTAGTATTGTATTCTATATAGATTGTTTCAACTTCAACAGGGTTGGGTTTTGTTTTAGTTGGTAATGGAATTTCATACCCTTTAGGATTAGTTTTAGGAATTCCGTACATTTGATCACTAGCATTTGTGGTAGTGGGGGCACTTGAACCACTAGGATTTTTCTCCATTTTTTTAATGTTGAGATCTAGCTGTGACCATAAAACTTGTAGTATCCCTAGGAGATTTGTTTGTTGAAGTGTTTGTGTTGATTTGAATTTGGCTAGTAGAGACAAATTAAGCTTCTTTAGACTAATGATAAATGTTGTTTGGATGAACGAAGGGTGTGAAACCTTAAATTTGGAAAAGTTTGTTTTGGTTAAATATCTTGTTTAAGATGTGTTTGGAGATGATCCTTGCTTTTACTAAACATATGAGTCTAAGCTAAGGAGGAGGATAATGAGATTCACAAACTTTAGGAGTAGACTAATGAATCCAAAGCAAGTTGACACATAATGTTTTGACACTAATTCAACTAAATACTTGAAACAAGATAGATTTTCAAGCAAAGAGCTAAACTAGGAGATGGTGGTAGAGATTTGAACCAAAAGTGAGTTATGTCAATTCTAGGTTGTTGTTTTGAGTGGATTAGTTTATTGTTGTTGATGGGGTTGATTTGATCCAATGATGACTAAAGGTGTTTAAACAAGTCCATGTGAACTAATGATGTGAGATGAAGATGGAAACTTATATGTTTGCTACTATTTTGGGTGATTAGGATAACTACAGGTCTACTCTACATGAATCTTAGGTTTTTTAACATTTTTTGGTTCAAATTTATAATTAGGAAAAATTATTGGGTTCTCTATTTTTAGCTAATATTAAAAATCATTGAGTTATAGTCAAAGATGCTACACTATTTTTGACAAAAGCATCACAATATCTGTAAAAGCGTTGATTTACAATAGAAGCATTAATAGATCAAAGGTGTCAATTTACTGTAAATCAAAGGCGTCAATTTACAGCATAGTTGATTTTCTCTAAAATAAAAGTGTCCAAATGTACAAATGTGTCAAGATGCAAATAAAGGTGTCATTTTGATAAAAAAAATAGAAGCGTCAAGTTACAAAAAAAGATGATGTAGGATGACAGTCAAAAGTATCACTTTGACTCATAGGCTAAATTTTGCAAGTTTGACTTAGGGGTTTGAAATTTTGAAGTCTAATTTGTGTTTAGTTGATCCAGAAAGTGATAGAAAATAATAAAAACATGTAGGATTGACTCTTGGTAACAAGGTTTAAATCCCAAAGGCCAAATGGTGTCACTCATAGAGAATAGATTGAATACAATTGCAAACAAGCATGAATTAGTTAATCAAATAGGTGTATAACCTTCGAGTAGGCCCACCTCACAATTAAGTGATAAATACTCCACAAGATAAGATATAAACACCTTTCTTTATGAAAGCAAGATAGCTCTCCGTGAGAGGTTATAAATAACCAACCTAAAGATTTCTATTTCTACTTAAGGGAGTACATGGTAACATTGGGCATTGATACTTGTACCATGCATTGCAAACAAGATATGGTTGAATGGATCTCATGCTTCTAGATAAACAAGTTTTTAGTGGGGGTATATCGTGAACAGAGAGCCCGTTCGATATGCCTGAGTTGAGAGGGGTATCCTCTCTTCTCATCACCTATACATGTCTCGACAGACCAAGGTTCATGAGGCTTGGCTTGAAGGATGTGAGCCACTCCCTGGGGTACAAATTTTTGTTAGGAAATATATTGCATTCAACCCACAATGTTAATCCATTTCCTACATAACCCCATGAGATAAAAATGCATACAAGTAACCAAAATGCATAGATCAAATAGACAAGCCACAAGATAACACAAGATATACCCTGGGAAAAGCCTCGAGAGAGAAAAATATAGCCTCTAAAAGGATCCATACTCCATCATATTATTCAACAATAAACCAATACAAGAGTTACAATGAATACCTCTAAAGCATCAAGCCTCTCAATGCATCCTCATGTGTCAAAGCATGAATCCACACATCACATGCCATGCTTCACATATGCACTCCTTAGAAAGACTCAATAATGACAACCCACTCACCCAGCCAACCTTAACCACTAAACATGTGCTAACTTTTATAGACTAAAGCTCGCACAAATACAACCAAGTGGTAAGATAAAACCATGTGCCACAAAACCATGTGAACACAAAACCACTAATCCCCTATTTAATATTGGGTACTAACTTTTCACTTTATTTAATATTTTCCCCAATATTAAATTATTCACATGTCTCCCACACATTAAATAATAATACAATGTTACAATATAACATAAAGTGGTCTCCAAATAATTACCTAGTGTGAATAACCACACCACCTAGGTGCACACAACTAAATAATTATTTAATTACAACATTATAATAAATCATTTAATGCAATGGTGTACAAGACCATATCCCAACATTTTCATTCTCCCCCTTTATATAGCCCACCACGAAATGTGCTTGAGATCAAAGGTTGGGGTGATGAGGCCCCCAAGCAAGTCTCCTAATTGAAATAAACATCCAAATTGTGTTGCTTTTGATCCCAAAGATCATTCTTAGGAGTCGTGAGGGGAGAGCATACACAATGTGCCCCACTTTAAGGTGTACAAATAGATTGCAAGTTAGTGATGTTTCCAATTTCCAAGATCGAACTAGGTGCAAGGAAAGAGCATACGCAACACTAACCTACCAAACACATCAAAGAATTCATTTTATGTGCACTAAAAGAAAATGTGAGATTTGTCTTGTTAAATTTTAGGTACACATAGGAAAAAAATGAGATTTGTATTGCTTAATTTTAAGCTCAAAACTAAGTGTGCAAGTTGTTTGTTCTTTTTAGGTACACCAAAGGAAAATAAGATTTGTATTGTTCTTTTTTAAATGCACCAAAATAAAGTGTGAGATTTGTAGGCTCATTTTAATTACACCAAATGAAATATGAAGTTGTATTTTAAGTGCACCAAAAGTAAATGTGAATCCTAGATTAAAATAAAAACCTACAACACAAACATTGGTAGTTTCTTGCATTTCAATCTTCTTCCATCGATTTCCACACATTGCAAACTGTTAGATAAACTCAGGAAACAGAGAAAATGTTAAGATTAGTTGAAATAAAGATCTCAAATCAAACTAAAAACCTTAACAAAATAGAAGTTTCATTTATTTGACAGAAGCATCAGGATTTGAATAAAAGCATCACATTGTCACTCAACATAAGCTTCATCCTTCTACAAAACCATCGAACTTTGAGCAAAAGTGTCACACCGTCCCTAAAAATAGAAACAAAGAGTTAGAACAGAAGTGTGGCTTTAGGACAAAAGAATCAAACTTTTGACAGTTAGAAGCGTCAAAGTTTTGCAAAAGTGTCACCCTTTGACATAAGTGTTGAAGTTTCCTACAAGCAAATAAAACAATAAATAGTCAAAAGTGTCACAGATTAACAAAAGAATTGAAATTTGATCTACAAATGCATTGATATTTTCCAAAGGCATCACACTATCTCAAAAAAAAGTGTTATACTGTCTTGATTATATGGGAAAAGCAAGTTTTGAATGGATCCAAAACCATTTACAAACAGGTTTTAATGGGACGGGAAACCCAAACATGGACGATCATGCTACCAAAAGAAAAAGCAATGAACAACCAACAACGCAACAACAACAACAACACTTCAAAGGATCAATAAGATAACTCAAACCTGCAACAAAACCAAGTTGCAGAAAATAGTTTTGAAAGGAACTAAAAACTCAATAGAACCAATTTTTACAGGGACCTTGAACCCAAAGGTTTTGAAGGGACCTTAAACCCTTTACAACCAAGTTTTGGCAGGGACCTTGAACCCTTAAACATCACTTGCATCAGCCATGCAACAACAATCCAGTCACTCAGGAAGACAAAAGAACCACCTGAGACAACCCAACAACCATCAGTGTGAAATAGCCAGACAACAAAAAAAAAACATAGCATCAACACCCAGCCAACTCTTCCAGCCACTGGCTGAAATAACCAAGTAAAAAAAAAACAAATGATCAGAAAAATCAAATCCCAACAACACCCCCTCTCCACCTCTATAGGAGTAGTCACCATGGAAACCCAAGCTGCCAATATAGAGGAACTCTAGCCAATCCAAATTCCACATCCATAGGAATGGCCTCCTCCTCAATAGAAGTTTCAGTGGAGAAAAATTGTAGAAGAAGTGTGAACAAACCACCACACCACCAACACCCATCTCCACCTCAAAAGGAGAGGTCTCCACCTCCATAGGAGAGGTCTCCATTTCAATAGGAGACACCAACTATAGGACACAAAAGAAATCCAACACTCCAACAAAAAGAGTTAACATAGTAACTAGGGGAACCAACAACATCAAGGTCTTCAAGATGAACAAAGTAAGCAACCTTGTCAAATCCAAACCAAGGGTGGAAACAACACCCTTAAATTCCTATGAAAGAAGAGAAACAAATGAACTAAACAACTCATTATCCACCTCAAAAGAGGAACACCCATAAAAAAAGGGCAGCCAAGACTACCTTAGGCACGAAGAATAACTGAGACGGCAAAAAAACCTTGCTGGAAAAACTAGCCAGCAACTTCAAAACCAAACCCAAAGCAACAACAACACCAAAATGCACCAAGAATAAATGGGACTTGAAAGAACAAATCCTAGCCAAGAAGGAAAACTTTTGGAAAATCCCAGAAAACAAGAGAGGCACCAAAGGATAAGCAACAATAACATGAGTAGCCTCATGACCAAGCAAAGCAAACAACACCAAAGAAAGTCCACTAAGACCCGAGAGAAGCAAGACAAGGTAAGGAAAGCCTCCAAGCATATTAGAGAGAAGGTGAGACCATGAAGCACAACCTCCAATCCTACATGCTAGTCAGGGTCTAAAACATGCCAAAAACTCTCCACAAACAACTCCACCACAAGAAAACTAAAGCCCACATCCCACAGTAAAGAGGAAGTCCCACAGAAAGATATCACCAAAGCCACAATGAAAGAAAGCTTCAACAAAGAGGCACTGGAACCCAAAAAAAGAAGGACAAGGCCAGGAGAGCCCACAAGTGGAACTAGTAGAGAGAAGGAAAAATCATTAAAAGCAACATCTGACTCTACATGCTAGTCAGGGTCTAAAAAATGCCAAAATCTCTCCACAATCAAACCCACTATAGGCACCAAAAAAACCACACCCACCGCCAAAGCAAGAGCCTCAAAAAATTCCAACACCAAAGTCATCGAGACAACCAAGCCCACAAGAAGAAACACACAGGCACCCAATTGCAAACCTAATAAAGAAGAACTAGGAAAAACCCTGTAGGGTGAAAGCAGTAGCCAGACCTGAAACTCATCTTCCCAGTAGGAAAATGACAACAACTAGCACCAAACCACAACATCCCAAAAGGATGATAGCAACAAGCAAATCTGCAGCAACGCAACCCAGGCCAAAGACAATAGACAACACTACTCCTCATCAGCCCCATAGAACGACACCAACAACTAGCCCAACAATAAACCATCTGCATCTGTAGAATCATCACCTTCCTCTCCAAAATCATCCCCATATTTCAAATCCCCCCCCCGCTCCTCTTCATGCTCCCTCTCTGCTCCATTTGCAATCCTCACTTTTTAAAAGTGTTGTACTATCTCTATAACCTGCAGGCCAATAAAAAGTTCACAAAAATAGTTAAATCCAAACATGGGTCCCACCGAGTGGGCCAAAATATTGTAGGGGAAATATGAAAGCATAATTGAAGTAATTAGAGTCTAAAAACACTAAAAACTCACACAATTGAGATTATACAAACCCATACTCAATGGAATTCATTTGCACAAGCTTCAAATGATTCAATCTAAAGAAATAAACTCAAATTCAAAGCAATTAAATCAAAAAAGAATGCAAACCTTGAATCCCATTGTGGATTGATACAAATTTGTGATCTAGATTACTCGAATTGTGCATAATCCATGTTGCAAAAGCTTGATGAGAGGTGATTCACAAAATAGGTGTTCTAAAATTCTCAAGATTGGCTCAAGAATTCTAGAGAGTGCCTATGATTATGAGGATTGTGAATGATTATCATGTTTGGAAGTGCTTGTTTCATAAATTTTGAGAATTCTGATCAACGATCAAGATTCAATCTGAGGATCAATGGATGAGAGAAAATCAAGGAGATGGGGGAGTATCAAGGAGGATCAATGGTTGAGGATTCATGAGAGCCCAAAATATCCCTAATTTCCTAAAAAATAGGTTAGGGATATTTTGAGTTGGAGGGAAGAATTTAAATTTGAATTGGGAATATTCTCTCTTTGAAAAGGGAATATTATTTGTGCAAGTTGGAGAGTTGGAGGAAATTTAGCCAATTAAACAATTATAAAAATTATTTAATTGTGAGGATGAGGGGAATTAAGATTTTTAATTAAATAATTGGGAAATATTTAATCAAGATGGGAAATTAATGAGAAAATGATGAATTAATCAAATAATCTTAATTATTCAATTAATAGGAAAATAAAGTGAATTTAACTAAATAATTGGAAATTATTTAATTAAATGGAGGAAATATGCGATAATAAGGAAAATGATGTTAATGAGAGAAATCGAGATGTGTGATATGCTTAGGAAAATTTTATGTGTCTACAGATATATGATTAATATCCATAAATTCATTGGGATATAGGAAAAACTGACTTTAAAAGAGTCAATGATGCCTTCAACATGCTGACTGTAAGAGAGTTGGAAGGACATTTTGGATTAACAGTTTCACTTGAGGTTTTTCAACTGATCACAAAATATGGTAGCTTGTTGATCCAATTACCTAATATCACATATATTAAGCTTTGTATATTTGATGACGCCCCTTACAATTTGCTTAGGTATGAAAATGATTATTTCATTTTCATTAACATATGCTGAAAAATGGAATCAGTCAACAAAAGATGCAAAGACAAGAAGAAAGCAGGGTATGATTTCATTGTAAGCATAAGTTATCATACTTGCAAGTCTTATATTGATGCATAAAATGTATAAAGGTTGGTGACAAGTATAAGAATCTATTCTTATACAACCATGTTGTCCTTTGATATAAAAAATTATGTGAGGGATAATTGATAACTTCCTCATAATCATGTCCAACATATAGAGGATTTTTGGGAGGATTTTGTGGATGATTTTTAGGTTAGAATAAGAAACTGGATCATTGACAAGGAAGCAAGTCAAGGATTTTGATTTTCTTTGAAATCTTGAGAATATAGAGGATGATGGTTCAAACCTAATAGACCCTATATTCACTTATCCTATTCAATGCAACCTCTCCAACCAATTGATTATACATAAAAAAAAAAGTGACAAAATAAGAGAGAGGGCTACTCATATCTTTCTAAGAAAAAAAATGAGTATAAGATCCAAGGTCTTTGAAAATAATGCTACCAAACCCCTCCCAAAGAAGATACATCAAAGCAAAAGGTAGGTGCCTCTTCTTCCTCAATTTTAGTTGTCATAATTTTATATGCCACTAGGTCTAAATTTGTTGTAGTAGGAGGTGGTGGAGATGATGTTCCAAAGAAAGGAGTTTATTTTTATAAAACTTGTGAAGAGGAAAGCTAGGTACCAAATAAGAAGCTACAAATTACAAGGCATTCCCTATATAGCAAAGTAGATACTTCTCAAGATCACACTCAAGAACAACCACAAGTAATCCATATTCCTTCCTCAGATCTTCCTTCCCCTCCATAAAATCCTCCTTATCCTTCACAACATCCTTCTCCCCCATGAAAATCTTCTCCTCATACTCGTAATCCTCCTCCATATACTCCATCGTCTAATACCAATACTGATTTAATTCCCATAACCTTTTTGCCCCTTTGACCTTAAAAGCTCAAATAGTTTCATCGTCCTACCCATGGCTCAAAGAGGTCATATAGAAAAAGAGGAAGCATTCTCAAGCAGATGATCCCAATTGTGATGCATTAGCTAAATTTTAAAGAGCTAATACTCAACCAAGGAAGGTTCACACAAATTCTCAGTCGATGTTTGGATCCTATGGTAATCAATTTGTGGAAATAGTTGAACCCATAGTGGTAAAAATAAGAAACACATTATAGAGAATGATTTCAATATTATCAAGGTTGAGCTAGGGCCATCTAAACATGAAGGATATATTCACAATGCTCAAGTATTACTTTCAAATTTGATTGGAAGGGTGGAGAAATAAAGATAAGCTAAAGAGTTCAACTAGAAGAATAGTGATAGGCCAAAACTGGGATAGATAATGAGAAAGATTTAATTGTAACATGCCCATTGTTCTACCCAATAATTTTTCTATGTTTTACCCACAAGTGAATAGTTTATGCTTCAAACATAATGAGCAATAAAAAAATTATTTTCTATTCAATAATAAATGCATCATTGAAACATAACTTTATCCAAACTTTTCCATTGCATAATCAAAGAATAATTTCAATAATATAAGTATGATTTCACTTTACAGAAATATATTCAAGATAACGCTTCATGTTTACAATTTTCATATAGATGGACACATGACTACATACATAGCTTCTACAAGCTGACATGAACTAGAAATACAGACTAATACCAATGTCCCAACATTGGTGCATACATTCTAGATGTCCCCTTTCCTTGGTGCATAACTCTCAATTCTTGAATCAGAAATACCATTGGTCCAGAATGTCCTCCTTCCAAATATTTTCCGTCAACTGCATGAGAAGAAGCATCACTCAAGCGATTTTTTTCCAACCATGGACTTACTACGATCCCCTGCACATCTACCAAATTTGGTAAGATGGCCCTCCCTTCAACAAAGAGATTGGTCTGGTAACCTCATCCTTCAAAGAGCCTTTCCTGAGCATAGTGATGTGTCCTACATATCTAGAGCTACCATAATGTATACTTCTACATGTATGATTACCTTAGCCTAGAATGTAAATTGGATCACACAGTAAACTGATAGTGTAGACAGTGGCTACCTACACTGCTTTGGCCAAAGATTCATCACCCAGTAATTTTGAGTGAGGTCATATCTTCACCACATTTAATTGCTCAATTTCTATTGACCATTAGTAATCTATTTGAAAGCTATCCCCTTTCTCATGGATTATCCTAACCCTAGGAATAACCTTCCCATTAACTCATCTAAATGATATTGCTTCTAAGTATCTCAAAGAAATTCTATCTTACCAATTAACCATATGAATAAACATAATATCTCAACATTAAATGATTCTATTTCAAAAGTACAATCTCAACAATAAAATTCTTCATTCAAGGGTGTGATCTCAACAATAAATGACTTCAATCAAAAGTATAATCTTCAATAATAAATGAATTCAATAAAAGATAAAATCAACAATCAAATGATCAATCCAATTATATAGGTTAGTCCCAACCTTTGTGCTTTAATCAATAATCAAGTAAACATCCCATCCAAGTAGGTTATTCTCAAACTAGGGTTTAAATCAAAGTAAAGTAACGATCAAGTGATCAACCAAGTATAGATTATCATATGGTTTGCATTATGTCACCTCCTATGACGATGATATGTCTAGAATAGACAAACTACTTATAGTGTTGACGACTACGTAAAGTATCAATACTTCGTGTTCATACAAATTCCCTTATATAAGGTACATACATATCTATATAAATATATGCCAAAATAAAAGGTTTCATCAACATAATAACAACCATGAAACATGCAAGCATAAAAAAGCATCTCAACATACTCAAAACCATTTCTTTCCAACTTAGAAATCATAACTATTTAACCTTTCTAATATAGTAATAAAAACTATTTAACCTTTCCAACATAAATGAAAAAGGTATAGAAACTAGCATGCTTGTATAAAATCTTCAATTGATTAAACTCCCTTCCTAGCTTAATTCCTCAAGCCCACTTGATAATCCCTCCAAGATCAACTTAATTTCCATTCTAACCTCTCAACAAAACCAATGTAAAACAAGAAAACAACTCTTTAACTCACAAAATCTCAACTCGTTTTGTACAAAAATTGCAGCAGAATAACACAAGGAAATCATATTGATAAGTGTAGCAATTGGTAGAATGAGCACCTCTATTTAGACTAAATTGTGAGCAACCAAAGGCTACAAACAAGTTAATATTTTGCCACCTTTCTATCCTTATGCAACAACTCACCAAGCTAATTCACAAGTTTGCAACACATAACAATCCTCATCATTTAAATGGTTGGGTCGACTTGTTATAAGGGACATCAAGAATCATTTACTGAGTCAAATGAACAACAAGCTCACAAAAAAGTTTCCTAATTCAAATTCCTTCACATAATGCTGCCAAGTTTAATCTTGACTGAGTCTAAGGCTATTATCAAACTTCATACACATTTTGTAGACTTCATTTATATCCCAAACAATTTCAATTCGACACTGCATTCATAAGTTGGCATCTCATGCTAACAGCGCGGGTGGATGGTTTCCTTATTATTTTAGAATTGCATTATCTTCTCATGGAAACATATAAAACAACTTACGAACTCATATGTGCTTTCTAAAATTTGTTTGACTTGGTCTACTATTACTTTATGCATTGGATACTTTGTTTCCAAAGGTTGCGCCTTGTATTCTCATACGCGCCTTATTCATTCAAGCACTAGAATTATTCTATTTTCTACTCATAATTCATTGTCTCATCCATAAATGTGTTTAGTTACAACCTATAAGCTTGGATTGCATTCTCACTCAAACACTATTCTATTTGATGCCTATAATTCATTGTCTCATCCATAAATGTGTTTAGTTCATAGCCTATAAGCTTGGTTTGCATTCTCACTCAAACACTATAATCATTGTGCTACCCTTGATTGCATACAATCAACGCTTTATGCTCATCTACTAAGATAATATCAATGCACTATGTTGAATATAATGTGATGTATTAAATACAATGCGCTTATGAAAGCATATCACACATCATATATAATATAGTTAAAGCTCCACTCAAGCACTATAATATAATGGTGATGCTTATGCATTATGAAATGTATTAAATATTATATAATATATTATAGTGTTCTCATATATATATGTGTGTATTCATAAAATCGTTCTTCAGTAATTAAATGTATTTACCATTATATATATATGTGTTTCATCAATATATATTATGCATTAATATCTTTTAATATGACGAATATATATATATATAATATATATTATGCATTAATATCTTTTAATATGACGAATATATATATATATTTGTACTTATATTAAGTATGTACATATACATATGTGATGATCGATTGTTCATATCGACAATACTTATATGCACACATATTTAATATATGAAGTCACACACATATAAGGACCCAAGCACAATCACTCAAATATCACAACTCATCAAAAGGCATTTTTCATCATAACTCAAATGTCAAAACTATCACAGGGAAGTCATAAACAATAACCCTACCATTCTGTAACCCAAAGGAAATCAAAGACCAATACCAAAGCCAACAAAGATGACCATGCAATCTTTCCAATTTATCCTAGACTTCAACTAAGGGTTTACTTACTAAATCCTAACTGACTTGACTCTTCTAAACCAATCTAGGACGTGAGTGTGTGAATGCTCAGTTAGACTCATAAAGGGTTACCAGACCGCTCTCTTGAGTGATACTCCCTCTCTCTTCCAGAGGTTTGAATATGTTCCTACATTCAGCGTAGTACATCATAACAATACTTATCCATTCACATAAAATATATTTGCATCATCCAAGCATTAAAGCATTCATATCGCAATACATATTTATACATCGCATTTCCATTAGTATTAAAACATAAGATCATAACTTCAAAAAATGATAACATCTTAATGTATATTCAATATTTCATTCTCCTACTGAACATATTAAATTTCTAATAAACATTTATCATCTTATTTACTTACAAGGTAAAAGTAATCCGGTAACTAAGAGACAGGGTGTAACATTGAAATAATTCATAACTAAATTCATTTTGGTATAAGTGTTAATCCAAGGGTGTAAAATTGTGAAAGGTGTCATGACTATATGCACAAGGGCTAGGTCATGAGGTGAGTGTTGATAAAATCAAAGCTACTACAAAAACTTTGTTACAAAAGTTTTAAAATCAAACTCAACATGTAAATGTAAAGAACTCAATAATTAACCATATTGAAAATAATGAAAATAAAACCACATCTCTTACTCACACATTTTAATGTGAAAACCAAACCATGAAAAAGAAAACACACATAAAATAAAAATGGCATTACCATGTTTCATCGGAAGGGGCCCTCCTCTTCTTCCATGCAATGGCTAGTCTACTACAAAATACTCCTCAACTTATAAACTACATATATTTATTTATTTTTCTAAAATAAATTAGATATCTTTCACTCTTACATAAACAACTCCCACACTTATTCAAGTTGCTACATATATGCTATCTTTCACAAACTATTATCTCACTTCTTTCTGCTATTACATTGTTGTATTAATCTTCAAATTCCATGTTGCCTTACATTTTCTCACACCACCCTTGCACACTTACATTTCTACGCTATTCCCTATATCCCTCGCATGCCCATTACATTGTATTTATATAATACATAAGACATGTAACTTATTTAACAAATCTATATTCACAAATCTCCTCTCTTTTATGATTTGTAATCTCACAAATTAAAGGGAGTTGTTTTATTTATTATTAACCAATCACCCTAAAATAGAGGAGCTATTTTAGCTTGTGGTTACAATAATAAAATAGAGTATTATTTTTGGAGTGAGGCCACTCTCCTCCATAGAATATAAACTAAAGATTAATCAATTATAACAAAATAACCAAATTATTTCATGAGCAAATAATTTTATAGTTAGAATTAATTTGTTAGTAAGTGCACTGACAGGTGACAAGAAATATGTGTTCTCCACTTTCAAGAGCATGTTGCAGGATTTATTTCTTAACATAATGGAAGCAAATATTAGTAAATACAATTAAATATTATTATTCGCGTATTTTATCTAAAAACTAAATTAAATATTATTTATATATATTTAATTATATGCAGCATAAAAGTGATAAAATGATATGTATGATATGAAAATGGAATATGAGAATGGGTATGAAGACATATGAAAAAGGCTAAAATATGACATAAAATGGAATATGAATGACTCTCATCAAATAGGTGAGATATCTTACTACTTATATCATATCTATCATTGATACATTTGCATGGTCACTTGATGCTTTTCCATTGACCTCATCCAATATACCTCTTGATAAGATAAGTTCAAAAATTATAAAAAATATCAAAATAAGTATCAAACTTATGGGAGAGTAACAAAAGCTTGGGAAGAAAAGGTTACTCTTGATTATTTTTTATATATTTAAGAATTCATGAAGTTATATCAATAATTTAAAGTAAAAAAGGTAGAGATATATGTTGAGTGTTAGGCTAAAATAAGGGAATATGGCATTTATACCTTGTTTTTGAAAGAGGTTTAAGAAATTACTAAAATAAATGTAAATATTTTGGTCAATGAACAAGTTTTTAGTAATCCAAAGGAAAATGATTCCCCTATCTTGTTGACAAGCATCAAATGGAAGAAAATGATTTTGAGACAATCTATTGCAGAGTTCAAAAGATTGATGAAGGTCTGTGATTCTATACTAGGTGACAATAAATTTAATTTTTTGTCTTTGGATGTCGATATTCTAAAGGATGACTAAGCTAGTTTGGTCGATGTTTCTACTATTAAAAAATCCTTCAAAGGTATGATGTTAGAGATAATATGCAATAAAGATACTTTTGATTGTAATGTAATTAAAAAATTGAGACCCATCTTGACACATCTAATCACTTTCAAGAAAGAAGTTTCTAATCTGCATGAAAAAATGAATGAAATTAATGAAGATATGCTAACATGGAAATCCAATTTGAGTAGCATGTCAATTCCAAATGGCAAAGCCTAACCAACTATTTTGGAAAAGTTCAAGGAATACAAAGAAAAATTTGTTGCTACTCAGGCCAACGTTTAGGATAAGGACAAGGACAACACCCCTAGTTAGAAAAACGATAAAGGCCTGATATCATAACACTTGGTTACTTTTTACCTTTGATATTGCAAAGTAACTTATCTTACTATTTTGTAATAAAGTAAAATGAACTTTATTCAAAGAAAGCAAAAATATGAATAAAGTTTATTTTTAATATTTCTTATCAAGAGATAATTAAAACTCAAGAAACACTTACAATTGTAAAGCTATAAAAAGATATATGAAAGAAGAAAAGAGGATTTTTAGGCATTCTATTATTAGTTTTCTATTTTTTGTGTGAGTTTTCTCTTTTGTGTCTACCATTCATTGTGAAATATTTCTACGAGAAATTTGTAAAGACTAGAAAAGAAGATTTTGGGATTTGTAATTTTGAATATACAAATCTCAAGAACTTTGGGTTTGTGATTTTGTTGTTGTGAATTTTTTTATGTTAATTTTTTAGCATAATTTGAATAATTCATTCATGAATGTTATGTGAGGTATTATTAGTTTAATTTCAATCTTGAAATTATTCTTCATTCGAGTATTCTTATTCTTTTTTTTTTGGTCGGTAACATAATTGATTTTATTAATAAAAAAGAATAGGATTCCATCACCAAATGCATAAAAAAATCCATGTAAAGCCACCCAAGTACCAGTGAAACCTCAAAAAACATCCCTAATCCTAAACAACCTACAAGGACATATATCTCCCACAAATTCAAAAAATCTTCCCTACAATTGCCAACAACTAAACTAGCAACCCCTACAAAGCCAAGAAATGGTTAACAACTCACAACCCCAAAGACCTTGTATCAGGTCAAAGGAGAGACACCTTTTTTGCTCCTCATTTAGTCTATGATTAGAGGACCATTGCAAAATATTTCTTCTTTTCATTCTTTTCCTTCTTCCCCTGAACTATTTGCCAACCATCCCTTACCCTTGTAGCTTCTATCTGCCAATCTAGAAAGTCATTGTGCGAACACAACCCAACATCACATCCTTTACTATTAATTTGCAGACCTTGCCTGACTTCCAACTGAACCTCTACCACTTTCTCCAATGATCTTACCGTCCCTTTTTACTCCCTACACTCAGGAGTTGTAGCTCCATTGTTCCAGTTTAACTCCTTAACCTTTCCTTTAGGAACAACCTTGTCGTTGTTCCTTGACTGGTTTCCATTTTGCATGGAGATTGTATTGTTTAATCACAGGTCTTCCTTTCCAATCTAACCCTCTAGTGTCTTCTCTTCTTTCATCTAAGCTCCAAAAACTCGACCCTCCTCCCCGCTGCCTTTCAACTGCAGAGCCTCTTGTTCCACCAGCTGCTTCTCCACTGTGTAATGTTGTGAAGTCACACCTTTCCACCATGAGGTAGCTTTTTTCTTTTTCCATCTTTTATCATATTTCGTCGCCACATGTCTAGTCTAGAAGCATGTTCTACATCTAAACAAAACCCCTTCATAGTCGAGTGGCTGCACCCAACAACCTTTCAATGTTTTAAGTTGAATCTCCTCTGAGGGTACCTTGGATACATCCATTTCAACCAAAATTCAGGCATAAGTCGAATGGAGAAGATTTGAAGAGCCCTCATCCACCATTAAAAAGCTTCCTAATGCATTCCCTACAGCTTCCAGGTAGGACTCAAACCAGAATTGGAGAGGGAGATTAGGAATCCTTACCCAAATAGGAGCCTTCTCAAAAATTTCACTAGATGAGTTAAAGGCTAGATGCCATGGTTTAAGCATCAAAGTATGTTTTTCATCCCATTCCCAGTGATAATTGTACAAAACCTTCTTTCTATCCTGCTCTTTTTCAAACACAACAATAAAAAAACCTTTTTCCATTGGATAAATTTGAACATACCCTTCTAGAATAGGTTTCCAATCAGAAGAAATCCACTGGTGCAGCTCAATCAGGCTTGGCCAGAAACCCTTGAATCTACCAATTAGGCCCAAACCAGAAAATACTCTTTCGTTAAAAGACACTTCTTGCTCCAGCTCTTCATCGAGTACCATTGTGATTGATTTAGAAGAGGGAAGGGAAGCCGAATCCCCAAACACTTCCCCCAAAAGCTTCCCAGACGGGTGCTTCCCTATTTGAACATGCTCTGCAATGTCGATCCCACTCACAGGCGATTTCAACCTCTCCCCAAAGAAAACCACACCTGGTTGAGCTCCTTTTTGGACCCCTTGTTTCGCCCGACCGTCATCATTTGGAGCAGGGTCAATGACATTTTGGCCTAGGTCCTTCCCAGCTTGGAAGATTTGGCTATCCCGACCTTCCTTCTTACTGATATAGTCACCATCATGTTGAAGACCACCATTTTTTCTCCAACGAGTCGAGGCCAAAGGGTTAGAGTTGATCAAAACCCTAGCATTGCCTGCCTCTTGTAGTCGACCGTTGGCGTCCATGATGAGTCTTATTGGTTTTATGAGTATTCTTATTCTTAAGTATAAGGAATATTTAGTGATTATCTTCTTATAATTTTTCATCCTTTGCATGTAGTTATATCTGCCATGATAATTTATTCTAATGCTCTATGTATTTTTCTTTCTTTCATTAGTTAGATAATTTACCTTTCCCAATTTTGGTGAAAAATATACCTAGAATTTTTTATAATTTATTACACGAGGGAGCTACTCCTCTCTAAAGCAAATGATTTTTTTTCATTTATAACAACTTATTGAACCATTGGAACACTTTTCATTGCTCAGGGTGAGCTACATTGAAAACTTGCAACGAAAAAATTGTATACCAACACTTATCAAATGTTTTTCCATCTTTCCTTTACAACTCCTAATAAGGTGCTCACTCTCATTGTACTAGTGTTAAAACCCCACCATTTCAACTTGTTTCCTTATCATATGAGTAAAACCTTATAGATCATATATGCTCTTGTTTTCATTACTCCATATTATACTTGTATATGATATCCCTAATTCTATCATATCCCTTCTTAACCAATATAGTGAAATCTAAAGATTTGGCCTAAGGGGGAGTATGCATTTCCTCTCATGGCTCTTAATTTTTTTTATAATGATCATTATTAACTTTCTAAAATGGTTTTGAAAATGTAATTATTGATGGAACCCAAATTGGTGGTTTGTAAGTAGGGAACTAGAGCCAAATGCTCTAATACTAATGCATCCTTTGTGTAAAATTTATAAGGCATGAAAATAAATCCAAATGCTCTAATAACATTATATCCTTCAAGTAAAAACCAATCTCCCAAATTATGATCTTAAATTAGGGCTTTTTCGAACCCTAGAGGCTAAAAAATAACTCAAAAAAATCTTATTGTAACTCTAGCCTATTAAACCCCAATTTTCTCAATATTGGTATGATGAACGAATCCTCAAAAAATTAATAGTGAGAACCAAGATTATGTATATCCAAATGAGGAGTCCAAAAATACATAGGATTTAACATCCCCTTAGAAATATTTCAAGAAGATAATTGTACATCTTACTACCCCAATCTCCTATTAACAAAATATAACAACAAAGCATACCATCTAAGGTATTTCTCTCTCCCCTATTTATTCACATTCTTTAGACTTTCATGCAAATGTTTAGCTAAGAAACTCTCATATCCATAGATATTATCTATGTGTAGGCTCTAAATGTGTGATGCAAAGACTAATGACTCTTAGAAATCATATCTTACAAATCAACCCTTATAACTTGGCACATAAATTGGTATGTGTTTTGGAAATAATGGGTAGATGATTGCGTGTCGATGGCCTAATTTTCACATTAGGGATTGGCTCAATTTTTCTCCCTCTCCCTTGTCCACTAAGATTGTTATATTCATACCCAGTTTCTTCATATCCAAAGGGGCCTTAGCATTAGGGTTCAAAAGGAAGACATTTTAAAACAATTCCTTATTTATTATGAATAACTACCACCCTTTGCATCATATACAATGTGATTTCTATGGTTGTACATTTTGATTATCCATTTATAGGTTAATAAAACAATTGGTGACAACTATTTTGCCTAATTCAAATCTCCAAGCATTACATATTGGGATTTAAACACATGATTTTTTGAAAAAATAAATAAATAGCTCTCTCCCACTCTCGAAAGTAATAAGGTCATGAATTTTAACCATACAAATATCAAAATCATTTTTCTTGTGGAATTCTTTAAAGTCTTCATGACTCAAGGGAGCAGCTTAGTTAAATTTTGTGTGGATTTGTGTATGGCACTTATTAGTATACCATGGCACATAGAGCTGCTTTAGAATTAGGATGCACCTTAGAACATCTCAAAGTATGTGGGACCACTTGTTACTTGGAAAAGAAATATAGGTCCACAAAAATAAAACTAACGCTAGGCATATGCTATATGGTGAAACAATTAATGACTATTCGATTGTGTCAAGTTGATCTGGCACCATTATAAACTTAGTGCAAGAATACAAACCCAAAATCAAGCAATAAGAAACTGCCACATTTCCAATAATAGTTGGTAGCAAGGAGAGATGCCTCAATCAACTAGAAGAGTACCCTTAAGTGTGAAACCAATACCAAGGAGAGATGTCTCAATCAACTAGAAGAGTACCCTTAAGTGTGAAACCAACTTATACCAATTTTACACATGACTTAGAGGACCACAAAGGAACACCTATCAATACTTTATGTGTTGTCTTCTAATTTTATCAATACCCAAGTCCCACCATTCGTAGACGCTTAAAACCAATAAAATAATAACCAATGTCACGTGAGTTAGGAAAAATCCAATTGCACAAACTTTGTGTGATGAAAAATTGAAGCATGGTCTAGTGACATGCACTTGGTTAACCACCTTAAGAAATTTAGTAATCGATGACAATTAATAACGATTTTGATTATAATATGCAATCTTGTTGAACTTAAGGGAGAAAACGATAATATGACCATGGTCCATGACCTATGTAAGGGAGGCCTACATTATCACACCAAGTTATGAAATGCTAAGTAATGTAGAATTAGTGTGCTATCACAATAAGAAAAGGGTAATAGGTTTCATTATTTGTTTTGGCCACATGAGGTGATGAAAACATAGAATTTGACCTCAATATAAGAATTTATAGCCTTGGACTAGTGTAATTCACAAACAACATTTATTCTTAGAATTAAAATTTCTTTTAAGGCAAAACAACAAGGTTAACACAAGGGAACATACAAATCTACAATTTTTTAGATTTTCAACAAAATAAATGACATGCTTCATATTGACAAGCCTATATTCTATATACAAAATAACTAAATAAGTTATGGTGGAGCTAAGAATGATTCTACAAAATCAAGTGGTTGCATAAAGGGAAGAAGCACATAAGATAAAAATTCTCATTAAATAGAAAAGCAATGGAAGAGGTTGCCAAGGACCTAGACCTCTCACCAAAAATAAAAATTTAGCTATGAATTATTCAAGACCAAGAGTTAAGAACAATTTTTAGGGTAGATACTTTGGATATGGATCTTAAAAATGATAGATTCAAACAAAATTTATATGATAAAGTTGTTTCAACAACTCAAAATGCCTACAACATAGCAATCGGACCAAGAAACTACATGAGGAAGAGCCTATGGCCATACTACTGCCATCTCCACTACATACATAAAATAAATCACAACAACCAATCATTTAAAAATAAATATTAATAGAAAGCTAAGAGAATCAGGAAGGAGATGAACAAATGGAGCGAACTAAATAAATGCTAAAAACATCTGACATTGAGACTAGGGATAAAAATAAATAAGGGAAGAAAAATGGAACAACTAAGAAAGGACAAAGAAATAGAGAATAAGACAAAATATACTAAAAAACAAATGGTGACTCCAACAAGACAACCAACTAGTGACCCAATAAGAAAAATTAAGGAATATATGGGTAAAATAAATCAATCAACTCTAGTAGTCACAATGATCCCAAACATATTCCTTAGCACCCTTGTAGGGCCACAAGTGGATTTCACATAAATTTCACCACTCCAAAAGTTAGAGTTGCATGAATCATTTGATAGTGCAAGACAAGATGATAAGGTTGATACAACAACGTCAACCACAAACTAAAGTGAATTCCTTTGCAACCACAATAATACAATGTAAGGAGTGGAACAATGTATACTTAAATGTTATATTAGTGGTTGAGAGAAAGAAAATAAAATAACTAAAAAAATAAATAATTATTGATTATGATGTTGACCCCTCTTTGTTTGACCTTGGCATTGTTTTTGATTAGGCATTGAGTGGTGATTATAAGGTTGGCATTATTAGTATTTTGTTTTTGGCATCGATGTCAAAGCATAAGAAAAGGTTGAAAGGCATACATTATAATGTTTTTATTCGTCATTGAAAAGGCATACCTTGAAGGCTTATCATTGCATTAAGAATGATGTTCACATTATTAAAATTGACAAGGGAATGTTTTCAGGCTCATTATTACACATATTATAATGTTTCACTCATTATTGTGAAGAATGTTCTCGAGCTTGTTTATGAAGCCTGGACAGTGATTAGGGTTCGACATCATCATTGCATTGGTGACTTGACAAAGCTCATGGTGGTGGTATTGTGGCTGCAAAGCATTTTTTTTCAGGGAGTGAGTTTGTGGTTTCAATTTTTCTTTAGGTGTTGTCGACTCCCATATACAGTTTGAATCAAGATCAAATCGATAACATCTTTCATTGAACCATTGTTTATTCGTTTGCTCACTATTGTGTTAGTCGACCTTGCTATGGCATATTCATACATTATTGTGTCATTACTTTCGTTTGCTCACTATTGTGTTAGTCGACCTTGCTAGGGCATATTCATACATTATTGTGTCATTGCTTTATGTTTGCAAATGCAAAGGATTTATATTTATGTTGGGGTTTTTGATATTTGTTGACCTGTGTTTGTCAACCTTAGGTATCCCTATATGCATTATTGTTTATCTCTTTTAAAAAGTTCAAGGGTTTATCCATTATGTCATACATGTGTTTATTGTTCTATGTTTTCACACCCCATTGCTAGGGCATGCCTTGAAAGGGTTACTTTGTTGCAATTTGCATTTGCTAGGGAACGACCATGTCACAAATATGTTGTTGTTTACAAGATGTAAACTAAGGTTTATGTGTTGCTTTGGTGTTATTTTGTGTACCCGATTTTGTGGCACAATGTCGACCATGCTTTAGTTGTCTTAACCTAGCCGATATTGGTATGCATCTTGCATCGGAAGTCTTCGGTGACAGGTATCTTTGTGGTAGTTATTACCATATGGTGGTTCATTCAGTGATGAGGAAGTTTATATTTTATAAATTATTCTCAGACAATATAGTTTGGTTGGTTGATTATCATGTTGATATCACATAGCCATGTTATATGAATCATGTTTACTGTTATATCATGTTGTAAGCATTTGATGAGGAAGTTTGTAATGAGCAATAAGAAGGCACTTTAAGTGTAGATTGTAATTGTTTATACATTTAGATTCTTGAGTCTCCAATGAAAATGAGACAATCAAGAAATGCTTTATAATGAAACAGAGATTTCACTTCGTCTTTTTATTTTTAGAATCATTTTGATGTGAAAAGATTGCTTGCCAGTGAGGCAGTTGCTAATTTGAAATCCCAATGAGCTTGTAGCAACATTAAATGTTAGTGAGGCTGTGTTTTTCCAGTGAGGCAGTTGTGTTTGCCAATGAGGCAATTGTGTTTTCCAATGAGACATTTTTGTAGCCAGTGAGGCATATTGTGTAGCCAGTGAGGCATAAAAAGTAGCCAATGAAGCTCTGTAATCAGGGAAATTTTATTAAGCTAGTGAGGCAATTTTCTCGAGTGGTTTTTCATCCCTATGAGGGTTTTCCACTCATAAAAATTGTGTCATGATATTTTTAGTTTGTGTGATCTGATTATGCTCTTTTTCATTCAAAGTTTGAAGGCTTTACAAGCATGTTATTTTTATTTGATGAATGATCAAATCTGAAATCTAAATTTCATATGTTCAAAATAATTGAAAGAGATTATTTGAATTAAATTAAAAAATTTCATACCACTGATTCACCCCCCCTCTCAGTGGTATCATACTCCAACATATGATATAAATAATTTAGGTTGCATGTAGCAAAATTGAAGGAACATTAAAAAAAATTGGATAGACAAGTCAAGAAGTTGGAAGATTGCTGCAATAATGTTTCAAAACTCTTTTGATATTGTATGAATTGGTTAGAAATCACAATATCACTTAAGGTTTAAATTGATGCATTGGAGACATAAGTTTTGTAACTCCCACAAAATTACAATATCATGACTGATTAAATGGATTGCAATATCACTAGTTGAGAAGCCTCTAATCATAAAATAGTTAATTGACTGAACAAAGAGTAAAATTAATAGCACAAATGAAGGATTTGGAGTTAGAAGTAAACATACCTTTTTTCATTTTTGTCAAGACATCTCCAAGGTATTATGCAAGCAATTCCTTTGTTAACATAGCCAAGTTCTTTGATTTCTGCAAAAAGATCGTATATTGATATTTTAATGTGGATTCAATAAATTCAACATATTGTGTTAACTTGGGAACATTTATTTGAGTAGGTTAAGAAAAATTACAAACATTTTCTACCATAATTAGGGATCTTAAAATATTGTTAATAAATGGAGACATTGGAATCCATTTTTTAATGGAGATGGGTTGTATTGAGTAGAAGACAATAGATTATGTCCTAGGAGGATGTTGGTAGACAAGGAATTGGAAGCATAACAAATCAAGTTATAGTCACCAAAAGGAAACTACAAACACATTTGATAATGTGTAGTACCTTTTGAAGGATGATAAATCATGGAGATATAAATGAAACTCTACTTATCTAGAGGCTATACGAGTAACCAAATATACAACAAGGTGGAGAGATAGAGAGAAAAGGACATAGAAGAATAGGATAAAATATATAATAAACTCGATATAAGCAAAATCATCACCCAAACATATATTTTTGTTTGTATGTATGCATGTGTATATATATATGTGTGTGTGTACACTTACATATATACATACATACATCTACATATATATACACAAATATATTTGCATATATATGTATATTTATATAGATATATATACATATTCCTATATACATGTATGTATGTATATGTATACATACATACATGTATATAGGAATATGTATATATACATATATATGCATATGTATGAGTATATAGGATTATTCTTATATATATGTATGTATGCATATATATACATGTATATAGAAATATGCATATGTACATATTCACATATATGTATCTATGTTATTGGCAAGTTGTGGGATGAGGGTCCACTCCCTTAAGTAAAAAATGTAATAAACACAAAAGAGAGGTTCAAACCTGATAATCAGGGAGCCAAGAGAGAAAATGTCAAAAAGGACAAAGAGCCAACCTACGGCTGAAAAGATAATCTCTAACAAAATGTCTAACCAATCATACATCATGTGAAAAGATTCATTACTGTGGTTAGTTGTGGCAACAACATCATTTTTTAGACTTTTCTTTTTGTTAGAAATTTGAAATAGATTGAATAACCAAGATCTTCTATGAGAGAGATAAGCTATAAAACTATAAATGAAATAACACAATTACAAAAACGAGATTCCAAGAGATGTGCAAATGTAAAGATGACAATATTGTATTAGGAGCTCAAAGCAAATTCGTAGAATAATGACTACATACATCAAGGTGCATGTATGTCAAACTATGCAACAATGCTAGAATATGCAAGAGTATGTATGAAAATACAAGCTAGGTAGTGAGTTTATATAGAAATAAGGAGATGATTGTCATGCCCATAATTTTCACTAGAAAAACCCACCATTTTTTTTATTTTTTTAAAACCATCATTATGAGATAACCTATTTAAGCATTGATGGATTAAAAATACAACATTTATACCAAACCACTCAGTCGTATATTTATATGCATATTAAAGGAGTGTATAAAATAGTCCATAAAATAATAAGATGTTACCATGATTAATTAAGAATAATCTTTCCTTGAGAAATTTTGAACAAAATTAAGTACAAGGTTGTCGTTATGCCTTAACCCATGATTGCAATTTTAATCAATGACAACCACCTCATTGTTAAAAGTCAATTTTCAAATAAAATTATTAGTTAATTGACTACAATCTTTAATAGTATAATTATTGTTCAAACAACCCCACAATAATATTACTATTTCTCAAGTCAAAATTTAACCTTCCACAATTGTAAGATTTCCTCTTGGCAAAATTAATGTTAATATTATATTGACTTCCACTTGACATCCAACTCCACTCTAAGCATAAGTGTTATTAATCTATCTAAGATTAACCGTTGTTTGAAATTATTATTATTATAACCCTAATGATATGAATGCCATTTTTGTCGAGGTAATAATGATGTATTAATTTAATATCCATATTAATGTTAATACAAGTTTGACCCAAAAGAAATTCATGAAATTTATCTAAATAAATTTTATTGATGAGAAAACATTTTATCATATGCTATAATTTAATTCTCTCAATATATTTTTATAAAAGAAAAAAAAAAAGAAAAAAAAAATTAAATTAATGTAAATAAAATAACATAAAATAAATAAAATAAATAAATATCACAATTAAAATTTTATTATATATAATCACTACATTTAAATTAACTAACTTATAAACATCATACTTAATTTTAAAATAAATAAATATATATTCATTCTTTCTCTTTAAAAAAAAAGGAAACTGGACTTTTTAAAGGATTTCCCTAAATATGATAGTATACATATTACTTCAAGAAATAGATTTCTTTTTTTTTTAAATATTAAGATTAAAGAATAGCAAAAATAAATAAATATATATTCATTCTTTTATACACATCATATTATTTACCCTTAAAGGAAGGGAAGAGGAACGAATGGAAGCCTATTCATTTTCTAAACCTGCCTTGATTTTAAAAGATCTACCAAACTATGCAAGATAATAAAAAGTGCTCTAAGAGATATAATGAGATGGAAATATGGGAAGAGAACATCAATTACGTGAGGTGCAGCATTATTTCATGACTTATATTAATTTAACACTTTTAGCCAGGCTACTCCCACCTCATTATATATAATATTTGTCTACTAACTCGTGACTCTAGATTTACAGGTTTATAATATCTAACAGTTATTTATATAATGTCTAATAGTTGTGATTTGACTACCCATAATTAAACAAAATGTATGTTTTTGATCTAAAAAGCAACCAATCGTGTGATACCACATCAGCACTCAACTACTCATGATGTAATGCACGAGTATTGGTCTCACTATTTTTTGGGGCCTTTTTGAACACTTCGACAAAAAAACATGCTGATGTGGCATCATATTTGATGATGTGGCCCTGAAACCTTAGTTATAAGCAGAGAACTTGCCAAGTAAGCTGATGTAAAAAAATTGGTAGTGATTTGAAATTTTGACGTAGATAATTAGAAGCGCGAAGTTAGGGTGCACGACTACTGGGCTCTCTCCCCAGAACACAAAGTTAACATGAGGCACTCGAAAAAGACTTAAAAATATATTTTCTTTGCTCCAATTTTTTTTTCCTCTGGTTCTGAGTGCCGCCATGAAACTTCCTTAGCAAATGCAGGCTGCTGTTAGAGCTCCCTCGACAGAGTGGGATGGAGTGATCAGAGATGCAGGTATAAACTCCATTGTGCAGATCACGCTGTAGTTCTTGTATTTTTTCGTATTATTAAATTTTTTTAACTTAACCCTTTATGATGCTTCCTGGCCTTTAAGCCACGGCTGCCAGAACACATTTGCAGGTTAAAGCAAGCATGAGCAAGCCAGATTCGTTTGTTTTGGGGGTGGAATTTTCAGAATGAAAAATCTGTCTCAGAGCTACCAAAGAGACTATAGCTATGAGCAAGTGACTATTGCTTCTTTAAGGTTACCGTAAATGCAATCCACAGGCATGAAACTACATTTGTATTGCCAATGATGTAGAATCTATAGGATTGAGAACAATCCCTGCTATCTTGTGAGACTGAGAAGATACTACACACATAGAGCATTCTAGGTCCCCAGTTGTTCGGTGTATATATAAATATATTGGCAAAACCATCGACTCCAATAAAGCTGAAGAAGCCGGATGAGATGTCACCTCAGATGAAATAGCAGTATTATACATTTAGGAAGATAAACTCTATTCCATTGGTATTCTGTTGGTGTAAAATCTAATGTATGGTGCTTAACTCGTAAAAGAACTGTGTAGCATATCAGAATATCGATATTAATGCTAAATTAGGAGTGATTTCCATGTTGGTAATTCAGGATTAGTGACTTAGACTGAGGTTAATGCTAGTACCAATTGGTATTAATATACCTGTCAATCGATGTCCTTTTTAAATACTTGACCATTCTTGAAATTTATTGTGATGTTTGATGTGCAGCATCCATGGACGCCTCAGTACTACAATTTCGGAGGTGTCAGAAATCATATATGTGTAACTTACTAAAATTAATGCACAGACATGTACTTACGAAAGTGGTCGCTCAACTGTAAGTAGAGCACAACATACGAAGGGAGGTGCCACAGAGATCGGCTTGGGAAGCACGTTTCACTACCGATGATTTGACTAAAAGAGGAGAGAACCCCAGTCTACTATCAACATCATTTATCACATTTATTAGTGATGTATTATTGCAAAACAAGTCATTCGTCCATACATCCAAGAACCATGCAGAAGATTAGGCGAGTCATTAATGATTCCAGGCAGGCATCGTGTGGAAGAGGTTTGGCTAGAGTTATCCTAATCTAGGCGGCCACCTACCAATGCCTATTACACCATAGTCTACTTATCTTTCACTCCGCAAAACTTCAAATGACCAATCTCTGCTTCAATTCTCTCTATGCAGGTAACAAGTCCATCTGTGGCAGATGCTAGCTTTCTGGTCAAGATCTATAACAGAAGGGCTGACATGGAAGAGAACTTGAAAATGGTTAAAGTTTCGATGCTTGGTCCCATAGACTGATGGTCTCGTGGACGTCATTAAAAACCATTCATTCATTCGTTCAAATCTTAGCACAGTTCAGGGACCAGTGAGGACGTGCAAAGGCAACAGATAGAATGAGTATAGTAAAATAAAGCATTTAATATTTATGTAAATATACATATTTCACAATTGTTGCAATTAAAATGTTTCCCTTTCTTTTCTTTTGTTTTTTTATAAAATAGAATCAATGCTTCCAACAAGTATTATTATTATTATTATGGATTGGCAAACATACCTATATATATTTAATATGAAATGTAAATTGATTTGATTTTGAGAAATCTTGAAATTTAGATAAAAACATAAATGATCTCTCTTTTTTTTTTCAACTCAATGAGAGCTTTTCTTTCATTCTAGATAATCTATTTCTCTTCTTAGGTGAAAATCTTTTTTCATTCCACACATAAGGAATTACAACACTTTTCTTTAACTTGTAAGGCTACAAAGAAATGCTTGTCACATAAAGAACTTGTTTGAACAATAAAAATGAAAATGCAATTATATTTACATAATATTCCCTTCAAATACCAACAAAAAATCCCTCTTTATTTCAACCTTTTTTTTAAATGCAAGATCAAGGTGTAATTTCTCTTCTCAATACTACAAAACACCATTTCCTTATTTAAACTCTTCTCATTACAACAATACATAGAGGTGAAATTAGCAACAAATTGAAGCATTTAAGGGCTTGATCTTTTTATTTCTAAAAAATTAAACTCATCTTTTTAAACTTACGGTATTACCACAATATTTGAGAAAATAAATGACTTACGTACCTATGAACTAGTTCTTGCTCTCCACCCTACCGCAATGGTGTCATGGAGCCTCGTGGGCTCTAGCCATACCCCCGAGCAAGGATTTATTTTAGCTCCACAATGATAAATGGAGTATTTTCTCATCTTTACAAAGGGATAAACTAACATAGCACAATTTTCATGCATCTAGGCTTTCTACTCTCTATTTTCAGCCATGATCCATACACTATGTCACCTTCTTACAACCAATAAACCAGGGTTTTAACTAGGAAGAACTTATCTCTTTTCTTGTAGGTGAAGGGAATGATCTATTTCCTTCAGCTTTCCTCTCCAAGCCAAGCCATCTTGGTCACTATCTTTCCAAAGAGTTGGTCTCCTCTCCCCTTCTAATTATTTCTACCATCTCCACCAAAGTTCTCCAAGAGGAGAAGTGGGTATCACCCTACCCATTCTTCCTCTCCAACTATATAGGAGTTTCAACTTACAACCTTTTGGATGGGGAGGTGTGGAGTGTACCTCCCTTATCAATGAGAGTCTTTTCTCATTAAAGAGGCAACATGCACTTGGACAACTCCAAATCTTTTCACCCCCCATCGTCTCTTGAAAGTTCGTCACTCTTCATTATGAGGACTTTTCAGTAGTCAAATCATGTCCTTGGGACCCTATTGCATGCCCACTTGACCCCTACCACTAAGGTATAGACCCTAGGGGATTAATTTTTGTATCCCAACCAAGTAAATTGACCAACAACCCTCTTTAAAGACCCACTTAAAGATCCATCCGAGTTTCACACTTGGGTAAGGGTTCCCAACCCCTAACCCGCATAATTAAATATTCTCACAAACCAAAATAAATTATACCTTTAATATCAACCTTCACCTCTTAATCTATCAACATATTAAATTTATATCCTCAAGAAGATGTCTTTTGATTTGCTCTCGATCCAGTCCTCCCTTCTCATGCTAACATTGTTGCCTTCCTACACATTACCAACACGATCATAGGTAACATTGTATATCACATTAATCTATTAGCTGAATATTCTAAACTTTAACCATATAATAATCCATTTAAATTTCAATCTGCATTCCATAGTATACTAGTGTATTCCACCTTCATGGTAGTGACAATAGAACATAATGTCAAAATGAAATTACAAGGATTTTTCCAAAAGATCACCTTATTTATCATCCATAATATATCTAATCATCAATTTAAGAAAATCATATCACAAATTAGGTTTAGAATTAATCACATGTGAAACGGGGTCTCATAATGATGGAGGTGACAAATCCAACAAATAGGAATTAACCACCAAAAGCGGATATGGACCACCAAAAGTGGAGATGGCCGCCAAAAGTGGAAAGTGTTCCACTCGTTAAGGAACCTAACATCACATCACTTATCTCCTAGTAATACACTCACTTTATTATCCTAAGAAAGCTTAATAAAAATGTAGGAAAAACCTAGGACTAAGGGAAAATAAATTAACCCAGTGGGAAAATAAGAACCTACACCAACACCCCCCTTTAAGCATAGCTTAGATGGATGTAAAAGATGATGGGTCCCAACAAATAAAGCCATGTTAGGTACCCATGTACATATAAAATTCCCTCCCAAAGAAGAAGAAACTTCATCCCACAAAAAGGAAGTACACACCCTTTAATAGAGAGAGAAATGAAGTGGAAGGACAAAGAAGCCCCCCTGCCCCCAAAGAGATCCAATGGTAGATGCTCAAAGTTGGATGTAAAAGATTGTCTACATTGTCAAACAACATTCCTCCCCTTAGGAAGAAACAAAACCAAAGGTGTATGTGAGATATCTCCCCACTTCTAAAAGGAATGTGTAGGAATAAAACTCAAGATGTATGGAGTCTCTAAACTCGGCTCAAGTATCTCCATGTCGATGTTGAAGGATCCCATAATCAAATCAGGTGTTTTAGCCCACACTGCTGAAAATGAAAACTTAAAATCTCCTAAAGACTAATGTAGAACACCATCTAAAAACTCAAGTATCTCCAAATGATGATCCAAAGTATCCATACTCATATCAAACTGTAAGGAATGATCATGTAGGGAATGAACAAGAGGGTTAAAGTGTTCCCTCACCACAACTGAATAAGAATCAACCTCATAAAAGAGAAGATGAATACAATCAATAGTGTCTCCCAAATATGAAATATGTGTCTCCATAAACAATTCTGAAATTCCCATCAAGAGATCATCACATAAAGTCGAATCTAAAAGATTATATATATCCTATTGCAAGAAGTCATTGGAAGCTTTCGAAGAAGCAACAATAGACTTTGAAGTAGCAATAGATACAAGAAACAAATATTTGTCCTCAAAGAGAAGACGCGTGTCCTCAATAGTGTCATCTACATCCGAAATGAGGGACTCTACAAACAAACAAGAGATTTCTAGTAGAAATTGGTCCCAATGAGCTGAATCTAGAAAATGTAAATGATCCTGCTTCAATGAATCATTGGAGGCTCTCAAAGAAGCATCTTTGGAATTTGAAGCTACAACAGGTACGTGTGATAAGGTATCAATGAATTGAGCATCCACATAAGATGTGTCCACACAAAATGGGTCTTGACATAAGTATCAATATCATCCACTATAGCCTAGTTCTCCAAGGAAACATCACTTTTAGATGAAGATCCAATGTCTCCATACAACTGTTGGATGATGGTCCAAGTAGTGAAAGGGAACTCAGTGTGCTCTACATGATGTAGAATATCCTTGGGAATAGTAAGACATATTAGTCCATATACCATGCCATTATTATTAAACCATGCATTCTTCTAATAATACTCACTTGGCTCAGGAACGAGTCCAAGGAGATAGGGTAGTAGATCTTGCTCAAGGCAATGATTTTTTATCCCTTGTTTCTAGGAAAAATAGTTATCTAAAGTTAGTTTGGTAATAGAAGGATGGAAATAATGTTTAAGAGAGATGCTTAACCCCCCATAAATGGAACTTTATCTTAGTTTATGATTACAAATTATTTATATAATCCCCCAAAGATTGATACAAAAAAACTTTAAGTGAGTGCAAAAAGAGACACCAAGAGACACTCCCCTTTCCATTAGTCTCATAAATCACCCCTCCAAGATATTACAATGTTGGCACTTTATAGTTTAGTGCATTTATAAAGCCTTTTCCAAGATACAGTGCTCAAAAAACCCACAATGGCCAAAATTACAAATTCTGATACAAAGTGACCCTGATACAAAATTAAAAAGATTTATCCCTGTAGTTGTGTGGTGCTCTTCAATACCTTTTCAACACCTATTTGTTTCCAAAAAATGGAGCTCTGGGGTGGAAGTTATGGCTTGAAGAAAAAAGCTACAAACAACTTCAACCTGCAATATCTGGCAAAATATTTAAAAAATATATTTTAATACCTTCGTGGATGGAAATTGCTCATCTCTAGCTTTCCAAGGATATCTCGTTTGCAAAAAATGGACACTGTGGCAAAAAGTTTTGAATTTTTTTTAAAATGGTTGAATTTAGCTTGTAGTGATATGACCATCTAGCAAAAGAAAAATTTGTCAAAAATCAAATTCATCTAAAATAGACAAATTTTATATGAGAATAGGGGTTTTTGGGCCATTCAAGTGTAATGGTAATGTCCGTTTGGGCCGAAAATGATCCTACAAAAAGTTGTTCGCCAAATCTGAGCTTCAAACCGTTATTTGTTATTGTGTCATATGGTGGCCAAATTGAGTGAAACAAAATCCAAATCTAACTTTCTCAAGCCTCCCAAATGCAATGGGACAGTAAAAAATTCTACCACTATAGCTAGAATAGTTGCAATCACTAGATCTCACCAAAAACACACATGTAAATATAGGATTAACAAATCTTCATAATTCCTTTCTAATTCTCTAAATCGTATTGAAACATAAGAGAAGAGCATATAGGAATTTACAAGATCATGCAAAAAACTCCAATCTCTTAATCAAGAATCCAAGTACTCAAAACTCTCAAAATCTAAGCTTTGATTAGAAATATGAAATAAATTGAATAACCAGGATCTCCTATGAGAGAGATAAGTTATAAAACTGTAAATTAAATAACACAATTACAAACTTGAGATTCCAATAGATGTGCAAATTTCAAGATGACAATATTGCATTAGGAGCTCAAAGCAAATTTGCAGAACAATGACTACATGCATCAAGGTGCATGTATGTCAAACTATGCAACAATGCTAGAATACGCAAGAGTATGTATGAAAATATAAGCTAGGTAGTGAGTTTATATAGAACTAAGGAGATGATGGAGGTGGCAAATCCAACCAATAGGAATTAACTACCAAAAGTGTATATGGACCACCAAAAGAGGAGATGGCCACCAAAAGTGGAAAGTGTTCCACCTTTTAAGGAAGGGGACATCACATCATTTATCTCCTAGTAATAAACTCACTTTATTATCCTAAGTAAGCTTAATAAAAGTGTAGGAAAAACCTAGGACTAAGGAAAAATAAATTAACCCACTAGAAAAATAAAAACCTACACCAACATTTTTGCTTCTAGTTAGAAGGGCTTCTATAGTCCACTATGTACCATCATCCAAAGAATCTTTAGCTTCCTTTTTTAGTCTTTTTCCCTCAAATTTCCTTTCTCTTCATTTACCTAGTAAACTAATATTTGATTTCAAAATCTTGCTCGCAATTTGAGTGATGGTGGTAATCATAGTAGATGCTAGTTTATCAACTTCCTCCATGTTATCTTGTTATCCAAAATCTTGATCATTTGAAAAACATTAAGGAGGTCATTCTCAATCTTAAGGAAATCATGATGTTGTGGATCCATAGGATCACACTCAAAATATTTACCGGCCATCAAGGAGAAAAGATCCTCCTTAATAGGTGATCCCACTTGAGTTGAACTATTTCTAGCAACCACATCACAAAAGGAGATCGCTGAGGTGTTATTCAAGAAAATCCCATGATTCTAACCAAACAAATTCAACATCAGGTCTACCAATATTTTGAACCCATTTTTTAGGCTAATTGTTTGGAAGCACAATGTAGACTTGATCAAGCATCAAATAATTTTGTGACCAAATTGGCTGCATTTGAAACAACACCTATCATTGCACAAACCTTAGTAAACCTTTTTGTCTTATATGAGGGATCCTCGTCCAACTTAATAAAATTGTCAATTCAATTAACCAACATCTGAATGAGACCCAAGTCTCTCACGATTAAAGTAAGGTTTTACAGGGATAGCTGGATGATAATGTTATAAATTTTGGTATTGGCAGGATTAAAAAAAGTTCAGTGTCATGAACAAACCTATTTTACCAAAAAACCATCTATCGTTTTCTAAAGCATACTTGTATTCCCGTTCAAAATGAAAGGTAACTAAAAAGAAACAAAAGTCTAAAGATCCGTTGATGGGTCACCAAATTGCTCCAATTCTCTTTCACCATGCTAGAAATCTTCCCCTTGGGAGTGCATCCCAAAGTTCCTAAAAACAAATGACCTGGATCCCACTTTCGTTGAGATTTCATTTATGTAGTCATCAACTAAGTGGAGGTCGTCATCCACTAGTGTGATCATGAAATCCCCTAAAGAAAATGCAATAGAAGAAAGTAGAGATGAGGAATTGAGAGGAGGCTCACGATTGAGGGAGATATTCTCCTCATGCGCTCCGAAGGAAGCATGAGTCCTAGATGGGATTGAATACATCACCATACCACCAAAGTACCCCATGCATGTGAATCCCATGCAATTATCTCTGGGTTAATTTGGCTACATGAATACTTTTCAAGTTGGTTGGTAGCTTTGTTTGCCTCTCTAAATAAATGCATACAGTGGTAATCCACTAAGTTCTCAAGGATAGCCCAAATTAATTTGACGTCATTCTTTAATTTCTAGTTTGAGATATTGTGGCATGTAATGGCATTTATGTAGATGAGCGAATCACCCTCGATGCCAATGTTGGATAGGTTATTTTCTTTGTACAATCTAAGGCTTTCCAAAAGGGCTTGGAACTCTGCTTTATTGTTATTTCCAAGTGAAAACTTATTTGACAAATCTAAAATTATTTTCACTCATTCCTAATAATGCACCTTGTGTCATAAATCTTGAGGTTATATGTATGTGTGTATATATATACATACATGCATATATTTATGTATATGTAAATATATATGTATGTATGTATATGTATGTATATGTATACATGCACACATACATACATATATGTGTATATATGTATATGTAAATATATATGTATATATACATATACATACATATACATACATACATATATATTTACATATACATATATACACATATATGTATGTATGTGTGCATGTATTATATGTATATATGTATTTTTGATTTAAGAATGACTAAGCTATGATTCAAATTATGATCATTTCTAATTTTTAATGTAGATTTTACTAATGACCTAATCTTTTGGGTGTAGGTACATAATACGTTAAAAAGGGCTTGATAACATAAAAAAGTGGGACTATATAGAGGAAGCCTTTTAGATAGTGTTTCCTATGTGGCAGGTTACACACCTTGTTGGTTTACATCATTAGTTATTGTTGTTATTAACTTTGTGGTCTTTTTTTATGAAGGATGTATTTATGTTATGTTGGCGAGGGTCCCTAACCTAATGACTAGACATAAATATTCACCTTGGTCCTAAATTTAAATTAATGTATATATTTTATCTCTACATTTATTATATTATCATCTTGAGTTTGATTTTGTGGGAATGGGTTTTTGAGTTGTCTTTCCTTACAAGTTAATTTACCAACATATTAAGTCCGAATTAATGAAATAACACTATTGGTCTTTTCATTTTCCCCACTGCCATTCTTGAGAGTTCTTACATACATGGAAAGTTTTGGTATTGTTGTTTTGGTGTCATGAGAGATTTTTGTAGATATTTTTGGTGTTATATAAGAGTTTGGTAGTATGTTGCATGAAGAATGCAAGAAGTTGGGTCCACTTTTTGGTCAAAAAGTGGAAGTGTTTTTCTTGAAAATCAAAGTTTGTCACAATTGAACTAAAAATTGGAAGCCCTAACACATAGAATCTTAAAAAATTGTAATAATATGAAATGTAGGATTTTGAGACTAGTTTTCAAACATGTAATTTATTCTAATACCTAGATGACACAAATTAATTTCGTATAGGTCTGTATAAAAACCACTTTTTAAAAGTTATATTTTAAGGACCATAACATGCATGTGTATGACCAACATAATTTGACCTAAATAAAAAAAAAAATTAGTTATTTTTAGGGAAATATGTGTATTATACTAAAGATTTATGAGGCCATTTTTTATAATTATTTTCCAAATACATATTTATTATTTAATTTTTAATTCACCCTAATTGTATTTTTTGAAAACCCTCATGTACGACCAACATAATTTGAGCTAAAATAATTATAAAATGATTTTTTTTATTGTGTAAATAATAATGTCTATATTAATATCATATAATTTTTTTTTTTTAAGTATAAATATTAAAAGTTATTAAAAAAATACTAATACCTGACATTTCAAGTATATGGACAAGTTTCCTTAGAAATTAATTCTATATAGAAAAACAAGTTCAATTATATGTATTTGAAAACTAGACATCGTCATCTATAATGGGTTTTAATCTCATCAAAAATTCTTAAAAACTAGACAACCATATTGCTAAAGTTAGTTTTTCTCTTGTTATTTTCATGACATTATACTTGCAAGTCCAAAGCTAAGGGGTGGGTTTACAAGCCTAAAGAAAAAGCAAAGCAATGGGTTTCAAATTTTAAATTTTATGAAATGTGTACCCATTCTAAAAGGAGAGAAGGAATATGATGTAATTAGAAATGGGTACCCGTTTTAGAAATTTAGGTTCAAGGTCCTTATCCCAAAACCAAACGGGTACCTATTTTTGTCAGAATTTTTTGTTTTTCTTGACACTTCCCCTAAATGTGGACCCAACTTCTTGCTTCCACCCTACATGACCTTGACAACCCATGCAATAATCTTACTTATGGATTTTTGGGCATGTTGTGCTTGGGAAGGATTTTTAGAAGTCTAAAGTTCCTTGTGAGAATTTTTTTTGATATAAGTTGGATGTGGGAATTACATAGAGCTTGGCTCAACTTGCTTCATCAATTTTTAGATTTATTTCATAGTATTGGAAGGTTTATTTTTGTATTTTTTTTATCCCTTTATTTAGATTACAAGGTTTAAAATATAACAAAGAAATGACTAGTTTTGTTGACTGTCAAGTTGGATATGGGTTATGTGCACAATATTATCATTGCTCCTATATTATAGTGTATGCCTATATTTTTTAATAATGATATTTTTCTATGTAGAGGTGTATAAATGATATATTTCCATACCTCGGTATGAACATATCTCATCTATACACCAAATAAAATGGGTCTAATCAAGTAAAAATATTTCTAAATTTCTTTATTTCAACTGTATTTGATCCTAAATAGTTGAATGTAAGCTATTGATGACTCTTCCACACATCATGACATATTCCAATATTTTTTAGCTAGGATTTTGGGTTTATCTTTTAGATAGTGGATTGTTATTCAAACCCTCATAGACTAAGCTTGTAGACTATGCATGTATACAATAGGTATACCCTAAATTTGAGTTGGTTTTTATTATGTTTTGAACTTCTATTAAATAATTGATTATCATTTTTGTATTGATCTTTCTATTTAGTATTGGTCTTCATATCTCTTAATATTAACATTTTCCTAATAACCTACACATTACACATTTATCATTCTATGAATTTGGGATCATTCATTTGAGTTTTAAGGTTCATTGTAATGAAAATCCTTGTGGTATGATTATTCTCACATGAAAACCATAATTATTTTGATCTCTTTATGAATGCATGCATGACCTAGATTTCATAAATTCTTATGATCACTTTATGACTATATGTGACCTATATTGTCAAAAATGCATTGATTTTCCATGTAGAAATAATGTGACCTAGATTGTCATAAGGGTTTGATTCCTATATATAAGTGTATTTACTAACCCTGATTAGAAATAAATCCCTCTATTAATTACAATCTAATAATTATTCTTAAGGATATTTAAGTCATTTTTCAATAATTTCCATTGTGAACTATTAAACTACAAGTAGTTTTTCCTTGTTTCCTTATGATACGTTCTATAATACTATGGAATAAACTTATGTATATAAGTATCCTTCATGGTTAATACCGTGGTCATGGTTAAGTATGAATAACTTTGTGATCTTATTATATGATTATGTAGGAATAATCTTGTAATCTTGATACATGAATAATCAAGAATGATCTAGTGATCTTATTATGACAACCACAAAGCATGAAGCTTGTAATCTCCTTTGGTGGATGTGAGAGGATCCCAATGGTATTTTATTGAAGTCTCTTATGATGCATGGCTATTAGGTAGTGGTGTGTTAATTGAATTGGATCATGATATTATGAGTTTGATGTCTTGAACTTAAATGCATTCTTAAGGTAAAACAAGATGTGCAATCCAAATATCATAACACTATCATAAGGATTGTTTTTATAGCCTTGGATAGAGGGTAAGGTTAGTTGCCCAAATTTTGGGCTCATTTTATGTTGTTAACACTTACCATGAGAATCTCCCATGGCATCAAGAAAGTTTTGGAAACAAGAAAACATTTTAGAAAGTCTATTATTGTTAATTAAGTACATTGATGGTTTTTATGAAAATTAATTGTAAAGGAATTATACAAGAAGTTGTAAGAAGTTGTATCATGTCATAGAGATTTATCTTGATTACAAATAACTATTGTATATTAAACTTTTTGTCTTACAAAAATGTTTTAAAGCTTCTAATGCTCTTATCAAGTTCAAAGTATACGCACAATTTATTTTTATGACATTTCCTCTAATGAAATTGATTCCTATAGAAACTCATTAAATAATTATCCTGTTAACATAATGATTATACAATCACACTTTGCACTCTATAGTAGTACAAATAGATAATTAACTGAAAATGTAGTAATGATATATTACATTGTTAGTAGTGAAGACTCATAAACTTGAGATAATTTCCTAACTAAATGAGACTGTGACAAAGGTTTAAATGAAAAATTAAGTTTAATAAAAAATATTTATTTATTCAAACTATATAATAAGAACCCATTTTTAATAAGGAAAATACAAATTTAATTTAATGGCTTGGATGTCTCAATGGTGGATATTGTTTGGTGGTATATGCTTACTATTAATTTATAGATGTCTTAATTATGCATTGCATGATCAAATATTACACATATTATCATTCTAGCATTTATAATGCAGCATATTAGTGTGGTTTTCTAAATTAATAGATAAAGTGTCTAAGAATAAGATCACTAGTGAGTATTAAAAAGGCTATGACACTCACTCATACTACCTAGTACTAAAACCTAAAGAAGATATTTAGTATGCACATCTAGCAAGGGTTGGAAAACCTAAATTAGGTTCTACACCTAGATACTTAAAAGGAAATACTCAAAGAAATTTATAGAACTAAGAGAATGTCAATGTTAATTCCAATATCAAGGTTCTTGTAGGGGCAAACTAAGTAACATTTTCTTAAAAAAATTGGGTTATAAAAAATGTAATTTGGGTTTTAGGGGATATCAAAATTTTGTAAATAAGTTGGGGGATGCAAGTCAACAATAGTGAAACAAATATTTTGATCTTCTCACACCAACAAGATAGAAAGAATATAATGTACAAATACATAGTTATAAAATATATTTCGAGGGAAACCCACTTGAGATAGTCATAAAATACAAATACATAGGGCTTGATTTCAATAACAAGCTTAGTTAGAAAAATTGAACAATGAAAAGAATTCAAGATAAGTGGAGAGCATTATACTTATTACAAAATAGGTACTATGATTTTGATTTGTGGGACTAAAAATCCACTAAGATTTTGTTTAGGTTAGTAGTGCTAGTGTTGCTCCAAGGTTATGAAGTTTGTATTATAATTGTGAAAAACACGAGCCATAGGATCAAACAACGAACAAAGACACCTTCCACACAAGAGATTTGTAAACAATATACATGTAATATTCCTCAACAAGAAAAAGCTACAAAAGCAAGAGGCTATCAAAAAGATATGAAAGCTTGAGAAAGTAGAGGAGAGATAATACAATGAGGGTTGAGTGCTTTATAGGAGAAACACTAAATGGTAAATGGATTAGATCATGAAAAGTTTCAACATCACATACAATGAGACAGAATGGTCTAATAATAGCTCACTTCAGTTAACATAGAAAAGCACTTAGTTAACTTAAAAAAAGCTCCTAAGTTTAGCTTAAGTGCATAAGAATAAATTAAACTAATAATCAATTAAATATTAATTAATCATTAGCTAATGTATGATTACTCTAATACCCTCCCTTAAGATGAACTTAGGGAGTAGCTAAAAACCCTAAAAACCTCTAGAAATAGGAATGTAAGAGTGTCCATATGGTAAATGATCCATCTCACTAAAATGCATGTAACCAGTTGCTTCAATGTACATTGCATCTGAAAGTACATAGGAACAAGAACTAGATGCGTAGATCACTCCAAATTGCAAAACCAAAGAAGCATTAGAACCAACAGTAGAAACCCCCCCATAATGCTGAAAAAGGAGAGCCATGGCAGGTACACTAAAACTATGTGAAACTAAGAAGTGCATGTAGGAGAAACAACCTGCAAATAAAAGGGTGTGCAAACTAAGGCATACACGCATGAGGCAAGAATCACTAGGATTCACTATTGTCATGGAAGGGACACTCACTTGAAAAAGGCGTGATGGAAAACCAAAGGAAAACATCAACCCCCCATGGAACTTTATATCATAGTGCGAATACAAAAGGCACAACAGGATGTGCAAAATCCCCAAAACAATATACACTAGAATGACACTTTATCTTAGTGCGTCTACAAAAAATAATGTGCATGAAAAAGATGTCTATAATTCCCAAATAGGATATAATACTAGAAATACATATAGAACAACCAAAAACAAGTCATCCCATGTAAACGAAAAGTTTCCAGAAGTTGAAGTGTCCAAGTAATTCACTAGAGTGTGAAAACACAAAATATTGAATAAAATGTACCTAGAGAACAATCTAGAAAAAATGCATGGATGGTTGTGAAGAGCTTTGAAAGATGGTTCCAACACCATTGGAATCGCGAAAAACAAAGAAATAGGTCAAAAGTTATGAGCTCGAAACTGAAAACAACACCTCTGACTTCAACAAGCTATAGAATGCACTAGTAACAAAAAAAGAGAAAAATAGCACCATGGATAGTGCTCGGAACTAGCTTTCTGTCGATATCTTATTTGCCCAATTATGATACTTGAGCGAAAAGTTATGCCCATTTTCCCAATTTTGCCTATTTTGTAAAAAAGCAAAAATAAATTAGCCCCCCCAAAGGGTTGGGCACTGGTTGCCCATATGACCCTGGGTTGGCGGTTTTTTTAGTTTTTAGTTTTTGTGCTTTAAAAAAAAGCAAATAAATATTAAAAAAACAATAAAGCAAAAAAGTAAAAAAAGCAAAATCAAAGAAGAATTCAAATTTCCTCCTGTAACCCTAGTTGAAAAAAAAAACCTCATAAATCGAGAAGGGGTTTGCTGAATCCACGCTCTGATACTATGTTAAAATTGTGAAAAACATGAGTCATAGGATCAAACAACGAACAAAGACACCTTCCACGCAAGAGATATGCAAACAATGTCCAATATTCCTCAACAAGAAAAAGCTACAAAAGCAAGAGACTATCAAAAAAGATATGAAAGCTCAAGAGAGAAGAAGAGAGATAATACAATGAGGGTTGAGTGCTATATAGGAGCAACCCTAAATGGTAAAGGAATTAGATCATGACAAGTGTCAACATCACATACGATGAGATAGAGTGATCTAATAATATCTCACTTTAGTTAACATAGAAAAACACTTAGTTAACTTAATAAAGAACTCCTAAGTTTAGCTTAAGTGCATGAGAATAAATTAGACTAATAATCAATTAAAGATTAATTAATCATTAACTAATGCATGATTACTCTAACAATTTGCACCAAAAATATGTTGAGTCCAAAGTGAAGGCAAGTGGAGAAGAATTTAGAAATGTTTAATCACAAACAACTGCAATATTAAAACATTAATTTTATACAATATAATTATAGTAAATTAGGTACATTTTTTATAGAAGCAACAACTATGATTTGACTCCAAGGTTTTATAAGGAAAATAGAGAACATGGCCAAAGGCTAAAAAGAGAGAAGGGTTGAACAAAAGAAAGAGTACATGGATGAATAAAAATAAATCATGGATGAGTAAGTGGGGTAATAATCTACAAGAATGCATAACCATTAATCAAGGGATTGAAAACTGCATGAGGGAAAATATTAAAATAAGCATGAAGACAAAGCAACCCAAGAGGATAAAACACTACCATATGGCTAATTTTGATTTCACCTAGGAGCATGACAAAAAAATACATATGAACATAAATCAAATGGAAAATAAAGATGCTCATAGCCTAACTAAGGACAAGTTCACACGAACTTAGATGCAAGATGCAATGATGGAAGTTTATGAAACAACATGACACTATGTCATGAAATACTTCACATATAAAGACATTGACATTTGAGACAAGTGTTGAGACAACTTGAAGGGAAGGTCATTGTTTAATATATGTAATGCCCTGAAATTTCACTAAGACAAAACACTACTAATTTTTATTTTTTTTGTAACCATTAATGATTAAGTAACTAGTAGGGATCAATGGGATAGTGTCAACACTATTATCACTAACCAAATGGATGACAATATTACTACGACATTCTCACTGGGGTTGTTATTAGTTCCCATGAAGTGGAATATCTTGATGGAAACGATGTTATTATCATTTCAACTATCATAATACAAAACCTTCTCTAAAGTTAATATAAATATTATTAGATCTATAGATGAATAAAATAATTATCTCTTCTAGATGAAATGTAATTTTACTCGTTCTCCCTACACTCTTTGAGCCCCCTCCCCCCAACCTAAGTTAATGAAGTCAACATTATCAACAAAACTCAAAGTTCAGATGCGAGAGTGGGGAGCAAATTTGTATATTAATTATCAAATTTGTATGTCTAATTACTTATTCATATTTAATATTAATTTAATTAATTACTTATTCTTAAATAAATAATTAATTAATTAATTAATAACATATTTATATATTATTATTCTTATTTAATATTAATTTAAATAATCACTAAATAAGTACACAAATAATAACATATTTATCTTTATGTATTCAACTTTTTTTATTCACCCTAAGAAATAGATTAAAAAAACAATTACAAGAATTAAATATTTACCTTTTTATTCACTCTAAGAAATAGATTTAAGAAAATATTTTTAGGAATTAAATATATATACTATTTCCTTAATTTCCACGTTATTATTATTTCCTTTTAAGAAAAAAGAAAGAGAATCGAATAAGGGGGAAATGATTTTCTCTCCTTTTAGAATTCCTAGTAATATCCCACTCTATCCTAATAAAAACCGTATTTAACTTAAGGATATGGGAACATATTCCCCTTTTCCACTTCTTACCATGTAACTATTTTATTTCATGTAGTATTCGTGGCAAGGATATGACCTAGCACTTAGCATCATAAACTTCTATAAATTACTCACTAATAAAGTTAGTGGTATCCCGTGTTAGGAAAACATGACCGTTGAATTATAATACTATTTATCATAGCATACATTGGCATCAAAAAGATGTTACTTACATTATATTAAAGTTTCTTACCATTCCAAAGTAGGAGGTGCCCAAGTTCTCTCACACGTTACTTGCACGTTATTTAATTGCATGATATTTATTTGCATGTTATTTGCTGCGGAATATGACGTTATTGAGATGAATGAGCTTTTATTGTTGCGCTTAACGTATATACCATTTTTAGCCGATAGGCTATATATTATAGGAATGTTGAGCTTAAACCTGTCTCACGTTGTGAAATAGCTAGCCGTAAAACAATTTACCGGTCATTGTTTTTAGGCGAGCCATATTTACATGGAAGAGGGCAATCATTGTTTTCAGGTGAGCCATATTTACACGGAAGAGGTCAATCAACAACATTTTGTCGGTGCGTCCTCTGACTCCTTACTTGGCCGCCATGCTACACAATATCACAGGCGCCTATGATACCGCCCCTCCTCCAGACGTCTCCAGTCCTCGTGACTACAACATTACCATTCCTCCCCCAAATCCTAACACCGTCAAAGGGAATGGTGTGTCAGTCTTAGAATTGAACTCTATTGTGGATGTGATTCTTCAAAATGCAAATACTCTCACTACTAACAGTTCAAAGATCCATCCATGCCATCTGCACGACCATGATTTCTCGATTCTTAGATATGGAGAGGGCGTGGTTGACCTTGCTAAGGACCCTATAAACTACAACATAGTCAATCCTCAGCTGCGCAACACAGTGGCATTGTTTCCATATGGGTAGACGACCATTCGTTTTAGAGTCGATAATCCAGGAGTTTGGCTTTTCCATTGCCATTTGGAAGCCCACTTTTTCATGGGATGGGAGTGATGTTTGCAGAGGGATAGAGGTAGTGGGACAGTTGCCCAGTGCATCGATGGGATGTGGCCTCACCAAGAATAAAATTCACATGCACCATTAATCTCTCTCCTCGAGGCACCAAATTTTTAAGATAATGATTTTATCCACTATCAATCCCATCATTAGTTATCAAAATTGGAACCTATGCCATGCTTCATAAATTCTTTGGTCGTTTACAGAGTTGTAATAAAGTCATGGGCCTACGTGCAGGCAATTATTGTCTTTGGCATACAACACTATATTGATTCCTTGAATAGCATGGTAGATGTGGAGCAATGACATGTACGAGAGTGTAGAGCACAAAGTGGCCATAAATGATAGCCGAAGACGCCTCTCAATTTCGTTATTCTCGAATCTTTCACACTATGTGAATGTTAAGCCTCTGAACGAATTGGTGAGTGAAGAGAATCCTCCCAAGTAGAGAGAATACAATTTAAAACAAAATTCTGTTGGAATAGGGCTTCGCCCATTTTTCCTGCAAACTCTGCCCATTTTTCCTCGGGCATCGTTGACAAATGACTTAATTCGAGCAGAATCTTGAGGTAAGTCACTTGCCATTATGTTCTTATATATTTCTATCGGCTAACCATTGCACCCGTTCTAGTGCAAGTGCTAGTGATACATACACGAGTTGCTAAAATTTTCGTCGATGCAACATAACATTTATCTAACCACTCGAAATCACACAAGGCATTAAATTCACGCCCATACCACCTGCCCAAGACTATCCTTATGTATATTTTTTTTAACGAGATTATGAGGTGACTTTAATTAAGTTTGGGATCCATTTTACCCGGTCTTGAGGTGCCTAAACAAGTTATGAGTCGACCAAAGAAGAATCCATATAAAATGTGAGCTTACACTAAATTTCTTTTTGAGACCCAAATTATCGACCCAAAGCTCCTAACCCTAATCTTTTTCCGCCTTTGTGTTTCATCTCTCTTCCACATTTCAAGCATAGGCGGCAGCCAAGGGAAGGCAACTATGGAGGAAAGAATGGGAAAATGCAAATCTATGCAATCTTAGTGTGGTTTAAGATATTGCAAATCATTCAAGGCGTGCATCCAGGGTTGAGTAGAGGAAATCGATTCCATAGGAAAAGATGGCGGTGTTGCAGGCCGGAACACACTTTTCCACTATGTGAGTTTGCTCCCAAAGGCCTCAGCATAGTCGTGCTTCTCTTTTTGTTTGGTTCATTTCCAACCCTCTACTGAGCACTCCTAACATATAGTTGTAGATTTGCATCCGCCTTGGATGCTCATTTTCAATGGGTTTTCTTGCAGGGCGAGTCGAAGTGTTATTTTTTTTTTGTATATTTGGAGGAAAGAGCCATGCCTCTGTAAGGAGGTCATGACCTCTCCACTAGGCCACACTCTGGCAAGGGTTGGCGCCACGCCCATGCCCATCTGGTGCTCGTTTAAACGCTCTCCTTTTTTTATATCATTACTTTTTAAAAAAATTATATTTGCTAAATATGTGTACGTGTGGATTAATTGTCCTATGTCTTTTTTATTCGTTTCAATAATGAAAATTTCCTAATATGCCCTCCCCCATGGATAACCCCAATTACTAAGGGCTATCTTACGCACAATCTGGACCTTCTTGTTGGTCGGATGTTGAGTAACTCGAGGGTATTCAAGCATATAGGTAAAAATGTCTTCTCCTTTCATTCCCTTATTTTCATTTTAAATGTTTCCTAACATAAGGTTTCTTTGGATCTGTTCTGTTTAGGCCTCCCAAAAATGGGGTTAGATGTGGAGCAATTTTCTCCTTCCTCTCCCTATCCGAGTGTAACCCAGATGTAGAGAGGGCTATAGAACTGGGTAAAACTCAAGACCCTGTAGTTCTGCCACTATTCTTGGTTTTTAGAATAATGTGTTTTCTCTTTAGTCTAGCACAGGGTACGAAAAAATAGTGTATTCCCACATTACCCCATCTCATTGGGATACTTTGTAATTGTTTCGAACAAGAAAAGAAATAGAAATAATAATTTGAACTTCAAATATTGTATCCTAGTTTCAGTCTATTAAAGAAAGCATACAATCTATTTTACTTCAGCAACATGTAGCTTTGTAACAAGTTTCTAAATGATAACAAAGAGGGGATTTATTCACCTAACTATTTTAATCTTGGATAACTAGAAGGAACCTAAACTATAAGACCACAAACTAAGAGATCGCATTATATACTAAAGATGGTTTCAAATTTTACATAAGAACTAAGAGGGAAAAATCATTAGTTAATACTATGTTAATCTCTCTCTTTTTTGTTCTTTATAAGCCACATACACAATGTATGTAAGCAAACTACACAGTAAGGGCACAACCTAATCATTCTAAGAACATAATGGGTTACCAAGTTGTTTTTTATTTTGTTTAACAAAATATTCCTCTTGAAATGGAAAGCATCTTCTTGCACCAGAGTGCATTCTTTAAAGTAGATTACTTTTCACTAAAACACAATGCATTTCTCTTTATTTTCACCGAATACATTTCTTAGTGACAAAATGCATTTTCTTTAAAATAGAGCACATTTCTTATTCAGAATACAGTACATTCTAAAACAGAAATATATCTCTTTCCTTGAACATAACACTTTTTTTTTTGGAGTATACTGTTCCGGATTTCTAAAGGGATACTTTTCTTTCTTTTGAATAGAAACACATTTGCTTTTCAAAACATAGCTCCAGGGATACATTTTTTTTTTACAAAAACACAGTTCTTTTTCAAAACATAGATCTAGTTTGATATGGTAATACATTCTCTTTTCAAAACAAAATACATTTCTTATTCAAGACACAACTCCAATCTACTACAAAAATTCATTTTCTTGGAACAACAACCATAACTATAGCATAACATATTACTTTAGCAATAGAGTTCCATTTTTAAATCTTCAACCCATCAGGCTTCAACCTGCATATAAAGACACAACTTTTCTAAGCCATGGGGTGCTCACCACCCATTTATAGGCTGGAAAACCAGCCACCCCCAAGCTAGGAGGCTGCCAAACAGACTTGGGTGACACACACAAACAACCACTTTCCCAAACAGCAACACAATTTCACAACCAACAAAAGGCAACACTCATTTAGGTAAAACAATATTACACAAAAGCCATTTTAATGGCTTTCATGTGGAGAGGCTGGGAGGATCACAGCCATAGGGAAACTAACATCAAGTGCTTCACATAGACTTCTAATCAACAACCTTCTCTATTCTCAAATCTTCCCATTTTCTTATTTTCCACAAGGGGTACTCATACCCATTTAACTTATAGTTGTAACCACCAATTTTCACAAGGAAATTTTCATATGCCCTCATGGGGATCTCTCCCCCCCTTAATCCCCCACTTGGGTTGCTCACTACCAATAGTGGGGAGACAACCCAACAAGATACACAAACTTAACAACACTTACACCACAAAAAAATTCAGCAAGACAACAAAATATAACATAACACAACATAAATTTAGTACATACACTCATACAAAATATTAGGAAAAAGTTCACAACATTACACAAAACAAGCATCCAACAAAACAACAACACCAAAACATAGCACAACATGGATTTAGCACCTACATTCAACAAAACATTGGGATAAAGACCCTATCTTTAAACCTTGAAAGGGGATTGTTTCTCTTTCTTCCTCTTCTTCAGCTCTTCCTCTCCTTTTTTTTCCATAGCCAAAAATCAGAATCCCTCTAACATAACCACATTTCCCTCAAATTCTTCTCCCAAGAGACTCAACTATCATGTCCTCATTTCCTTTATGAGGCATGGCCTTCACATGGGTTTCATGCACTCATTTTCGTCACCCCTCTTACAAGCATTGTAAGAGGGGTCATTAATGAGATATGACCATGATTATAGTCTTAAAAATACCCCCAACCTTTAGGTCATAGACCTAGGGTGTATAATAAGAAACCATTAAGTAAAATTAGGACAAAATTGACTCTTAAAATTGCATTAAATAATAGATCCGAATTTACCATTTCCTTTTGAGATCACATTTGTTTTCTCACAATCCAACATTTACATACTTACCCCAACATACATAACACAAATTACACAACTTTTAACACAACAAATAAGACTCTAGCCCTCCTATGTGGCTGAGTTAGGTTTAACAAGGTGACACAACATAGTATGTTCGGTAGCCTCCAATTCCCCATGGCTAAGGGAATTTAACCTACACACTTCATGAAAGCATTAGTCCAACCGCTAACGAAGTTGAATTTAAGCTTATAATATACTGGAGTACATTACATATCACATTCAATTGTACACACAAGCATATGCATAATTTACACTTTTCTTTTGAAAATCCAAGCACATGTTACAATTCAAAGCAATATTCTTTTTCACTTATAATACCACATTAATCCACAATGCTCATAATCATTTACATAGTTGTTCCATTTTTCACTTATGATCACATAATATCACATTTGCATTCACATTGCATGATAATTCAAAATTCATCTGATTAACACAATATCACATATTCTACTCTAAGCATGTTATTTCAATTCTCATATCATTCAAGATATCAGTAGATTCAATTAATTATAATTAGCATACTCATTAAATTACAATCCATAAAAGTAATTAATCTAACATGCACAACAATGAATAGTTTCAATGTTCACAACCATCCATCACAAAGTATGGGATAAAAGTATAATGCATAGCAACTAAAATATGATGTCCATAAGTCCAACTGATGATGGGCCTCACAATATAGAAGAGAAAAATATTGAAAAAAGGGGAAACTTTTGATCAAAATTATTAGTAAAGGAATGAAACATCAAAAGCCGAAAAATTAATATAGATTCAAGCTAGGGCCTTGCTGTTATTTATTGTTTTTCAACAATGTCTCATTTCGTTAGTTTTATGTTTTTTAGGTCCCACAAACTATGTTGGTCTTATGGAAATTACTAAAATATCTATTTATCCTCTGAATTCATCCCTTAAGATCCTCTCACAAATGAAATGAAATGATTTTAATTACATTCACAAGACCAAACTATCTATGAGACCATCTATTGTATTGGTTGATTTTATTGCTCAAAGATTCATGGGATATATGATGTCCTTTAGAAGGTTACAACTCTTACTAATTTGAGTTAGTAACTCTTGTAATCCTTTTAATTTGTTTACCTCAAATAACTCTATCATAGAATTGACTCTTGGTGCTTCCACATATTTGGCTCATATATTTATATACCTTGGACATTCAAGGATGATATAAACACCTAAAAAATGGCTAATTCATTTTCAGCTTATCATTTCATTATTATCCTTGTCATTTCTTTTATCTATATTAATTATTTAATTAAACTAATCTTTCCATTTTTCATCCATAATAATTAAATATTTTTTTTATTATTTAATTATCTTAATATTTTATCACATTTATATTAATAAAATAATTTTAATTATTTAATTAATTCATCTCATTTTATTTTACCTCCAGCATTATTTAAAATTAAATTCAAATTATCTTTGGTCCTCTATGTTGTGCAGTTTTTGCACGCACGCCCCGCTGAAAGCAGGGACCCTCTTTTGCTTTTTCTCTTGTGCTTTTGGCCCCTTTGATTTTGTGGATTTGGATTGCCTTGGTATGTGCTTAATATGTTTATCTTGCTTGCCCAAGTGTTTTCCCCAGGTTACACTTTGAAAATCTTAAGTTCTAGGCGAAATCCAAGTTTTTGCACTAGTTCGGGATTTTCTAGTCCATCCGGATTTTCCCGGATTTCATTTAAACTTCGGCAAGTCGGTTTTAACACTGCTGTTCGGGAATTTTCGGTCTTCGCGGAATTCCGCCTAGGTCGGATTTTTCTGAAATTCTGCCTGGGCCGGATTTTTCCAGATTTCCGTCCTGCTATCGCGTTTCTGGATTTTGTTGTACAAATTGCATATAGTCGATCTTTGGAGATTTTCTTGCTGTTGTGATTTCTCATTTGCATTCTCCTGAGTTGGAATGTTGAATCATGTTGTGCTTTGACGGGATTTCTTGCTTGGAGTTTGAATTTCTGTGTGTTTGGGTTTCGACCTTGAAGCTGTCGCTAATTACGATCGAATTTCTCTTGAGTGAATTCTGAGTCTAGATCCGTTAATGAATGATTTTGCTTTTGAGCCTGGGTCCTCAAATTTATGATCTTCGGTCAATTTGAGTGAAATTGTGTGAAGGGTTGTGAAATCCAGGTTTTCCCACAATTTCAGGATTTTCCTGTTCCTCCGGATTTTCCCGATTTTCTTGACTGCTACATATTCCCGAAAATCTAGAGTTTTGCCTGCTTCACAGATTTCCGCTCCCTCCATATTTTTCCGAATTCTCATTGCCCCTTCATTTTCCGAACTTTTTGACTGTTGTTTGTTTTCGCCAGAATCTGCCTGGTCCGGATATTCCCGAAAATCCCTTTTGGCCTGGATTTCGCAGAGGGGTGAAAATCTCGAACTATGTAGAAATTTTGCATTAACGATTTTTTCACGGGATTCCAATTTTTTTCTTGGATTTATTTAAATATATTATTGATGATGGATATTATTGATGTTGGTTTTTGCTGAGTGCAAGCTAGGTTTAATTCGATTGAAGGAGGATTTATGGCATTTATTAATTCACCTGTGGCCGACCTGGAGAGTATTTTCCTCAAGATACCGAATAAATTAAGACAGGGATGAAGGGGCCAGTTAATGATCGATTGCATTGGGAATTATGCTTCACATGCATTGGATCGAGTTATTTTTTAAATCCCAGGCCGACTTGGATGAGTCCCATGCATTTAATGCATATCTTATCTTATTTCAAATTTCTCTTGGTCGACCTGTTTGGGCTTTTTATTATTATTGTAAAATCTATATTGGGCCGACATGTTATGGGGTTTTCTATAAATATGGCATTTCGCCTCATTTGTAAGGGGAATTATTAGTAGTTGTTGGAGATAGCTATTAGAAGCAATTAGGGTAGTACAGTAAGAATTAGGGTTAAAAGTTAGTCAATTTCTAAGCAAGTGATGTAATAGAACATTGGAATTGTTGCTAAAATCTGGTGATTCAATACAACTGTAGACATTGTGATTTTTTGGTGATCTCTTTTGTGTTGACTTATCTTGCATGGTTCTTATGATTCTATCTTTCAAATTGCTCAAGGTTATTAGATGTATGTTAGATCTGATTCAATGGTGTTCATGATTTGATGCTTGAAGTGTTTGCAACAATCCCTGGTCCATACTTTTCGCAACCAACTGATTGTTAGTTGCTTTGCAAAGTTAGCATGGACTTTATATTCATTGTGCTTAGTTCAATTGTGAGGGTTTATTCATTTGAATTGCAATTGGGTTGTTTGAATGAAGTTTCCTGATCTGAAAATCTTTAATACCTTAGAAGATTGTACTGTTTTTGTAAGATTGTAGATTTATCTTGGTCAAGCAGGGATTAGTTTATGAGGGATTGGTCCATTTCAAGTATTTCATCATTTGCATTGTTAATCTTAGAAGTAGTCAAATTTAGTAATCTCTCTAAAACCCTAACCTTTTGTTATTTCTTTATTATTTGGATTAGATTTAGGATTGAAGTATCATTACATTGCCAGATCTGATAAGTTCAAGATTCAGTATTTTGCTTGTAGTAAGGTCCCATTGTGATTACCAGCATTTTCACATATTATCTGAGTTGTTTATGCATTGTCAAGACCTGACATTAGAGACCTTGGGGTTATCTCTTGAGGCTTGCTGATGGAGATTTACCTTTCAAGAGAGATAGGATATTATATTATGTCTGAGTTGTTGTGCAGAAAACACCATCAACAGATTGGCGCTAGAAGGAGGGCTTAAATAAGCAAGCTGGATCGATTTTTGAATGCCATCTCTCCTGAAAAATTCAGAAGAACCAGATCTACTCCAGGAGAGGAGGAATTTGAAGAATTACAAGCCCCTACTAGGTCAAGAAGGACCAGTAGAAGGGAAGAATCATCATCCACCCCGCCACTTCCATCATTCCCATCATCCCCATGTTCATCAAGTTCATCTTCATCTAAGTCTAAGGACATTCCCATTGCACAACCTCAGTCAGCCCTAAATCAACCATTACCACCACCACCTCCATCAATGGCTTTCCTAGCTAATAACCCATCTCCCTTATCATTCAACCATTACAATCCTATGCCTAAAAACCCTGAGCTTTTCTGCTCCAAGTTCCATGTTAATGATCCCAAAAGGACTGTAGAGGAGCATATTAGGATTTTTAAGACTACCCTTAAGGATAGGGGAATTAATCATGAAGATGTTGCATGCAAAATTTTCCCATTTTCCCTTGGAGATGAGGCATTTTGTTGGTATAACCATCTCCCTGCTGAGTCTATTACTACTTGGCTTCAGCTGGAGACTACATTTTTACAAAAATTTCAGACCCCAATCAGTGCTAAGGAGCTACTTCTGCAGTTTACTGGAGTCAAGAGGGAGGAAAATGAACCAATAGTGGCTTTCAATAATAGATTTCATATGGCTTATGCTAGGCTGCAACCCCCTTATGCTATAAATGATGCCTCTGCTAGGGAGGTTTATTATGAAGCTTTGGATAGTTTAACATCTACTTTCATCATATGGAAAGCAAACCCTCTTGGTAGCTTATTTGAAGTTTATGATGTGGCTATTAAAGTAAGTACAGATTTGAGACAACACTTGTCTGGACCCTTGACTAACCAAACACCTATGATGAGTTCAGTCCCTCAATCACCCTTGGTTTCACACCTAGGTCATCCCTATCAAGCTACATTCATGCCAAATTACCATCCAAATATGAACTAGCTTGCATTATGTCATCAACAAGCTAATATACCTGGTTATTTGCAGAGGTCTGAGGTATTTAATCAACCCTTGAACTATGGGTCACATACCTTTTATATGCAGAATTCGGCTAGGATTGTTCCTCCATCAAACAGTGCAGACAAGGAGAGGTTGGATGCATTCACAGAGCTGGTTGAGAGGTTGAACGCCGAAGTCACCTACCTAAGGAACCAGAATAGTCAATCCCAGGCAGCCCAAAGGGAGATTCAGTTCAATTATGATGAAAGCAACAGGGGTATGATGCAGGCTCAAGGGCAGAACTTTGATAGAGAACAACATCTTGATAGAGATCATGGAAGGAAGCCACCACCTCCTAATAATGGAGGAGCCTTAACCTCTCTGGATCAGCCAAACAATCAGGAGAAATCTAGTGAAGTCCGTCTGGCAAAAATAACTCTTTCAGGATGGTGTAGGCTTCATAACACTACTCAACATTCTGAGTCAGACTGTCAATAGTTCCAGACTGCTGCATTTATTTTCCAACAGAAGGTTCAACATGCCAGCAATAGTTTGAGTGGGATGGAGATATTACCATCTAATCCTTATGACATATCAGTTATGGTGGTGAATCATGTCCCATTTCCAAGAAGTGAATAGAATGAACCAAAAGCAGAACAGGATAAAGGTGTTGAAACAGGGTATGTATATAGTGAAGGATCTGTAGCTCAACCTTTTGGAAGTAATGAGGAGAATGATAATGGTCCACTAGATGAAGAAGATTATACAACTAAAGAGGTTCAAGCATTCCATCATGTGTCTACTTAGTATTTCATAAATGGAGGATAGTCTGATGCTAATAAAAGAGGAAGCATTGAAAGTAACAGAGATGAATTGATAGTTAGCTCTGAGGACAACTATTCTACCATGACTGCAAAGAAAATAGGAGAGTGTGGGGTAGAACTCAAGAAATTCAAAGTCAACCTCTCTGCTCGTGAGTTGTTAAGGGATCCTACCATTAGGGATGTCGTACTAGGGTCTCTTGAAAAGGATATGCTTTCTGAAAAGAGGGTACTTCAGGCCATGTTGATACAAATACTTTTGAGGTATTCTTGTCTGAAACAAGCTTGGGAGATTATGTACTGACAGTTGACCCTCAAGGATGGGAGATTGATGAAATCCTCATGTTACATGATATGCCTATCCATAAATCTGACAGTGCTGAAGCTTTGGTAGAATAAACAGAGGAGGTACAAGAGCAAGTATGGTTGTCGGATCATACAGAGGATATCCATCAAATTACAGAGAGTAGGCTTCCTCCAATGAAATAATTTCAACAAGCTACTAGTGAACGTCTAGTAGAAGAGTCAATTGGCATTGGATCAGAGAAGGTCATGGCAGTTAATGCTAAGGTAGTCTTGGAGGAGGTTGAGCTTTTGATTGAGGAGCCTCAACAACTTGCTAATGAATGTCCCTTGGAGCAAATTGTGGGATCTGATATCGAGGGTAAAGAAGTTGCTTTTCCTGAGGGTTACAATTGCAATCCAGAACCAAAACAAATGCCAATAGGAGAGGAATTCAGTAAAGATGTGCTTGAAGATCAGTCTGTGAAGCCTCCTGACAAACATCATGATGGGGAAGTTACTATGCATGATGAGGCTTTTACATTTTCAACATTGATCCCTCATGAAGAAGTGCACACAGGTGAAAAGTTACATGTTTGTACTTCTGAATCTTTCCAGTTTCATTTTCACCTTGAATTGTTCATTAAGGATTCTAACCCTTTTTTGCATGTCACAAGCGCGAGAGGGATATTGCATCATCAATTGAGATCTCCTGATAACATAGATATCAGCTTTTTACAAGTGAAGGATGTTGGATACCACATTCAGTCTACAATAGTACAAAATCAGGTTGTTTCTTTCCTTGCAAACAATTCTAAAACTTATCAATTTGATTATGGTAATTTAGGGAAGACAACTTGCATATGGACTGATCATGGTTTCAATGAATTGCCTCAATTATTGATTGTTCTTGATTATGAGGTTGAATTTGAATGCTGCCTTTTTGAGGTTTATTTTGCTGAGTATAAAGATAAATTTGCATTTTTGAGGACTGTTACCACTACCTTGTTACTTGTCCATGCATTGATGAACCGTATGGGGGTGGGTCTCAGTTCACCTTGTCTGATGACGAGTTGTTATGAGTCTTTTGTACATAGTTAGGATAGATTGCTTTAGAATTAGTCTGCTTTGGTTAGTTTAGGTTTGCTTTGGGTATTGTTTTGGTTGTTGCTTTGCCTCTCTGGCTTGGGTTTTCTGCTTTCTGGTTGGGGAAGTGTCCTACTTGTACAACAACCATTTCATTATCTAGGATTGTTCTGAGTATTTCCTTGGTGGACTTTAATCACGAGTCTTGAATGGATGGTTGAGGTCTTCGTTATCATCACACTGTCTAAATGTCTAATTTAAGGAGGATGGTCACTGGTTTGATTTGAATTTGAAGTATTCTGAAATCTTATATCTTTTATACATCTTAAGAAAATCTCGAGGTTGCAGTAGGGTCCTTGTGAGGTCATGATAGGTGAAAAATCTTATTTCTGCTTCAGTGCCACTGTGGTTCTCGGCGGCCTTGAGTGTGAACTTCATTGTTCACAGGTTGAAATGAAAAAGTGAAAAGAAAAGAATATCAAAAGAAAAGAAAAGTGAAATATTGAGAATCAAAAGAATGAATTCAACTTATCAGGGGTATCTGAATATCTCTACCGGGGCTACAGACGCTTGACTGGCAGTAGAGCTATGTTCGGGACAGTCACGGTGATAACCTCGTCGGGGCTATAGACGCCTGACTGGCAGCGAGGCTCTATCCAAGTTGCTTTTGAAGTTAGAATCTTTATGTAGCCTGTCCTGACTGAGCTTGGTTTCTGTAGTAGCCTAAGGAAGGAAATGAACTCATTTGCACACACTTGGATTTTCAGTTTATGAAAGGTTCAGTCTGCCTTTGGTTCTGATTTTCTTTGATCTTGCATTTTCATTTGTTTGCCTGATATGGAGATCGAAACCAGAGATTTTGGGTTCTTGATTCTTGTTCATCATCAAATGCTCTGGAGCATTTCCCAGCAGAGTCGCCATTTGTTGTGTAGTTTTTGCACGCACGCCCCGCTGAAAGCAGGGACCCTCTTTTGCTTTTTCTCTTGTGCTTTTGGCCCCTTTGATTTTGTAGATTTGGATTGCTTAGTATGTGCTTAATATGTTTATCTTGTTTTCCCAAGTGTTTTCCCCAGGTTACACTTTGAAAATCTTAAGTTTTGGGCGAAATCCGGGTTTTTGCACTGGTTCAGGATTTTCCGGTCTATTTAAAATTTCCCGAATTTCATTTAAACTCTGTCAAGTCGGTTTTAACACTGCTGTTTGGGAATTTTCGGTCTTCGCAGAAGTCCACTTGGGTCGTATTTTTCTGAAATTCCGCCTGGGCCAGATTTTTCTGGATTTCTGTCCTGCTGTCGGGTTTCTGGATTTTGTTGTACAAATTGCATATGGTCGATCTTTGGAGATTTTCTTGCTGTTGTGATTTCTCATTTGCGTTCTCCTGAGTTGGAATGTTCAATCCTATTGTGCTTTGATGGGATTTCTTGCTTGGAGTCTGAATTTTTGTGTGTTTGGGTTTCGACCTTGGAGTTGTCGCCAATTTTTGATCAAATTTCTCGAGTGAATTCTGAGTCTAGATCCGTTATGAATGATTTTGCTTTTGAGCCTGGGTCCTCAAATTTGTGATCTTCGATCAATTTGAGCGAAATTGTGTGAAGGGTTGTGAAATCCGGGTTTTCCCACAATTTCAGGATTTTCCCGTTCCTCCGGATTTTCCCGATTTTCTTGACTGCTACATATTCCCGAAAATCTAGAGTTTTGCCTGCTTCGCAGATTTCTGCTCCCTCCATATTTTCCCGAATTCCCATTGCCCCTTCATTTTCTGAACTTTTTGACTGTTGTTTGTTTTCGCCAGAATTTGCCTGGTCCGGATTTTCCCGAAAATCCCTTTTGGCCTGGATTTCGCGGAGGGATGAAAATCTCGAACTATGTAGAAATTTTGCATTAACGATTTTTTCACGGGATTTCAATTTTTTTCTTGGATTTATTTAAATATATTATTGATGTTGGTTTTTGCTAAGTGCAAGCTAGGTTTAATTCGATTGAAGGAGGATTTATGGCATTTATTAATTCACCTGTGGCCAACCTGGAGAGTATTTTCCTCAAGATACCGGATAAATTAAGACAGGGATGAAGGGGCCAGTTAATGATCGATTGCATTGGGAATTGTGCTTCACATGCATTGGATCGAGTTATTTTTTAAATCCCAGGCCGACTTGGATGAGTCCCATGCATTTAATGCATATCTTATCTTATTTCAAATTTCTCTTGGTCGACCTGTTTGGGCTTTTTATTATTATTGTAAAATCTATATTGGGCCGACATGTTCTGGGGTTTTCTATAAATATGGCATTTCGCCTCATTTGTAAGGCGAATTATTAGTAGAAGTCATTGGAGATAGCTATTAGAAGCAATTAAGGTAGTACAGTAAGAATTAGGGTTAAAATTTAGTCAATTTCTGAGCAAGTGTTGTAACAGAACATTGGAATTGTTGCTAAAATCTGGTGATTCAATACAACTGCAGACATTGTGATTTTCTGGTGATCTCTTTTGTGTTGATTTATCTTGCATGGTTCTTATGATTCTATCTTTCAAATTGCTCAACGTTATTAGATGTATGTTAGATCTGATTCAATGGTGTTCATGATTTGATGCTTGAAGTGTTTGCAGCAATCCCTGTTCCATACTTTTCACAACCAACTGATTATTAGTTACTTTGCAAAGTTAGCTTGGACTTTATATTCATTGTGCTTAGTTCAATTGTGAGGGTTTATTCATTTGAATTGCAATTGGGTTGTTTGAATGAAGTTTCATGATCTGAAAATATTTAATACCTTAGAAGATTGCACTGTTTCTGTAAGATTGTAGATTTATCTTGGTCAAGCAGGGATTAGTTTATGAGGGATTGGTCCATTTCAAGTATTTCATCATTTGCATTGTTAATCTTAGAAGTATTCAAATTTAGTAATATCTCTAAAACCCTAACCTTTTGTTATTTCTTTATTATTTGGATTAGATTTATGATTGAAGTATCATTACATTTCCAAATCTGATAAGTTCAAGATTTAGTATTTTGCTTGTAGTAAGGTCCCATTGTGATTACCAACATTTTCACATATTATCTGAGTTGTTTATGCATTGTCAAGACTTGACATTAGAGACCTTGGGGTTATCTCTTGAGGCTTGCTGATGGAGATTTACCTTTCAAGAGAGATAGGATATTATATTTTGTCTGAGTTCTTGTTGTGCAGAAAACACCATCAACACTCTATAATTGAATAATTTTCAAAAAATATTTAATTAGCTAATACTCTTCTTTTGAATAAATTAAAAATAATTTATTTCAATTATAGATGGATTCTAATGGTCGAACATTGCAATTTGTTGCGACTAGGGTTTTGCCTCAATGAAGCTCTCCTGGAAGGGCTCCTCAGGGAAGGATCTGTGACCTTCAGAGCAATGGCTGCCGCAGCAAGGAGAAGGCCAACCGGGGAAAACACACAGAGGGCAATCTGAAGAAAAACGGTCAAAATAGTGGCGGGATCAGGGTGAACGACGGCGATGGAAACTCTCAGATACCAAAGAACCCACCCAAGCCAGCGACAGGAAGGGGAGGAGGGGGCTCTATTTTCCCTCCTTCTAAATCAATCATAATGGATTTAGAGGCTGAGATTGAACAAGAAGTGATTTATAATGAGAAAGTCTTTTCTGGGCTGGGTTTGATTGGGAGATTCAGGGGATTTTGGCCAAGCTTGAATGAGCTCAACAAGTGGATTTCTAACCATAGGGAGTAGGTATTGGAGGGTATGTTCAAATCTATCCCATGGCCAAAGGTTTTTCATTGTCGTTTTTTAACAAGAGCATGATAGAAACAATATCCTTTGTGACTATCACTGGGATTGGGAAGGAAAATATACACTAATGTTAAAGCCATGGCATCCGGCCTTTAATCCAGCCACTGAAGTTTTTGAGAGGGTTCCTCTCTAGGTGAGACTTCCTAACCTTCCCTTACAATATTGGTTTGATTCCTACTTGGAGGTTATAGGGAACTCTTTAGGAAGCTTTTTAATGGTGGACGAGGGATCCTCAAATATTTTGCATTCAAGTTTTGCTCAGATTTTAGTAGAGCTAGATGTGTCCAAGGAATTGCCGGCAGAGATTCAGATTAAAACTTCGAAAGGTTGTTGGATGTAGCCCCTAGATTATGAGGGGGTACCCTTTAGGTGCAAAATATGCTTTCAAACTGGACACTTGGTTGCTCAGTGTGCAAAGCACATAACACATAAATCTGCTTCTTGGTGGAAATATGTTGCCCCCCAACACTATGCAGTGGACAAAAAGGTTGAGAAGCTAGTGAGCGCTCAGAGTATAGATAGAGAAGAAGTGGCCCATGTACCTGGGGCTCTGGATCAGGTAGGGAAGGCTTTGGTGAATGATGGTAGTGGGGAGGAACAACAACAAGATAATGGTGTCTTGGCCCAAGAAGGGGGTCCGGTTGAGAACAGTGTTAATGTTGTCCTCAATGGATCTGAAAAGAATTTGAATTTCAAAAATGGGGCAACAACACCAGAGTGTCGGGAGAAAAAAGGTGTAATGAGGCCGCAAGAGAAAGAAGCCGAAAAATGGAAAGGTGATAGCTAGAGCCAGCAAGCAAATTGTAGTTTCGGTGGAGGAGTAATGAATACCCAAGACAAATCATTGGAATGGCAGAAGGAGGCTGCAAGAGTGGAGGACGGTTGGCAAGTTGTTAAGGGGAAGAAAGAAAAGAAGATAAAGAAGGAAACTTTCACTGTGGTCCTCCAGTCTCAGACTAAGGGAAGACCAAATTGTGCTTCAAAACTTTTGACTTGCTAATAGGTCTCTTTTTTGGGTCTCGTGGTTTTAAGTGTGTTTTTGGTTTATCTGTAGTGCTTCTTTGCATTGGGCAATGATCCACCATGTGTAACCCTTTTTCTGATGTGTACTTTCACATTAAATTATAATAATAAAAAATATCTATTACCAAGCAAAAAAAAATTTATTTAAATTAAATATTTTCCTCTATAATTAAATAATTTTTAAAAATGGGGTGGGGGCCTAGCTCGATTGGCTAAAGCATCATGTTGCAGGCAAGAGGTCACGAGGTCTAGTCTTCCCCTATCCTCGTGGTACCGGAGGGCATGTCGCACCAACATTGCCAATCACATGAAAAAAGTTTACCAAGCACACTACAGTTTATAGGGGGGCTACCCGATTCCTACAATCTATAAAAAAAATTAAAAATTATTCAATTAGCTAACACTCATTTTTTAAATAAATTAAAAATAATTTATTCAAATTAAATATTTTCCTCTATAATTAAATAATTTTCAAATAACTAACACTCATCTTTTAAATAAATTAAAAATAATTTATTTTTATTAAATATTTTCTTCTAAAATAAATAAATTAATATTTATTTGTTTCTCCAACTATCATTTGAATTGAATAAATTTTATTGATTTAATTTCATCCTTTAAAATTCAAAATTTGGGGCTTACCTTATCTTGAATTTTCCTATTCATTGATCTTGAAAATCAATTTCCACCGTTGATCAAATGTTAAGCAAAACATATAAATAAGAAGCTTTCATTTCATTCATATCCCCTAACACTTTTATTGTCAAATCTTCCTAGCTCTCTTGTTATCAAAAATCACTCTAGCATTTTGATCTCTCAAGAATTATCAAGCACTTACCATTATCATTTATCAAGCATAGCTATCATTTATCTTTGAGAATATATCATTATCATTACATCATATTGTTATTGTTCTTTCACAGTTTGTTACTTAGAAGAGCAACCAACAATGGAGCAAATCAAGATTTTAGCTATGGTGGCTTTGCTTGTTATTTAAATTCTATATTTTGAGTTGAGATCTTAAACTTTATTACGTGATTGTGAGAGTGTGAGTTTTGTATTGTTTATAATTTTTATCTAATTTTTTATCATTCATATTTTTGCATGCTTGATGGAACCCACATCCCTATTATATATTTGTTTTTTGAAGGTTTTGCTAACCCTATCTTGCTCATTCTTAGCTCTTTAATGCAGACTTTTTTGAGCTAACTTTTATAGGTTGAAGGAAAAACCTTAGGGTTTCAAAGATTTCATCATATTTTTTAAATAGATCTATATTGTCCTACACAATTGTTACTAAATTTTTTGTATGATCTCAATATGATCCAATAAAAAAATGAAGTTTAGATCATCAATATTTGGTGAGTTATTGGCATTTTAGGGTTTTTAATAAATCTGATTTTTAGATCACAAATCAACATTTTTTTCAAAATTAATTATATTTTTGGAAATATCTTAGAAATTAAAGGGTTATATTCTTTGTATTTTAATTTTTGAGATCAAAATAATGATGAAAATTATCAAATAAAGAAAACCCTAATTTTTAAAGATTTTATCATATCTTTCAAACAACTTGGATTTTTTCTATGATTTTTTACTAAAGGTTATGGATCATCTAGGAGGCTAGAGTAAAAAAATCACCCATATCATAAATATTTGGTGAGTTATTATCATTTTAGGATTTTTTCATAAATTTGGTTTTGAGGTTGCAAATCAATGAATTTTTTTGATAAATTTATATATTTGGAAAACTCTCAAAAATTAAATGTGGGTTTGTTCTTTGTATTTTAATTTTTAAGGTCCAAATAGTGACAAAAAATAGATCTTTATCATTAGGGTTTCAAATATGATTTTTAGGGCATAAATTAAATATTTTCTAGATATTTTTACATTTTAGGAAAGTTCTCAAAATTTTAGTAGGGGTTTATTCTTTGCATTTTAATTTTGGGACTAAAAATATTGTAAAATAATTGTATCTAGTTTGACTAGGTGAAAATAAAAAATTGAAATTGCAACCTTGTGATAATCATATCTTTTTCTTAACATCTATTTGTTGCATTATAAAATTATTTATTTATATTTGCAAGAGTTTTATTATCATTTTTAAAATCATAAGGAATCCATTGGTGCTATCATTGTTTGCCTTAAACTATCTTGTTTTGAATGTTTTCACACATTTGAAATTGGGGCTTTAAATTTACCATTCACCTTTGAATTTGAAACCTAAAATAAACCATTTTATCTTAATACCCAATATCTACTTATGTAGGCTCTACTCTTGCACCTTAGAATGATCTTGAGGATCAAGAATAAGTGATCTTGCTTTTATTTTCTAGGTTTGTTAATTGGTCTTTGTGTGCAAAGATTGAAAATTCAAAGGGTTGAAAAAGCTAGTTTGGAACTCTTCACATTGGATCAAATTATCATCTCAAGTTTAGTGTTCAACTTTGAGTTCACTTTTTCTAATAATTCTATCTCTTTCAATTTTCAAAGTTCTTAAAAGTTACATTATCTTCTTTGCTTCAATCAATCGTGTTTGGTGCATCTTCCTCGCATTGGAAATTGGGCTACAATTAATCTCTCACATTTGTATTTTAGCTCTAAAATAAAAAGTGTCTTTTTAATCCCAAGGATCTACTTATGTATGCTCTCCTCTCACACCCAGTGGTGATCTTGAGGATAAGAAATAAGTGATATTGTTTTTCTTTTTAGGGGGCCTTCCCAAAGAAGTGATCACTCTAGGGGATGACCTCAACTCCCATGTTCTAGTGGAGTATAAAGAGCGGGGGTGAATCGAAATCCATGCCTCTTGGAAGTAGAATATTGTCAATCTAGGCTGAGCCTCTAAGAACTTTCTACCTTAGAGAAGTGAATGTGGAGAGTGAATTACCCTCTCTTCCCGATTGTTTGGCATTATTCCCTTTCATCTATGGATTATGCCTCACATACCCTTGTGGTATATCTAAATGATACCCCTAGTTGAACTTCTAAAGCCTAGTAAAAAATTATTGTCCATACCCACTTGAGTAGGCTTGTTAATGTGTCTTGCATGTTTGACTATTTAGATCACCATCTACACTTGAAATCGAAGGGGATATATCCATTCAAAATTGATCCTATGGCATTGTCTTTGTCATTATATCTTTGTGTTTTTCTAATCTTTGAACAAATTCAAAAAAAAAAAAAAACTAACAAAAAAAACATTCCAAAACTAAGAAAAAAAATTTAAAAATAAAAAATCAAATAAGTAGAGCTTAAACGGGTCATTGAATAATTTTCCTTGATACTATTTGAAGAGTGGACAACTTTTTGGTATTTTGTCATATCATTGTTAAAATTTATCAAAGTTTAAATTGGATCCCCTATATTTTATCTTTATCATATCATATCAAGTTGGCTTGGACTCACAAGACTAGTTCAAGTACAATTCATCAATGCCAATCTTTATCATCTTGCTTGGACTCATAAGTCTAGTCTAAGTGGGATCTATCAATTTTATCTATTAAGATCATTACCATCATTGGGGGATCTAACTTAATGTTGGTCTATTTTTGTTTTGAGAAACAAGCATCAAAATTGTTGAAATCAAATATTATTTTATCTAAGGTATTATATTATATATTCCAATTACAAGATCTCAATATAAGAAAAACATGGAATCCCATAAGAATACGCAAACATTCCAACAAGCATGAGTGGTGGTCAACATGAACAAGGAGCATCTTTGAACCCACCCTTTCTTCATGACGAGCCTCTAAAGGCACCTTACATGGAAGATGGTCAAGGACCCACATCTAATGATCTTATAGAATTTGAGCAAGACCACAGAGCAATGAAAATTATGGAAATGTTATTTGAGAAAAATATTGATCATTATCTCCAAGTGTTGGCTCAAAAAGGTGCCAAAATACCTGCCCACCTTATCAAGGAGGTAGATCTCACTAATCATGAAGTATGGACATAAACAAGTCAATCAAACCCAATGTAAACATCAAGGGAAAATGTGGCTTATACTTTCACACACTTACCACCACCTCAACTTAGCACATAAAAAGGTCAATGGAGTACTTATCAACACATCAAGATCCATTTCTACTAGAAAAATCACCTACCTTTACTGGATCTTATTTAAACATGGGTACTATAAGCATGCCATAAAATACGTTACTTTAGAAGGAAGATTTAAGGTTTTTTACTTTTATCATCTACCATTGCTAAACCACCTAAGGCACAAAATGCTCCTTAGCCTTCCCTTTTTTCTGTTGACCTCCCTTGAAATTTTGATAAAGGAATCCCTTGAATTCGTTGCTCAAAACCCTGACCAGCCGCCTCCCCTGCCTCTACACCAAGGCCTCATTCTTAGGCTTCATCACTTCCATTTGACCCTATGCCCCACAAAACCCATCTCGGTTGTTCAGGTGGAAGAATTGGAACCATCGAACCTTGCCTTTGAGAAATTGTCCCCCACTGCCTCTATGGGTCCAAAGAGAAAAACACCCCCACTTGAAAATGAACCCCATGTTGTGCCTAAATCTAAATCCCCAACAAAAAAGAAGGGGGAGGTCAGGTTGGCCCATTCCAAGGCTACGGCTAGATTGTGCGAGCTAAAGAACAACCCCACCAATTTGGATAGCAAACCTACGACAAAGAAAAAAGGGAAAAAAGACACTACATGCCAAGGGGAGTTGTTGATCACTGAAAGTGAGGGAAAGAGTGTTCTTGATAAGGAATCAAAAGGTGATACTATTGTGGCCGCAAGTATTGATATGGGGATGAAACAAACAAGAGTTAGGAGGTCTCACAGATTGGAAAAGAACAAGAAATGGATTCCAATGGGTGAGATTTCTAGTGACTCAGAGTGAACTGCCAACAAATTTGTTGGTATGAAGAACACTATTGAGGAGGAAGAGGAGTTTGTGGAGGGTCCTAGCCACTTCTTGAACCTAAAAAAATTCTCAAAGAGGACTCCACCCACCCTTCGGATCCCAGGGCTTTTGAGGAAGAGACGACTTGGTGGAAGAACGACAAGGAGGAGGACATCAAAAAGCTATGGGAGTGGGTGGTGAAACTTGAATGGAAGTTCAATAGGCTGACTCGTTTCACCATTAAGATAATTCACATATCTGTCGTCACTCTCTCCTATGTCACCAAGGAGGAGGCGAATAGGAATTTCGAGGGTGAAGGTCCTAATTGGATCGAAGATGATGTTTTAAATCTCCTCATTTAGAAATGGGAAGGTGTTTCCAATTAGTGGGCCATTTTGTTTATTTTTGTTGGGTCTCTATTGTTCGTGTGTTGTGTCGATTGTTTGTGGTTTGGTTTCTATGATGTACTATTGAACTTGGGTTCCTTTTTGGTCCTTTAGGCTCTTCGTGTAATGGGTACAACACCCAGTAAATGTTGCTTAACTTATCAAAAACATATTCCCATTCCACCAAGTCAACCCCAACAACATTACATTCCACCAAGTCAACCCCAACAACATTACATTCCTCTAAGACAACCTCAACAATATCACATTCCCTTGAATCAACCTCAACAATATTACACAAGCGCACCCCCATCCACATCTACAAATGACTTGGATCAACAAATTCGAGAGCTCCAAAACAAGATGGAAAACATGAAAATGGGGAACATTAACACTAAGAAGATATATAAATTGGAAGACATATGTCCATATATTTTTTACAAGTCTTTAAGCATGATACCTTTTCCTCAAAACTTTGAAATTCCTAGATTTGACAAATACAAAGGAAAAGGTGATCCAAGGGAACACATAAGTTAATTTTGCATAGCTTGTCTAGAGGTGTTCTATAATGATACATATCTAATTCACCTCTTTCTTAGAAGCCTAGGAAGTCAAGCTATTGATAGGTTTTCACATTTACCTCATGGGATCAAGACCTCTCACGAACTGGTAGACAAATTCATTACACATTTTTCATATAATGTTGAGCACAAAATCTCCATGAATGATCTATGTAATGTAAAAAAAGTGAGGGAGAATCCTTTGTGTCCTTTTTACAAATATGGAGAAACATGCCAAGCAAATTGCCTTATCCTATTCCTAAAAATCAACCTGTTCGCATTTTCACCCAAAATCTAAACAACAAATTGAATTTTCACCTAAGAATTCAATGTACTAGTACCTTTGATGATATAATTGAAAATGGAATGGAAATTGAAGGAGATATAATTGATGATGATATTGTGAAAAATTCTAAAGATCATAAGGATAACCCTTCAACATCTAAAGACAAGCCAAGAATTTGGACAAAAAAAAGAACATTGTCAAGATGGTGTGGTAGATGTAAAAATAGTTAAAAATGTTCAACCTACCCTTCAATTGGTAGCAAGCAACTCTCAAAGAAATCAAGGTGGTAGAAGACCACCTAGGAAAAATAATGCTCCTAAAAGGAAATACACTCCTTTAGGACAATCTCTTGAGTCTGAGTTACAAAAATTGGTCCAAGCCAAAATTATCACCTTACTAGAAGTAAGAAATCAAGAACCAACGATTAAACCTATATGGTACAAATAATGAATATTATGAGTGTCATAGGATCAAAATACATGAGACTTCTAATTGCTTCAAATTTAAAAATCTTATCATAGATCTGATAGAACAAGGTGATGTTGGTGTAGACAATCAACCTTCAACTCATGATGATATCAAGATATTCCAAGATCTTATCCCTAATCATGGAAAAGAAAAACCTTCAAACAAAAATAGTAATCCTATAGGATCCAATTATGCTTTCATTCCATATGAATACACCATAGCTCTAGTATAAGGAATCTCTTTCATAAAAGTATAATCCCTAAGTGCATAGTTGCAACCCGTAGGGGAAAGATATTATACGATAACCCCTTTCTTAATCAAGATCAAAGTATCAATCACATGCCATCTCATGAGCCCATTCTTAATCAAGATCAAAGTATCATTTCCAATGAGACATTTTGATCTCGAGATCAAGATATTTTCCTTATTCCACTTCACAACTCCCTTCCATATTAAGGCTTAAGTATCTGTTTTGTGTCACCTCATGAATAAGGTACCCTTTGAACACTTCCACAACATCTTCCAATTTTCTTCTAAATCAAGATCAAGGAACACCTTCTATCCCATCCAATGATCCTCTCCCATCTCATGAGCCCATACATTTCACTCCAAGTAGTGATCCCCTCCTATGTCAAGATCAAAATTTCCTTTCATGTCATGATCATACTCCTCCACAAGATTCCACCATCCCTATCCAAACATGAAACTTCAAAAAACAAATTAAAAGGGTATCCAAATTGGCTCATTCAAAAGCTTTATCCACCCCTAAGGAATCTATTCCATCATATATCCCTCATTATATCCAAATAAACCATCTTTCCTTATTTTGATCTTGACTATCCTATCCATAGCCATTGTCATATATCCTTCATCCTATCTAACTTATCCCCTCACTCTTGGCACTTTGGTCTTGGTAAAGTTGCGGGAAAACCTTGTCCAAGTATGTTTTAGACAATGCAAATCCTTACAATCCATGTCCTTTAGACATCATCCTTTTATCCAAAGAATCTTTTTTCTTATCCCATATCCATAATACCAATACCTCAAGTAAAGGATATCTCATTCCTTTGCAATATAATCTCTATAGCTCTCTTCTCCTATCATCCACCTATCCACTTATTGTAGCATAGTCAATCCATATATCCCATAAGTGACCCTATACCTAACTGGGGACATCTTTCTCTTGACCTAGGTGTTGGATTGGATTCTTGTATATTGATATCATATGAAAATCCTAAAACATTGAGATTTAACAAAAATCATGAGCAAAACAAATGTCAATTGTCGAGCTAAATCTTTGGTTTGCATAGGTTGTTGTGTATCTTTCATTATTACTATCAAAAGCATTATAATATCCTAACAAAATTATCTTTCCTATGATGGATATTGTCAAAACAAATCTAAGGTCTTAACGGGTACATCCTTCCTACAATGGACCTTATTTATCAAATTTAGCTTATCCTTTGGCAAGAGACATGTTGGCTATTGATTTTTGTTTCTCAATTTCTTTTATTTTTCTTTCTTGATTTTTATCCCATTTACTCAATGAAATTCTATCCTAATTTGCTTAGAGTAGTTTGGGTCATAGCATGAGTGTCTTCTTTGGCATGTTTTACTTTATTTTGTCTCCCATTTGCTCGATGAAGGCTTATATCTGAATGTACTTAGAGCATCTTGGATTTATACACGAGTTTCCTTTTTCTTATGTTTGCATGTGTGTTTTGTGTGTGCAAGTTGAGTAAAATGACAAGCCATTTCCAATTGCTAAGGTTCTTCTTCAAAGTAACAACGTGTCTTGTTTTTCTTTGCTTGTTGCTTTGTATTTTACATATCATATTTTTGTTGCATCTTCTTTTTGTAGGTTTCATTTTTATATTTGATCCTTGACGGAGATTAATTTCTTTGCATTCATAGGTGTTAGTATCCATCATAGTATCATAATCATAACATGTGCATCTTAGTTATATATCATAACTAATAAATCATCCATCCATCATATATATATGCACATCATCATCATTGAATCATATAGCTAATCTTTCTTGTTGTGAACTCGACTATAAAATTACTTTTTTTGGTTGATCTCTCGAGTGGGCATCATATCCTCCATCCCATGGTTCATTGGGGCATGCTAGGACATATCATCAATCTTTGAAACAACACTATAAAACACATTGTCTCAAAGAGGGGCAAAATGTAGACACCTAAAAATGACTAATGCATTTTCATCTCATCATTTCATCATTATCCTTATCATTTCTTCTATTTATATTAATTAAATAATTTTTAATTATTTAATTAAGCTAATCTTTCCTTTTTTCATCCATAATAAATATTTATTATTTAATTATCTTAATCTTCTTATCATATCTATATTAATAAAATAATTTGTAATTATTTAATTAATTCATCTCTTATTAGTTTCCCTACAACATTAATCAAAATTAAATTCAATTTATGTCTGGTCCTCTATAATTAAATTAGTTTCAAAAAATATTTAATTAGCTAATACTCCTCTTTTAAATAAACTAAAAATAATTTATTTAAATTAAAACTTTTTCACTAGCTAACACTCCTCTTTCAAATAAATTAAAATAAATTATTTAACTTATTTTTTTCCTCTATCAAAAATTATTTAATTAGCTAACACTCATCTTTTAAATAAATTAAAAATAATTTATTTAAATTAAATATTTTCTTCTCTAAAATAATAAATTAATATTTATTTATTTCTCCAACTATCATTTGAATTGAATAAATTTTATTTATTTAATTCGCTGGTTCAAAATTCAAAATTTGGGTCTTACTATATCTTGAATTTGCCTATCCATTGATCTTGCAAATCAATCTCCACCATTGACCAAATGTTAAGTGAAGCATATAAACAAAAAGCTTTCATTTCATTCATATCCCCTAACACTTTTATTGTCAAATCTCCCTATCTCTTTTGTTATCAATGTAGACACTAAAAAATGTCTTAGACCTGCAAGTGCCATTTTTCACTTCTTCCCTCGTATAATTGAATAATTTTAATTATTTGATTATCTCCTAAGGTCATATTTCTTTTATTAATAAAATAATTTAATCATTTAATCAATTCACTTTTCTCCTTTATTCTTCTTTGATTAATTAAATAAATTAATATTTATTTAATTATGTCACTAATGTTCCCTTCTCTCTATAATTAAATAATTTTTTATTTATTTAAATATTATCATTTTTCTCTCTATAATTAAATAATAATTATTAATTATTTAATTATTTATTTGTTTTTTCTTCCATAACTAAATAAATTCTATTTATTTAATTATTTTATACCTTTCCCTCCACTATTAAACAATTATTTTAATTATTTAATATTTTATTCTTTTCCTCCACTTTTAATTAAATTGTTATTTTAATTAAAAGTCAACCTTTTCCCTTTTCTTCTATAATTAAATAATCATTTTTATTTAATTATTCACTTTCCCTCCTAATTTTTTTTGTAAAACAAAAGGGTAATTTTTTTATTGATCTAGAAAACCATTACAGAGCTATAGAAAATTTAAGCCTGCCAGGGGCAAGAAACCAAACCCAAGAAATCAAGTCACTCCCAAGAAACATCTTGTATCCTCCATAACCCAGTCTTCAAGAACATGGGAAGGACCCCCCTGGAAGGCTTCCCTAGTCATCCACATTCCAAGTCCCCATCTACTTCAACGCCCATCTAGCCAGACCATTTGCCACCTTATTCCATTCCCGAGGAATGTGACAAAAGGTGATAGAATCCAAGACCCCACTCAAAGCAATGATTTGCTTGACCACAATAGCCAGCTGCCAATTCACATAATCAAAATGCCTCCTATTCAGCATATCAATAACAACCTAAGAATCCAATTTGCTAACACCTCGCCTCCAACCAAAGGCACAAACACGTTCCAATGCCAAAAGAATAGTTGAGGCCTCCATGAAGTTATTAGTTTGTTGACCTTTGTATATAGAAAAGAAGGAAACCGCTACTCCTGAACTATCCTTGCTAATACCACCAACCCCAACATGCCTAGGGTTACCTCTAGATGACCCATTAGTGTTAATTTTTAGCTCACCTATAAGAGGAGGACACCAATGACCACTACGTTGAATCCTCTTCCTGCCACATCGTCGCTAACCAGGCAATAGGTCCCTCCTCCAACCAACAGAAAGTTTCAAAGAACTAGCCACACCCAGATCACTAGGGTCAATAGGAACAAATAAATCACACTTAGCTACCAAAGTTTCTTGTAGGACCCCCAAGATTCTCGACCAAATCTAACCAACTAGCAACTTATCCAAAAAAATTATGTGGTTGTGTTCTAACCAAATATGCTAGATAATCAAGCTAGGTCCAATAACCCAAGCTATTTGGATAAAATAAGTTTTAACATGAGGATTCCCCTGGCCCCTCCAAAAATCCTCCAAAGAATAGGCATGTCTACATGGCTTACTCCAAGTATTCCACCAATAGTGCCAAATTGCTCTAGCAAAGGGGCACTGAAAAAAGAGGTGAAACACACACTCAACATGACAAGTGCACATAACACACATAGAAGGGCCCTGAAACCCATGCTTCCAAAGATTCTCCCAGGTAAGGCATCTTCCTTGCACCACTAGCCAAGAGAAAAAATTACGCTTAGGCTAGGAAAACTTATTCCATACCTGCTTCCACCATGAGACCCCTGAACACCCAAAAACCTGTTTATCTAGAACCTAATAACATAAAATTTACCTTTCAGATTAGGTCCCCAAGACAAGACATCCTTCCCAAGAAGAGAGTTGCAAACCCAACTAGTTAGGATAACAGTTATCTCCTGAAAATAATCCATTGATCCCCCAGGAGGCCACTCTTGCGAATCCTTCCACCTAAACACATTAACCTAACCCAGAACCTGGGGAGTTTTGAAATCTGCCACCTGACTCCATCCAACATTAAGAAAATTACTACATAAAGTCTACAGGTGAGGGTGATTTTTCAAGATGGGAGGATGGCCATCACAAGAATCAAACTAGAAGAGAGCATCTCAACCACTATTACAAATCCAAAACAACCCTTGTTTGACCAGCTTGGTCCCTCTTTTAAGGGTACCCCAAATCATAAAACCCTTCCCCTCTAAGCTAAAATGAGACATATCTACATCTCAACAACACCCAAATATTTTGAAGTAAGGATTTTAGCCCATATTTGATGTTCTTGAGAGCACCATCTCTAGTACAACTTGGCAACTAAATCCTGCCCATTCAAATCCGTCTGGTGTAAGCCTAACCCACCTTCCTGCTTTGACTTGCAAGTGGCATCCCACTTAACCAAGCTCCACTTCCTATGAAGGAGATTGCTAGACCAAAGAAACTGACGAGACACACTCTCAAAATATTTGTTGAAAGTAGAAGGGGTAGATAACACAAAGTATTTGTACATAGGAAGAGCCTACACTGCAAACTTCAAAAGGGTCACTCTTCCCATAGAAGATAACCACCTACAGGTCCAATGACTGACTAGCTTATGAAACTTATCAATAAAATCTTGCCAAAATAGTCTAAGAAGCAAACAAATAGCAAGAGGAATGCCAAGGTACACGAAAGGGAGAGATCCAATATGAAATCAAAGAATACCAACAATTCTCCTTTGAATAAGCTTTAAAGTATTAAAAAATAAATAAAGGACTTCCCTTCATTAATACTCTATCCTGAAGCAACCAAATAGCTATCCAAGACTCTTTGCCAAGTGACAGCCTCCTCAACTTTGGCCCTACTCATCAGAGCAATATCATCCACAAACTAAAGATGGCATTGTGGAGGAATATCGTTTCCCCAACTCCAACCCTAAATGAGACCCAGCTCTACCCGAGATCTAATAAATCTCCCTAAGCCTTCAACCAGTAAAATGAACAAGTAAGGGGATAAAGGATCCACTTGTTTAAGTCCCCTAGAAGCTCCCAATAGCTTGGTCGGCTCACTGTTGACCAACACAAAGAAGGAAGAAAATGTGACACAACTCCTAACCCACTTAATCCAGTTACTAGCAAATCTAAAATCCCTCAAAACCTTGAATAAGAATTCCCATTTAACATGATCATAAGCTTTGGCCATGTCCAATTTAATAAATATAGATTTTTCTCTATAATAGGCCATAGAGTGAATGGTTTCAACCATAATAAAGACCCCATCAAGAATCTACCTACTAGTAATAAAACCCCCTTGTTCTTCAAAAATTAACCTGCTTAACCAAGGCTTTAGATGCTCAACAATCAACTTTGTAATTATCTTATACACCACATTGCATAAGGAAATTGGCCTAAAAAGATTCAAAGTGTTAGCCCCTTCCCTTTTTTGGATGAGATCCAAAAAAGTAGCATTCATGGCCTTTAGCATTTGCTTATTCTTATGAAGATTCCTGGACAACCTCCAACAAATCCATCTTGATTACCACCCAAAATTCTACCGGAAACCCATCAGGCCCCGGAGCCTTTCATTTTTTCATCTGAAACACAACATTCTCAAGCTCCTGTTAAGAAATCAAATTGAACAAAGATTCATTCATTTCAGTGGTAACCAAAGGTGGAATGCTAGCCAATATCACAACTTCATTCTCTTTCGTAGGAGGGGAATCATCAAATAACAAATTTGAAAAGAAAAATACCGACTCTTTTGAAATCGTAGCAGAGGAAAAAAGATCCACATCCGAAGAAAAGAGGGAAGAAATAATATTACCTTGCCTTCTGTCCTTAACCAATTTGTGAAAAGATGAAGTATTTTGATCACTCGCTTGGAGCCACTCAATTTGGTACTTTTGCTTCCAAAAAATTTCCTCTCTCAATTCCCATTCTTCAATTGCCTTCACCGCATCAACTTCCAGCTTGCCATTCTCCTCAGTAAGACCCTAGTCACAAGTTTTCCAAGTAATAAAGTCCAAGTGAGCTTGAGCATTCCACTTAGCTTGAAACTAATTACCAAAATGGTGCCTATTCCAATGTTTCGACATATACTTGACATATTGGAGCCTCTTGGAAAAGTAAATTGCAATACCATGGGCTGGATTCCCAAGATCCCACCAACCTAGAAACAGATCATGAAGAGACACGTCTCTAAGCCGGATAAGCTGAAATCTAAATGACTGCTTTTTGAGATATCAGGACAAATCAACTACAAGCTTGATTAAACAATAATTAGAACCTCGCCAGTCCAAAATCTCAGAGCTAGTCGACCACCTATCACCAACCCAAAAGCTAAACACAAAGAATTTTTCCAATCTTTCTAAAATAGCTACTACCCCACTTCTCCTATTATTCCAAGTGAAAACACCATTGGTGGGCTTGATATCAACCAAGTTTAGAAGAGCCACATTATCCCACAGGAGATCTGAAAAAGTCTCCAGGCGAGCATTACCACCCCTCTTCTCCTCCAGTGAAGTGATAACATTAAAGTCACCAGCCACAATCCAAGGAAGAAAAGGATCTAACAACCACACATATCTTACATGACCCATAGCAGAGCCTTGCCCTAAAATCCCGTTGAAGCATGAATGTTGGAGAGAAGAATTCTCTCACCCAACTCTAAATTGGAAGCAACAAGAGACATAGAATACCTATAGGAGATCCACTAGATCAAACTAACTCTACATGGAACCATAGACAAGCCACTCCACCAGAGCTACCATGTGCTCCCACAAACTGACTCTGCTCTATAGCCCAAATCTTTGAATCCACACTCAACATACTATCAACAAATAACTTAGTTTCCTAAAGGAAAACTAAATATGGAGAATGTGCTCCCACACACTGACACTGCTCTCTACCCCAAATCTTTGAAGCCACACTCAACATACTATCAACAAATAACTTAGTTTCCTAAAGGAAAACTAAATATGGAGAATAAACACGAATCAAATCCCGAATAACCTTTTGTCTAGGGATGTTATTCAAACCCCTCACATTCTAGGAGAGCACAATCATCATTGGGTTTGGGAGAAGTACACATCAATAGTCTTCACCAATCTAGACTCCACCAATGTCTCACCAATTAGCTTAACCTTTTCCTGATCCTTCTTTCTTCCAGCCTTAAGAGGTTTCTTAGGAGCCCCTTTTTTTAGGGTCTTTTGTTGCAAACCCAAAGTTGGAGAAGAATAATTTGTTTGCCTAGTTTCGAAACACTCCTCATACCAAAGAGACTAGCACCAATATCAGAGGGACCATCAGAAGCCTCCAAATCAAACCTAGCACACCCTCAAAAAAAGCAGGGGGTGAAAGGTGTGTGTCCATCTGAGCCTCTTGCTCACCAGGCAGCATTGAAGTAGAATTCAAAATAGGTTGATCATTTGGCATATTCTCTATGAAAGATCCATCTATCACCTACAAGTCCACATGTATCCCTTATTCCTGAACCAAATCCTCCAATGCATCAAATATGTTAAAGGTTTCCTCCTCCTGTCTATCCTTGAGGGTTCTCTTTTGACCCCTTCCTCTGTTATGAGGCTTAACTAGAACAAATCCCTCCTTATCAGACACCACCCCTTGCATGGGAGCCTTACCCTTTTCCATCTTCAAGGTAGACTAAGAAGGAACCAAACTCAAACCAGAAGCTTGAATACCCCAGGGACACTTCCATTGAAGATGACCATATTCATGACACAACCGACATATAAAAGGTAATGCCTCATAATCTAACTGGTGAGTCTGAGAAGATGAACCAATAGTCATGTCAATAGAATCCGACAACGGATTATTGAAATCAATTTCTACACACACCCGAGCAAAAGAAAGAAACCTATTATTCAGAGTTTGCTGAGATGGACCAGTGGGATTTCCCAGTAGCAAGGCAATCATCTATAATATATCACTTCGCCAGCATTCAAGCGACAGGCGAGGGAGACAAACCCAAACCGAGACTCTAGAAGGTAGCTCCTCCGCTAAGTTAAAACTAGCATGCCATGGTTTTGTGAAAGAGCCCCACCTAATTATAAAAATAAGGCCCACCTTCAAAGGCCCTATTTCAATCAGCAATACAAGAAAATTCTACCATAAAAAATTTGTTAGCTCCTAGCATAATATCAAAATCCCCTTATGGGTTCCATGTCTTACAAATCCAAGTATTAAGAAAAGGAAGAGAAACCCTCATTCCTATGAACTTACAAATGAACACATGATTGTTGTAGTAATCCACATCCTCAACCACTGACTTCGGTTGGATCACTAAAGCTGGTTGTTCTTGGGATTTATCCAAACACCCATTCACCTTCTATAGCTTGATATCCCCATTTCTTGTTGATCTCAAACTAGGAGAAAATGAGTTTGGAACCCTCCGACCATCACCAGACATAGGGGAAGCCCGGTCTGCCTTGTCAAAAGCTACATGCACCACCATCAGGATTCAAAATGAGCACTCTCCAAATGAAGCCTCAGCCACAACAAAGGCCAATAGCAAAACCTAACCAGAGCACTTTGAGAAGATAAATTAGCAGCAAGACTTATAAAATCCCCCCTTAATAAAGAAAACATCGTCCCTTCAAGGAACGCCACCTAAAACCCCACACCCTCCATGCAGGTCCACACAATCACCCAATCGAACAACAAAAAACAAGAAAGCAAAGCAGGAAGTTGAGGAAAAAGAACAAGATTTGAGAGAAAAGAAAGTAGGCAACCCTTGGCTGCAACCCTACGAACAAGAAAGTACCCCCTGCATACAGAATCAACTTTTGCAACCAGCCAAAGGCTGAGCTAAGGCACAAACACCCTAGGTCACCTGTGGCCTCCACCGACAAGTGTCATTCTCGTCCATCCTAAGATGCCACAACCTCACTTTCCCTCCTAAATTAAATAATTTTATAATTATTTTATTTACTACATCAACCTCTTTTTTTGTGCCAACCTCTTTATCTATGCCATTCTTATCTCTTATCTCAATTAATTTCCACTATTGATAAGGTTTTTTACCTTTTAATCTTCACCGTCCATCCTTAACTAAGCCCTATTTTTCCCAAACCCCATTTCCTTGCTTCTCAAAGCATCATCCATTGAACTTCATCATTTAATCTTGTTCCTTCGTTCAAATTTAGTTTTCTATAAAAGAGACCTATCCCTTTCATTTCAACCCTAAGAACTACTATCTCCAATATTTTACTATCACTATCACTAGGCTTATTCTTGCATACTACAAATCTAAAGGCAAGCAAGCGTATAAAGAAAAATGGAGAAGAGCAATGAAGCTGATTCAACCATGGCATATGAATTATTGGTAATATTGCTTTATTATTTATGTTTCTATGTTCATTTGTACTTCATTGTTGGACTAGGGTATTTATTGCTTGATTTTTATGTATTTGGTGGTTGGTACTATTGATTCATGTCTTTTTCCCATGACCTTACCCTATTCTACATTGGTGAACCTGACGTGAACTAACTAGATTTGAATAAATTTGTGAGAAATTTTGAGTTTTCAGGTTTGAAACACATTCGCAAGGAAAAACGACGCATTTGGGAGATTGTGCAACACATTCATGAAATAGTGTGACACAATCAAGGTATAGAATGATGCATTTGAAGTACGACACGACACATTCGAGAGATAGTGCACCGCATATGTGGCACATAGAGCCACATCTATTTATTCTAGGGAAAATCATTAAATCAGTTTATTTTTGTGGTTTTTTGTCATCTTTCGAGTTTTTGGTTTTTATTCTCACATCTTGATACATCATTTATGTTATTTCTAGCTCGGTATTTTCAAATTTTGATTTGAGTGTTTTTGCAGCTTTTAGTTTGTGCACCGCATCTGTCAGTGCGATGCATCTGCATGACAATTAGCCACATCCGTTTAGACAATCTGTCACAGTCGCAATCTAGTTCATCGCATTTGATTAATACAATGAGCCACATCTGTGACACAATGAGCCGTATCTACTTGTTATTAGTTATTAGGGTTTAAATTTAGAATTTATCATTTTTTGTTTCTTCCATTTGGTAGGGTAGAGGGTTTTGTGTTACTAATACTTGGTTTCCAGCTTGTGGCATTCATTAGGAGAAGACATTACTATCAAGACTACTAATCCATGTTCTTGTAGGGTTTTATTTAGCTGATTTTTAAAGTAGGAACATTTGGATTTGGGATCTAAAAAGAACAAGTGTTTTCTCATTATCACATTTTCAATTTGAGCTTAAAAAGAACAATTGTTTGCTTTGATTGGTGATATTATTTGTTTTAGAGGTGTGTATGCTCTTCCCTCACATTTCATATGATCTTGGGAATCAACAACACTTTTCAACACTCTCATTTTGACACCACACATTTCATTTTCTAAGGTTAATGAACTTTTCTAGTGTGATCAAATACATGCATATGCTCTCTCCTTGCATTTTCATATGATCTTGGAGATCAAAAGCATTATTTGTATTGCTTTTGTGTAACCTTTTTAGAGGGGTCTGCCTTTGGAGAAGTTATCACTCTAAGGGGTATGACCCAAAGTGGTTTCTCCGTCGAGTCGTTATAAAAGATTAAGGCGAAAGCCAAGGTCAAACTGGCGAGTACCTTTCCAACAATGCCAATCTAAAAGGGGAGATACCCACATTCTTTTGAGGTAGTTAGAGCCCTGATTAGGGTTGGTTAAAGCTTTAAGTGGCTTGGTGGGTGCTAGAAAGGCGTTAAGACCCTGAGGATTGACTAAAACCATTTAGTTAGAGGCCACCCTATTGATTGAGTTATTTTTTGGTATCATTCTCAGTGCAAGGGACACACATCATGCCATGAAGTTACTCACCATATGGCTCCATTGAGATGAGACATAAATCCCTCACTTAGCATAAGCTACTTGTAGCTTTTTGGGGAGAGGGTGATTGGGTCATCCTTCTAGTCATGGAGACTGCTACCTATCCTCTCTCACAAAGACAATGGTGTATACACCCATTAAGGTGTTCCTACATTTGAGTCAAAGGAGATTCCAAGTTGTAGGCCTGAGATTTGTTGCCATCAGAAAATTGACCTTAGGATTAGGAAGTGCTTGATGTGTGTGAAGTGTTTTTGATTTGTGATTAGACTCATGGAAATCAGGTTGAATAAGCCTTGAACATACACTATTCGCATAAATTTTGAACACTCAACAACCAAAACTTTTTTTTCAAACTATTTGTTGTCTTCAATCACATTTTACACTTACCCAAGATGAAAAATCAATTTAAAACATTCAAACTAGGGTCAACACATTGTTCAATGCATTTGACAAGGCAATATAGTACAATTGCAAGATAATGCACTGCATATGTTGAAAATAGTGAACTGCATTCACAAGATAGTAAACCGCATTTAACAGATAGTAAGATGCATTTTTTTGAGATAGTAAAACACATCTATGAGATAGTGAACCGCATTTTCTAGTTTTCAAAATTTTGGGGAGATTCTTGTGTAGTTTCATTTTGGATCAATTCAAGATAGTAATAATGTCTTCAAATCATATACTTGCTCATGTTTTAGTCCATTCATTTCATTACATTTCACTTAGGTTGTCATTGCATTCCTTAGTTTTCCATCATTGCATTCGCTTAGTCAAACCTTAGGTCATCCTTAGTTACATACAACTTTTCAAACTTCAGACTAGGAGACTTATCATACCTTTAACTAGATCACTGTCACAAATGTAGATTGTCCTTGACCTTGTCCTTGTTATCAATCGATCCTCATCATTTTATTTGGGCCTTCAAACTCATGAGTCTAGTTTAAGGTTCACTTTTTCAATCATCATCATCCTTTTAGTCTTTCTCCTTTTAAGGTCTTGACAATTTGATTTGTTACTTTGGTCTATCTTAGCTTGGTTAGTAACATTTCCTTAGGTCCACAAAGGTGCATAGTCTTAATCTCATATCATAACTTTAGTCATGCCACATCTTTGGTCATAGCTCACATTTGCATCATTGCATATCTTGGCTTCAGTCACACCATAGGTTGTGGTCATAGTGATATTACCATATCTTGATTTTACCCATTGTCACTTTGCATCCCTGATCTTGGTCAAAAATGCATTACCGTTTGGCATTCTTATATCTTAAAAACCCAAAAAATATAGCATAGTTGCATACCTTCCATTGCATTATCATTCCTTAGAGTTCATACCCAAGGCATGATCCTCATTTCTAAATTCATTTGAGTTTCTATTACAAGATGTCCAAAGACGTTTAACTGAAGAAGAAATTGAGGCAATTGCACAAGACCCTGGCATAGCATGCTTTCTAGATGGGATAGTAGCAGCAAACCCCAACAATTTCTCATGAAACTATTGCAGAGTGGAGCTAAACTCCCTCCTAGTTTTGATGTCAGCACACTTTATGCATCACCAATAAATGATGTCACACAAAATAAAGGACATGACATGTTGGTGCATCTACTCCCAATCACAATGCTCCACAAGTGCATGCTACTTTTCAATTAGGGGTCCAACACCACAAAACACCATAACGGTCAATGTGACACCAATATTTGGAGTTTGCACAAGACCCTGGCATAGCATGCTTTCTAGATGGGATAGTAGCAGCAAACCCCAACAATTTCTCATGAAACTATTGCAGAGTGGAGCTAAACTCCCTCCTGGTTTTGATGTCAGCACACTTTATGCATCACCAATAAATGATGTCACACAAAATAAAGGACATGACATGTTGGTGCATCTACTCCCAATCACAATGCTCCACAAGTGCATGCTACTTTTCAATTAGGGGTCCAACACCACAAAACACCATAACGGTCAATGTGACACCAATATTTGGAGTGCAAGGCACCCAAGTGATGACCCAACCACCTAGCAGCACATTTGATCCATTTGTCTTGTCATCTCATGCCATGGGGACTTAATCTTTTAGGCCTTTTGCAACATGTCAAAATAAATCAAACAATAATCCACCCAAAATGTGAAAGGTTTACATCAATGGTCCTAAGTCATAACCCCCAAAGACAAACATTACACCAAATGTCAATTCAAACTTGAACACCGACACATTGCAACAAGGTCCTAGTTTGAGTATTCATTTACAAAACAACACAAAAGGGCCTTCTCCATAATATGGCAATCAAAACTCACATGGTCAAACAAGTTCAAGCCCATTGCAAACTAAATCCAATATGAATCCCCCACACATCAACCAAATTCCAATTTTCACTCTCAATGTCCAAAACCAAATTCCATCTTTCACTCATAACATTCAAAACTAAAATCCATCACATGCATTTGGGATTGACCTTAATTCATCCACCCCAAATATTGGAATACAAAATGTTAACTCAAACATGGGTCACCCATATCATGGTGCAATTGATAATGCGGTAAACACATCATTGTCCATAGTCGATGTCTTGACAAATTAAATGCATGCACTACAACAACAAGTTAACAATATGCAAATATCAACAAAGAAAACTTACTTCATACAAGAGCTATGTCCATATCCTTTTGACAGAACATATATATGCCTCCCTTCCCTCACAATTATGTTATCCCAAATTTCACCAAATATAGAGGGAAGAGAATCCCAATTGAACATGTGAGGGAGGTCCATATGAATTGCATAGATATTGCATTTGAACATACATATCTAATGAGATTATTTCCAAGAAGCCTCACAAGACAAGCGCTTGAATGGTTTGCCCATTTACCCATAGGAATTCGAACATGGGATGAGTTAGCCAAAAAATTTGTGACATATTTCACCTTCAACATTGAGAATGACATAACCATAGCAAAATTGTGTCACACCAAACAAGAAGGTGAAAATTTCATATCATTCTTCCAAATATGGAGAAATTTGGCTAGTACGTGTCCTTACGAAATACTCAAAAAATAGAAGGTTGTCATGTTTGTCAAAAACCTGGTCATGGAATTGAAATACCAATTGCAAATCAATTATTGTACTACATTTTTTTACCTTTTGGAGAAAGGTAATACCCTTTAAAATATGCTTAATGCAAAAGGGGAAATCAAAATTTTCAACAAAAGTAAAAATGCCCAAATCACCTCAAATGGCAAAAGTAAGTATTGGGCTCAGAACAAGAATGTCATGAATGATGGGGTTGTAGAAGCAAAGACAATACACAAATTTTTCCTTGTAATCACCCTTATGGGACCTAATGTATCAAATAACCCATCACATGTTCCTAACCAAACAACAAACATAATTCAAAATAACCAAGGATGTGGACCTCTAAGAAACTATTAACCAAGATGAAAATACACCCCCTTAGGGGAACCCATCGAATTTGTCTTGAGAAAAAACTTTTGCATTCTAATGTCATACAAATTCCAAAAGAAAAACATTATGATCTAGGTCCTTTCAAACCATCATGGTGGGATGACAACGCTTTTTGTGACTATCACCACATCAAAGGACTTAAGACTTCGTCATGTCGGCAACATAAAAACATAAGCTAGGAAATTATTGAGAATGGTTTTATAAAAGTAGATAATCCTCAAGCATCCTCTAATAATGACCATACCATCTTCAAAAATCCTTTGCATGACCATGGGAAGGGGAAAACCTCCAATTCAGGTACTAAGACCAACGAGAAAACCAATTACGCCCATGTTGCCCATGAATATATCATAAATAATGTTCGAGCCTTAGATGACAATGCCAATACCATTACAGTCGAGAAACCACTAGAATGTGTGGTCACAACATGATGAACCAAGGTAACCTTACAAGGTGCTCCTCCTAAACAACATCCAAAAGCCCAATATAATCTTTTAGACCATTTGGGGAAGATGTTTTCCCATATATCTATCCTTGAGCTACTTCACATATCTCCTGAACACAAATTTGTCCTGGATAAAGCCTTGCAAGACACTTTTGTGTCTACTGAACTTGATGTCAATCAGTTCCAAGCAACGGTGGGATACTTGGATAACACCCACCACATCACCTTTTATGACCAAGACTTCTCATAAAATTCCAACCATAATGATCCTTTAAAGTCTATGCCAATAAACATAAAATCAAACGAGTCTTGGTAGATAATGGTGGAGTAGGATTGAACATTTACACCTTAAAATTGGTAATGACATTAGGTTTATCTAAGGCTTGCATGGATTCATCAAAGAGTATTATCATAAAGGCTTATGACAATGTAGAATTCTCCTCTAAGGGTGTCATTTCACTACCTATTAGAGTTGAGTTTGCCATATTGGATATAACATTTCAAGTGTTGGATCTAGATCCCCCCTACAATATTCTTCTTGATTGACAATGGATTCATGCTATGAAGGTCATCCCATCCACATACCACCAATGCTTGAAATCTCCCCAAAATGGAACTAAAATCACAATAGCTAGTGATCCTGATCCCTTTCAGTATTGCAGCAACTTAAGAGGGACACCTGAGCAGAAAAGTGCCAATCAATCAGGAAAGTTCATCATCTTATTCATCCCATTACATTTATCCCTCCACTTTGACCAAAACATCCACATCCACTATTCCATCTTTTGATTCCAAGATCTAGGTCCAAGATAAGGGGTGTGGAGAGTACCACATGAAGACATACTATTGTGTCAGCAAACTACCTGCATCTCCAAAGTCCTATGGCAAGTCTTCAGTTATCAAAAAGGAACCCAAAGTCATTATTCAAGCGTCTCCCACCACAACCTTCACAAAATAGGGAGAATTGAGTAAAGAAGCTATTGACGAAGAGGACATTTCCACATGGTTATATAAGGAGGAAGAAGACATTGAACCTAAACATATCCCAACCAAGCAATACAGTAAAGGCTTTGAGATCATGAGATACAAAGGTTATGATGGACACAATGGACTTGGTTTACAAAAGAATGGGATGATAGAACCCTAGATGCCTCCCAAACGGCCAAAGAATAGAGGGTAGGGTACGAACCATTAAAAGTAAGCATTCCTAGTACTAAGGTGCTTTCAAGTGAGGAGGTTAGTGCTTCAAAAGATATCAAGACATCTAGGGATTTCCATGTTGAAACTGACTCCAATGAATGGGAGTGGGACTCATGTGCATCCAATGACTACGACCTAATTACGACCTTCCACAAACTTGACCTATCTGATCCCCCAACCAAAGGAAAAGCTTGGATCGATTCCTTTTGGGATCCTAATAACACTTCCATTTTCACTCTATCTGCCTATTCATTGAACCTTAACGACACTGATGATGGCATGCCTCTATTATATCCACAATTGATAGATGGAGACCAGTAAGAACCACCCACCTTGGACATGTTCGAAAATGATGAAGCAATAGTCAAGTTTATGGGACTACATGAAGGCATACCTAATGGGGATCATAAAGCTAGCTTTACTATAGATCTTGACAACATGACCTACTTTGGGGAGTTTGTCCCGCCCTCCAATCATGTAAAAGTGAAAATAATAAAACAAAAAAAGAAATGTCTTTAGGTGAAAACCGAAAGGCACCTCTAGATGTAGATAAATTAAAAAGAAAGGACGTATCCAAGGGTGAAAACCTCTCTGAGGTGCCCAAGGATGGAGGGTTGTAATTTCTCTGTATAAGCCAGAGAAATCACCTATGCTAGTAGAGAAGTCTATGGAAATCAACATGGGCACTAATGAAAATCCTAAGATCGTCCATTTCCTAGCCTCACTAACAAAGATAGAGAAGCCAAAGTTTCATGCTTTCTTTATAGAGAGACAAATCAACTTCGCTTGGTCTTATGCCAACATGCCCGGATTGGATCCTGAGTTGGTATTACATCACTTTCCATTGTTCCCTGATGCCAAACTAGTCAAACAAAAGTTGAGGAAAATGCATCCTCAAATTGCACTACTAGTAAAGGAAAAACTAAAGAAGTTACTTGATGTTGGCTTCATTCAAGTTATTAACTAAGCGAAATGGATTTCCAACCTAGTGCCAGTGAAAAATTCGACATCCATAATTCACATTTGTACTAATTTCATATATCTAAACAAGGCATGCCCTAAGGATAACTTCTCATTACCAAACATCAACATTATAGTGGACTTGACAATAGGGTATGAGATGCTATCTTGGATGGTTTCTCAGGATACAATCAAATTAGGATCGGTCCTAAAAACCAACATAAGACAACCTTCACATGTCCTTGAGGATCATATAGTTGGAACATTATGCCATTTAGATTGAAAAATGTCAGTGCTACATATCATTGAGCCATGAAAACAATCTTTCATGATCTCATGCACACACTCGTGGAAGACTATGTAGACGACCTATTAGAAAAATCACTATCAAAGAGTGATAATTTGCAAGTATTAGACAAAATTTTCAAGAGGCTAGAAGAATACAAAGTATAGTTGAACCCAAGGAAAAATTTGTTTTTGGGGTAACATCAAGCAAGCTCCTAGGGTACATTGTCTCTTGAAGAGGCATTGAGGTCGATCCTACCAAAGTGAAGGCTATAATAGACATGCCACCACCAACTAGCATAAGTCAGTTACAAACACTACAAGGCAGGTTACAGTCCATCCAAAGGTTCATTGCTCAACTGGAAGATAAGTGTCAACCATTGCAACATTTGCTAAGAAAGGGAATACCATTTATGTGGACTAATTGATGTCAAGAGGCTTTCTAGCAGATAAAAGATTATGTATTAACACCCTCTGTTCTCATGCCTCCCATTGATGGAAAACATCTCATACTCTATATATCAACAACCACATCAGCACTAGGGGCACTACTAGCACAAAATGACAATGATGGAAGGGAAAGAGAAATTTATTACATTGGTTGCACACTTGTGGGATACAAGCTCAATTATAGTCCCATTGAAAGTGCATGTCTGGCGGTGGTTTTCACCAGTCAGAAACTTAGGCATTACATGTTAAATCACCAAACCAAGCTCATAGCCAAGATCAATCCCTTGAAGTATCTCCTTAGCAAAGCAACATTGATGGGTCAGTTAACCAAATGGGTAATGATACTAAGTGAATACGATATTCATTATGTTGAGTGAAAGGCAATAAAAGGACAAATTATAGTGGACCAACTTATAGATGCACCCACAACAACAAATCATCCATTGGCATCAGACTTCCCTGATGAGTCCATATTCACACTAGATACTTTAGTTATGTGGAAGTTATATTTTTATGGATCTCACACAAGTCATGGTTTAGGAGCAAGGATACTGTTTGTAATAGCCCAAGGAGAAACTATACCAAAGTCATTCAAAATTGGCTTTTCTTGCATCAACAACATAGCAGAATATGAGACACTACTCACAAAACTTTAGATATGGCCATCAAATGGAAGATCAATAGCCTTCAATTTACGACACCAATGATGAGAAACTCACTCCTTACAAAAAAATGGTTGATAGTTTTAAGCAATACTTTGATGACATCATCTTTTGGTAGGTCCCCAAAATCTAAAATAAGGTAGTTGATGAAATGGCTACAATCGAATCTCTCTTAGACATTCCAAACAATGTGTCACAATATGAGTTCTTGGTAGAACAATTGTTGATCCCTGCCTTTGACATCTCTAAATCTAAGATGGTGTGCAAACTTGTTGGTCCCAATTTACCTTGGTACAAAGATTTTTATGACTACCTACATGACTAAGTTATCCCCTTGATCTATCTACCAACCAATGTAATACCTTCATCCATAAGACCTCTAGATACACCATCATTGATGATGCCCTCTACTGTCAAAGATTAGATGACACCCTCCTTAGATGTCTTGATACTAATGAAGCACAAACAACCTTTCGAGAGGTACACAAGGGTATATGTGGAGCTCACTCAAGTGGTCCTAGTTTAGCCAAGAAGCTCATGCGAGTTGGATATTACTGGCCCATAATGGAACACAATGCATACCACTTTTTTAAGAAGTGTTGATTGTGTCAAATACATGGAGATCTTATACACGCACCAACCCAAGAACTCCAACCAATCACGTCACCATGGCCCTTTTCCCAATGGGGACTCGACCTCATAGGTAAGATTCATCCCACCTTATCGAACGACCATAAGTTTATTATCATAGCGACCGAGTATTTCACAAAATGGATAGAGACTATCCTTATGACATATATTATTGACAAAAAAATATCTAAATTCATCCTTAATTACATCATTCATTGGTACGATGTATTGCAATCCATCATTACTGATAATGATTGTCCCTTAAGAACTAGGATGTTTTCTAATTATGCAAAAAATTCCACATCCAACACCACTTTGGCACTCCATATTACCCCAGGGTAACGTCCAAGCCGAGGCATCCAATAAGACCATCATCAAAATCTTGAAGAAGATTGTCAATAATGTTGGTCATGATTGGCACCTCCTACTTAATCCCGCCTTATGGGCCTACCAAACTAGTATCCGTACTCCCACAAGAGCCGCACCATATTCCCTAGTCTTTGGTTCTTAAGCCATCATTCTTACTGAGGTTGAGTTACCTTCCCTAAGGTTATCCATGCAAGGGATTATTGATAATGAAGAGTACCGTGTATCTAGATTGCATGAGTTGGAGTTGTTAGATGAATGAAGACATAATGTATTGGTCCACCTACAAGCTTATCACAATCGTCTTCATTGTAGTTACAATAAGAAGGTTTTAGTCAGACACTTCAACATCAGTGACCTGGTCTTAATGGAAAATCCTAAGAATTGAGTATAGATAGAAGCTTGGAAAATTCAAAACTAATTCGTTGGTTCTATACATCATAACAACAGTATATGGATCTGGTGCTTATCATCTCGCTACTCTTGAAGGAGAACCATTGTATAACATATCAATATCCTGCACCTGCATAAATTCTACACCTAGCTTTTTGAGAGCCTTGTCAAAACCTAAAAATACAAAAAAAAAAGAAAAAAAAAATTGTCACCTTGAGGAAAACATTGCAAACAAGCATTTTGTCTGACCACAAAAAAATAAAAAAATTGAGAAAATAGTAAAGAGAAATAATTCGTCCAATAGTGAAAACCACTTTGGTGGTGCTTTGGATAAGTACCATGGTGAAAACCTAGTGAATAAGCGCCATGTCTAGTTCATATTTGTTGCATCCTCTACCATCATTTTATCTAGTTTTTTACCCTCACTCATAATAAACTTGCTTCCATGCTTCTTCACACCATCCATAATAATGCATTGTTGTCCTTCTCATAGCTTGAGAACGATAAACATTACATGTCTTTTTCACCTTCCATATCCATCCACGATAAGGCTTATCCTACCCCATCCCTAATAATTGGTCCTATACCTAACTGGGGGAAAGTACTTGAATCAGGTCTTTAATGGATTCTCAACTTGGTATTGGAGGTCATTATATCAAAAATCCAAAAATATCAAAATATGTCAAAAATCCAAAAAAAATAAAACATGTCAAAAATCCAAAACAATCAGAAACATCTGAATAACTTTTAAAAATCCCAAAAATGGTGTCAAGTCCAGTCAGTCCAAGTCCGTCAAACTACATTGCCTCTGCGACTTCACGTAGGCAAGGCCATCCTTAATGATCCCTCGAGTCACTAGGTCAATCCTTTAGGGTTTGTCGAATAAAGTTAATAATCATTCATAACAAAATTGTCCATGGTTAAAGTTGGTCAAACTACAACGTTTCTATACATTTTACGTAGGAAAGGCCATCTTCAATGAGCCCTCAAGGCACTAGCTTAGTCCCTTAGAGTTTATCAATTCAGTCACTATCCATGACATAATACATCAGACACTTTGATTAGACACAAACAATCATCAAAATCTCCATCAAATCACAAACCAACATACTAACTATCCAATTAGTCTTTGGTCCAAACCGATCAATTGCCTTAATTGTCAAATCAACGTCAAACCAATCAATCAATGGTCTTATACAAGAGATGGCATTGCCGAAACTAGACTCGACGTCTTATACGACTTGCCTCATTTCTTGAAATTAGACCCAATCCTATCATTTGTCTTATATAGGATGTGTCCTTCCTGAAACCAAACATCATCATTATCAACCTTGCCATTTGCCTTATATAGGTGGTTGCATGATCGAAACCAAACTTGACGTCTTATACGACAAACCAACCATTGTCAATCAATCAATCTTGTCAATCCTATCAACAAACATTGGAAAATGATCTATTTGGTTGTTCATTTTGTTGGTCCAATTTTCCTTATCTTTCTTTATATTTATCTTTTTGGTCATGTTACTAGCCACCTCAAGGATGTCCAAAGAAGGATTTAGAGGGGTGATGATGTCTCATGACCTACTTTTTCCTTGATTTTTGTTTGCGGATTGTCTTAACAAAAAGACTAGAGCAACTTTGGTTCCTAGTATGAGTCATGGCATTCCTTCTATGTTAAGTGTCTATTTTTGCAAAGGGATGACATTGAACACCTTGGTCTATGTCATACCACAGTGTTTATTGTCCATTTTTCCATATTTTTAAAGTCCAATGGTGATAAGCATACAAGCCTAACATCTATCAAGAAAAATATTAGTCCCTCGCCTAACCTCATGCTAACATCCATTGCCTCCACGCTAACATTTCTTCTATCCCCATCTTGATGGCGTCCTGTGACACACAAAAATATATTACATACATAATCATGTTAAAGCATCATAGGTATCATCATAAACATATTAGGTCATCCATATTACATCAGAAAAATACAAAAACATAGATAGCATTTCATTATAAGGAATCATACATGCATTTATATAAGCATCACATATCATAATCATATAGTATCATCCTGCATGCATAAATCATTAGAATTGCATACATATCATGTCATTTATATATGCCATGCATATCCATAATCCATTATCACATCATATCATATTCATAATGCATCCATAAAATCATAAAATTAAATGCATTCATCCATACATCATCATATAAAACATCATATATAAGCATGGACCATACATTAAGCATCCATAAGGAATCATAACATATAGAATCATCTCATAACCATTTAGTGCATAAACATCATAATCTTCATAATCCATCACATGAAATAGACAACTACATATAACATAGAAACACACATCATATAGTCGCTGCCAAACTCATGTATCTCACATATATATCTCAAAAAAGTGTCACAGTACAATATCTCAATGTATTTCAAAAAGGAGCTTGCAAGCTCAACCAAAAATATAAGTGTCTAATACATATCATAAATAAAGCTCTAGCCAAAGCTACCCATGTCTCTTGAGGGGGATGGTCCTAGAGAAAGCCGTTGATCCTTTCTGTCATGTGGCGACTATGATCTTGAGGGTCTGTGTCCTAACCTTGATGGAAAATCATATGAGAATGGTCTAGGCTGAGACACCCCTCCACTGCTCTGAGACTTGCGTGTGTATGACCTAATACGACAACATGTCTATGTGTAAGATGGTGCCCTCTCTATTGATGGAACTTGGCACTCATATGAATCTCTATAGTATCTAGCCTCTTATCTTGCCTAAAATAGCTGGTGGCCTAGCTCGCCCGTGGGCCCACTGGTAGTTGCAATAAAATTGAGACACCACTGATCATCCCTCTACCTACCAATCATGGCCATATCTTGCTCTATGGTTAGCCTGTCAAGCTCAACCTATAAAGTTTGGATCCTAGCATCTGCAAATTGAAGTCGTGCCTATAAATTGATGATCCTCTAATCCACTACCTTGTCCCCCTCCACCTCCTCCATGACCCCCAAAATGGGCACATCTTGGAATCCCTCGTCAAGGCCCTTTCCCATCACAGTCTTTGCTCGCAGGGCTCTCTCCTCCTCTCCCATCCTCTCCTTCTCTCCCATCTCCCGCTCAACCTCCTACATAGGCACCTCCTACTACTCTCCCTCTAGACAAGGTCCCTCCTACTCCATCTTCACTCTCAGATCCTCCTGGTTGGGCTCCTTCCTAATCAATGAGAGTGGTCTAACTACTCTCTATCCCCTGACTCTCCTCTACCTGAACCTCCTTCCTTTGTCTCCTCTACCTCCATCACCACCATCATCCCATCTACCTCCATCCCCTTGGCCTCCATCTCCTCTCCCCCATCCTCTAAATTGACAACATGGACCTCTACCCCTCCGCTCTATTGGGGCAGGCTGATCAGGGTCTGTCAAAGGATTTGGCTTATGTGCTACCCACCATCCATCATACTTGGGCGTAGTGCCCGCATCTACAACCTCAACACCAACCTCCCACTATACAGGTTGTAGAGCATTAGTGTCTTGCTCGGTGGTAACCACACTAATCATCTAACCCCACTAGACAATCTCCTCTAAGGATCGTGCAAACTCTAGTATGCCCATTGGTAGCCCCTGATGCTCTCCAAACTGTCTGAGAACCCACTTTGGAAGGTATTACTCTGTCATATGTTGTTACTAGACAATCCTCCCAATTAGATACTTGGCCTGTCAATAATATGGCATGTGCTTTGCATTGTCCTCCCATGACTGGCAATCTTAGAAAGTTCTCTAGACAAAAGAAGTAAGCAAATCTATAGCATGATGCTAGTATCCCACATCACTGACTTTGGTTTATGTGACCACTCCTCCATACAGGAAAAATATAGGGCATCCCAACTCCTAGTTGCCTCCCCACAGGTGGTCAGAACATAGGGATGTGCTCCTAGGCCTAGATCATAAGTAATGTGGTCCCGCAACTGATGGATTGTGCTCCTCAATATGCCATGCCAAGCAACTTAAAATATAACATAACGAGTAGGCATAACCCCACATGTATACTATACCACGGGTCATCATGCCGATGAGCATATCTCTGCAACTGATTGAAATTCGTGTCCTCGATGATCTAGAATGACAATCCTTGTGATCACTACGTAGAGAACTACCTCAACTCACTCATATCTCTCAACAAGCACATCCCATCAGATCTTGTACTCCTTGACTTTGAGCTTTACAATGTCCTCATGCTCTAAAGCCCTGTCGATGACCCTAAATCCACGCTCAAGATCATATGACACACATGCTCCTTGAATTGACAGTCTCAGAATATGCCAAACATCCTCCAATGTAATTATCGCCTCTTCCATAGGCAGGTGGAAGGAGCTAGTCGCTGAGTTCCACCTCTTAGCCAGTTCAGTCAATAGTCCCCTATTAGCCTTGATCATGGGCATGAAGGTCACATAGTATAACTGGTCTCTCTCCTCATCAAGTAGCTGATCTCACAATCTGAATGTCGACGACCAACTCTCTCGGGTTTAAATAGTGTCATATCTCCCCTATGATCACAAGCAAGTGCATTACATTAATTGAAAACTCTAAGAAAACCTATTCAACCTCGATCACAAAAGGAATTTTATCCCAAATTGGGGTAAATACTTAATCAGACAAATGTGTTGCACTATCAAAGAAAATGCGACTTAACAATCAAATGCGTCACACATTTGCATATGCGACTTACAAAATCAAATGCATCGCACACCCAAGCATATGTGTCACACAAATCATTTGTGGTGAACAAACCATTGATTGCATTGCATAATTACACATGTGGCTCACAATTGCACTTGCATCATTCCCGACCATAGTTGCGATGTAGGAATCACATATGTCGCACTTGAGCATTTGCGTTGCACTGCATTTGACATAACATACCCTAATAGTTGTGTCACATCGAGCTGATGCGGTGAACCGTCCCACATGTGGCAAACACAATAACAAATGCAGTGAACGAGGTGCATCGCATTTGTTCGCTCTATTTCAAGCCCTAAAATCTAGTAAAAAATGACAGAATTACAAAGAAAGGAAGGCATACATACCACGTCCCCAAAGCCCTTTGGAGGTCATAAGCCTTAACCCTAATTCCATGGTGTGAGGAGTATGGTACTAGAGACATTTTGGTAGCAGCTTCGCAACAAGTTCTCACTTAGAGCTCACTATTCACTCAAGGTAAAATGCACAAATGATCAAATTTACCACCAAAATCTTATTTATACCCCCTAGGGTAGGGTTTTTAATGCATGCACCTAAATCTTGAGTTCCAAACCCTAATGTGATTATCCTGGAAATCCTGAAATTGAATTCTTTTGCTATAAATGCCTTATCTACTGTCAAATTTGCTTGTCAAAATAATTTTTCAACTTTTTTCAACTTTTTCACACTTTGCAATTTTTTTTTCAAGGGGGCATAGGTCTATCTCATTTGCACTGGAGCATGTTCTGAGCTGAATTTCTTTGACACAACTCGATAAACTGCATTGTATCAAAGAGGGGCAAAATGTAGTCATTGAAAAATGTCTTAGGTTTGTGAGTGCCATTTTCCACTTCTTCCCCCGTATAATTGAATAATTTTAATTATTTGATTATCTCCTAAGGTCATATTTCTTCTATTAATTAAATAATTTTAATTATTTAATTAATTCACTTTTCTCCTTTTATTATTCTTTGAATATTTATTTAATTACATCACTAACATCCCCTTCTCTCTATAATTAAATAAATTCTTATTTATTTAATTATTATCATTTTTTGTCTATAATTAAATAATTATATTTAATTATTTAATTATTCATTAGTTTTTCTTCCATAATTAAATAAATTTATTTATTTAATTATTTTCCACCTTTCCCTCCACTATTAAATAATTATTTAATATTTTTTCATTTTCTTCCACTTTTAATTAAATTGTTATTTTAATTAAAAGCCAACCTTTTCCCTTTCTTCTATAATTAAATAATCATTTTTATTTAATTATCCACTTTCCCTCCTAAAATTATTTAATTTACTACAACAATATTCTTTTCTATGCCAACCTCTTTATCCATGCCATTCTTATCTCTTATCTCAATTAATTTTCACCATTGATAATGTTTTATTACCTTTTAATCTTCACCGTCCATCCTTAGCTAAATCTTATTTTTGCCCTAACCCTATTTCCTTGCTTCTCAAAGCAATCTCATCCATTGATCTTCATCATTTAATCTTGACCCTTCATTCAAATTTGGTTTTCTATAAAAGAGACCTATCCCTTTCATTTCAACCCTAATAACTACTATCTTTAATATTTTGCTATCACTATCACTAGGCTTATTTTTGCATACTACAAATATGAGGGCAAGCAAGCATATAAAGCAAAATGGAGAAGAGCAATGAAGGTGATTCAACCATGACATAGGAATTATTGGTAATATTGCTTTATTGTTTATGTTTCTATGTTCATTTTTGATTCATTGTTGGACTAGGGTCTTTAGGGCTTGAGTTTTATGTATTTGGTGGTTGGTACTATTGATTCAAGCCTTTTCCCATGATCTTACCCTATTCTACAATCAAAAATCACTATAATACTTTGATCTCTCAAGCGTTATCGAGCACTATCAAACATTATCAGTCACTTATCATTGTCATTTATCAAGCATAGGTATCATTTATCATTATCATTGCATTATATCATTATTGATCTTTCATAGTTTATTACTCTAAAGAGGCACCAACAATGGAGCAAATCAAGATCTTAGCTATGATGACTTTGCTTGTTATCTAAATTCTATATATTGAGCTGAGATCTTGAACTTCATTGCTTGTTTGTGAGGGTGTGAGTTTTGCATTTTTGATATTTGTGATCGACATTTTCATCATCCACAGAGGAAATGCTCCTTATTTCTTTTGCCCCTATGGTGTAAAAATAAAAACCCTCACTTCCAATTCTTCCTTAGGTGTCATCCATATGCTTGTCTCACATTTGAGGCTATGAAAGCCAGTCCTTATTTGAGTGATGATGATCTCTTCTCTCAATTGATTTCAACCCTTATACATTTTTTGCAATGCACATAAGTTGGGTTGAATTATGTAATATAGTGTTGTCATATGTTTTCTTCCTCCACATTAGTATTGCAAACTTTTCATTCACATTATTTTTTTGTGTCTTCGTTAAGGTTTGGGCATTTGTTTATGCTGGTATCTCATTTATTTAGCCATTTGTGATTTTGTTTCATCCACTTGTTCTTCTTTCTATACAACTCTTCATTCCTTGTAGTCCTACATTACTCGTCAATCTTCATATTTTCCTTTTTCTTAAATAACATAATAACCTTTATCATAACACTTACCTCTAAAGAAAAAGTTCCTATATTATTATTATTTTTTTCCTATATTACCAAAATAATTTATGAAAAACTGAAATCTTAAGTTTGAAATTATTTGTAATTAGATGCTTTTAATTAGTTTTTATTTATTTAAAAAAGATAAATTACCCAAAGAAATCCTCAAAAATACTCCAGAGAAGACAAGAAACACTCAATAAATGGCGCTTTCTATTGAAGTGGACGTGAGCCATCTTCATTTCCCCAAGCCTTTATAAAATCTCTCTCCATATTTCCAATTAAGGGCAGGCTCATTACCCCAAGCCTTTATAAAATCTCACTCCATACTTCCAATTAAGGGCTTGGGCACCTGCCCTATTACTTTCAGGTGCCCGAAGGTAGTTTTTGTTTTTCCCTTTTTCAAAATTCCAACGAGAAATTGTACTTATAGAATATTTATTCTAGTTTAAATAGGATGTTGTGAAAATAAGTGGACGTAAGCCATCTTCATTCCCCTAAGCTTTTTATTAAATCTCTACTCCATACTCCCAATTAAGGGCTTGTGCAGCTGCCGTATATCATTTTCAGGTGCCTCCGTGTTTTTTGGTAATGTAGTAGTTTTTCTTTCCTTTTTATAAAATTCCAACGAAAATTTGTACTTACATAATATTTTTTCAGTTTAAGTAAGATGTGGAAATCTTAACCGGATTTAATTGCGATCACCAGTTCTTTGATGAATATCTCGAGTAGTGCAACAATGCCTGCCTTCAAAATTGTCTTGGATCACAATTTAGTTCATCGGTAGTATTTCGTATGCTTTCCATAAAATACTAAATAGTTGGTTCACAATATACAATCCCATTTGTTTGAATTACTTTTTTGCTTTTTTGAACCAATAAAGATTTGATTATGGAGATTAATAGTTTATTCTTCGTATATGTTGTTGATTTTTTTTTATTTATTTTTTATAGAGAAGGGATTGTGTGAATAATCAAAATGCTTAACTGAAAACTAGATGCCTAGCCCGATTCTTTACAGAACAGGTGTTTAGGACTTCTGAAGTGATAAGGAATGGTAGTATTGCTTGCTGGGTGTAAATGCTGGTATGCAATTTGCATAGATTTTGAGCTTTCGAAGTGTTTTTCGGGAATGCATATGGAGAAGCTATCAAACTTTTGTCAGACTTCAAGAGTGAGCTATCTCACTTATTTTCAGGGAAATGAAGTCTGGGGAGGAAATATATACCTAATTTTTTTAAGGGTTGAGTTGGCTTAAGAGTTAAGGTGGGTTGGGAGTTAATTTAGGGTCACTAAACTGTTGAGTGCATATATTGGCAAATCTAATTTAGAGGTTATTATATTGTTTAAGGGGAAAAGTGTACTGCAGATTAATTACAAAAGCTTATCAGTTTTGAGATTTTGAAGTGGTATCTGCACTTATTAGTAACGGTTAAGGATCTTTAGCTGGTTTTTGGTTTATGATCATGTACATTTCTATCTCAAGTACGAGATTGCAAGAAAAACAAAATATGCTAGATATTTTTCAGATTTTTCTTTTTCTTTTTCTTTTCCCGAGGACAAGAAATGGTCTACAGCTTACCAATAACGTGGCAGGGATTGTAATCCTGGTTCTCCTTTGACTTTGAAGCTTTATTGCTTAATATTTTTATATTTGACACCTTCAGTATGTTACACTCTATTGCATTTTAATATTTCAGTAAAATTTATATAGTCTTTCTAGATTTTATTATCAAAGTTACTTAAAGGCGCATTTTGTTTACTAGAAATCTTTCCATTCTTAGGCTCCACTCATATTTTGCAATATTTACATCTAAAAAATCAGCAAAGAGGTATCCAAGCTTGGGTGTTAATGTCTGATAAAAGATTGATGTGGAATATGATACTACATCCAAGAATGGTATGCCTAGTAGCCGCAAATGAGACAACCCAAAACAGTTTATGCAAAACTGATATGATCTTTCCTTAGCACTGTCTTCAACTGCAGCCCAAAGTTATAACTGTTTTCTTACCATGCTGCAAAACAAGAGTACACTGATCAAAGATATAGAAATCTCATAAACATTACATAAGTAGAGATACACTAGGTTCACAAGAAAGCTAGGAACAAAATCAGAAAAGAATGGAGGATCCCCACCCAAAAATACGAGAGAAGGCTCCTTGGATTGAATTGACCCTCCTCTGAGAGATACTCAAGGAGAAACCTGCAAAATTCAGCTGTTTGTATCATATTGCACAGAGGCACCCAATGTCCAATTGTCTGTAGTTTTGAGTCACTTGACTCCCATTAGCAATTTGTTCTGTATAACCTGCTGTTAGCTTTTGTGCCTTTGAGCATTTTAAATATTACCCTGTATCCGGGAACCTCATTATATTGTCTTCATCAACATACAACTTGAAAGGTACCTGTGCCACAATCAAATAAGAAACGACTTTGAAATTGAATTCATTGAACCACTTCACATTAAAAAAATTTCTTCTCTCTTTTATGCTATACAACCTCAACAGAGAAAAGTAACCAATTATTTTTCATATGTTTAGATGTCTGAACATCAAACTAAAAATAGACCAATTGTTTTTCATAGATTTAGATATATGAACATTAACCTTCTCCCTCAACCATATATCAAACCAATAATGTCCCTCCCAATAGCTTATACAATTCAGAATAAAAAAGTAAAAGGTGGTTTGAGAAATGAGTGTTGTTTTTTTGAATGTACTTACAATGTTTAATAACTCCGCAAGTGCAGAATTTCTAGAAAATTAGAAATACTAACTGATTCTCTCAGTATCAACAGTAGAACATAGCAGAATCAAAAGAATGCATGTAAGGTTTGTAATATCAACAAACAATATAGCATTGCAGAAATGACATAACAGATCTTCGTGTAGCAGTGAAAACATATGAATTGTGTGGATCGCAGAATTTAAATAGATATAAGCAGATGATAAATGCTGAAGTATTAAAAGAAAAGCAGAGCTATTTTATGGGCGTGTCCTCCCTAATTTATTTCACTGAGTATATCATAGTACATACAACTTGATTCCTAAGAAATGAACACCTAGATTTTATATATAGCTGACATAAGCGTGGGGAAATCCCAAAGCCCCAATGAGGCCAACTACCTAGTAAGTATAAATCTGGAAATTAACTTATGACTTGGTCAATGGTTATGTGCATCACGCGTTGGCTGTTTTATAATTCAATAGGAATGATAACATACAAAGAGCTAGGGTTGTAAGATGGCTCCCTTCGAAAAACTTGTTGTAAATGTTGGCCAAATGCCGTTGCTCTTGCAGAAAGTGCTTGTCGTCCGATGGTAAATTATTCCATTTGATAAGATGCTGTGTGATTTCCTTGTTGCAAAACTTCTTCATCTACTACTCCAAAACTTCCTTTACTTACAACTTACAAGATCTCCTTTCCTTTTTCATCCAACTCTGGAAGCTTTGTTTGCACCAAAATCCTATTATCAACCATTTTCTATAAACGTGGAACATGAAAGACAAAATGTACCCTTGAAGAGGGAGATATCTTCAACTTGTAAACCACAGTGAAAATCTTATGAAGCACCTTACAGGGCTTGTAGAATTTTGATGCCATCATATTTCTTTCCTGTTGTCAGAGAGATGGTTGCTTGAAGGTTGGTAGTTGCGAGAAGATCTAGTGGCCCATTTGAAATCACTCTCAATCTTCTGTTGGTCTAGATATTTCTTTCAGTTTTGCGCCATGGCTAAATTGTTCTTAAGATGCCAAGGGAATTTTGTTGTTGTTGGACACACACTTTCATCGGTTTTGCCTTGGAATGTCCTTGAATGAAGGATTTGACCTATGGTGATGGATACTCATAGAGTGCTTTGAGTGTCATCTTGGTACATACGTGAATTGTAATATTATGTTGCTATGGGCATTTGGTGGTGTTTATAAAGGTGCTATAGTGATTCCAATGAGGCCTTTAATTCTATAAAAGCATTCTTGATCTGCTCTTTGAGTTTGGAATTGTGCACCGTTCTTCATGCGGAATGGGCAATCTTTCATTGAATGATCCATTATTAGATATAATATAATGCTAGACATAATGTTTGATTACATTATTGCTTATGTTTTTTTTGAGAGATTAATGAGGATTCTATCTAGCCCTTCACCCAAGCAAAGCTATGAAAAAACATTTTACAAACAAAAAGGCAGTTCTAAGGCCAGACCGAAGAGGCTAAACCTAGCAAGCCCAAAGGCATACAAAAAAATCACCCAAAACTGCCCACAGGTTGCAATAAACTAGTCAACAAAAAAAATAAAACTCACACAAAAAAGCAAGCTAGAGTGAATTAAACTTGTTAGCCCAATGACCACACTTCACATCACAACTCCTAGCAATATTGTCACCACCATCTTGCACAAACCCCATGCCCTTAGCCTCACAAACTCCCACAAGCCAAAGAATTCAGAATAGCATTGTTGCCTTGAAGATGAAACAACACCGTCAGGATGATCTTGACTTTTCTCACAAACTTGTACAACACCTTTGCTTGAGAGAAAGGGTAAGGAAAAATGACTTGCAAAAGCCAAAATTTCCACCTTTATGGGTAATCCCCAACATTTTCACCACCAAAGCCAATTTAGAACAAAACTCAACCAACTCTTTCATTTATTGATAAAACATTTGAATTTCATCCATTAGAGTACAAATTTCATTATGGATGCAATGTGCATGAGGAGTTCACATTGTCCTAGTTGAGCTCTCCCCATGCGCTGTAAACCCACTCACCATTGAACCATGAAGCACAATGGAGACTATCCAAATACTCATGAATGGCATTTAGGCGCCAAAGCTTCCAATTTTGAAGTCAAGTTCACTGCAGTTAAGGTGTGCAAATGAATAGATCAAGTATTATTTACACCATCAGACCCCAAAACCACCTCAACCATATTAAGCATTGTTGCATTAGATTAAAAGACCATCTCTCAAACATAGTCCCCTTGGAAAATGATCCCTCATGCTTTCCCTTGACTGTTGCCTTACCATCCTTCTATAACCAATCCTACAAGAAAGAACAAAGACCAAAAAATAACTAAGTGCTCAAATTGAGAAAAATTGGAGTAGGGCAACACATCTTAAAATGTGAGAGAAAGAATGGCGGTATATTTCCTATTTTGTTCTTCTTTTGTGCATGTTGTTTCATACTAGTGGTATCAAAGCATATGGTAAAAAAATGTGATCTTGGCATGATATTTGTCAACAGAAGGTTGCGTTGGCATTCATATACTTGGAACTAGATCAATTCATTTGGTATTGTTGGCTATGTGAAGAAAGGAAAAAGAAGGGATGTGTTGACTTGGTTAGTTTTCCTAAAGGAACTCACTACAAATTATAATGACAATTTTATGGATAGCTACTTTAGCTAGCCTATCAAACTAATGCAAACATGTACGGTCAAGGAATATACTCATAAGTTCCAAACTATCTTTAAGAGTGGAGCATGTTAGATAGGAAAATTTCAAAGAATTATTAGTAGGGCGTTTAAAGGACCACATCAAATATGAGATACACATGTTACATCCAAAGTATATGGCGCAAGCAATGCTTATAGCAAGGTAAATAGAGGAAATTTTTTTGGCCAATAGAAGGCAAGGGTTTGTAAACATAGGAGATAAAAGTACTCCTACACAGTCATTGCCTTAGCCTACTAGATTGGCTCTGCAACAAATTGAAGAGAAGATAGCAAAAGGGTTATGTTTAATTGTGATAGAAAATATAGTTGGGGTCATAAATGTACTGAAAATAAATGTTCTACGTTGAAGGTTCAAATGGGGAAGAAGGGGAAAAAGAACTATTAGAAGATGACATGAGCCATGTGAGGAGTTAGAAGATGCTCAACCAACCATATCTTGTCAGACTTTCTAGAATTAGCACCCCTTATACTCTCAAGATGGTGGGTTTCTTGAAGAAAGAGAGTAACAATTTTGATAGACTCATTAAGCACTCACAACTTCATCAACAAGAAGTTAGCTACTCGTTTTAATTGTTTTATATGTCATTCTCTAGAACTTTAGGGCCAAATTGCAGAAGGGGGTATTGTTATTTGTTTAAGAAAACATTGTAGCATTAAATTGGAAATGGGAGAATACTATTTTCCCAATGTTTGCTATTCCCTTGGGTGTAACCAATATTGTGTTTGGAGTATTGTGGCTCACTACATTGGGAAAAATTGAGATGAAATTCCAATAGCTATTTGTGAGATTTCACTCTAAGAGTAGGATAGTTGAATTGAGAGGGTTGATTTCGAAGTCCCCACAAATGGTAAGATCTCATCAAATGCAAATGGTTCTTAACAAAGGGATCGATGGATTTGTGGCCCAATTGTTTTCATTAACAATCTATTAGTTAGATGATCCTACCTCGCTAGATCTACAAGCAATCATAGATAGTCACCTAGTAGTTTTTGGAGATATGCTTAAAGGACTACCTCCTAAATGGGACCAAAGGACTACCTCCTAAATGGGACCAAGATCATGCCATTCAGCTAGTACCAAGTAGCCAATTGCGCAACATCAAGCCCTATAGGTATCCCTATGTACAAAAAAGTGAGATTGAGAAGATGGTTTAGGAGATGCTAGAGACAAGTACTATTAGGCATAACTAGAGTGCCCGCTCCTCTCTCATGGTGACAATATGTAAGAAGGATGACACTTGGCACATGTGTTCAGATTTTAGATAGCTCAACAAGCACACCATTAAAAATAAGTTCCCTATTCTAGTTATTGATGATTTGCTAGATGAACAAATGGAGCTATGCTTTTTATAACACTTGATCTTAGTTTAGGTTATCACCAAATTCAAACTAAGGAAGAAGATATTCCAAAGACAACATTTAGGACTCATGAAGGTCATTATGAGTTTCTAGTGATGCCAATTGGTTTTACTGATGCTCCTTCTACATGTCAAAGTTTGATGAATTCCATCTGTAAGCCATTTTTGAGGAAGTTTGTATTAGTGTTCTTTGATGATATATTGATTTATAGAAAGACGTGGGAAGACTATTTGCACCATGTAGATTAGGCATTATAGGTTCTCAAACAACTCTGACTTTATGCTAAACCTTCCAAGTGTGCTTTTGGTCTCAAAAAGGTGGAGTACTTGGATCACATAGTGTCTCACAAAGGAGTAAAGGTTGATCCTAACAAAATCAAGGCTATGATGGAGTGGCCTATACCTAAAACCATTAAGAACTTGAGGGGTTTCCTAGGATTCACTAGATACTGTATAAGATTTGTGAAGAACTATGGCTGCATAGTAGCATTGCTCACAATTTTATTGGAGAAGGATGCTTTTCAGTGGAATGAATTAGCTAATACATTATATGAGAGACTGAAGGAGGCTATGTGTACCACTTTAGTTCTAGTCACTATATAGACTTCAACAAGGATTTTATTGTGGAGTATTATGCTTTAGGGAATGGTATAGGAGCTTTTCTTAAGTAGGAAGCTAGGCCGATTGCTTTTGAAATTCATCAAATGAAGGGTAATAATCAATAAAACCCATTTATTAGAAGGAAATGCTAGCTATTCTTCAAGTGAAACATTGGAGGCCATATTTGATGGGTAGACACTTCAAAGTTAAAGCAAATCATGATAGCTTAAAATATTATTTGGAACAATGATTATCCTTTGAAGAGCAACAAAAATGGTTCACTAAGATGATGCGTTATGACTTTGAGATCATCTATAAGAAAGGGAAGGAAAATATAGTGGTTGATGCACTATCTAGGAAGGATGAGAAGCATGAGGCATTATTGTGTGCCATTTCAATCTGACAAGTGGATTGGGTTGAAGAAGCCAAAGTAGAGTGGTAGAATGATGCTGCTACAAGGAATCTCATTCAACAGTTGCAATATGATCTTGGTAGTTTAGATAAGTTTTGTTGGAATGGAGACTCTTTGTGGCATAAAGAGAGATTGTAGCTATGCAACAATTCCACCCTCAAACACAAGATTCTTAAGGAGCTCCATGGTTCTCTACTTGGGGGTCATTAAGGATTTTTGAAAACATCATTGAATCAACTAGGATTTCTTTGGAATGGCTTAAAAGTGATGTTTACAAATTTGTCACAAAATGTCTAGTATGTCAAAGAAATAAAGGGGAGACAATTAAGACACTTGATCTTTTGTAGCCCTAAGTTATTCCTAGATCTTTTGTAGCCCTTAGTTATTCCTAGCTAGTGGTGTGAAGAGGTTTCCATGGATTTCATCACAAGCCTTACAAGATCTAAAGGTGAGAGTGTCATTGTGGCAGTAGTGGATCGCCTCATTAAATATGGCTATTTTATTGCATTATCCCACCCGATAGTGGCAAAAGCATTTATGGAGAATATACAAAAGTTACATGGTACTCCAAGGATTATTGTCAATGATTGTGATCCTATCTTTACTAGTAAATCTTGGATAGATTTGTTCTCTTGTTTGGCCACTGAATTGGTTCATAGCTCTTGATACCCTTCTTAGTCAGATGGAAAAACTAAGGTTATCAATAAGTTCTTGGAAGTGCATCTATGTTGATTCACTTCAGATATGTAGTCTCAATGGATGGATCGTGGATTGGCTACCACTAGTAGAATGGTGTTATAATACTTCCTTTCATAGTTCAAAAATGTCCCAATTTTTGGCATTATATAGATACCATCTTCCATCCATAACATCATCATTAAAGGTGACACCAAGAGTTTAGGTTGTGGAAGACCACATGAGTCATCAACTCAACAAGTACTTTTAGGACTAAAGGAGAATTTGGCCATGGCAAAAAATTGAATGAATCAATAGGCTAACCAACATTGTAGTGAAAGAAGCTTTGAAGTAGGTGATTGGATTTTCTTGAGATTGCAACCTTATAAGCAAATGTCCTAAAGCAACAAACAAAGAATAACAAGATGTCAACAAAATATTATGGTCCATACTAGATTTTGTAGAAGATTGGTAGTGTAGCTTACAAGTTCAAGTTACCTCCCACAACAAAGATACATCTAGTTTTTCACGTTCCCTGTGTAAATAAGGTGATTGGTTGACAAATCCTTGCACAGATTATGTTACCAAAGCTAGATGAAGGGAGAATTATTTTGGATCTAGAGTTAATTCTCCAAACATGCACAAAGAAGTTGAGTACTAGGACAGTCATAGAGCATCTCATTTAGTGGAAGAATTTGTTGGTTGAAGATGCCATGTAGGAAGATGAAGATTTTGTACAAAATCATCCATAGTTAGTTAACACTGAGGACAATGCTTCTTTGAAGAGGAGGGTACACTACACCCTTAACCCAACAACTCTATTTGGATGTGTAACCAACTGATGACTTATGTAATCATTTAATAAGTCTTAGTTATGTAGTCAAGTCGGCCTAGGTAATATAATTAGGTATCCAAGTTGGCCTAGGTGATATAATTAGGTATCCAAGTCGGCTTGGGTGATATTGAAGGCATAAGTAGCATATATATAGGAGATAGTGAGTGTTATTTGATCTTCATATTGTGAATTATGTTCTTATTGGAGACTTTTGGAGGTTTGTCCCCTCAAAGTGGCTTATTATTCTCAAGTATTTACAACATGTATCCTATTTTATCCTTCTTTAGTGCAAGTTGTCTCATTACATATGTGAATAATTCTTTGTTTATTATTTCCCCTGACATGCAAATAAACCAACTAATCTACCTTGCCAAACTGTCTAGGATAGCTTCTTTTGAGGGGGTGAATGTAAAATCTTCTCTAGAAGGATAGTTCTGTTAACAATTCCTCTCGGGACCAAGCTCTGAGATACAGTCCCTAGTTTTTGAAAAACCTTGAGCTCCCTGGAAAAAAATTGTCTGTTTTCACACTCTAGAATGTTCCTTGAAAGAAATCTTTTGCTTCAAATCTTATCTCTGGTCTTGGACAAGACCTTCATTTTTGCCTCATCTATTTTATTTGTTCCTCTACTCTGAGCTCATCTCTTATAAATTTACAGATTATGGAACATTCAAAATAATTATAGGTTGCCCTGATCCAAATCTTCTACTTTTTTTCTCCATGAACTCAGGGCATCTAGATTGAAAAGTGATCGTGTTAGTTCCTCTCCCTCATCTTTTATGGAATGGAATTTGGACAGTACCCTCTAGGCCTTGTCTCTTTGTGCTTCTTCTACTCTTTTCTCATTTCAACCTTTGAGATCCTCAACCTCTACCTCTTCTATGTGTACTGCCTGCTGCTTACTCCTGTGTTGCTACCTTGGTTGCCATTTCCTGGTTTGTGGTTGCCACTTCCTCCTAGTCACGGAAGTCTGCTTCAATCCATCCCTTAAATACATAAATAAATATTCACATATGCAATATAAGGTTCCTTGCAAGGCATGCTATTAAGTTTTATCTAATGAATGGGAAATATTTGTTTTGTTTCTTAGAGCATGTCCTGTATATGTGCCTAATATTTTATATGTTAATTTACTTTTCTTATACCTAATTTTAATTATTCATTGTCCATATTTGTCTATATACTCTTCTATCAAATTTCAATTTCAGAAGGGAAAAGATGGATCATTAGCTCTCAAAGGATTTAAGAAAGTACTTCTCTTATATCTAATTTTAATTACTCATTGTCCATATTTGTGTATAATTATATATTCCTCTGTCAAACTTCAATTTCAAAGGGGGAAAGATGTAGCATTAGCTCTATATGAGGATTTAAGAAATGGACATGCTCACATAACTAGGGCTGATTTCATAGTTTTTGTTCTTCTGGCTGCCACAAATTTCAATCAAGTAAAAAAATGAATTCTAGGTTTTACATTGCAAAATCTAGTTTTTGTATCACTTAGTGCTTCAATTTTTAAATCGAAAGATGTTTCTGACAGTTATATTTTTTTCAGGACATTCTGAAATTCTTTCCTGATCCTTTTCAAGTAAAATGGAGACACTTCAGAATTTTCCGTTTAGAATTGGACAAGATGCTGAATCAAAGTCCCATACAGATGGTTATCGGGGAGCTTGGTTTCGTTGTAAGGTAGCATGCTCACGCATCTCAAATTGACCATTTTTGTTGACCAAGAAATTTGGTTTACAATTTTTCTTTTTACCAAATTTTTGTTATTTTATGCTGATTGTCTGTTTTCTGCATCTTTATTCAGATAATTAAAAAACATATTTTTAAATGAAGCTTCTAGTATCTCTCTGTTCTATAAGATAGTTATTTAATATTTAGTAGTGTCTCAATACATTCCACACTTTTTGAGGATACCTGAACATCTATGGTTTAATGTGTGGAGTTCGATTGCATTCGAATTGTGATGGCTTGCAAACAGTTTAACAAATGATGCCACTCATAGTTTCTTACAAAGTTTAGCTCTCACATGTCAATGGTTTAGGAACCTACTCACAATATCATGGTTTCAGGGACAACAAAGATTTTCTCAAATTTTGGCGACAGCGAGAGGATGGTTATTAAACTAACTTAAAAAAACTAAAAGCAGCTTAATTTAGTAGTGTCTCGATTCATTCACACTTTTTGAGGATACCTGAACATCTATGGTTTAATCATAATGTGTGGAGTTCAATTGCATCACTTGTGGATTTGACGTGTAATGGCTTGCAAACAGTTTGACAAATGATACCACTCATGGTTTCTTACAAAGTTTACCTCTCACATGTCAATGATTAAGGAACCCACTCACAATATCATGGTTTCAGGGACAACAAAGATTTTCTCAAATTTTGGGGACAGTGAGAGGATGGCTATTAGACTAACTTAAACAAACTAAAAGCAGCTTAATTTTAAAAAGTAAATACAGCATGCTGCAATGACAACCCTCCCTTTTTATCTTTCTAGGCATTTTTAGGAATATTTTCTTTATTAAAGATACATTTAAGAAAAAATTATGCACCAAATGGAGCAGGCTGTCCAGTTCGAAGAGAAGGAGACATCCTTTCCAATTCCTCAAGTTCCTGGGACGTCAGGGGTGCCACTTGGGCCATTGGGGAATGTGTCTTTGTGGAATGCTGCTGGTATCATTACAAGCGTAATTGGGTCATAATGCTACAATGAAGTGTCTCATGGTATGTTGTGTCAATTGTGTTATCCTCCCAAACCCACCAGTCAGATTACTAATTTGAGGTTCTATTTTACGAAAATTTCATATTATGTCCAGTTTTAAGCAGAACTCTTGTCTTTTGATAGGCACAATTCACATACTAGATGTTTTGTTGTGCTTGTCTATATGGTTATGTCTTCTCTTGATTATATCTTTGCAGAATCAGTGCTCAATGTTTTCAAAAGCACTTCATGTCGAGGAATGGAAGAAAATCAATGGAGGAGAAATTTGAAAGTTGCTATGGCATGTTAGGAATTTGTAGATCATATTTGTTGGTGTGCCAATTTGAAGATTGAGCGTTTAGAAGTCTGCTAATTAATAAACTGTCAGCTGCATATAGAGGCATGCCCAACGTTACAGAGAATGGGGATAGGTTTTTTTGTATTGCAAAGGCATGAAACATCTATGCTAAGTGTGAATTAACTAATGGAAACCATGAAGGATGAGAAATTAGTCTGCAAACACATATAGAGGCATACTCCTGTATAAGGAAATCAAACAAGTTTTCAAAAATCTATGCTTGCATTGTGAGGCTCATACCTGGAAACATAACATTTGGTGTTTGGCTTTCTCAAAGAATCACTATGGGTGTGAGCTGTATGAAGGGTTGACAATTTGAAGAGTTTAAAATATTGATTTGCATACACAGGTGAGCACTTAAGAATGCATGATATAGATCGTAGTTTAAGAACTTGGGCTTGGCATAAACTTGGGGAAACTTGGCAGTAACCAGGCGAATTTCCTAAACATTAAAAAACACATCAATTTTTAAGAAATTCTTCAAAAACATGCATATGAGCCAATTTGTCATTCCCAAATGCTTGCAATCTGAAACACCACTGCTCTAACACCATTGCTAAAAAGCAGAGTGTCCAAAATGATGAAAAATGATCACTTTTATGGGCTGAACAGTCTTATCCAAGCATGGCTGATGAAACTTTTATAGAGAAGGTAAGGACATCATGATATGGAGAATAAACACACAATTTGTATTTGGATGAAGTTTTACAAACTTCACAATCAGCCATTTTGAACATTAAACTAACCAAAAGCAATTTTGTGGAGAGGCTCCATACATCTAGAGATAAAACAAGTCTAGAACTTTGGTAGTGACTTAAAAGTCTACAAAATTAATAAGACTTGAGATTTGACAAGTGATTTTGCCTTGAATCTTTTGCAAATGACTTATTAGGATATGGAGAACAAACACACAATGTCTGGTATTGATGCAGGAGCATCCAAGGCGTATGAGCAATCTTGCATCGACAAAAGAAATCTGAGTTATTTCTTTTCCAGTAAGGGCTGAATAGGTTTCAGTTAGTTGAGTGACATGGCGATTTCAGAGTAACCTTGTTTAGGGTCCCTTTGATGTAGCGGTGGCAATAGACGACAGGAGGTAACAAGAGTCAGCATCAGTCAAAGGTTCATCGTTGGGCTGATAGGTGGATTTCGGCATGACGAAGTATTGAGTCCCTTCGAAATTCCGATGAAGCATTTCATCGGTGGGACGGATGCATTTCAGTGGAACATCAAAGGGAGTCTCTTTAACATCCTGATAAGCATTTCATCGGTGAGAAAGTGGAATATCGGCGAGACAATTTCAAGAGTCTCTTCGACATGGGACTCGATAGAGTGACGATAAAGGTGAACAATGACGTTAGAAGTAATAGGTGGCGAAAGCCCGACAACCCGCTAGGATTTTGTGGGCCCATATCCTTTGTCGGTAATATAGTGGGGAATGGTGTAGATTCGAAGGCAAAGATCTAACGGCTATGATTTAAGGGATGACACGTATGCAGTTGGGACCACTTGGTCAAGGCTGCAAAGCATATCGGTGTGACAAACATGTTTCGATGGGAGGTTATGAAGGGTCTGTTCAACATCCTGACAGGAGCTTCTTCGGCGAGACCTTGGCATATTGAGGTGAGAGGATTTGAAGTCCCCTTGATATTGCGATGGTGGGAAGGTGGGCGGAAACGTGAGTAGATTGATGGCGATAGATGGACGAGTTAGGTGGCGACACATGGCACATTATTATTCGTTGATTGCACATCATTGTTGTGAATCAACGTGATCATTGGCCAGACGATTTCAAACATGAAGCCGATGGATGGAAGACGATTACTTGGCACAAATGAATAGAAATGAAGTTACTGATAACGAGGTAACTGTCTGGGAGATCTCGATGTTCATTGGACGACGAGGCAGTACTAAGACAACATGGGGGAAATGAATGTTGAGAGTTTAAGCCAACCTGAAGGAGGAGTATAGTATATAGAGACAGAGAGAAGGTGGTGGAGTAGCAGGTCTGAGAAATGAGATCGTAGTGCAGAGTTTGGAAGCTGGTCTGCATATTTAACCAATGATTTGTAATCAAACAGCCCATGTAATGCTGTAATCTGCTTTTCCATTTCAGAATAATAAAATCTCTTGTTTTCTCTTGCATTTTTGCTGTGCATTCTGACTTATTGTGGTGAGTTCTAGTTGTAAGGGGAGTACCCTTCATCAGGTATTTGGATGAAGTTTTGCAATCTTCACAATAAGCGACTTTGAACATTAAATTGACCAAAAGCAATTTTGTGGAGAGGCTCCATACATCCAAAGGTAAAATAACAAGTTTAGAACTTCAGTAGTGACTTAAAATTCTACAAAATTAATAAGACTTGAGATTTTACAAGTGATTTTTCCTTGAGCCTTCTGCAAATGACTTCACCATTTAATCACATGAATCCTAACCTAAAAGTTTTATTGAAGGACTTTGCACTGTATTCTTCATAATTTGGTCAATTTTTCAAATGGAAATTGCAAGTTTTTGCCAAGTATTTTCTCGAGTTGTTTGCTAGTTTTTCTGAAGAACTTGGTGACGAGTTATTGTGTAACTTGTGAGCCATTTTGACTTGTGAGTTCTGTGAGTTTTGTATCTATGATAACTAGTAATTACAAGTTTCAAGTGAGTAAATGTGTTACTAGGCAAATACTTGTATAGGGAAACCAAGTTTTCAAAGGTCTGTGATTGCATCGTAAGGTGTACACCTATGAAAATAGCCGACAGATTTAAGAGTTTAAATAATGGATTCACATGCATTGGTGTGCATCTGTTATAGGCTGACAGCATGTTAGTGTGAAAGGTCAAAATCTGTTATAGTAGGCATGCCCATGAGTGGGATGGGCAATTTGTTGAGTGATCAAATCTAAATCTATTAATAGGGATGCCTAAGCATAGCCAGTCAACCAGTATTTGTCCTAAAAGCTAAAACCTTTTATTAGAAGTGCGCTTGTTTATAAACACATGCCCTTTCAAAATGGAATAGATCTGTGATATATAGCAGAAGAAGAAGGCACTTAAGATAGAGTGAGAGTTGTATGTAAATAAGATATCACATCTCTTTGTTTCACATCATGGTTCATACTTCATTACATAGGCAGTAGCAATTTCTGAACCAGTATTTGACAGTCATTTCAGCAATATTTTCACAAAATTCTGCTACAAGTCGTATCAATAGTGGGGTTTTGAGACCAATCAGTCAAAGTATACCTAGGGTTTTAAAAATTGTTTTTGGCACTTTTTCAAGGAACTTTTCAGTTGTTTGTAGTCCTTAAAAATTAGGCTTTAAGTATAAAACAACAGTTTCCAACCTGAAAGCCACAGTTGGTTTTGGCAGGCAGTGTTCATCACTTCATCAGTTTTTGGTTACCTATAGCAGGGGTATCTGATTTCTTAAGATTTTTAGTGATTGTTTGGCATATTCTTTGTCAAAAGTGCCTGATTGAAAGTGATTTCCATAATCCATCATCACCTCCAGCAAGGTTATTGCCTGTAACTCATGTTACTGTTGCAGCAAGCTTACAAACGGATACCATCATGCATAATGATCATATTGGAGTTTTAATGTTGCAATAGTCTTCATGATGTTTCAGTCATCTCAGAAATGGAAAGTGATAAGTGTTTCAAGGTCCATGGTTTAATGTTTGATGAAGAATAGAATGCCAGAAGATCTGGGTGACAAGCTCAAAGAAGGCTTTTCAGAGCTTTTGAAGTGCAGGTTCCGTGCTTGTTGGTTGGGTATTTGATGGTGGGTCATTAACCGCAATAGTTGTAGTATGATTTTCGTCTACCAAAAAGTGCTCTGTTGATAAATATGGCTTTAATTTCTCTTCAGAGTCTTTGATAAAATTTGTAGGCAGCATATGTACAATACGTGAAACTTTAATTCTTTTTAAACAACTCAAGAGAATGGACAATAGTTGCCTGGAAATATAGTCACTCTTGTTCATAATCAATAGCATAATTGTCTGCATTGAAGCTACACCATTTTCTGAATGATTCTTATTGACATTTGCAAGGAAATGTTGAAACATTTCAAGAATAAGATCATCACATTCAAGATCAAACATCACAACACATGACTTGACCTTTGCCATAATTTTTAGAATTGAGACTCTCCTTGCAAGTGAAAAATCTTTGATCTCACTTAAACCTTGAAAATATTCCACAATTAACTGAAATATCTCCCTCATGGTTTGGCTGCTGTAAGGAACCTTAGGAGCTGTTATTCTTGTAACTTCACTAATACAAGTAGTAACTACAAGTCTCACCTCTTTGTCTGGATGCCTCAGAAGCTTGGGCTTGACCAAAGAAGCCATTAATTGTAATGTCCCCTTTTGGTAGCTTCCTTGTTTTAGGCCTGTAAAACAATAATAATCACTAAAACCTGATATTAGTAATAACGAGTATCAACTTTATGGCAGCATCCAAATTAATACATGAAATATTATAATATTGAGAGCAATACACCATAGCTAAAACATCATAATAGCTAGATCTATAGTTCATAGCATCATTAACATTTGAATTCAAAATATCTTAACATCATTAATGGTTATTCCAAGGCATATTCCTATAGCCAATCATATTAGGAATTCACTTGAAATGTTTGCAAAACCGCAATTTCAAGGATGGTTGTCCTTGTATTGCGAGAGCATGGGTGGATCCTCGTCCATCCATCTTGGGGTGGCATACTTGAGAAGGCCCTCAAACCCAGGAGCACTCATTTGCCTCCCAACCCATGAACATGGTAGGATCTTAGGTCCACTCCATCCCTGAGTCCACCTTGGAGGCGCTCCATCCTCCTTGGTCAAGCCCAGGAGCACTCATTCGCCTCCCAACCCACGAGCATGGCAAGATGCTCCATTCCATCTATCTAGGGGTGGCATGCTTGATAAGATGCATGAAGACTTCCTTCTTCAACAAGCCTAGGAGGATTCATACAGCTTCGGGCCCATGAACGGTGCATCTCGAGGTGGCGTGCTTGATGAAGGACAGGCCAACACTTCACTTCTCATGAACTTGGAAGGTTGATCAGCCTCCCTATTTGCAAAAGACTTCTATAAATTCAAAATAGATTACTAAAGGAATCTACTCTATTTATTGGTAATAAAATATCATTATGCAATTATGAAATATATATATATATATATACACACATACACATACGTACATACATACATACATACATACATACATACATACATACATCTATATATATATGTATGTATGTATGTATGTATATAGCTATTCCTAATTTATATTCTAAAACTCACTTCCCAATAATATTCTTGCTTTCTAAAACTCACTTCCCAATAATATTCTCGGTGAAAACAATATTTATTTCTAATAGATATCTTATATTTCCGTTTCTTATCTTCTTTTTTCCAATCTCATCCACTTGATGTGAAAATGCTGAATGATTGTGAGTTGATTGATTTTAAGGATTAACAAGTTAATTTTTGAATGATGCTTGAATGACTTTATACTTCCACTTGTGCATTTGAATGTTTAAAAAGTATCTTCACCATTTTACAAAATCCATTTTGGAATCCAATTGCTTCTAATATAGCTATCACAAATGATCACTCAACTTTGTCATAAGCCTTTTCAAAATCAAGTAGAAGAATCCCTACATCCTAACTGTCTCTTCTTGCCCAAACTAGTGCCTCCCAACAGGCGATCAGGTTTTTAAAAATATATCTGCCCTTAATAAACCCTGCTTGGGTATTATTTATAATCAATGGGAAACTCTCTGTTAATCTTTGAGCCAAAAACTTGGCAAAATTTTTGTAAGACACATTTAGGAGAGTAATGGGTCTCCAGTTTTTAATATTACTTTAATCTCAATCTTTTGGAAGCAATTTTATTATACCTTTGTTTATGTTACTCCCTAGAGATCCCTTTTCTATAGCCTCTTGATATGTAAGATTCTTCTCCAATTTTGGATTATGTTTTGTGATTTTTTATATGTTTGATGTCATGTCCCCTTCTCAGTGACATCTCTCGGAGCACAGGATTGGCCTATCATACGATCCTCGTAGGCTAATGGACTGGATAGAGGGTCATTTTGGAGCTTGGCTCAGCTTCAGTTGGCGGAGTTTGATCAGTAGGCTTTCGTTTGGGCTTGATCGGAGACTTCTTGCAGAAGTTGCTATTTTTAGCAGTTCCTGGCAGGCAGCGTGGGACCCCTGCTATTTTTAGCAGTATGGCTTTGGCAGCGTTCAGAATCACTTCAGTGTTCGTCAGCTTCAGACGGATCAGTCATCGGATGAGTAACGAGAGAAATATTAATATTTAATTGTATTAATTAAATATTAATTAATTGAAGATTATAATATAAAGTTATAATATGAAATTATAACTTAAGTGATTCTGCTTGAGGGGGTCGCCATCATCAGAGAGGGGGCCAAATTGACATTTAAAATTATATTAAAATATTTGGCTGGGACTATAGAAATATTAAAAAGAATTAAAAGTGCGAATTTAAATAAAACCCTATTATTGAGGAAATCGCACTTTTGAGGTTATTAGGCTGTTGCATTGGGAATTGAGCCATTATGATGATTATTGATTTTGAAATTGATCAACTTTGATCTGAGCAAGAGACTCTAGGGTTTCAAGTTCGAATTCCTTGGGGAACGAGCCATCTCCATCGGAAGCAATTCAGAGGGTGTGAAATAACACTTGATTTATTGCCAGCAGAGGTTTCTTCATCCAGAGGAAATCATTGATCTTCAGAGATTATCTATTTACAGAGCTTCAGCATATTTATTCATTCAGAAGACATTCTATTCATCTAGGCGCTTATTCTTTGTTATTCTGGAGGCTAGAAAGAGGAGCCGTACAAAGTCATTTATTGCTGTCTCAGCCGTACCAATCTGTACTGTACAGGCCGTACCAGTCCATAAAGGGGCGTATTTTCAAAGGGAAGCAAAACGCCTTTCATATTTGACTTCTGTCTTCACCAGTCAAGGCGCCCACAGTCTAGGCATCACTTTGCATCTTCAGACAGAGGGAGAAGTGGATTTGCATGTCAGCCGTACCAGTTCAAGTTATTTACCAGCAAGCTGAAATCTCCAGGCTTTCATTAAAAGTCATCACTTTTCTATTTGCATGTCAGTAGATCTTCTTTGTAATCATTACTGGAGATTAAATAATAGCCTGGCTTCCTTATTCGCTATTGCTTCTGTAGTTTCAAGTGATAATTTATTTTATTTAAATTTATTACCTTTTTTCCAAGCAAAAATCGCATTCTTCATTTATTGTTCAAAACCTCAAAAACGTCAAAAAAATCAAAAATTGCAAAAACAAACCAAAACGCAGTCAGAATCGGAATCAGGGGAAACTAGGGTTTCTACATTTGACAATGCAGGCATTTTGTCAAACAGGTTGCAGACCATTACAATTAACATAATTTCACCTTATTCTTAAAATATCAATAATATCGTCAAATAGTCATTACAGAGAGAGTTGCCAAATTTCTAAATTGTCATTCCAGTACTTTCTGGTCACACATAGCATTTTAACATTGCAGTTACAGTTATTATATATTTAAAAAAAAACTAAGTTGTCGGATCTGGTACGGGATCAGGTATGGGTTCAAAATACGGGTACACCGGTATGACAATTTTTTTCCTTGGGTACGGTACGTCTAGGTACGACTGTATAATATATATATATTAATATATATGCAAAAAATTAAAAAATATACCAAATTGTAAATACATTTGATAGTATGATACTTCATCAATCATCACTGAATCATTGATCAATGGTAGTGATAAAGATAAATGCCAATTGATAGTTCAAAATCTCAATATTATGTCATATATCATATATGTCTAGAGTCATGATTCAAATGAAGATCATTACAATTACAAAATTGAAATAAATAACAATAAAAAATTTGTATAATTGTTTTCAATCTTCATCAATCATCAAAAGTATCTAGATCAAGGTCATCACTTGGTTCAACATCATTTGAACCACAAGTAAATGCTTTGCCACTCGTACTAGGTGCATCATGTGTAAGAGGCTCATCATCATCATCATCTATAGTGACTCTAGCAAGCTCTGCAATAGATTCATCCAAGTTGGCACACTCAGGGGCTATGTTCCAATACTTCATTGAACCTTCCTTGTACTCATCTTGCATATGTGATAGAAGGCGCAAGTTGGAATGGACATAAACCAAGTCTTCTACTTTTTTTGCAGCCAACCGGTTACTCTTCATTGAGTGGATAAAAGATTATGTACTCCAATTCCATTCAGCCGAAGAACTTGCAACCTGTTGAAATTGAAGAGAAAACCAAAACAACTTAAAAATAAAAAATGCAAAATAAATTAAAGAATGGTAACTACTAAAGTCAAAAATACAAATGTTAAATAATAAAAAATAAAAATTACTTGTGATAGAATCTTGATTGCAAGAGGCTGAAGGAACAAAAAAGCCTGCCCAAGGAGGTACCACCATGTACGAGCATCTACTTTGTATTGGTCTTTAAGAGCACAAATACTATGATTCCGTCCTGAGATGAACATGCCAAACTCTTTCCTACCATTTTCCACCACTTCTAGATCTGAGAAGAGTCTTTTGAATGCTCGCTTGTACCCATTAGCAACTTCACTATCTCTATATGGTGGAGTTCTCCCTTACAAAGCAAGTATCTATGCACTATAGTATTTGGGAGACAATGCATATGCAAGGAGATGCAATGGTGTGTTCATCTTGTTCCAACGGTGATGAATGATTTTTTCAACACTTCGAAAAAATAATTCTTTCAGTCATTCTCTTTTTGTGCTATTATGACCTTTATTTTTTCTATCATGGAGTCAATGCCATCATAGATTTCCCCCAAACATGGTTGATTTGTATCAACAAACCTTGTCATACTCATGATAGACTCAGTGAAACTCATGACATAGTCCACACGAGCCCACCAATCGTTATCTAGGATCAATGACTTAACGTTCTAGGCCCTGTCTAAACTTGATTACTTCCAAATACTCCATTGGTTGCTAATAACCATGGTACCCAGTACCTCTTGCACCTTCACAAGTCGTCTCAAAACAATTGTGTGTGATGCAGATTGGGTCTCAACAACCTAAGATCATGTAAAACATAAGTTAATAACACATTAAAATATAATATATAAGTATACATGGATAAATGATAAATAAAATTAAAAAATAACTTAAATAATTAAATTAAATTTACCTTCAACATTTCCAATTTCGAGAAAGTCCTGAAAATGCTTTGTGACATATGGTGGTTTATCACAAACATTTGGATTTCCTCACCCTCTTGGCATATATCTTTCACACACTCTATTTGAGTGCCAATTGCTTGCATGACCAAGTTAAGGGAGTGTATGGTGCATGGTGTCCAAAAAATGTGTTCATACCTTTCCTCAACCAAAGCACCTATAGCCCTACAATTTTTTGCGTTCTCCGTAGTGACTTGAACAATATTTTCAAGACCCACCATCTTTATGGACTCAATGAGGATTTTAGAAATGAATTCTGCATCCTTGATTTGCCCCTCACAATCAACTTCCTTCAAAAACATTGCCCCTTTGGGAGACACTGCAATAACATTTATTAAAGGTTGGTTTTTGCAATCCTCATATCCATTAGAAACAATAGACACTCCTGTTTCAATCCAAGAATCTCTAATTGGTTTGAGTGATGTCTCTACAAAAATAATTTCTTTTTCTAATAAGGTGGTGGACACCTTTTCATACCCAGGACCTTTGAACCCAAAAGGTGCACTATTGATTGCTGCCGCCATATCATGCCAATATGGTAATCTCACCAAGTTGAAAGGAAGACCATTGGCATAAATGCAACGTGCAATTTTTTCCTTTGCAATGTCTTTTGCTTCAATTTGAAATGCCTTATCCAATAGGCCTCTTTTGTGGGAAGGAGTGGGTGGGTGTCTCCAAGAAAGGATGTTGAGAGGCCATTACTGAATTTGTAGGTAAAGTCATTGATGTTCTCTTTGCTAAAGGATGACTTCTTAATCTTGCTCTTTCACTTATAGCATCAGCTTGTTCTTGTTCTCTAATGATTGCCATAATTTTTTCCATTGGCAACCCCTTCTTATTTTGCTATTCACATATTCCAATCCCTTTCCTACTTCGTGCACATAAGTGAACTTTCACTTGACTATACGAGCTCTTAAATTGGACTTTGCACTCACCACAATTCCAAATGAATGCCCCACCTTGTGGAAGTCGTTCAAACATCATAACATAATTCCATAAAGGAAATGCTTGATCAATTTTAAATTTTTTGTTTGCATCAATACCCACTGAACTTGAACTTGTGGCCATTTCAAATAGATTGCAATTTGATTTTGCTGTTATGGGAAATTATAAAACTTTAAATTAAAAAAAATAAAAATAAATACAACCTTACAATATGTATTAATTTGTAAAGTATAATGGAAGCAGCGGAGGCAATTTTTCTGAGAAAAATCTGGGACGTGGGTTTTGTGGCGAATTTCATGCTCCTCTTTAACTCCAAGTAAAAGTAAGAATTAAGATTGGAAGGCTAACAAACATATGTTTGACATGTTTTTCCCAGTTTGTATATCTGCAGATACCTGTTGAGTAAAGTCAGCTGTGGCTGCAATCCTGGAATGCCCTCTGGTTTCCTTCTAATATATCTCCGTCATCCTATTAGCTTTACTCAGGCTGAAATCTCTTCCTATTAGTTTTTGATTTTCACCATTGTATATAAATATTTCTCAGGAGCATATTTCACTGTATACACAGGTTCAAACTTTGGCAACAATGGCAGAAATGTAGGAATACTCCATTCCTAAGCCACCTCCACAATGGATCCCAGGATTGCCTTCATGTGAAATATGCAGATCCAATCCAGGGAATGTGCTATAAATGTAGGTGGAGAAACTTACATACACAGTCCAATTTACACGAATAACACATAACTGTCATAGTATAAATAACACAGAGAATGCAAGAATAGGATATTAATAACACAATGATGTAAAATTGTGGAACATGAATGTATTTTCATTGATCCATTCCATGCATCTGCATACACATATCCACAACAATGTGTATCATACAACGTCTGGGAATGTGAGAGTCCTAGGAGGACAGGTGCAACAGTTGGAGAACATCTACCCATCCATTGGGACAATGCGTATAACAAAAATTAAATTAACATGTCTCCTAACACGTAACTTTATAAATCACAATTCAATTGCTCCTTGTAGATTATGATATATTCTTTGTAGATTAAATTCCCCATGCAAGTGTGACACTCTGAAGTTCACTGTCTCACTTTTTACTATTTGGCTAAGTTTTTTACTAATGGGATTTGATGATTCAAACTAGGAATTCAATGTTACAGGAAAGTTTGAAAATAAGTAGAAACCTATAAAAATGAATCTGGCTACAATATTAGTTGTTCTTGCATTGATGCTCGGGACTTCTTGCATGTGCAGTGTTTTAATTTCTGTGGAACTTTGGATGCCAGCTTGCAAATGATATCTTGATTGAAATACTGTGTTAAAAAAATACACTTCTTAACCTTCAAGGAATCTATAACAGCATTTGCCTTACACATGCTTAGATTCAAGTTTTAGGGCAATGCATTTTTATAGACTGAGTATGTGAAGCATATTTGTGTAGATGCTTTTTTCTGGCCTGTTCCGAAGGTGAATCTTTGAGTTGATTCTGGTATCTGATGATACCACTCATTTTGGTTATCAGGTGAAAAATATAAGCATGCGGGGAGGCGAGTTGTGGTGTGCTCTGGAGTATTTTGATTTTCCTGGTGAAAGTATGTGTCCACGAATATTTTTGGTTTTTAATATCTGTAATAGATTACTGTATATTGTAGTATTGGAGTTGTGCTTGCTGCTTTGTTTAGGAATGGCAAAGATCATGGATCTTCAGATGATTTTGCAATTACACTATTTTAGTTCCTTATAAAAATGTGTAGTTATCTCTTTTGAATTATTGAATTATGCTGTTCTCGATTTGTTGAAGCTAGCTTCTTCTGGAGTCGTATATTGTTGTTGACATGTTGCCATGTAACCTGAGATTTTGTCATGTGAAGGATAACACCCTGTGTGTCTTTCTTGTGCAACTATATTAGAAAGAATTGATTTATCTTTTCTATTTCACAATATAACCATTGATTTGCAGTATCTGCTCTTTAATTACTTCCTCTCCACAAAGTCGTTTGTCCAACATTAATCATGTAACATTTCACGTGGACATTCTATAAAGAGTTCTGGTTCAAATCCTCTATCTTATAATGCAGCCCTTTTAATAGGAGTTTTGTAAAGCACTTTACATGCACCCTTTCATTGTCTATTGTGCTGGGCTTCTTCATTCTTTTGAGAAGCTTCCTTCACAGACAAGTGAAAAATCATCTCAAATGAAAAACATTTTTATTAGTTTTACAATGCTTTGTAACAACACCCAACAATGTGAACTACAAAATATCTCTACTTTGGCAGGATAAGTAACTCAATGAATCCATAGCAAATACAATAAATAACTCCATGATATACTCCAATTAAAATCCATTACAAATCCAGTACAATGATTTCATCCATAGATTGGCAATAATATCAAGAAGTACAATAAGCTCATAGTAGAACTGAATCCAATAATACATCCCTTAAATAATAAACAATGATCTACATAGGCAATATGCCCAAATGTTTCCACCTATGAAATACTGGTCAAATAAATAACTCAAGTATCCAAGTCCAATGTAGAACTCAATCAAACAATGTTCAACTCCATCCAAGATCCAACTGTGTATGGGGAAAGTGATATGAACCCACACATCATAGAAACTGTATCCTTCCAAACCATTAGCTTGACTTGAAGCAGATAAACAAACAACCCATAGACCCTAAAGCAATAGGTAGCAAGTTTATAGATTTTATCTTTCTTAGATTCATGCATATTTTCAACTTATATATTTATAATCATAAAGTACCAACTAAGCTAACTAATATTCACAACATTTTACAACACTATTCAATACATTATAATACACAATCATGTGAATCTTCACAACTTACAACACTCATCTGAAGTTAACAACACTTACTTAGGGTACACAAAATATAATAATCAAGAAAAGATAAATTGACCCTACAGTACACAAGACTACAACACTTCCAAATAAACACTACTTGCATCTGTACTACAAGGGTATCCTTTCTTTAATATTATACATCTTAATTATCCCACTAAGCTCAAGGTAGAATATCAAATTAGCACATGATCGCATTTTGTACATATAGACCAACTTTTAACATGCATAGTTAACACCAACAAAAGAATATGTGCAACAAGTATACAAGACATTGGATAATACATGCGAAATAGTCAAACAAGAATAGAATACATTGAAGGACAGCCACATGAATAGAAGAAAACAAGACATAAACACAAGATTGTTTAATTGGCAATTGTCATGACCTCGGTTAAATTCAAACCGACCTTGGAGGGAACAAAAGTGTTTTTAAACACTAAGATCAAATAATAATTAAAAATTAAAAAATAATATTAAATATTAAACAATAATATTAAATATGAAACAATAATATAAAATTTAAATTATTAAAAATAATATTTAAATTTAAGATTGTGGCCGACCCACTCGGGAAGGCGATCTTGATCTAGTATTTATACCAGCTCGAGGCATCATGGAGGGCATGAGGATTTTGGATTTGGAGCGTAGCTCAGGACTCTCAGGGATGAAAACCCCTGTAGCGTCAACCACCAACGACTTCTAGGAGAGACACTGGATTACCACGATTGGGTGACAAGCTAGCATATCGCAGGGCACACATACTCTAGTGAGATATCCTTTTTGCCGGGCGGATTCATTTTGAGACATCTGTGGACCAAGCCAAGTCCAAAGTAATTTGACGCAATCATACACCACCCTCGGGGCTAGACAAATCGCTCATTTTCTGTCTCCCTGTGACGTGGACTTCCCTTATAAAGATGGGTTACTTCCTTTTGCCGATTTCTTAGTATGCTTTATGTCAAGTTAAATGCTACTGTGTTTGGTGTCATAAATCCAAGTCTGTATCTTTGCGGAAGTTGTATTGTCATCTTGAACCTAGAACTGTTATTGTAATACTTGGCTAGTGAAGCCTTTGTTCGACTCCTGCTCTGTATTGAACTCTTCATTTTGTGTCTGGTATTTTCTAAGTACGGTAAGTTTGACTAGCACGTAGATCTGGGATTGTTCAATTTGGACATATGATAGCATGTAATGGTCAGTGACATGAATGTTCAGCTGATCTGATATATTTTCCAGTCGTCTAGTATTTGTTGATTGTGATTCTTTATTGCATTAATATTTGAATGTTAGTCAATGGTCAATTGTGTGTTTGAAGTATATTTCCATGCTCTCATCGGGTTCAGTATTATCATTTTTTGAGTGCAAGAAGTTAGTTTTCTGTGCGTTAGGTATTTTTGTGTTTCATCATTGGTTTGGCACATTACAGTGGTATTAGAGCCTTGATTTTGCCAGCTTGTGGATGATCTAAAATATATGCAATTGAGTCAAAGAAATTTGAGCATAGAGAGAGAGAGAGAAGAAGAGGTTGGAGGCGTTTACTCAGAGCAGCGACGGGGGAATAGGAGGTTGCAGAGGTAAGAAGAAGATGGAGGAGCAAAATAATGTGATTAAATCCTTCATGGAGAAACAAGATCAACTGAATTAGACACTGTTGCAAATGATGCAGACCCTCAAATGATGTAGACTCTCACTGCTGCGATAACCAACAACAAATCGAGACCTAACAATGCTGATGAGGGCAACTCTGAGTGATCTGGAGGAGGGAATCAGAGTAGAATGTCAAATGGATCCACTCTCAGACCCTCCCAACCCAGTTTTTTGCCTAGAGCAGTGGCACCACATGAAGGAGAAGATCAGAACCAGCGTAATTTTAGTAGTATTGTGCAAGATTACATGAAGTTGGATGTTGATGCTCGCAACGATCCCCTTTGATCAGTTCAACAATGCTAGAAGAGGATTTGGAAGTGATGGGAGACAACGTTTACAGCGAGTGAATAAAGATCTTCAATACAAAGTCAGCAAGCTCTCACTCCCTACATTTGATGGTTCAGGGAAGGTTACTGCACATGCATGGGTGCAAAAGTTAGATACATATTTCTCTCTTAGCCTTATGATTGAAGATGAAGCTATCAAATTCGCCATTCTACACTTGGAAGGGATAGCTCAGGAATGGTGGCACCATGGTATTGTGATTTGGGGGTTTGATCTTGTTACTACATATGCTGATTTCATGCAAAAGCTTATGGAGAGGTTTGATAGAAAGGATCCGGAGGTGTACTTCCAAGATTTGACAAGGGTTAAGCAGTGTGGTACAGTTGATGATTATGTTTTAGAATTCCAAAGGTTAGCTGTTATGGTCCTTGATGTTTCCGATAAGAGACTCATGTTCCTCTTCATTGAAGGGCTATTAGAATCTTACCGTGGCTTGGAAGGAGCTTTAGAGCCGACATCATTGGAAGAAGCTATTTAAAGGGCCTTGAACCTTGAGGACTCCACCACGAAGAGTAGTCCTATGATCAAGAATGCACCATTAGGACAGCCAAAGAAGGCACCCCACGAGATTACTCCTCAACCGACGAACCCACCACCACGATCTCACGAGATGGACGTATTGAGGAATGAGCTCTGAAGGAAAGGGCTGTGCTACACTTGTAAGGAATGTTGGACAAAGAGTCACAGGTGTATGGGAAAAGGACACGTCTACTACATTGAGGTAGCCTCTGATGAAGAAGGAAGTGAACTCGATGACGCTACCAAGGAGGATGAGCTTGGGGTGACATGGGAGGAAGGATATTCTGGGGGCACTCTTGCAACGCTTTCTAGAGCACCTCGGTATCATTCCCTCCGCATTAGAGGGGACTTATACGGACAGAGGGTAAGAATATTAATCGATAGTGGAGCCACACATAATTTCATCGATGAAGGGCTAGTAGTTAAGTTGAGCCTATGGGTGAAAGATTTCGAAGGATTTAATGTGAGTCATAGATGGGTACACTATTCCATGCAATCGCCAAATTCTACAAATGGAGTTGACCATACGAGGACACAAGATGCGAGATGATTTCTACATAGTTGGCATCGGTGAGACATATGTGGTCTTGGGAGTGCAATGGCTGCACTCACTTGGAAGGTACATGACAAACTATCAAACATTGGAGTTCAAAGTTGATGGAAAAGAGATCGTCTTTTGAGGATTCTCCAAGATGGGCCCTAAGGAAGTTTTGACCAAGGCAACAGAGAGGACGCGGACATGAGCCCAGACCCTCAAGAATCCGAATCTAAAGTTGCTTGAGGGCAAGCAACATCCAAGCGAGGAGGACTGTCATGACTCCTGTTAAATTCAAACAGACCTTGGAGGGAACAAAAGTGTTTTTAAACACTAAGATTAAATAATAATTAAATATTAAAAAATAATGTTAAATACTAAATAATAATATTAAATATGAAACAATAATATAAAATTTAAATTATTAAAAATAATATTTAAATTTAAGATTGTGGCTGACCCACTTGGGAAGGCGATCTTGATCCAGTATTTATACCAGCTCGAGGCATCATGGAGGGCATGAGGATTTTGGATTTGGAGCGTAGCTTGGGACTCTCATGGACGAAAACCCCTGTAGCAACAATCACCAGCAACTTCTAGGAGAGACACGGGATTACCACGATTGGGCGACAAGCTAGTATATCGCAGGGTGCACATACTCCAACGAGCTATCCTTTTCATTGGGCGGATTCATTCTAAGACATCTATGGACTGAGCCGAGTCCAGAGTAATTCGACATAATCATACACCACCCTTGGGAGTAGACAGATCACTCATTAGCCGACTCCCTGTGACGCAGACTTCCCTTATAAAGACGGGTTACTTCCTTCCACCGATTTCTGAGTATGCTTTATGTTGAGTTAAATGCTACTGTGTTTGGTGTCATAAATCCAAGTCTATATCTTTGCGGAAGTTGTATTGTCATCTTGAACCTAGAACTATTACTGTAATACTCGGCTAGTGAAGCCTTTGTTCGACTCTTGCTTTGTATCAAACTCTTCATTTGGTGTTTGGTATTTTCTAAGTATGGTAAGCGTGACTAGCACGCAGATTTGGGACTGTTCAGTTTGGACATATTATAGCCTGTAATGGTCAGATACATGAATGTTCAGTTGATCTAATATATTTTCCAGTCGTCTAGTATTTGTTCATTGTGATTCTTTATTGCATTAATATCTGAATGTTAGTCACTGGTCAATTATGTCTCTGAAGTGTATTTCCATGCTCTCATCGGGTTTAGTATTATCATTTTTTGAGTGCAAGAAGTTAATTTTTTGTGCGTTAGGTATTTTTGTGTTTCATCATTGGTTTGGCACATTACAACAATGCTAATTGAACGATTAACAGAGAGTAAATAAAAATACATAACGACAATAATAAAACATATTGATTACTCAGAACAATGAATAAAACATATGTCGTGTGTTCTTTCATTCATTGGATAGACAATAATTATAAAATACAAAATGTATGCAAACCTCAACTACAAGTCCAAACATACAATATATAGCAAGCTGACATTGGTTGAGAATGCCAACCGTCAACAACTACTAAGTAACAATCAACCGACAGTCGGGGACTAATCACACATTTATTTATTTATTTGTTTCTTTCTTGCCGACTACATCAACCTTTCCAAAAAGAAAGTTGTATTCTAGACGACAACAAACAAAATTGAGAGTTGAACAACCCAAATTACAACTATTGAGAAGGGGGGTGAGCAGACTTCCCTGGATGAATGGACAATGTAGGGGTGGTCGTCAATGAGCGTAACTCCCGCAACTTGCGGACCTCCTCAGTGCATATCCTCAACTGGTGCTGTGCTACTATCTCACGTTCTCTTGCTGCCTTCACCATCTGTGCAACCTTTATCAACTGACGTTTTGCCTGTTCAATTTCTTTATCCTTCACTAGCTTGGCCTCTGTGGCCATCACTCTCTGCTCAGTCTCCTCCTTTGCTGCCATCTTGGCCTCCATGACTGTCACTCTAGTTCATTCATTGGCGGTGAGCTGTGACTGCTGAGCTAACTCTTCCTGGTATTTTTGTGTGCACTCAACTAACTCATCCCATACCCTCTAAACCATTTGCAGGGCCTCATTCTTCTCTTGTATACTGTCATCAGTGGAGGTAATCTAATGCTTCAGCTTGCAGAAAACATCCCTGGAAGCTTCTATACCAAACAAGGTTGAGATGACTCTAGCACCCCTCCCCCCTACTGAAGGCTTGGCAAGTTGCAAAGCTGCCATCATTGCTACAGTCTCAACTCTAGGCCATCCTTGAGAAGTGAAGTAGCAAGCGAACTCTCCCTTGCACTTTGTCTACACAAATCAATTCCCCACCTCTCGAAGAGTTCCTGGGGTTGAGATGGGAACAATGATATGTAATCTCTCTTCAATAGTTTGCCAACTCTCTAGCAAGTATCGCATCCCACCACCCATTCTCGGGTGTTGGTGTGCAATGTCAGCCACCATAGATCTACCAATAGGATTTTTTCGAGCTATAGTATCCGGTCCCATATGTCCTCCAGTGAGTCCTTTGTGTGCTTCTTTTAAGTACTCCTGGAATTTCCTCTTCCATGATGCATTGTCGTAGTACATGGTCAGGCCCCATTTTTTATAACAATTCGTTGATGAGTTGGAATGTTTTACTCTTCAATACTAGTTTCCTTCACTCTCTCGATGGCATCTCCTTTGGAAACATGGAAGTAGAAAGGTATTTTTTGATGTTTTGTACCATGTGGGTAGTGTTGCAATTTGAAATAAGTGTGCATATGGAAAATCTTCATTTACTCCCTCTAGGGGTTTGCCTGACTTGATCTTGGACAATTCATTAGCGATGACATGGCTCTTCCTTGGACTGACAGTGATATTGAATGTGAATTCTTGTAGTAGTAGGAGCCATCTGCTCACTTGTCCTTGAATTATTGGCTTGTTCGCCAGGTACATAAGGACCTGGTGGTCGATGTAGAATGTGAAGGGTGTTGCCAATAGATAGCATTTGAACTTTTGTACGACATAGACCATTCCCAACGCTTCCCTCTCTGTTGTACTGTAGTTCTTCTCTGCCTTTGACAATAACCAACTGGTGAAGAATACTGGGTGGTCTAACCCTTGTGGTTGCACTTGTGCTAATGTTGCTTTGATTGCGTAGTTTGATGCGTCCACATGTACATGGAACTCCTTACTCCAGTCTGGGTTTGCAAGGATTGATGACCTTATTAATTGTACCTTCAGTTCCTTGAAGGCCTTTTCTTGGTCTTCTGTTTATGTGAATAGTTGGACCTTCCTTGTGAGTACGTCTAGTGGGTAGGATACATGGGAAAAGTTTTTGATAAATCTTCTATAGTAATCGACATGACCCAAGAATGACTTTACTTTGATGATGTTTTGAGGTGGTTCCATTTGTATGATAACCCGTATTTTTTTTGGGTTTGTCTTCTATTCGACTTTGCAGACTATGTGTCCGAGTAGTTTGCCTTGAGGCACCATGAGATGACACTTCTTTGGAGTTAATGCCAATTGTGCTGCTCCGCACCGTTCCATACATTCTCGAAGAGCCTTTAGATGTGTGTCTTCATCACTATAAATCAACCAGTCATCCAAGAATGCCTTAACCTTTCCCACTCACATTTAGTAAAATATGTGCAGAATGATTCTTTGGAAAGTTGTTGGAGCATTGCATAGATCAAATGACATTTGGTTGTATGCATACTCTCTGTCTTCGACCACAAACATTGTTTTCTATTTATCCTCCTTGGCTATGCTTATCTAGTTATAATCGAAGAATCCATCCATGAATGAATAAATTTTGTGGCCAGCCACCTCTTCTAATATGGAGTTGGTGAATGGGATTGGGAATGGGTCTTTTATAGTTATTGCATTCAGGCTTCGAAAATCCACATAGATCCGAATTTGTTAGGATTCTTTCTTCAGTGATATGACAATTGGAGAGACCCAATCGCTGACTTCAACCTTGAAGATTATTCCCGCTTCCAACATTTTTTTGATTTCCTCTTGCACCTTTGCTGCATAATTTTTGTTCATTCGGTATCCCTCTTTTGTACAAGTTGTGCTCTCGGCACCAAGGGAATTCTATGTACACATAGTTCTGGAGGTACACCTTTCAAATCTTTGTCCGTCCATGCAAAGGCATTCTTGTATTCCGTGAAGATCTTGAATGTTGTCGCCTTCAGCACCGAATTCCAATCGTCTCCGACTAGGATCATGCATAGTTTGTTCTCTTCCTAAGTTCACCTTCTTCATTCTTGGTTCTTCGTACTTGATCACCTTGTCTCGATCAAAAGTATGAGTTGGTGTGTCATCCACCTTGGCCACTCTCTCGTTTTTTTTGTACTCTGGAGGAAATGTTTGACTTGTTGGGGCTTTGTCCTCTTCTTCTCCTTCGATCTCATCAATTTGCAACATATTACAATCTTGTTGGAACACTTCATAATCTTCCATTTGCTAGTGAAAATTCCATAGAGTGAGCTCGTTTTGTCCTTGAAGCAATGTTGGAGGTCAAGGATGCCTTCGTCATTGGGTTCCATAAATCTTCTTTCTTCATTTGAAACTGATTCAGCTCCTTCTGAGTCTGAGTTGGACAATGCCCTCTCCTCGCGTACTGCTTGATTTTTCAAGTCAATCGCATACTTCCTTTCATTGTTTTCTATGGAGAGTGTATTTCATTTCCAATTATGGTTTGCCTTGGCTGCAATCAACCATCCTCTCTTGAGTAATGCATCGTACGCCTTTTTCTTTAATTGAATGACCATAGATTTCAATAGGAATGATTGGGTCCCAATTGTCACCTTTTGCGCCATCAATGTTCCCAATGGCTTGATGCCATGCTGGTCAGCGCCCACCAATTGGAATGTTGGTGGCCAGAGTGTTGGCTTCTCGAGGCACTTACATGTATCTTTGGGTAGTACATTGACTCTCGATCCTTCGTTAACAATTGTGTTTGTTAGGCTCTTCCCCCTGATCTCCATTTGTACGACAACTGGCTTCCTCCCTATGTTCACTGTTAGCAACATTGGGTCAATGACTTGTTCACTTTCGGGTGGTGGTTCCACTATCATTTGTACCATTGTAGTATCTATTGCCTTTGTTGTTCCTTGGCTCTTTCAGCCTGAAGATCTTGTAGGATGATGTAGTGACGTGCAATTAGTCTCGGCAGTTTGTCGAGAAGACAATCAACCTTTGGGTTGACAATTAGATTGTCCTTGATGGTGGCCTGAGGGACCTTTCTCTTGATAGCTTCCCTCCGTACGCATTCCTTTAGCGAAATGTCCCATAGGTTTACCAAGTCTTTTGTCAACGCATCTTCCCTTTCGTCGTTTGCTTGCATAGGTTCTTCAGCTGGCTGTCCCATTACATCAACATGATTCTCGTCTGTGAGTTGTGTATTGCTAGGGTTCGTATCAGCAACGACGCTAAATGTTTACTTGACAATGCTAATTGAATGATTAGTAAAGAGTGAACGGAAATACATAATGGCAATAATAAAACATATCAATTACTCAAAAGAATGCACATAATATATGTCGTGTAGTCCTTCATTCATTGGATGGCAATAATTACAAAATACAAAATGTATTTGGTCGTCGACTACAAGTGCAAACATGCAATATATGGCAAGCCGATGTTGGTTGAGAACGCCAATCGTTGGCAACTACCAAGTAGCAACCAACCAATGGTCGGTGACTAATTACACATTAACACATTTTTTTTTTCTTTCTTGCCGACTACAAAGACAATTGAATACAAAGCAATATGAATGCAAAAGAGGATACATGATCCTTGGAATGACTGAGATCAAAACACCATAGCCCACTTTTAATGAAAACCCTAGAATTCATTCCATGGTAGATGTTTTGATACAGCTGTTAAGTAGCACCAATATGCTTTCTAGACTTTGTGCAAGGTCTTTTCACTTATTGCAACTGAAAAATGGTATACACTCTAAAGCAGATAAATTAAACAGAATTAGTTTCTTAGAAAAGTGTGTCTGCTACAAGACATCTCAGGGCAAGTGTCAGTTTCAGGAGTTCAGATTTCTTATACAGATCACTGGCCCATCCAATTAGACTCCCACACTGCAGTTCAGATTTCTCTGGCTAACAGACCCTGATTTTACCCAAAAGGTAGAAGCATGGTGGAAAGAATCAGAAAACATCAAAGGACACATGATATATAATTTCATGGAAGACTGAATTATCCCTTGCACAAAAATGAAAATGTGGAACAGGGATGAATTGGCAATATTAAATATTTATATACAAGCAAATGAATGCACGAACAGAATTGCTGGTCTACAAAAAGAAATCAAAGATGAGGGCCTCCCAAATCAACTTGCTGCCCAAGAGTAAGTTTTAGTACTGGAATGAGTATTTGGAAGGAACATTATTGGAAGCAACGGTCTAGAGAATCATGGTGTAGTTATTGGAAGGAACATTATGGGAATAGCATGGTGTAATTGAAGAATTCACATTGGTTTGGTGTGATTGAATAGTGTGCACATAGTTGTCTTGTGTTGTCTTTGTGTGCGCAGAGCTTCTTAGAAACAATGCTTGTGCAGATATGTGCAAAGCCATTCTACCAAATTCTCAACTATGTGCAAAATTTCTTGGTGCTATCAAATTTGTGTGCAAGGGAGCAATGTAGTATGAGAAGAGTAAAGTAGAGACAATATGAATAAGTGCTGATCATGTGGTACTGTGTACGAATCATACTGACTTTTCTAAAAGGGGTGATAATGTAGACAACTGAGTTTTTAATGTTATGTTGTGGCCGATTCGTGCATTAGTAAAAGGAATGACCTTGACAAGGTGGCTGTCTCAAGGGACGTGCCCGTTTTAACTTTTTAAGTCATCTTTGTCTCGAATTGCAACTAGGATTAGTTGCACGAAACAGCATGTATTTAAGAAGTTTCAAACTATAACATTTTGAACTTTCCAAGATTGATCTCCCATTGCATGTCCAACTTAAATACCAAATTCCATGTCATCAAATCATTTGTTGTGAATTTTCATTATGCAAGTGATTGCTTCTCATATAGGTGATCTCAAGTTGTCCATTGTGCATTCAAGTATCTTTCATCCAACCTAATTAACTTCTCTAGTCTTGTTGTGAAATATTGGCGATTATTTTGATACTTTGGACCAAAGACTTCATGGGAACTACAATTGCCGATCTATACATAGGACAATTGGAAGACTTAAGTGTGATTAGTTGTAACTTCATAGCTCATCTTATAAGCACATAGGGCAGTTGGAAGTCCTTTTCTTGAGACCACTCTTCAATGCTGCATAAGTATTGTATTATCGACACTAACACTTTGTTGATTTCTATTGTGCAATCATCTGATCATGGTAATTCTCTTGTAAAAGATCTTGTATGGTTTTATTGATGAATTGATCCTTGGCTGACTTGTCGAGTGGAGGGCTATCATGAACTAGAACTTCTTGTGCTTGTGGCCAAGTTATTTGAAGATGCCCTTGGTTTTACTCATTGTTTACATAACCGCCGAGTGCTCGATTAATTGCTAGAAATATGAGAAAATGAAATATTCTAACCAATTTTTTTCGAAGGATTTTCACAACATAAACCAGCACTAGCCAACTGGATTAGCTTTAGCATCAAACTAAAATCCAAGTTTAAAAGAAACTCAACGCCAAGAATGCACACTCAATCCAAATGAAGGAAAGGTGTTGACATATGGCGAAGAAACTAAAGAACAGTACTTGAATGAAACTACTCAACATCAAGAATGTGCACTCAAGATCCCACTGAGGGCGAGGTGCTAACATATGACGGAGTGATTAATTGAAATTGAAACTAATAGGCGGATAACCAGCCATGAAGCTACAACAATCTAATTCGTTCGTTGCAGCGGGCATCCACTTGAGAGTGGGGATTCACCACTTAAGAGTGGGTACAATGATATAACAAGTTCGTTCTCCGCACTGGCGGTAAACCGTCCAGGGGTAATTAATAAGAAATAAAACAAGTATTTGCAGCAATAACATGGGTTGGATTAGTACTACTAAATCACAACCTTACAATTCAAAAGACTGATAGAGAAATAAGACTAGAAGAGAAGAATGAATTCTAATGATGTTCCTTTACTCTTCCAATGATAGAATTATGACCAAAACAGAAATCATATGAATCTGATATAAAAACAGAGTTTCTGGAATTCTGATCAGCAAACTGTAAACTCATAAAATGTTCATAACTTCAACAATTTACCTCCGTTTTGCGTGAAACCAAAGCCAAAGTGCTGTAGGAAGATAGGTGACTATACTCAGATGAAGAAACAGCAACAAAAACTCAGCAATTATTTCCTTGCACGATTCCCAATGCACCATGAATGGTACGGCCTCCTTGAGGGGTGATTTGGCAAGTAAAAATCAAAGACACCAAACTAAAATCTGCCAGTTGGTAGAAAGGGTCACCCAAGGCAGAGAAACTGAATTCCAAGACACCTAGAATGAAATAAAATTCACTCACAAAGCTGTATGTAAAATCGACTTTCAGCTGTGGTAGCATCAACAACTTCAAAATTGGAAAATATCATCAAAAACTTCATCTGTTGTGCTCAATCTGCTAGTCTGATTTGAGAAGCAGCAAAAAGCCAATTAGGTGTTATCTTTCAAACACGAAATTGGATAAGAAGCTTGGAGGTAAACTTTCCTCGAAGCAATAATTCAATTGTCATTTTGACAGCATAACATTAGCAAAATTCATGGATACCAATGCTGAAGCAAAGCATTCATTTTATAGAAGAGTAGAAGACTCTTCAGTTCCTCAAGGAAGTACGCCAAAAGTCACATGAGACTCTTCAAAATTCCAGAAAACCTTCCAACTTTTCAAAAAGGCGTCCATTTTATCAAGGCACAAATAAACTTTATTTTTTAAAAGAATATCTTCAAGAAAAGGCATCCATTTTTCCCAAGGCATTAAAAGACTTTAAATATTAAATTTATCCTCCATGATGGCGTCTCCCTTCATGACCACCTTTTAAGAACAACTTAAAGTTATTTTCCCTAGACCAAGGGGTCAACTGCAAATTATAACATTAATGCCTTTAATCACCAAAATTAAACCTCTAGAAGCCAAACTTGAATTGCATTAAATGCTCCAACTGAAAATGAAGACTTTTGAAGACTGACAACTGCATACTGCCACAAATAGAATTTACTAAAAATAGTAAACTCCCCGAAAAGCCATAGAACCTCAGAACTGGAAACCCTAATTTTACCTCACACAAGCCTACAGGCTTTCGGAATAGGCTGATGAGTGTCAGAATAGATCACTGATGAGAAGGGGACATTACAGAAAATGAGTAATTTCTACCTTGCGGATCACTGTAGCAATTTTAATTGCCAATTTTTTTCCGATTAATCACCAGAAAAAATGGTGAATAATTGAGGGTTAATCGTGCAAATATTTGCTGCATTTTTTTCCTGCATTTTCACACAGAAATTTTAGTCTTTTTACGCGCTTTTTACCGCGTTTGTTCTACTTAAACCCTCAATTTTGCATATTATCACACACCCGCGATTTTCTTGCGTTTTGTTCTACATTTTTCGTGCGAAAATTTCAAGGTTTGTAAACAAATCTCAGCCATTCATCATTTTTTGCGAATTTTTCAGCTCTTTTTCACCCTTTTTGCTGCTTTCCCTGCCACTATTGGTTTTCGCTCCTCCAAACTCTTCCTTGCTGGTATTGACCTTTCACTTCTCCAATTTGGCGAGTTACAGCTTGAAAGTAAGGTTTCGACAAGGGTTTTAGAGTATGTTTATTAAAATGAAATTTATGGCCAAGATCCTAATAATGAGCCCATTTAGGTTTTAACATTAGTTAAGTATATATTAGCATAATTAATATATAATGTATATTTTATATAATAAAAAATAAATTATAAATAATATAATTATACTACTACTTATTATTATATTTTATATTCTTTAACAAAACTATTAAATACATATATAAAATTATTATAATTAATAGTTAATAATTATATTTTTATATAATACAAATGAGCACATTTAGGTTTTAACATTAAATATCAATAGTTAAGTATATATTAGCATAATTAATATATAATGTATATTTTAAATTTATATAATAAAACTAAATTATAAATAATATAATTATATTACTTATTATTATTATATATTATATTCTTTAACAAAACTATTAAATGCATATATAAAATTATTATTATTAATGGTTAATAATTATTATATTTTTTATATAATAAAAAAAATTAATATATAAATATAATACAACATATAATTAATGTATTATATATATTTTATATAATTAATTGTAATTGCCTAGATATGAAATTTATGATGATGATTTTCAAATACAATCATCATAAATTCATTATAGTTATTAGTAGTTTCACTATGCAGCTTTGTATAATGATGCCACTTTGTAATCCATATGTATTGAACAATGAAATTTTATATAAAACACTCCCTCATGGTTTTTAGACTCATTTGATGCATTTAGTAATTGAATTTTGCAAAAAAAAGTGTTTTTATAAGAAATTTTGCTACTTTTAAAGTTGCCGAGTCAAAAAGTTTGGGCTTGCCAAGTACTCTTCGATTCCGAGTATGTAAACTATGGCTTTACTTGCATTGTAAGGAACTTGTTATATCACATGACTATGTACTTAAAGCACTATGGAAAACTAGGCTTTTTGATTAGACTTATGAAGTCCATACCCTAGTTTTCAAGTAGTTCTTGAACTCCACCGGCTACAAAGGCACAAAGTTATTTTGTTGATGGTACCAAAAATGTTGGTAGGGCTTCTTCTTCTTGAGGTTATAATTTGACACCAATAGGATTGTTGGAAAAATATTAATCTATATTTGCAATTTGCTTTTCAAGTGCTCTTCATCATCATCAAATGGCACAATCAGATCAACACATCAGCCATGGTATTGATAAGCCCATCTTTAGAGTGATTATCATTGTTTGAGTTAGACGAGACAATTTCTTGAATTATAACCTAGGTTTGTTTAAATTATGTTTATTCTATGTACTTTTGCTCCAAGGATAGGATGGCATTCTTCATACTTAAGTTAGCTTGTGCCACCTTCATGCACAGTCTTACAAAGAGATCACCATAAGTCAACTTCAGCTACAAGATTATCATAAAGTCTCCAATGAATGTAGATAATCTCACTTTTATACATTGATTGGCAAATGTTTCTATCTTGAATTGATGGTCTATTAGTAATTTGAATTCTAATGGCTACAAATTAGTTTGTCCAACTTCCTCCAAATCGATTTTGATTAGGTGTTCGTTCGTGAGCTTCTATCAAAAATAACATTAGTCAAGGTTTGCCTTTGTATATAGATGTGCACCAATATAATATTTACAATTTATCATCAATGCCACAAAGAGTTTAGAAAATGGCCCTCTTCTTTTGGCATATTGATGTTTGTTGCTTTGGACTCATTTGTTTGTTGTATGCAATGTCAAGATGGTGCTCGGTCAATCCTTCACCTTCATCTAGATAGGTATCCATTATTTATCTTGCTACATTAAGCATGAATAGATAGTCCTTAATTCCTTAAATGTCATGTCCTCAAGGTTGTGTGGAACTTGGAGTAGTTGTCATCTTCCTCAAAACTGCTTGCCTTCTTGGTTCACACATTTACCTTTTTTGTTGACTCTATGTACATTGCCTTGTCATACACATCATTAGACGCCATCAATGGCATAATGTATCTTTACATTGAATTTTGGTCTAATTACTTAAAAATAAATGTGTGTATTAGTTCATTTCTAGAACATTATCCAAAAGAGTATTGGATGACCGTCTTGTCTTTAATCCATCCACGAGAGGGTTCTTTAACATGGGGATTGTTTCTTTTAATCTCATACTGTACATATGGATAGGGTCATTCTTTCCCTGATTTGTATTATAGATCTCCACAACATCTCATTACCATCCCAAAGCATCTTGAATTCCTCAAAAGATTTTTAAGAGTTTTTGCACTTGACCAACCGTTTCTTTTTCTCCACACAAGAATCATTTGCAACTCCTATCAAGGTCTCCATGAATCAACTACGTAAATAAGTTTTTCATCCTATCAATTCTTTGTCTGAAATTCTAATTGTAATATACATATCCCAGTTATGGACATGGCCTTGCTTACTTTCCCTTGTGAACTTTGTCCATACCCATTGTTTGAGGGATGAAAATGTTGCTCAACTCTGATGGTGGTGGTGGTGGTCTTGGTGGTATTTCTCTTCTCCAATTCAGAATGCAATGACTAGCCTCTCTTTGTCTTTTGGCATGCCAATCTTGTCTCCTCTGGTAGTATTAGATTGCTCATATTCTTGCTGGTTTGTGGAAAGCATTGCTGATCACGAAACTCAATCTGCATACACCCTGGCAAAAAGGTCAGCCCCAATATATATTTGATGCTTGGTTCCCTTTCTTTCTTATACTCAGTTTTACACCGTTGAATCTCCCCTTACCCTCATTATGAAACAACTCACCTTTGACACTACTCCCATCGTTGAGTTGATCATCTTCATTGAGATGTTCTTCACAATGTAGACTTTCCTAATATTTCTTGTGATGGTTTTCCTTAATTTTCTCTTTTCCACCTTTGACTTCCTCTCTTGGACGACTGTGCCTATTCTTTGAACTCTTGCTCTATCCTTGTTTATGTTCTTTTTCTACTATACTCAATTCTTGCCATCCTAGATGTAGTGGATGCTTTGCTCCTTATCTCAAGTTTGACTTTGAACTCCATTGATGACACTTAGGCCTGCAGTACTGATGATTTCTATTGCATTTCCATGAATTTCTGCCATTGCTCTGCCATCTTGCTTAGCTTCACTATCCACTCTTCACACTTCCAGTGATCTGAGTTAATAAGAATGATGGCAATTCTTGAAGAGCTATATACCATAATAAGACAAGTGAGTTGAAAAGGAATTTCATAACTTCCTACTGTATGATTTACCTGTGTATGATTTATTAATGTTCAATTTACAAGAGTAGTTGGCATCGTACATATGGCCAACCATCTCACCTACCCTTTCCTTGTACTATATGTATGAGTTGTTCAGAAGTTTACCCTTGTGATTTTTGCAGATCATATGCGAGTCAGGTCTGCACTTGGAGATGATGTGGGGCATGTTCAGATCTATTAATAAAGACATTGTTCTATTTTTAAATGTTCCGTTATATTGTGATGAACACTAGTTATATGTTTTTGTTTTCAGTTCTTATTGTATGTCCTGTATATTTTATCTAATATTACACGGGGACATGTCCCCTGCCCCAAAATGGACTGTCCCCATCCCCATCCGTCCCCGAGACGGGGGGACGCAAAGGGGACGCCCCCTTGCCGTCCCCGAAACAAGCTAAACAGCAGGAAACAGCAAGAAATGTTCCTGTCTGTTTGGGAACAGCTAGTCGTCCCTGAGACGGTTGGGGGGCGTAGATTTTATCATGTTATTATGCATTCACATACCTACTGTTAATTTCTTATTTGCAGTTTTGTCATAACAAACATTACTTCTAGTTATAATGTCTGCAGTTTTTTCTGGTAAGATATTCATATTTTGCTAGCATATGATGTCTATGATCTGTTTTATTGTAAGTTGTAATTTTGTTGTTATTTGCAGAAGTTAGGTGGACAAAAGTCTACCAGAAAGATCCAGCAAATAGGAAGAAATTGGAGCTAATGGTGAGGCCAGGTTTTCCTCATTTTTGTCGTGAATGTGAAATAACAGACTGTCAAAATAATTCTGAAATAGCAGCCATTATCAACAATGAGTGGCAAGTTGGAAATCTGGTAGACTTGTGGTATGATAGTTGCTTTTGGTCTGGCAAAATAACTGCAGTTCTTGACAACAGTAAAATTCAGGTAACAAGAATAGGTTACTTTATATTATTTCTGAAGACACAACTGCATTTTCTTCTTGTAGCTGTATTTTTTTGACTATTATTTTCTGTTACAAAAATAAGGCTGGCATTGTGACAAGTAATTATGATTATTGTTAAAGACTTACTGGTCTGTATGGAAAGATACATGATTTTGGAGAAAACTAATAGAATTATGACATTTTTATTAGTGAATAGCTTAGTTTGCCCGATTTTATCTCAAACATTCAAAATCTGGCAAACCTACCAAAAAAAAGGAAACTTTAATTCATTTCAGTTCTCCCTTAAATTTGTACGGACAAGGGCTTGCAATTTTTTTGGGATTTTTTATATAAAAATAGCTTTACAATTTGTTTTAGGGTTTTTATTTTTTAATACTAAAATGAACCCTAGTGACCTGCAATAACATATCACAGACTTAGTGATGTTTGCTAATATATTCCATGCCAACCGGAAATGCTGAATCATATTGGACTGTCACTGATCATCAGGCTTTCCACCTCTGTGATTTCTGAAGGAAAATACTTTAATAGAGATACTAAGTTCATGGATTTGTAGGGGATCTTGAGCAATTTCAGATTTAGAGAACTGTTGTTAAGGCTGTGCAGTTTAATGTCTGTACCCTGTTTGGTGTTAGGCTGCAAACTATGAACCGGAAAAATTCTTTAGTGTTTACTCTGTCAAGGATCTGATGTTTTGGTGGGATGAGAATTTAGGATGCAGACTTGGAAACAAACACTCAAATGAGAGGAGAGACTCCAGAGGCTGGAACCAGCTCTTGGTTTTTATTTTGTTTTTAGGGTTTGGTTTTTTTTCAATTACAAGTTTTTAATAATATTTAATTTTAATAATGATAAAATTTAATATCTATCTATCTATCTATTACAAAATTTTAGTTTTAATATCATTTATTAAGTATATTTGATATTTTAATATTAATATAATTAAATTAGATTTCAAATTTTAAAATCTTTATAAATATTGATATTTTGAAATTTAATATTAATGTGAAGGAAAATAGACTTTCCTTAAGTGTGATATAGGCTCATATAATGAATTGCATAGACATAAGTACAGTTAAGGTAGAGTAATTAATTTGTAGATCTGAGGGTTAGTGTATTCTGAAATAATAAATGCCAAGGCACAGAAAGTAAATAAGAAAATAAATGGTATATAGCTCTCTGACTGAAGAATGAGTGTTTTAAAGTTTTTCAATTAAGATTCTGAACTTTGACTGTCTCTGGCCTTAAATGTTTGATCTTTTTGTCATGAAGTGCCTTGGATCCTGTACTGAATTTTTGCTCTGTCAGGGATCAAGTCCGCAGGTCTGGTTCTAGTCCACAGTCTTGGATTCATCCTCTGTCTGGATCCGACCCTGTGAAATGCACACCTCTTCTTTGTGTTTGCCTGGTTTACCTTTGTCTGCTCTGCTCTTTTCTGATGTTTAAAATTGCTTTGAAAAGTGCTGCCATTTTATTGCAAGGAGATGTATTCTACTAGGTTAACCTCCAAAATGTGTGAAAGATTGAAGATAAGCAGGCAAGCACCCTAAAGTGATGCATGCAGATTTGATACTCCTTTTAGTGCACCAATCAAAATGTTTTGCTATTGATTGCTCCTCCTTTAATGCTCTGTAAATGACAGAGGACTTGTGGATTCTGGATGTATAAAATGAATATTAATGAGTGCCGTTAAATACTAGCACATAGCATCAAATTGCACAAAATTTGTACTTAGTTGGCACAGGGTGGGAGAATAAATGGCAGCAGTTGGCTAGAATTTGAATTTGAATCTTGGAAAGGTAGGGCTCAAGTCTGCAACTGCAGGGTTGACTTTGTGATTGTGGAAATGACCTTGGGTATGCAAATAGTTGGATCGAGGTGGATAAAGGCCATGTTAGGATATGTGTATAGATAAGTGTAATAAATGCAAGGATTAAGTGATTTTATCAGAGTATGTGTATATAATGATTCAGTGGGGCTAATTGTGTGAGAATATGTGTGTAAGGGGGTAAGTAAAGGCTAGGGGGAATGAGCCCAAGTTTACACAAGATTGAACCTTTTGTTGATATATGCACGTATCAAGATATTTCTTCAAAATGGCCATAAAACTAAATGGGAAATCGCAGAATAACTTTTTTGGTCAGTTTGCCTTTGTGTGATCCTCTCCTTTGTAGTTGATGCACCACAATTCTTTGTTTTCTCTTGTATTCTCCTTCTCCGCCTTCAGCTCTTTCATCATTCTTATCATGTCTTTTCTCAATGCTTGGATGGTCTTTGATTCACCATTGCTGTTGTCGTCTATGCTCTCATCATCGACCGTTTTCCTCTTTCCTCGGGAAGATGTCATCACTTTCTATATCCATTGCCTGATTGTAGGCATTGGTGTACGATGATGGAGGTATGACCTTCATCTTCTTAGCGCAAGAGTGAGCCCTTCGATGAACCACCTCTTCTTCAGCCCATCGGTTGGTTGGCTTTCCAATTAGACCAAAAGTTCCTTGAGTCTATGATTGGAGGCTCGTACATTCTCGTGCTTACCTTGCTTTGTATTGTATATCTCTGCTACAATCTTATTGGCGTCTCTTAGCAGTTTGAATTCTTCGTGGAACGCCTGTTTCAATGCTTCCCATGTGTTCTTGTGTCCTACTTCTAGTTCGGTATACCAATTGATTGCTATTCCCTTGAGAGTTACTGGAAATTCTCTCAACCAATATGCTCTGACATCTTGACCGTTCGACACCCAAATTGTCTCACAGGTTTTACAATGTTGTATAGGGTCCTTCGACCCATTCCTAGTGAACTTTGGAAGTTTTTGTCGCTCTACGTTCGGACTTGTTAGAAGAGTCACCATTTTGCTTCTCTGATGTGTCTTGTGTGACAGTGACCTGCTTGGAGAGTTTCTGTTCGTATGTTTCGATGCCTTCCTTGCACTTTTTAGTGATATGCTGCATCCTCCTCTACTTGCTCCTTCGGACAGAGCCGAGCCACTCGGTTGCCTTCGGTTCTTTATTTCCTCGGTTCCAGGAGCTTTGGTTCGCCGTCCTGAAATCTGATCCTCCTTCACGTCCATTGTTCGTTTCCGGCAAATGGTCTCCGCCGTTGTCCGCCCATAAGCCCTTTCGGTTTCCCCTTTTAGTCGACTCATGTATTCGACTGCCTTTTGGATGGTCGTATTTCTTCCCTTGCCGCCTCGCTGATGCCGCGCTGGTAACGTCTTCACATGACCCTCTTCATCTCTCATGTTTTTGATCTGTTCTCTTCCTCACTTTCCCCTTAGTCCGATGCCAATGGTCCGAACGGTTCTATAACTTGGTCAACAAGATCCACCTATGTTTCGCCCTTGGGGAGTGGTAGATGTGTGGCTATCTCAATCCAATCCCCCCTTGTACGTTCTCTTGTCCTGATGGTTCTTCATCTCTCCTGACTACGACTTCTATTCGCACTTCAGCTTCTACTTTTGTTCTTGGGTGGACTTGGACTTTGTTTGAGAAATCCTTAGTAGTGTCCCAAATTTTTAGGGCTAAAATCAGGCGGGAAATAATTGAGAAAAGTGTTTATTAACACTACTTTAATAATAATAAAATAATAATAATAATAATAATAATAATAATAATAATAATTTAAATTATTAATAAATAATATTTAAATTATTTGGCCGATTCATTTGAGTTTTGGCGCTAGAATAATATTTGAAATAATTTTATTCTGGCCCGACTATCTCTATGTTGGCATCTTTGATTAGTATTTATATGAGGTGGCTTTTCATCTTTGGATCATCATAAGTCTGGAGTATTCCTCGTGCGAATGGTTCAGGGACATAGTCTCCTGAAGCCCACGCCTAGGGCGCCATTGGAGTTGCGGGAGAATTAGGGAGCCGACCGAGCCTCTGGCTTTGGCTTGTGCGTCTATTGATCCAGTTCATGCGAGCACATATAATCCTTCAGATTGGCACAACACTGTGACATCTAGTCGGTCTCCTTAGAAGGCAGTGGCAACGACATCCTTGCAGACCCACAATAGCGGACCCCAACATTACAGGCGGACATCACCCAACGCGGCTACATCATTTCTTTGACTGGAATCAGAGTCCTTGATTAGTGTTGCCTAGCGGGATATATTATCCTGGATTGCTCCGATCCACAAATCTCATGGGAGTTCATAAGGCACTACGCATGTTTTGATCCATCGCATCCACTAGAGGTTGTGCATAAGACATCATAGGAGGCACGACACTGCTGGTGATTCACGACTGCCAGAGCGACTATCTCTGTGTTGAACAATAATATCTTTGCCGCCTACTTCTGGTGTTCTTCAGACTCTAGAATTGCCCTGTTGCAATATGTAGAAATCATCGACTCTCGATCTGTTGTAGTTCTATATTTTGCATTGAATGCTCGATCGGGCTCTTCATCTATTGCCTTGTAGATTTTGGGTCACAGTTTAGTTAATAAAATCTGAGTATATTACTTTCATTGTCTTGTTGCTTAAATATTCTGGAAGTGTTATTTCGGGCTAGCATTTTACTATAAACTTGTGCTTAAATTTTGTTTCTTGGAAGTGTTATTTCGAGCTAGGCTTCTTACAGTGGTATCAGAGCCGTGATTCTGCCATCCCGTGGATGATCAAAGATTTATGCAATTGAGTCAAAGGGATTTGAGGGCTATAGAGAGAGAGAGAAAGAGGATAGAGGCATCTACTCAGAGCAGCGATAGGGGAATAGGAGGTAGAGGTAAGAAGATGATGGA
>VDFB02058242.1:86921042-86931859 GCA_007258455.2 Sequoia sempervirens
ACTTTTTCATTTCAACCTGTGAACAATGAAGTTCACACTCAAGGTCGTCGAGAACCACAGTTGCACTGAAGCAGAAATAAGATTTTTCACCTATCATGACCTCACAAGGACCCTACTGCAACCTCGAGATTTTCTTAAGATGTATAAAAGATATAAGATTTCAGAATACTTCAAATTCAAATCAAACCAGTGACCATCCTCCTTAAATCAGACATTTAGACAGTGTGATGATAACGAAGACCTCAACCATCCATTCAAGACTCGTGATTAAAGTCCACCAAGGAAATACTTAGAATAGTCCTAGATAATGAAATGGTTGTTGTACAAGTAGGACACTTCCCCAACTAGAAAGCAGAAAACCCAAGCCAGAGAGGCAAAGCAACAACCAAAACAATACCCAAAGCAAACCTAAACTAACCAAAGCAGACTAATTCTAAAGCAATCTATCCTAACTATGTACAAAAGACTCATAACAACTCATCATCAGACAAGGTGAACTGAGACCCACCCCCATACGGTTCATCAATGCATGGACAAGTAACAAGGTAGTGGTAACAGTCCTCAAAAATGCAAATTTATCTTTATACTCAGCAAAATAAACCTCAAAAAGGCAGCATTCAAATTCAACCTCATAATCAAGAACAATCAATAATTGAGGCAATTCATTGAAACCATGATCAGTCCATATGCAAGTTGTCTTCCCTAAATTACCATAATCAAATTGATAAGTTTTAGAATTGTTTGCAAGGAAAGAAACAACCTGATTTTGTACTGTTGTAGACTGAATGTGGTATCCAACATCCTTCACTTGTAAAAAGTTGATATCTATGTTATCAGGAGATCTCAATTGATGATGCAATATCCCTCTCGCACTTGTGACATGCAAAACAGGGTTAGAATCCTTAATGAACAATTCAAGGTGAAAATGAAACTGGAAAGATTCAGAAGTATAAACATGTAACTTTTCACCTGTGTGCACTTCTTCATGAGGGATCAATGTTGAAAATGTAAAAGCCTCATCATGCATAGTAACTTCCCCATCATGATGTTTGTCAGGAGGCTTCACAGATTGATCTTCAAGCACATCTTTACTGAATTCCTCTCCTATTGGCATTTGTTTTGGTTCTGGATTGCAATTGTAACCCTCAGGAAAAGCAACTTCTTTACCCCCGATATCAGATCCCACAATTTGCTCCAAGGGACATTCATTAGCAAGTTGTTGAGGCTCCTCAATCAAAAGCTCAACCTCCTCCAAGACTACCTTAGCATTAACTGCCATGACCTTCTCTGATCCAATGCCAGTTGACTCTTCTACTAGATGTTCACCAGTAGCTTGTTGAAATTATTTCATTGGAGGAAGCCTACTCTCTATAATTTGATGGATATCCTCTGTATGATTCGACAACCATACTTGCTCTTGTACCTCCTCTGTTGATTCTACCAAAGCTTCAGCACTGTCAGATTTATAGATAGGCATATCATGTAACATGAGGATTTCATCAATCTCCCATCCTTGAGGGTCAACTGTCAGTACATAATCTCCCAAGCTTGTTTCAGATAGGAATACCTCAAAAGTATTTGTATCAACATGGCCTGAAGTACCTTTTTTTTAGAAAGCATATCCTTTTCAAGAGACCCTAGTATGACATCCCTAATGGTAGGATCCCTTAACAAATCACGAGCAGAGAGGTTGACTTTGACTTTCTTGAGTTCTTCTACCACACACTCTCCTATTTTCTTTGCAGTCATGGTAGAATAGTTGTCCTCAGAGCTAACTATCAATTCATCTTTGTTACTTTCAATGCTTCCTCCTTTATTAGCATCAGACTATCCTCCATTTATGAAATACTGAGTAGACACATGATGGAATGCTTGAACCTCTTCAGTTGTATAATCTTCTTCATCTAGTGGACCATTATCATTCTCCTCATTACTTCCAAAAGGTTGAGCTACAAATCCTTCACTGTATACATACCCTGTTTCAACACCTTTATCTTGTTCTGCTTCTGGTTCATTCTATTCACTTCTTGGAAATGGGACATGATTCACCACCATAACTGATATGTCATAAGGATTAGATGGTAATATCTCCATCCCACTCAAACTATTGCTGGCATGTTGAACCTTCTGTTGGAAAATAAATGCAGCAGTCTGGAACTCTTGACAGTCTGACTCAGAATGCTGAGTAGTGTTATAAAGCCTACACCATCCTGAAAGAGTTGTTTTTGCCAGACAGACTTCACTAGATTTCTCCTGATTGTTTGGCTGATCCAAAGAGGTTAAGGCTCCTCCATTATTAGGAGGTGGTGGCTTCCTTCCATGATCTCTATCAAGATGTTGTTCTCTATCAAAGTTCTGCCCTTGAGCCTGCATCATACCCCTGTTGCTTTCATCATAATTGAACTGAATCTCCCTTTGGGTTGCCTGGGATTGACTATTTTGGTTCCTTAGGTAGGTGACTTCGGCGTTCAACCTCTCAACCAGCTCTGTGAATGCATCCAACCTCTCCTTGTCTGCACTGTTTGATGGAGGAACAATACTAGCCGAATTCTGCATATAAAAGGTATGTGACCCATAGTTCAAGGGTTGAGTAAATACCTCAGACCTCTGCAAATAACCAGGTATATTAGCTTGCTGATGACAGAATGCAAGCTGGTTCATATTTGGATGGTAATTTGGCATGAATGCAGCTTGATAGGGATGACCTAGGTGTGAAACCAAGGGTGATTGAGGGACTGAACTCATCATAGGTGTTTGGTTAGCCAAGGGTCCAGACAAGTGTTGTCTCAAATCTGTACTTACTTTAACAACCACATCATAAGCTTCAAATAAGCTACTAGGAGGGTTTGCTTTCCATATGATGAAAGTAGATGTTAAACTATCCAAAGCTTCATAATAAATCTCCCTAGCAGAGGCATCATTTATAGCATAAGGGGGTTGCAGCCTAGCATAAGCCATATGAAATCTATTATTGAAATCCACTATTGGTTCATTTGCCTCCCTCTTGACTCCAGTAAACTGCAGAAGTAGCTCCTTAGCACTGATTGGGGTCTGAAATTTCTGTAAAAATGTAGTCTCCAGCTGAAGCCAAGTAGTAATAGACCCAGCAGGGAGATGGTTATACCAACAAAATGCCTCATCTCCAAGGGAAAATGGGAAAATTTTGCATGCAACATCTTCATGATAAATTCCCCTATCCTTAAGGGTAGTCTTAAAAATCCTAATATGCTCCTCTACAGTCCTTTTGGGATCATTAACATGGAACTTGGAGCAGAAAAGCTCAGGGTTTTTAGGCATAGGATTGTAATGGTTGAATGATAAGGGAGATGGGTTATTAGCTAGGAAAGCCATTGATGGAGGTGGTGGTGGTAATGGTTGATTTAGGGCTGACTGAGGTTGTGCAATAGGAATGTCCTCAGACTTAGATGAAGATGAACTTGATGAACATGGGGATGATGGGAATGATGGAAGTGGCGGGGTGGATGATGATTCTTCCCTTCTGCTGGTCCTTCTTGACCTAGTAGGGGCTTGTAATTCTTCAAATTCCTCCTCTCCTGGAGTAGATCTGATTCTTCTTCTGAATCTTTCAGGAGAGATGGCATTCAAAAATTGATCCCGCTTGCTTATTTAAGCCCTCCTTCTAGCGCCAATTTGTTGATGGTGTTTTCTACACAGCAACAACTCAAACATAATATAATATCCTATCTCTCTTGAAAGGTAAATCTCCATCAGCAAGCCTCAAGAGATAACCCTAAGGTCTCTAATGTCAGGTCTTGACAATGCATAAACAACTCAGATAATATGTGAAAATGCTGGTAATCACAATGGGACCTTATTACAAGCAAAATACTGAATCTTGAACTTATCAGATCTGGCAATGTAATGATACTTCAATCCTAAATCTAATCCAAATAATAAAGAAATAACAAAAGGTTAGGGTTTTAGAGAGATTACTAAATTTGACTACTTCTAAGATTAACAATGCAAATGATGAAATACTTGAAATGGACCAATCCCTCATAAACTAATCCCTGCTTAACCAAGATAAATCTACAATCTTACAAAAACAGTACAATCTTCTAAGGTATTAAAGATTTTCAGATCAAGAAACTTCATTCAAACAACCCAATTGCAATTCAAATGAATAAACCCTCACAATTGAACTAAGTACAATGAATATAAAGTCCAGGCTAACTTTGCAAAGCAACTAACAATCAGTTGGTTGCGAAAAGTATGGACCAGGGATTGCTGCAAACACTTCAAGCATCAAATCATGAACACCATTACATCAAATCTAACATACATCTAATAACCTTGAGCAATTTGAAAGATAGAATCATAAGAACCATGCAAGATAAGTCAACACAAAAGAGATCACCAGAAAATCACAATGTCTACAGTTGTATTGAATCACCAGATTTTAGCAACAATTCCAATGTTCTGATACATCACTTCCTTAGAAATTGACTAACTTTTAACCCTAATTCTTACTGTACTACCCTAATTGCTTCTAATAACTGTCATTCTCCAATGACTTCCACTAATAACTCCCCCACAAAATGAGTATAAATTCCATATTATTTATAGAAAACCCCAACATGCTCCGCCAGAAATCTTTGAAATAAGATCATATATGCATTAAATGCATGGGACTCATCCGTACCGGCCACGAATTAATAAATGCCTTAAATCCTCCTCCAATCGAATTAAACCCAGCCTGCACTCAGCAAAAACCAGCATCAATAATATCCATCATCAATAATATATTCAAATAAATCCAAGAAAAAATTGAAATCCCGCGAAAAATCGTTAATGCAAAATTTCTACACAGTTCGAGATTTTCACTCCTCCGCGGAATCCAGGTCGGAAGGGATTTTCGGGAAAATCTGGACCAGGCGGATTCTGGCGAAAACAAACAACAGTCGAAAAAATCAGGAAAATGAAGGAGCAACGGGAATTTCAGGAAAATTCAGAGGGAGCGGAAATCTGCGAAGCAAGCAAAACTCCAGATTTTCGGGAAAATGCAACAGTCAAGAAAATCGGGAAAATCTGGAGGAACAGGAAAATCCCAAAACTGAGGGAAAACCCGGATTTCACAACCCTTCACACAATTTCACTCAAATTGATTGAAGATCACAAATTTGAGGACCCGGGCCCAAATGCAAAATCACTCATTGATGGATCCAGACTCAGAATTTTCCCAAGGGCATCAACATTCATAAAACGACAGACCAAAATCCCAAAACTGAATTTACGCGACATCTAAAATCCTAGGTAAATATGGCCCATGAATTCACCTAAGACCTAAAATTTTGAATAGCAGCTATAAAACCGGATTTCTGTTGTGTTTGATGAAAACTCCGGAAAATTTTAGATGGACCTGAAAAATCCCTAACCAACGAAAAAAACCCGATTTCAAAAAAGTTAAGTTTTCAATATGCATCTTGGGGAAAAAACTTGGGCAAGCAAGATAAACATATTAAGCACATACCAAGGCAATCCAACCACAAAAATCAAAGGGCCAAAAACACAAGAGAAAAAAGAAAAGAGGGTCCCTCAAGCTACATGGTAAAAAAAAATCCCACAACACTGCCCTCTAGTATTTGAAACATGCATTTTAGCTATTTTCCTGAAATGTAGGCCTATTTAGGCCTTGATATCATAAGCATCATATTGTAATTAGATTATAGACTTTAGATGGGATACTTAGATCTAGTGTGACCGCAAGTATCAACATGGCTCTAACAAGCCCCGTCCAATAGTAACATACATTATCCTAATGTAATCTTTATATAAATTTAGAAAATAATCGATGCAAGTATGAACTGTATGGTATAGGCAATCTGACATGATGCATTGAGGATGATGAAGCCTACTTTGGTGGCTAACCATTGAATGAAGTTTTACCCTGGTCCTCTTTTCTATCCGGATGGACTTTACAAGTCCCATCGACTTATTTTTGGACATTTCAGGACATTAATATTATTTCTTTCATTCTTTCCTAGTGAATTCTAATTTTGATTTTATTTTCTAATCCATCTACTATAAATGCAAGCATGTCTCACCAAATAGATCAAACCTTCAATGGAATGTTAAGAATACGGTGCATAAACAGGATTCTATTGCAGAACTTTTATGTCTTTTTCTAAAAAAAAAAAAAAACAAAAATCTTGTATTATCTGTATTTTTCCTGTATTAAAGTGACAGGGAATAATGCTGCTGACAACCATATTAAAAAAAAAAAATCATGAGAACAAATATTGAGATAAAGTAACCACTGGGGTAGTCTTGTAACACCCAGGAAGTCTTCTAACCACCAGGGCAGTTTAACTGTCAGAGAGTTTTGATATGACTCAAACAACAATAGGGAAACCAAAAAGAATAGACACAACTTTTGTTACTTAATTCAGATCCCCAAAGCTCCCAGAGTGACACAACTTGGCTATGATACCTATGTAATGCTCACTCGAGATTAAGTCCTTATCCTACTACGATTTATGAAAGAAACAAAGAAGTTGATTGATGATGGAATATCTATGTAATTATCAATAGGAATTAGAAATCAACCATTATGTAGATTGTCTTCAAAAATTAATTTTTGATTACTCAACATCACTTTCATTAAAAATGATTCTTCATAAGAAATAATAATAACACAATTTATTCATAAAATAACATTTAAGCTCTATGATTAATAATGACAAGACTAACGAAAATTGATAAGAATAACATGTCTAATTTACCAGAAAACAAAACCCCCTTTCTTTACTTTATTTAATTTCCATTAAGGATGTATACCTGCATATTCAATATACATAATCGAATCTATGAACATTTCTAAATCTTCGAGTACAAATGATAAGAATTTTGAATAAAACTATATCTGTAATGTATAGAATTTGGCAAATAAATGACAACATGACTAAAACTTTTAGTCACAACAACTAAAAATGACTAAATTCTACTAATTTTTTGCAACCCAACTATAAATGAGTAAATAAATGACTAATTTGGTTGTTGATTAAAAAATTATTTATTCACAGAAATAAAAATGACTAAATAGTTAGTCACGCAAATACAAATTCACTTTTGAAAAGCATATTGTTAAAGTTTTAAGCACGTTTTTGTTTGAAAGGGAAAATCAAAAGATATTGAAAAATAGAAAATGTCCAAAGCTTAGGCGCCAAAGTGGGAAATGGTTTCGGTTTTGTCTTCATTACACTTGCATGATAATGAGGTTTAGGGTTTTGGAGAAACTTTCATCATGCCTGGCGTGGAATCAACAACTTTCATTTCAGATGAAGGTATTTATTTGAAGGAGTCTTCCATGGAAGCAACAACAAAGGGGCAAGTAGCTCCTGAAAGCTAGAGGCATGTTGAAAAGTTTTGAAAGGCACGTTGCAAGGTTTTGGAGAAATTTTCATCATGCCTGGCGTGGAATCAACAACTTTCATTTCAGATGAAGATACATGTTGCGGTTTAAAAGAGAGAGAGAGTATGGTGTGGTGTATAGAGATAGACTTGCATTAATGCTTCATAAATATCATGTATGCATGGTGTTACCCAAGTTTTAACCATTGTTGAGTTTTTGGAAGGGTTTGCATGAGTTTGGGTTTTCTAAGTTTTGTAAAAAAATCTCTAGAATTAGTAAAACTAATCCCAGACACATGATTTTCTATGATTTTTTATTGTGGATGTAGGGCCATTTTCTTGCTCCTCTAAAAACTCACTCTCCTGCAATCAACATGATTTGTCGAAGGTCTATATGGAATGATTTCAATAATATATGTATCAATTGAATGGAATTTGTTTTAATTTACAACTAAGCCAAGAGCTTTTTATGTGTCAACTCTCAGCTTTTATGTTAGCATGGTTTTTGGCAAGACATTTATTAGTTAAGTCCATTATGTTAAAACATTAGCCCGGTTCATGGATTGGTAGCCTATGGTGGAGAAGATGGTGCTTTGGAATGATTTGACCTGAGACAAAAAGTTGTTGTTGGGAGAATTAATATTGTTGCATCACCAGGAGATAATGAGCAAGTATTGGTGATATATTATACTATAGTATATATTTTTCGTTGTGTCAGAAACTACTACAAATATATATCTTATCATCTATTCATTTTATCCATAAACTGATTGATACATTTCAGGAAGTCACAACAATATGATTTGATCAAACAGAAGGATTGCATGTGGCAGTTAGAACTAGTTCAGGTTAGGCTTGAGTCAAAAATTATAGGGTATCATCCAAGTTTGGTTTTTTTTTTCATTCAGGGGTATTATATTGATGAATTTGTATACATGTTTTTATCTATAATGGAAGATTCCCAGTCCATTCTTAAATGAATAAGAAAAAGTAAAAGTGAGGCGACTTTTGAGATCTGGCATGTAAGGTTTCATAATGTTTAGTATTTGTGGTTTAATACTTAACTACTAGGGCTTTCAACACTACATACACAATATGATCATTGATTAAATCCTATTAATTTGATAGGTACAAGATTCAATATAAGCAACATAAGAGGTGGATAATAGAAGAGATAATAATTGCACTAACATGTGTTCCTATGTAATATAGCTATTCTGGAGTAACATCTTTTGACTATGTAAAATCCTATTTTCTGTGAGTGATCTTGATGCATAATTAGTGTAGATATTATACTAGCAATTTACAATAGCTAATGTTAACTTGTTTACTTTGAAACCTGGTTAATAAACTTGCAGTTTTCTCTTTTAAAAATAGTAATAGAAAATTGTAAAAGATTGTGCTAAAATGAGTTGTTTTAAGTGCCGAAACTGATTAGAGATAGTTGCATCGTGCATTGAACAAAATAAGAACTAAAATATTACAAGAAATTGAGCACAAACACAAGAGACTAAGGTAATTTTCTTCTCTTGCTATTTTCCTTGGAGAGCTCAACGTGGAGAGAAACTCCAGAAGATTAAGGAAATTTGCCTTTTTTGACCACTATTTTACAAAACTTAGAAGCTTACTACCTTCTTGAGGTCATCAAGGACACCATTCTGCAAAACTGAGCTATCCTAACATTGGCAATACTCTGCAAATTGCTTATATACACATTGGTCTACTGCACTTAACAATAAAATATGCTTGAAAATGGAAATGCAAAATCCAAAGAAGTAGACAAGACATTGTTTGAAATTGTTGTAGAAAAACTACCAAAACAGAAAAGACAGATCTGCTACATTCAGTCAAAAAAAACATGGCAATTCCAAAACCACCACTTGTTGCATCAGGTGGTTCTACCACCTCTACATGCTCCATCCATTCACCTTGTACATCTAGGTATAATTAAGAATGGCATTGTAGTCCAGGAATGAATTGAATTTCTATGATATGTAGATTTTGAATAATAATATCCCTCGGTAGCATGATAAAGACTCATATTATTCACTAGTAAGTGATTTTCATTTTAGTCACAAATTTCTCTCCTAAGTTGTGCATCTAGTGCAGAACAATGTGTTAGTTCAAATTGTATAAGAGACAACAAAAATCTTCTACAATATCAATGCAAATAGTGCGAGGGAACCTAAAGCAGTGGCTTCTCAATTTTTTATCTCTATTTAGACCTAGACCCAATAGGAGCTCCACAACTTGCTTTTTAAGAATATTGTAAGGCATTTTTCCTAGGCTCATACTTAAAAGAAAAGCAAGGGAATACACTTTCACTTGTAAAAATGATTTTCTATTTGGCTCACATTCTTTTGCCATTTTGACTCTAATGTCATATATGTTCTTTATGTTTCCTATTAGATTCTTAGTTGAGGTCTTGAATTTAATATTTGTTCTCTCTTCCAGTGTTTTCTGTGTTTTCCTAATGTTCTTTACTTGGGAGGAGTTTCCATCCTTTTTTTATTTCATCCTAAGGAAATTACTATCTAGATTTGTTGAATCTATTTTTTCTCGGAAAGTGCTAGTTGCAAATCTAGGAAAAATATATTGTTGGAATCTTGACATTCTGGGAAGAGACATTAAGCAGTTGTTTACAATAGTACTTGGATGTGTTGAAAGCCAATTTGTTACAATGGACTCTTCTCAAGGCATGAGATATGGATTTTGAGTATATTCCTTAGATATCATTATAGCTATGGTAGATTGATGTTTGTATTGATTCCGCCCTTCCTTGCTTCTCCTGCCTACTCCACCATTCTTTTCATCCTTCCTCCTTTGTTCTTTTCAATGATTGATGAATTCTCCTTTTTAAAGAGCAAAGGTAAGTGCCTCCATTTTCACTAGTTGAGCCCTATTTTCTATTGCTAAAATCCATTACAATGGATTTCTTGTAATTGAAGTCCAATTTTTATTTCCCTCATTTCATCCTTTAAATCAAGATGATGGGTCATTATATTACTTGAGTTATTGCTATTTTCACTACTAGGTCGTGATCCATAATCTTAATATTAATTTTATACTATTATAGTAATGTATTGAAATGTTATATAAAATTTCATTTTATTTTTCTATTTCCAATAAAATTTGGTTCATCTAAATATCACAATATTATTATAATATATAAAATTCCTTGGCTTTATTTATTTGAATCCTTAAATCAATAATATACATAATTTTTTTTTTAAGATTATAGTTATTAAATTACTAATAACAAAACAAAAAAGAGTTTATAATTGTTCTAAGGAGGGAGGTTATGACAGAAACAAATCCCAATTGGGATCTCTCTTCCTCAATCCCATGCATGGGTTGCTCACAACCAAGTTGGGGAGCCAACCCAACTTGGTTGTGAGCAAATACAACAAGAAATTTGCATATAAAATAACACCAAATTTGAACAT
>VDFB02058242.1:86931959-86964681 GCA_007258455.2 Sequoia sempervirens
CCTCCTATGACAACAATATATATTGTGTAGTTGATGTACTTGATTATTTTACTCTGGAAGCAATGTAACATTTATGTATGTATTGTTCTTGTATGGTATAGTATTGCGTGTTGCCTGTGTCTAGAGGTTGTTGGGTTTTCCTAGGAATTCCTTTTACTATCTCCTAGCACGGGGGTGGGCCTTCGGGTACCACTTGGTTGGGTGGAACGTGCACCTTACACCGTTGGGTTTCCACTACATGTTCGTGATGGCAGGATCTTCTAGATTGGATAGCTCGCATGTTCTAGTTACTTGTACCATCTCTTGTGTACTGTTGGTTAAGTTGGATACTTATGTTTATGTACTACTCCTCATTTGTATTCGAGGAGGATTCTTGTATCATTGTAATTGCAACATTATTGTATGATCTTCCTCATTTTTGGAAATGAGTCTTGTAACTACTTTATGAAATGAATACAATCTATGGATGATTCTTTAATGTACTTTGTATCTCTTATGTGATGATTTTAATGCTTTTGGATCTATGTTCTTTATATCATGAGTTTAATTTTATATGCTATGGTTAGTTTACTTTTGTAATTTGTGGGATACAAATGTAAGCATTTTCGTGTACCTTAGAGGATGTATGTGTTAATTTTAGTTCACTTTACTTGTTATTAATTACACATTTAAAAAAAAAAATTGTTATGTTTCCATTGTGTTTGCGTCGTCCTCTAGGGTTACATGGCAGAGCGTTACAGGAAAGGCCATCAGAGATGATCCATCGAGGAATAGGTTTGGCCACTTAGGTCCTCCTATAAGTGTTTTGAAAACAAAATTTTGTGGGTTAGTCTTGTGTTGTTAAAATTCAAAAGTTGTGTTGTGTCCTTAGCTTATTTTGGTTGTAGATTTTTGGGCATTACATTTGGTATCAGAGCATAGTTGTAGCACTAGGATCTCTGGTTAGTTTTGTTTCCCATGAGGAATTAGTTTTGTGAATTTTCTTTCGTACTTATCTCCTTATTGATATTAGTGATTAAAGTGACCTAAATTTTTGAGAGTGCTTTCATCATTCTATGGTAATTGTGGTTGTGAGAATACTAATTGAAAAAGGAATAATTATGATTTTAAGATTTGATTGAGTATTATGTAAACTCGTATGAATGATGCATTGGATTAGGAAGGATTTTTAAATAACTAAGTGTAAAACACTAAAATTCTTATTTCTAAATCTATGTGCAAAGTAATCATCTTTCCATGTGATGTCTTATATAATGATGTTACCCTTAAAAGTAGGAGTTAAATGACCCTTTTAGGGATATGTATATAACCTATCATTAAGCTTGTAACACTCTTTTATCTATCCTTGGATACATGAAATATTTGACCTTCTTGTACTTACCCATATCTTTATATCAAAAATAGAATTTAGGTTTAAGTTTTTGAGTAATTTTCATATATATTACCCAAATGATCTTAAAAAACCACATATTTATCTTTGACTTAAATTTTGAAGTATATGTACATATGTACAAATTTATATGCAGGTGAATTAAAATTTGAGAAACTTGTGATGGAGAATAAAAGGACTAGATAAAGGTTATATTATTGAAAAAGAGACACCAAAAAAATGGATGAAGGAACATCTACTCAAGAACAACCCATTGAAATTATTGATGAACAAGTGAATGTAGAGGTACAAGAATAAGTTGATAATAGTGATAGAATTTTTTTGTATGGTATGAACAATCCAATGGATATGGATGAGAATTCTATTTTCAAGGAGATTTCACCTAAAGATATGTTATCTGAAAGTACAATAAAGTTACACTTTAAAAGAATATGGGATGATTTTTTTGAAGAAAAATCTCTAATTGGAAGAGCACAATTATGTGCAAAGTTATTTAGAAGAAAATAAATGACCTCTATTTTGGAGTTGTTAGGGGTTGATAATAAGAAAAGACCATAAGATTTTATAAAAGAAACAATTGTTGAAAACCTGTAAGAAGCATTGAATTGTATTGGAAGCAAGAGTTGAGCTACTGATTTAAGTGTTGTATGTAGAGCATTGATGACTGCATTTCTAGTGATAAATTATCACATAGAAGACAAGTTCAAACAATTTCCCAATTACTAAATGTATCTAGGAGAACTATTCAAAGATATATTACAAATATAATAGATTAGATGAAAATAATTGGTTAAATATTTATAAAGTTCTTCGAAAAGATAGAATTTTAGAAGATGTAAAGAAATGGGTAATTGAATAGTGGACCAAGATTCACTCTCATGTTTCTTCCAATAGAAGGGAAACTATACAAATAATAGGTGAAGATGGTAAAAAAAATCTCATCCAAAACATTTTATAGATACAACACAAAGTGAACTTTTTGAAGCATTCAAGCAAGAATTTTTATAGGTGAAAATTTGTCAAAGGAAACTTATTCTCAAAATCATGTTGAATTTCATCTACACCTACAATCATATAAAAAATTTATGGCAGTAATTAATCCAAATTTGCTTCATCTTTGGAAATACAACACAATTTTCAAAGACTCTTGTATGTGAAAATAACAAAAGATTTAGATGAATTCAATGTACACTATATAAAAAATATATGTAATGATTGTGGAAGTTTGAAGAATCTTTTACAATTTGAGAATATTGATTATTCAATGCAAGTCATTTGGAAGAGATTTGAATATGAGAAATACTCAACGAAGTTAAGAGTTGAAGCCAAAAAAAATATTTTGAAAGAGAGTGAATTGTCTTACAATGAGTTTATGAATAAATTTCATAATATCATATATCCACATATCCAACATTGTCATGGTGCAAGATGGCAAGCTAAGAAATTTTGTGACTCAAAGAATTGCTTTCCATCATATTTTATTCTCTCTATTGTATATTTCTCTGAGAAATATATATTTAGTCTTCAAATCGAGATTCAAAGTTAATATTATCATTTAGAGAAAGTTGCAATCTTTGTATAAGTTTGCTATAGGCATGTTGAGTTGCATGTGGATGGTGTAGAAAGGAGCAAAGATGAAAGATTATCATCAAGGAGGTTCACTTTTATATCAATGATGATACATGTCACATGATAGAAGCTATGTAGCCCATTATTTTAGAATATTTTTTGAAAACTTGAGATGATGTGACATAATTTTTTTACAACACTAGATATGGTCTGATGGATGTGTTGGTGAGTGTTGATTTAATTTTTTTTAAAAATTATATGATCAAATTTATATATAATTATGTATATAGTTTTTTGACTAATTTGGTTTGAATGAAATTGTTTGTAACTTCAAATGATAATTTAAGTCTACAAAATATTTTAATTGGTTAAGCCAACAACATGCTAGACATAACATAAAGTTTTTGTGGATTTTTTATGAGAGTGGACATGGAAAATGAGAGCATGATGGAGTAGGAGCATGTGTGAAGCATGCACTTCACCAACATGAACTTGTAGGTAGCACCACATGGAATAAAAATTTAAATTTATTATTCAAAATTAGATTATTATGTACTTCTTATCTTGTGATAATTTATTCATATAACATAAATCTCAATAGTTCTATTCTTTTTTTAATTCTTAAACCTCTTAACTTTACATTTCGTCAGCATGAACTTGCAAGTAATGCCATATGGAATGCAAATAAAATTGTTGAATGGGTGCAAAATTTAATTTGGTGCTCACGACTCAATATACAACAAATATTATTTTTGGGAAGTTAAGGGTACATAATCAAATTTGTTAAAATTAAATTTGAAAGTGTACATGAATTTAATTTTCAAATATGCTTCTTAATTGGACACATTTGAAATTTACAAATATTAATTGATTAAATCCTTACAATTGTCAAACAATTAATGGTATAAGAAGTTTTCATCAAGTCATGACTACAGGACATAGCAAGCCTCTTGATATTCAAGTGAGAGAAAGATCATGCTTTTGTGTTGATTTCATTGAGAACAATGCAAATACTCTACAATGTGAGAATATTAGAGATGAGTATGGTTCACAATGGGAAATAAAACAATTAGTATCAATGCCTTCTCTTGAAGATAATGAAATTATATATGTCTATGATCCTCGATATTTAGTTGATTATGGATGTGTATATGATTTAGTTCTTACATGTAAATTTTAATTTTTTTAAATTAAATTTTAACTTAAAATTGATTTATATTCTACCTAAGTTGAGCACAATTAAAAATATTTAAATGATTTGTTAAAACTCTAATTTGATCATGTGTATGTTTACTGCATGGTGTACAAGAGATATTTTTGTTGAACTACAAATCCTAACAATACAAAAGGTATAGAATACTATCTACCAAGATGTATGAAACCAAAATGCAAATTGTCACAATCAATGATATATGGTGATGGACAAGAGTATCCCACTAGAGTAGTCATTGTTGAAGGTACATATTATCAACAAATAAAGATAGATAAAAATGGTATTATGTTTATTGATATTACAAGACGAAAGGTTCTACATTATAGTCACTTAGTTATAGCAACAAAAATAAATTTTGACTTTACCAAAAAGGGGACATGGCCAACAAAAGTGGAGGTTGTCTATTGAAGATCATGAAAATATTTAAGAGATAATAAAAGATAGAGTTGATCTATATTATATGTACCAAGAGTTTTAAGTTATTTATGTATATATTTTATATCATCATATATACATGTAGCATTTGGACCTAAGTTCTAAAATATTCTATTATATATTGAATTCAAATAATTTCATTCCATGTGATCTAAATCTAGATTTTTTATTGGATTAGGTGGTGGCACATTTAGATTTTATTTTTTTTAGGCTTGGTTGTTTATATATAGGATATGTCATATCTTTATATATAATTAGATAGACATCATGAATAAATTTTGGATTGGGTAAAATTAATATTGCTAGATTGAATTTATTTGAACCAATTTGTTAATTTTTTTCTTAGATATTTGAATTTTAATTGTACTTATGAAAATTTGTAGGAATTGTAGGGTTAATGAAAGGCTAATTGGTGGTAAGAGATCTTTTTAAGGAATGTGTGAATTTTGATAGGATTTGTGTTACTTTAAAAAGAATATGCACAAATACATTGTTAAATAACTAATGAGATTTTTAATTTTTCATCCAGGAGAAGACTTGATCATGTGTTGGATATTTAGATCTCTTTCATCACTAATTTTTCACCTTATAGGGTGGGTTCATTTCCTTTAATATTGATTTCTCTTTTATCCATTAGATCTTGGATGTAACGTTGCTTCTTGGGGTTCCAACTTGGATACTTTTTTCAATGAGCTTGTGTGATTACTATTTAGAAAACAATTTCTCCTAAATGTCCAGTTCAAGATGACAATGCTCCAAGGCTCCAAAAGTAAAAGGCAATGAACAAGATAAAGCAAGAGAATAATGAGTGTTATGTGGTTTTCTATGTCCAAATGAGAGAAAACAAGCTCAATTATATATTTTTAAAGAAATTTATGGCTATAAATAGAGGAAACATAGTTAGTTAGTCAAGGATAATCCTACATATTTAATTTTAGAAGCTAAAAAAGCAAGGGTCAAACTTTTGGGACACATTTGACCCTACCTCTAAGTAGGCTTAAATTTCATGGAAAGGAAAAGGGGGTGAAATTAAGATATTGGTAATGGTCTAATGTGAATTAGAGATAAAAAAATTGTGAGATATGATATAAATAAGAGGAATGGAAAGCTACGCATGATAAGGGTTAGAAAACATTAAATTTTGATGGAAAGGTGTATAACACTTTGGAAATGGAAATAAAGGTTTTTAAGTGTTAAGAAACACATGGGTAAGGGGAAGAGAACAAGGGAAAGGGGAAACACAAAGAGACAAGGATAAACTAAGGCTAGAAAAAGGGCTAAAAGAGACAAAACAAATGGGAAATGGGAACACTAGAAGAAATATAGAACATAGTAAAATAAACTACAAAAGAATATTTCTTTCTTGTTACAACAAGAAAAATATTATTTTTAATTTTCAAACACATTTTTTTCTAGAGATATTATTGATTTATCAAGATGCTAAGAATTTTCACAACCACCTCCAAAAATACTTATATCTTCCTTTAAATGACATTAAAATAAAATTTTATGTTGAAACCATATAAAATAGAAAGGTTAGTGGAGAAGCTATCTCAATCAACAACCAATGGGTATTCAAACATGGATCCACATAAAATATAGTTGTGGAAATAAGAATATCATATCTAAACTATGAAAAACATATAATGTAAGCATAAATCATAAACCCTAATTAGATACAAGAGAAGACAAGGAAACTAGAAGGTAAAAGAGAAAATATACTAAGAGAATGAAATGATGGATCAAATAATAACAAAATGGATCCAAAGCAATACATTAGTGCTATAAGGTCATTGTCACAGATTTGGTATGGATTAAGAAAGGGGTCTAGTGTGCTAGTTTTAAATGGTTGTACATTGATGTGTGATTATTACATGTAGGATGTATATGGTCATATAATTTTTCTAGACTCTAATTAAATAGAAATTGGATCTAGGAGATCTTAGAGTTTTAATGCCTTCTAGATCAATGTAATGATGTTCATTTTGTATTAGGATGTGTTATTTAGATGCTCAAGGCTAAATATCACAAGTTATTACTTCTTGTATGTTTTGTGGGCCCCTCTCTTTATGCTATGTTTTTCATCATAACATTTTAATAACCATTATAGTTAGTTGTAGTCAAATCTAACTTAAACAAAAATTTCTTCCCACTTCCCTTACTTTTAACCATTTTTTTTTAGTGTTCAAAGGAATATTAATTTATAGTATCCCAACTCATAGTGTGCACAATTTAATATTTATAGATATAAACCTAGAACAATCACTTTCACATGTCATTTACTTTTCAAACATACATAGAATTATTTTTTCCAAGTTAATCATATTTACATTTACATGTATAAATTATTCTATATGAAAATCAACTATAAAAAAGAGGTCATGGGATTGAATTATGTAAATTATCATTTTTTTTTTTTCAAGAAAATCCTACACATGAGTCAAAATAAGGTACATCAAATTCTCTTTTACACAATTAAATCACCATACTTGGAATAAAAAAGCTTTTTTAAAAAATTTTAACACATTTTTATGTATAGGTTTCACCCATTTTAAATATAAGAACATGTATACTCTTAAATTTCTATATTTAGAATTCATTATAACTAGAGATCATTAAAAAAATTATTCAAACCATAAAACATATATAAAATATGAGATCTAATCTATGTCCTAATTTGTGTGCATAAAACATGTAAAACCTCATAAATCAATTAATATTTACATGTACATGTAAAATATATATAGAAGTGTATATAATGTGAAAAATCACAATAAGAACATTCATGTCTAAAGATATAACATGTACACATGTGCATGCATGTAAAACAACTCAGAGATGAGGATATCTAATATGTCTACAAACAGATGAATCCACCTTGTTGTGTCCCGATCCCTAACCTGATCTCCCTCCCGAGCCTTGGATAAGAAAATACATGTGTGCATATATAAATTTCATAAATTTGTTAGAAATTTCTTAGATTTAATTTAATGTACATGTGTATATATAAAGTTAGAAAACTTGTGTACCTTTTTTTTTAAAAAAGAGGGGTAATAATTTATTAGAAATCTAAGGAACAATACAAAAATAGCCAAGGGAAAGGAAGGATTCTGCAGAGAAACCCCATAAGAGCACAATTACATATTCCTAAAGTATCTAGAATAGTATTTTCCAATGACCTCACATACGCCAGAGGAAGAAGACTCCAATCTCCCACATCCCACATATCCTCCTACTCTGAAGCCCACTTGGCCAAACAATCAGCCACTTTGTTCCACTCTCTAGGAAGATGACAAAAGGATATATATTCCAAAAAACTACACATCCTCAAAATTTGTTTAATCAGTAAATCCAATTTCCAACTAGCTCCCTCCAACCTTTTTTCATTAAGCATATCAACAACAATCTGTGAATCAAATTCACAAATAATCTTCCTCCAACCAAGGGAGTAACCTCTTTCCACAACATAGAGGATGGTCAAGTCCTCCATAATATTGTTAGTTTGTTTCCCCTTGTACACAAAGAAGAAAAACACACTATCACCAACACTGTCTCACCCAATGCCACCAATCCCATCATGACCAAGATTCTCTTAAGAAGAATCATTAATATTAACCTTTAGATCACCCTAACGAGGAGGGGTCCACTTACCATCACGCTAAATTTTTTGCTTGGTACGTCAAGGACCTCTTCTACCCAAGTATCCAGGACCACCAACCACCAAGTTAACATTCCTTATGACAACCTCATCACCAAGATCAACACCATCCAACATGTCACACTTCGTAAATATCGTTTATTGAACCTTGCTAAGGATCTTATGCCAAATGTGTGCCTTTGCCATTTGTACACCATAAAATACCCTCATGTTCCTTTCCAGCCACATCATCCAAATAATAAAGGATGGCCCAAGGATCCAAGAAACCTTAAGAAAAGATGTCTAAGTAGGAGGTCTACCCAAACTAACCCAAAAATCAACCAGAGTAGTGGCAAGAACACAAGCATGATTCCAAGCTCCCCACTAGAAGTGACAAATTTCCCAAGAAAAAGGGCCTAAGAAAAAGAGATGAGAGGAACTTTCCTCACTATTATTATAGAGAACATAGATATAGGGACCATGTAAACCTCTCTTACATAAATTATCCCAGGTAATACATCTATTTTGAACAACCTACCATAAGAAAAAGTTGCATTTAGGCTAGGAAAATTTGTACCAAACCTGCTTCCACCAAGGCACCTCAATCCTTCCAAACACCTATTTGTCCAGCTCAAGGTAGCCTAAGGCCACTATAAATTTACCCTTAGGAGAAGGACCCCAAGCCATAATATCCCTCCCAGAGAGGGAATTGCATATTCTTTCTGCCAAAATCTTAGCAAGCTCCAACTGAGCCTCCTCAGTTCCCTCAGCGACCACTCCTGCAGAGTCTTCCAGCGCACCACCTCCACCTAACCTAAAGCCTACACTAATTTAAAATCTCACACCCTACTCTAACCAACATTAAGAAAACTATTGCAGAGGGGAAAAAGATGAGGATACATATTCAAGATGGGGGGATGCCCATCCCAATAATCATGCCAAAAGAGAGCATATGAGCCACTAATGAAAATTCAAAAGAGACCTTGCTTAATGAGCTTTGCCCCTCTTTTGAGAGTCTCCCAAATCATAGAGCCCCTCCTTGAAAGGTAATACCGAGGAACATCCTCAATGCACACCACGCCCCCCCCCCCGGTTCAGATACTTAATAGTAAGAATCCTAGCCCAATCTTGATCCTAGCTAGTACACCATTTCCAATATAACTTAGTGGCTAAGGCCTGTCCAATCATACCCATCAACTTGAGACCAAGGCCACCATCTTGCTTTGGCCTACAAATAGAATCCCACTTGAAAAGGCTCCATGTTTTAAGAAGGAAAATTAGTAGCCCACAAAAATTGGCAAGCAAGGGCCTCAAACTCCTTAACAAAGCACTGAGGGGAAACTTGCACAAAACATCTATAGATAGGAAGGTCCTGCACCACAAACTTCAAAAAATTCATGCGCCAGCTAATGAAAGCCATCAACAAGTCCAATGACTTACCTTCCTTCAAAACTTATCAAACACCTCCTGCTAGAGATCTTTGAGCTGGGAGCCCACCAAGATGGGAATCCCAAGTTAAGAAAAGGGGAGAGAACCAATCTAAAACCAAAGAATCTAAGGCAATCCTATTCTGAATAAGATGAGGAGTATTAAACAAGAAAATTGAGGACTTATCTTCATTAATATTTTTTTCATAAGAAGTCAAATAAATATCAAATTTTTTCCTTAAGGTCATATCCTCTTGGATTCTGGTCATACCCATCAAAGCTATATCATCCACAAATTGCAAGTGAGAATAAGGATGCACGCAGCTGCCCTAACTCCAACCCGGAATCAAACCTTGACTAACATAGTACTTGATAAATCTTCCCAACCCCTCAACCATAATGATGAAAAGGTAAGGAGAAAGAGGCTCCCCTTGATAAAGGCCCTAGGAAGCCCCAAACAAATATGAAGGTTCACCATTAATAAGAACAAAGAAGGAAGAAGAATTCACACAACTCATAACCAAATCAATCTACTCCCAATCAAATCCAAAATCCCAAAGAACCTTTTGCAAGAATTCCCATTTGACCCTATCATAAGCCTTCGCCATGCCAAGTTTGATGAACATGGCTTTCTCCTTTGATGTCACTATAGAATGAATGGCCTCAGTAGCAATCACAATCCCAACCAAAATTTTCCTGTCAACAATGAAAACACCTTGCTCAAAAGAGATCAAAGAATTGAGCCAAGGCTTAAGTATTTCCGCAATTAGTTTAGTGATAATTTTGTAAACCACATTGCAAAGAACAATGGGTCTAAATTGATCCAGACAATTCACTCCCTCCCTTTTCAAAATAAGGGCCAAAAAAGTAGAGTTCATGGCACGAAGAATCTTCTTATTACATTGTGACTCTTGGACCACCTCAAGAAGATCCAACTTGATAATTTCCCAAAACTCCTAGAAGAATTCAATGGGAAATCCATCTTGTCCTGGGGCCTTACATTTTTTCATTTGAAACACAACCTCTTCCAGCTCAGGTAGTAGGATAGGGCGCATGAGGGAAACATTCATCTCATTAGAAGCTAGAGAAGGAATGCACTTCAAAATAGCACTCTCCTCATTACCAACAGGAATAGAGTCAATGAATGGAGTAGTGAAAAACCGATCAGCCTCCCTAGAAATCTCAACCATAGATGACAACTACAACCCTTATGATGACACTAGAGTGGGGATAAGATTTTCTATCCTTCTAGCTTTGATAAGATTATGAAAAAAGGTCATTTTTTAGTCCCCTTCTTGAAGCAAGTCTACAAAGGACTTCTACTTCCAAAAAATATCCTCCCTCAGCTCTCATTCCTCCAACTCCTTAACAACTATAGCCTCTTCTCAAATCAAATCCTTAGTAAGACCATGGTCACGGATCTGATGGGTTATGCCCGAGCTAAATCTACTTGAGTTGATATCTTGTTGACATGAAGGTTGCCAAAACATTATTTATTCCACCTCTTGAGCTTAAACTTCACATACTATGATCACTAATACATTTGACTACAAAATACGATGAAATTGTTCGACAAAATATGTAAAATTCGATGTTCATCGGGTGCTTGTAAAATTTGATGTGTAGTTTCCAATTTTTTGAAATTTTATCCCCGACGTTCGTCAAAATTTCGACGAACCTGGGGTTCATCGAAATGTCGGCTATCAGTTTCGTCGAATTTTTGACAAACATGAAAATTTTTTAAAAATCAAATTGTGGCCGACATAAAGAATAGTGAGTTCGCGCTTGATTTATTGCGACAGTGTTTTGCTCTACTTGAGATAGTTTGTGGAGAACTAAGGACAATTTTCTTGGGAAAAAAAAAAAAAAATCAAGAAGATATCACCGGGTTGAGGGTAGTCATTATCTTTTTGTAGAATTCAGTTGTGAAGTCAGATTTGTAGTTCCAGGTTTGAAAATCATATTTTAAAGCAACATCTCATCAGATTTCATTTTTAGAGGTTAAGGGTTTTGAGAATTTCATGTCCAGATTTTGTTGTGTGGAATCACCATAAGATCACAACCTAGGAACAGATTCTTGTGACTGTAATTATGTGATCCATAACTCTATTGGTCATGTGGCACAGTTGTGCTATAACAAATACAGGATGCATTCATGTGTGACCCAAGTTTAATGTGGCTATGTTGTGATAGAAATGGAGGCACTCATATAATGTAGTTAATTTAGGTTGTATAATATAGGTGTCAATCATCATTGGGTGCATTTAGGTTGTCTCAAGTTTAACAGGTTAGGATGTAATTATAGCATGATCGAAGAGTGATTACCTCTTGCTGCAATAAAGAGCATATAACTCTGGTTGATATGCAGAGTGGTTGTGTTATATCAATTATGTAGTGCATTAAGCACAACCCATGTTTAATGGGCTATTCTAGAGAGTGATCAAGATTTTCTAAACCTTATGAATGTTACTTGACATATATTTGCATAATCTCAAATTCCTTTAGAGGCTTTTGAAGTATTAATGTATCCTATATAGGGTTTAGAATGATTTCTTTTAATTAAAAAAATAAATAAATGATGTATTTCCCTGTAATTAGATAATGTGAAGATCTCCTAAATCTACCCCAGCACACTATCCTCTTTGGCACTGTATTCATTACTCCAACTACTGGGTTTTTGCATGTGACATCTTTAATATCTTCATGACCATGGCTTTTAAATAGATCTCAGTCTTTGCTTTAATCCTTTTCATGGTAACCCTTGAGTTCCATAATCCACCTTCAATCTCTTCTAAGAACGTTGTCTTAAGCTAGACTGCATAGTATGCATATAAAGCAAGTCCTTCATACCTGCCATTGTTCCAAACCACCACTCACTGCCTTGCTTAAAATGTTGCCTCCATAAGCACAATAGCATGTTTTAAAATCATGGTTGCCAGTGATTGACCATTAAGGTCACCACTTTCATCATGAAGATACAATGAGATTTTTGTCTTCAAACTCAAGGCATTATGGAAGATAACATTGTGAATTGTTTGTTGTGTACGATTCAATTTTCTTGCACATTTACTGCTTTGCTAACTTCCTTTAAGACTGGGTATTGCACCCTCAGCTGCAATCTCAAACAGCTCACTCACTATCACTTGAAGATTCATTTCATGAGCATCCTTCTATAAAATCAAACTATGCCCTATAGACTGCCTACTTACTACAGGGGACTCATTGTTTCATGGTATTGTAGTTCTTAAGATCCTTCAACCTTATTGACACTACTTCACAGTCCACAAGGTATTATTCACTATTCTCCCATATTTGGTGAGTCTCAAAACACTACTCAAACATGCAATCCACTACCTCCATTATACAATATTAATGGCTAAGAAGAAACATTGAACCTATGATTACCACTGTTACTTCATTTGGATAGTCATTCCCTGATTGCATTTGCCTTGTCTAACACTACCAAAAGCATTTGAAAAATGCTTAAGGTTAAGCAAGGGGGTAAGAAACTCATTGTTAAAATCTCCACTTTACTATGCAAGGTTTGAGCTTTATTATCTTGTCAATGCTCAGCCTCTTTTTGACTGTCACATCTCAAGTGTCTATCATTCTTCTTACTGTAGATTTGCATTTACAAATGTCACTAAGCTACATAGTGTGCTTCGTTATTGGCTACAATCTTTAGATTGCAAGATTTTTATTGCCACCACAATGTCTCAATCTTTTTGGTATTGCAACCTCACTAATGCCTTTATAGTTATTGTTTGTATGTAATGTGTTTCTCTACCGAATTTTAGGGTTTGTACCTAATCATGCTTTCTTACCAATTCTTTTGTTGTTTTTATTGGGGAATCTCTCAATGTTGAGGGCCCTAAGGATAAACTCGTCATAAGAAGTGACACATTGCATCTTTAACTAAAAGGATAAATCCGTATTGACATTAGCAATGATGATTCTGACTTGTTGCTCATTAGGAATGGGTCACTTGCTCTTACTAGCTCGCTACCTCCATCGTTGTAGGAAGTTTGCGATCAAGTTCAATATTCTGATTTTAGGAGTCTTAGGTTGAAATCATGAAATGAATTTAATAGTTTTGGAGATTAGCATTGTAAAGTGTTTTGGGGTCATTAACTTCAGACTATCTTCTCTTTTGTAGGGGTGGTTGCATGCCAAATATTTTTGGTGTAAAATATCAAAATTATTAGATTTTGTTACCTGTCTATGAATAAAATTATTGGAGTGTGAGTTTGATATTTTTTGAAGACCTAAATAGTCAAGCTTGGTAAAGAAAAATCATGTCAGAGAATATTAGTCCAGAACAAAATGAAGAGACACTTGATAGATTGTGGGCTAGATTGAAAAGAAAAGGGTGATGGAAAATGTTATTGTCCTTACAATAATTGCAAGGGCTTAAAACGAATGACTTTATCTAGCGGTAACATTGTGGCGGCATGGTCAGAGTTAGAAGGGGCATGAGTTATCGTCCATTGGTAAGTTGTTCATTATATGTGTTTATATTGATTGAATTTGTAAATATTTTATATTGTTTTAACATTTTATATATATATATAATCACTTGATCATGATCATGGTTTATTTGTGTCCTATAGATTACATTATAAGGTGGGACGCCCTAGGGGAGATGATATGGATTATCACGTGGCCTAGAGAATGTGGTTTTGCAACAGGGCCGAACATGGAGCTGTGAATATCGAATGAAGTTAATGATCCTATGGAAGAAGATGATCATCTTGAGGAAAACACGGTTAAAGAAGATGATGAATACGAATACATTGATCCATGCCACATTTAGTGGCAGAGCTGATCATGATGATCAAGATGACTTTGATGATGTTCATGATTTACCTATACTTGACAAGGCATACGAGCCCCTTTATGAAGGCTCTGAAACAACTCTTCTCTCTACTACTATATTGTTGTTGAACTTGAAGGTTATGCATTGTTTATCAAACATAGCAATCTCACGGATGTTAAGGTATATCATATATGTCATCTTTTTTCATCTATTTTAATTGTTGTTAGTTCATCACTAGTAAATAAAGGATGAAATATGTACCATTAATATTCTTTATATGAACAAATTATTTTTTGTTGTAGATTGATTGGTGAATTTTTGTTACCACCATCAAATATTTTACCTCGCTCATACCGAGATTTATGTGCCATTATGAAAGATATCGGAATGGAGTATCAAGCAATAGATGCATGCCCCAATGATCATATTATATATCATAAACAACAGAAATTTGCAACAGAATGCCCAGAATGTCATATCAGTAGATATCAAACACATCAACTAACAAAAAAGGTGTCTCGCAAGGTTCTTCATTATATTCCCATTATTCCACGTATGCAATAATTATTTAGGTGCAAAAGCTTAGCGCAATTGATGGATTACCATGCACGGAATAGAAGTGGAGATGACATTCTTCGAATGCCTACAGATGGTTATGCATTTAGGGACATGGAGGAAAAATGGCCACACTTTAAAGAAGAACCTCGTAATCTCAAGCTTTCATTGGGAGCGGATGGTGTCAATCCATTTGGAGAGTTAAGATCTATTTACTTAGTGTGGCATGTTTTTGTTATCAACAATAACATTCCTCCATGGATGTCAATAAAGAGGGAGCACATAATGTTGTCAATGATTGTTCCAGGTATTTTTTTACATCAATTTTCTTTAACGTAGTAGCATCTCATTTGTCTTATTTATTGCATAATGACTTATATTTTTCTCATTCAATAGTCATGTACATTAATTTATATATTGCAGTAAAATGGTTCTAATAATTATGTAATGTTTATGTTCATTCAACTAGGTAAGTACCAAGTTAAAGATATGAATGTATATATCGAGCCTCTTATCGACGAGTTACTAAAGTTATGGAATGGCGTAACTATGTATGACATCTCTAGATCAATAGGACAAAGAAAATTTCAATTACATGCAATGCTTGTATGGACACCATGATGCCCTGTGGCTAACACATTTTTGTGGTATGTTATAATGTTCAATCGCGACTTTAACAATATTTAATTTGATGAAGTAGATATCATGAATGTTTTAAAATAATCTATTCATTATATATAATTATAAAAATTGACATATTTAATCCAATTATATATATTATCTTACAAGTCTTCAAACAAAGGGAAAATTTGCATGTCCAATTTGTGGTCCAAAGATGAAATCTCATCGTTCAACAAGTTTAGGGAAGCAGGTGTTTGATGAGTATAGGCACTTCCTCCATACAAATCATAAGTATTGAACTACTGAAAAACATCTTTTCAATGGAAAAGAGGAGACTACATCAAAACCACAAAGAATGACACCTCACTTATGGAAGTTGGAATATAATAGAATTAATCATCAAGGTTATACATCGGATCAAATTTGTTTATCTATCATATATGATATGTTTTGAATTTATATTTTTATATTGTGTTGTGTTTACTCATGCTGTAATTGACAATGATTGTTGTTGTTAATTTGTTTAACTTATATGCTTCATAAAGGTCATCAAGGCATTAATGGCTGGCTTCCACAGTGGGACTGAAAAGTTATCCTAAAAAATTAGTAGGTTGCCCTAACATGAGCAGCTACAAATTTGTGCATTTGTTTGGATACAATGCATATCGGAAAGAATATAATAGAAACGTTATGGAAAATATTGATGGAAGGCATGACAAAGAAAAAAATTGTCAAAATTTGTAGTGACATCTCGTGAAGCCAATCATGCAAATGAAAAAATGTCATTCAATTAAATAGTGATGGAGACCAAATTAATATAAGTGCCCTTCCTTGGTTATTAATCGTAGCAGCAAAGCAAAATGCTATAAAAGAATTCATACAAAAAATTTGATTTCCAATGATTTGCTAAGTAACATAAACAATATAATAACAAAGAAAGGTGAATTTGGGTCGTGGATGAAAACGCATGATTGGCATACCTTCATTAAGGTAATTATTCTCGTATATTATATACACTTGTATAATGCATGTACTTTTCAGTGTATTGTGTTTACTACTTTTGGAAAAATAATGAAAAGATCATTTTATAATTGTTGCAGTACGTTCTACCTCTATCTCTCCCAGACAACTTTGACAACAATGTCAAGCAAGTTATATATGATCTTGGAAAATACATGAGGTAAGTAGCGAGATTTGTTCAATTTGTTGTATACATCTTATAATTACCATTTGTTTTACTTGTTATGTAATATACTGTATATTTTTGTTAAATATCGTTAATATATTTGTGCCTTGAATCACTTGTAAATGGCTATCATCTAAAGAAATCCATAAAGAAGATATAAATTCCTCATCTAATGTGTGAAATGCAAAAGTGTCTACCTTCAACATTTTTCAATGCACAAGAACATTACCTCATACACCAAGGTGAGGAGATTGAATTGTGTGGACTTGTACACACAAGGTCAATGTGGATGGTTGAGAGGCACTTGAAATTTTTGAAGGCTTTGGTTAGACAAAGAGCACATCCTGAGGGTTCTATGGTGGAGGGATATATGGTATACCAGAGCATGGTGTACATTAGTGAATATCTTCCCAAGTTTGCAGCAAAGATCCATTTAGATCGCATTTGGGATCCCAACTCCATTAACAACAAATCAAGGGGAGCAAATTGCTGGGGAAAGGTAGATTGAGGAAATTGAGAGGTACTTATAAGATGGTCATGGAGATTAATTGGAATGCATTTTACATATGGTTTTATGTATATTGTACTTATTTAATTTTAATCTTCAATATACATCAATTATAAATTAAGGTCGACATCGTGGTATTTAACCACTATACTGCTTGTGAATTTCAATTTATTTTGGTACATTGGTCGAAGTGGATGCACTACATTTGTAACGCCGCCAACAATCTTGGATTGATGATGGTATGGATTGAATCCATGTCAACAACTGGGTCGCCAAGATTAACATGGGAAGCGTGGCTTCATTGGTTAAAGAAGCTCATCGAATGGAGATCTAAATGTTATACAAAGGAAATTGATTTTAGCATATGGTTTAAGAGATGTTAGGTACGATAAAACATATTAATCACCCATATTATTTTAATTATTTTCAAGTATATTGATGTATATATATCTTGAGATTGTTTTCTTTGCATACATTCGGCCAAGAATAAATATGTTAATCAACTGACGATATTGCAATAATTTTTACATGTTTAACATATTGTAGGTGAAACACCACAAGGCTATGTGGTGCAATGGTCGTAAATTTCGAATCAAAATGTTGGATGACATGAAGAAAACTTGTGATTCTGGTATAACTGCAGTCTTTCAGGTGACTAATGTTTCATCTAGAAACAACATACATCTAAAGTCTCAAAAAATCGATACTATGGGATTTTGGATGATATACTTGAGTGTGACTTTAAGTCCTTCAGATTAATTTTGTTCGTCATCCTATGGTACAGGCTACGATTGAATGAAAATGATCCTGAGAGAACTGTTATTGAACATGATAATGGATTTACCATGGTTAATACAAGGTTGATTGAGCGAGCTGGAAATGAGCCCTATGTTCTTCCAAGCCAATGTGAGCAGGTATTTTACTCAGAGGTTCCAAGTAAACCGGGTTGGTCATTTGTTGTTAGACATGATCCAAGAGGAAGGCCAGTAAAGTATAATGTGGTGGAAGAAGAAGATACCGAAGAACTAGAAGATGATGTAGATGATGATCAGGATCAAGTTAGTTGATGATGTCCCTGACGAAGATGTCGAAGAGGAGGAACTAGATGATGATGATGTAGGAGTTAATGTTCATGAAGATGACATTCGTGTGGATGATGACATTATCGAAATTGATATCGATGACAATGATGATGATATGACCAATCCTTACAATGTTGAATCCGATCGGATGATACAGACAAAGAGTTGGATGAAGAAGAAGATCAATGACATTGAAATGTATAAGTTATGCGATTATATTATCTATTTGATATTAATTTCTTGATAGAATTATATTTGACTTATGTGGTTACATAATTAATTCATGATGTTTTTAATTTTTATGCCATTACATAATTAATTTAATGATGTACTTTTTAATATTTGAAAGGTCAAAAAATTAAAACATTTCAATAGTGATGTTAATAACCTTGAAATTAGTGTGTTTTATGTTTCATGTGATCATAAAAGATTAAAAATTCAGTTGCAGAGGTGGTTGTTCAGTGGTTGACGTGTATGTTGGTTCTTTTTACAATGTAACTGGGTTTGTCTTCTAATATACCTATGGAATTGCCAATTCCAATCGAAGGCAGCTCGAAGGACCTGGACCAACTGATGAGGACTTTAAAAGCCTCGTGTTAGCTCTCAAAAACGTAGGTAAGAATACCTCAAGAGGTTTCCAATCTCTTGGAACGTTTTAGGTTAATAGACAAATCCAAATGGTTTAAGCTTTCTACTCTTTAGGTGTTGCTAGACCTAGGCGGGTGTACCTATGTGAATTGGGCAGACTTGATTTTTGATCTTCTCTCTTGCAGTGATTTGTCCATGATGGAAAATGGAAGTGGACAAATGAAATCAAATTTGGTATAGATCGTATAGCAATATTCAAAACTAAATCCTAATATGCTCAGTTAACAGATGTAAAGAAAAATGAATGAATCTTAATGATGAAAATGCAGAGACTAGTGCCTTATTGGGTATGCGGATTCAAGAGAAATCTAAAACAAGTACTTCGTTCTGGCAAACATTCAAGTTGTTTAGCATTTGATTTAGTTTATAACTTGTATAAACATGCAAGGTTATGATTACCGAGTTCTTCTTAGTGATCCAATTAACATTCTCTAATTACTACGATCAATTTAAAGGGTTTAATATTTACTAGAAAGAACCAATCAATTAACCATAAAGATGCAACAAATGTGCACTGACAAACCAAATGTAAACTTTTTACACCAATTTAAATAACTAGAAAACACCATATTGGAGACAACTTTAATAATACTTTCAACAAACACCATAAACAACTGATACCAGAAACAACTGCACCATATTATTAGATTTCAATTGATATCTCCATGATTCGAAACATGCAACATAGTCTCATATTGGCAAAACATTGTATTACACTCTATATTTTCTATCCTCTAACCTATTCTACTTATCACTCCTTCATTTCATTTTCAAAATAGATATTTATACATTGAGAATATGAAAGGACGCGTCCTTTCGGAAATCAAAATGTCACATGTTTACAAAACAAAAGATTAGAGGATAATTAAGCTCTATTAAGCCACAAGTTATTTTTAGCAAGATGATCCAAATAATCCCAATGCTCGTATGTATCCGCATCTCCAACCGCATTCTAGATCGTGATTTCCATCTTTATCATCTTCTCATTCTGCTCGCTCACTTCTTCTAACGTTGTATTCTCCGCAGAAGCTATCCTCATGACTTCATTTAACAATGATTCACTTTCATTCTTCCATCTGGCAGCTTCTTTCAATTCCCCTTTGTCATCAAAGAATGCAATCAATGTTTTCTTGGTAGCATTTATCAAACCCTATTCGTCCCCTTGCAACTCATTATAGAAGTTTCAATGTCGATTTATAATATGATTTGTAGCTTCAATTGTTGCACTGTTAGAAGCATCTCTTTGATCTATCTCATGAAACTTCTCCATAATCCATCCATCCATCCTTTCATGATCCTTTAATGCAGCAAGAGTATGTGAATGTTTTCCCCAAATTTTATTCAACCAATTGTGTTAAACTATCTTGCCTTTTCTTGATTATTGCAACAATTGCATCATGCTTTCCTTGGGAATAAGCACTTGATCCAACCCAATGATCCTTTCTCTGAGAGATTTCTCCTTGAGTGAGCATCTTGGGTGTCTTAATTGTAATACCAACTAAATCCTTTAGTCTATCATTTTCTCTCAACATTCTTTCATTATTTTCTTTGTACATCTCCCTTTCCTTTATCAACATCTGAATTTGGGCATTGTTCAGCTTTGCAATATTCACTCTAATTTCTGTAGTAGCCATAGGATCAACTTCCCCAACCTTTAGGTTCATGACATGGCCAAATGCCCTTTCAGTGTCAATGACCACTGATTTTCTGTGGGGTGGGTATAAGGCCCAGATCATCAATGACCCTTCATCAGTATTGTATTTTGATCCAGCATACACCTCTGTTACACTTTCTTTGTCAAGCTTATTTGTAGCATTGATGTCCCTCAAGAAACTATCAAAAACAAGGGCTAAATTGAGATCTAGCCCAGGAAAGATCATGACACCAGTATCTTGCAAAATTTTCCTCCCCTTTTCAGGGGTCAAATTTGTCATTTCATCATCCACACATTTCCTCAATTCATTCAGCAATTGTTCTTCATTTCCTGTAGTGACATCATCAACCTTTTCTCTTATTTCCTTCCCCTTCTGTTTATAGAAAAATGCTTTGAATTATGGGGATTTTATGAACTCATCATCTGAAACAAATGATCTATACTCAATATGCCTTGCATTTGCATCACCACTCTCAACACTCAGCTCTCTAGTTGGGCAAACATACTGCTGAGTTCTCAATCTGGATACCTTTTCTGGTTGGCTTTGTGGCACATTATCTTGTGGTGTCTCTTCCCCTAAAGACAATTTCCTCTACATCATGCAACCCTTGGTTATATCTTTCAACCACCATCTCAGCTTCATCTTCCTCCAGATTCTAAATCATATCATCAAAGGGATAGGGCACATGCTGATCTTCTCTTTGGCAGAATTGATATATCCTTCTGGGTCAAAGCTCTTCCTTGGTGATCCTCTCTTCATGTTGTACTGAAGCAGTTTTTCAAGGATCAAATTGTATCCTTCCTTGGCCAACACAGTGAAATCACCAAAGCACAATGAGCTAGGCATAAAAGCCTGCTTCCCAAAAGAACTGAAATTCATTACACTGCAATAATCCATCTGCCTGACAATCTCCAGATATGCAATCCTGTTTGGAACTGTCTTTGGCAGAATGAAAGGGGCCTCTTCAAACCCATAGACTCTGATCATTGTAGCTCCCTCCAAACAATACCAATCTCCCCAGTTATGATCAATTGGCCCATTGAAATCTTTTGGCCGAAGAAATCTCTTAATCTCATTTGATAATGAATAATTACAGGGATATTTATACAATCTGTACAATGTTTTCACAAAATATTCTTCAAAATGAATGAAACTAGCATTAGCAAACCTGCTATCCCAAATAGCAGTCCACAATTGAACAGGTAATGCTTCACCATCTTTACCAAGCTGAGAAATTCTCATTTCTGGAGGCCATACTCCCAACTCCTGTCCAAAATATAGTACCAGGTGCATCAACAATGAATAATGCCTGAGATAAAAAGTAGATGATCCACCTTTTATAGCCATCAGTCCTGAATCAAGCCCCCTAGAAATGTATGAGGCATAGTCAAATGGCCGAGAATTATGATACTGGATATCTGCTGTGATAATCATGGGCACAATTGACATATACTCCGGGGCATCCATTCCCAATACCTGACACACTGAAAAATAGGTGTATTTCATATAGGGTTCAAACAAGTCCACATGATAAGGGGGGCCCTCACTATCCTGCAGAGGATCTGGCTTGCTGCCTTGTTTAACTCTGTGAATTGGCAACCTCCAACCCTTATAGATTGTATCCATTCTCGAGAATTCCTTCTCCAATTCCTCGTGTATGATCTCCTCATTGCAAAACCCTTCTAAATTGAAAACCTGCCCAATTGCCTCTTTTGACAGATATATATGTGGCTTTCCAGATGGGTCACATATAGCTTTATTCTTCGGGTCATAGTTATCAGCCAATAATTTTACCAGTTTAGCATTCACAAACACGTTAGGGCACACTAGTTTTCCCAAATTCAGCTTCCATGGGTTGCAAACTGGTTGAAAATGACTTCTTCTATGATAATGGAAATTGAACAATTCGTACCCCCTTATGGTAGTCCAGACGTCTCCTATGAATTTGGATTTGTCATCTAGTTTATCAATCTCTACCCTAAGTTGTGCAGACCTTCTGGCTCTAGGCCTTGAACCAGGCAACTGATCAATGAGATCCTGGTTTAATCTTCGTTCAGTGCCCTCATGTTTTGTATCAATTTTCTATTTCTTCCCTTTTGATTGACTACTTTCACCCTATTTTCTACTTTTGAATTTTCCAGAACTAGGGGATTCCATTCTTCAAGATTTTAGAAGTTAAAATTTAGAAGGCTAAGATGCAGTCACTTACAGTGTATTGCTCGAGCTCCTCAGGCTGGAAGATGTCCTGGTTCTTTGTTCGCACTGCTGACTCTTTTGCAATCAATTCAACACAAATGCGTTTGATTACACTTACCCTGTTATATCCCGTCGCACCATTAATATGTCAGCTGAAGCACGAATAAAGAGTTATTTGAAACTTGCACTGTTGCATCAAATGTCTTGTCGGTGAGAGATTTTCAAATCTGGGGTGAAATATTTTTTGCAACGTTCATTAGATCTTTCGCCAAAACATCCTATAGTCACACCGAAGGCCAATGTCTCATCGACAATCATCCTTTAGTTCTTTGTATTTCGTTGTGACCTTTAGAGTCGGGGAGAAGTCTCACAGACAATACTTTGTTTCACCGAAATGTATTCTTTTGTCTCATGTGGGTCGTTGTAACATTCTATTATCGGGGAGACATCCCATAGATATCCTATGTCTCACCGAAAAATCTCCTTAAGTTTACTTCTTGTCGCCATGACAATATCATTCTCTTACTGATGAAATAAATTTCATCGGCAAGACTTACGAATCTTCAAACAGACTCATACTAATGCCAAATGTCTTGTTGAACCCGTTCCTCCAAATTACTTTATTCGGTGAGACTCTCCTCGAAGTATTCTTTCGGTGTAACCTTCAATTTTTCATGAAACTCATGCCAAAGACTTATTCTCTCGCTGATGCAATTCTCTATCAGTGTGAAATTTGAGTCAGCAAGACTACATAGCTTCTTCTCGATAGCTTTTTGATGAAACCCCCCTTGCGCCTTATCGGCAAGACCCAACGCCTTCGGTAAGACATCATTCTGATAACCTTTTGTTTGGTCGATACATCATTCCCCACGCTGGTCGATGAGACGTACATGAGTTCATTATGACTCATCCCAATAACAATTCTCTTGCCGATATGACTTTCCTGTCGCCAAAACAATAGATGTGTCCCACCGATAATCTGCAACAAGCATACAATAGTGAAAAATATAGGTCAGGGAGACCTTCACGTTGTCTTGCCGATATGGGTAATACAATGAAATATCAAAGACTAGATGGATTCAAATGAATCATATGACAAAATACAAGCAAGACGCCATAAGGAGGGAACTTTATGCTTGTGATGAGGACTCAATTTGGAAACTCATGAATGCAATTGACTGTGAAAAATTCAAAATTTTACAGTTCTAACACCTCATACACTTCGGGCTCTGCAAGACCCGGGAGGGTGATCCCTTAATGTGTTTACAACCTCTGCACCATTATTATAAACAACATTAACAATAGCAGATGATCTCACTTAATAGCTCAACACGATAAGATAATATCAACTAGAATTGGTCGCCATAGACAATATCAACTATCCGGAGTGTGAGATAACTAAACACAATCCATTGTATAAGATAGTCAATGATTTGCAATTTGTAGCAAGCTCTAGGAAAAGACAAACAAATTTAACTACACTTAATAATTACAGCTTAGATCGTTGCTATATATCCATTGTAGGAGTCAAATTCATAAGCATCTAGAGGTTTATAACAGATTTAATACATCACATATAAGATCCCTGACAATATTGCATTACAATTTCATCAGTGTGCATTCTAACCTAGGACTACTTATCAAATCCTTTTACAACACATATCCGCCTATAATCCCATTTAAGCATTTTGATTAATTCCTTGAATTAAAGCTAAAATAGAATCATACACACCACAACAGTGAGATGGATAAAACAACCCTTAGTTATTTCATTCAAGGTTCAGATATGCAAGTACAATGGAGAGACATGAGCTTGAATTTTTCATTTAAAATCAAATGCTAGTCTTGTTATACAACATTAAATCTCTCTATGAACTCAAAACACAGTACATAATGACTCAAAACCTAAATTGCATTTCTCTACAAACCATGAGACTTTACAATTAGCTCACCGCAACTTCACCTAGACTGGAGGCAAAAAATTATCTAACTTGCTAGCTTGTTACTTAGGCCTTGAAATCCTTCTTATAGAAATGAAGGAGCAAACAAGCACCGGGCGAGGAAAAGTACACTGTCCTGATCAGTGGAGCGCACGGTGATATTCAAAATTTGTTACAACAGCCAACACCTTGAAAAATATTCTTGTTCAAAAATGGTTACAATATGAAATCATCCTAGAGCATATTCTGCGTTCATCATGGGTGGAGGAAGGTTGATGCAATAACTCTAAAAAACCACCTTGAGAAACCAATGCCGAAATTCATCCATACAAAAGCTGGAAGCGTTGTAACCCTTTGACATCTGATTTTCCACCTGTCGATGTAGCCCACTCTTTTTACTCATCATCATTCAAACACTTAGCCACCCACCTCTGGTATTCTTGTTGATTGACCAGTCAAAATCAATCACCTCTTTTACCTTTGTACTATCAAAGCGAATAACTTTACGCTACGATTAGCATCTCTTTCAAAAGATTCCAAAATGAGCTGGTACCAATAATCTTATCCATACAATTTACCAACAAATTATAATCTGAATCGTCACAAATTATTTTAATTTGATTATTGATGACTTTACTTGCTTGATCCTGCCATTGTTGGAGTGTTCTGATTTTCCCCTGCTCATCAGTTATATCAGGTAACAATGTGTTACCCCAATCATTGAAGTTCTTTACCAATTCCCTAATCTTTCTACTTAGATCATCTTGTAAGGTCTAAAAAGCTTGCAATGATTTAACTAATATATAAGTAGGCTTCAATGATTGGGGCTTGTTATTTACATCAAACCTTGAGGCTTTATTCATAACATCTAGATTATTTTCCCTAGGGATCCAATTTTGAATTATTGGAATCACTATCCCTTGATCCCTATCAATATTATTTATTGCTTCAAATAGAAAGGAATACAAAGAATGTATAGAGGGCAGTTTATTATCCACCTTTTCATTTAAATGCTCCAAAACAAGAGTAACAATTTATTTTTCTTTTGAAAGAAAACCCTCCTCTTTTACCCTTAGTGATGTCTGTAATTGATCAATTTCCTGCATGAGTTGTCTCTTTGTTGGATCAACAGAGCACTATGTTTGTTCATCAACTTGTTCTAGAGGAGGGGTAAGAGCAAGATTTTGAATGGGAGACCTTGGTGTAGAAACATTTGGAGAAGCAGAAGGCATTGACCCTGCTGTGGGAGGTGATGTGTTGGTTCCTGGAGCATTGGATATTTTCCCAATATGTCTATACTTTAACCTTTCTACTTCAGTTTGCAGCTCAACATTCCTTTATTGCATTTTACTATATTCTTCAATTAAAATGTTATACTTCTCCATTAGGCTCTTGCTTTCAGCCTCCTCCCTTTCAGCAGTCTTTTGGGCCAACTTGGCCACATTCACAGTTAAACTAGTGGCTTCGGTTGTTGTAGTCTTTGAAGCCCTCTTTATTATTAATCCTCATTTGAAATTTGGATTAATATCAGCAATTTCTGGCTTTCTTCCTTGTGGAGCCAATGCCTAAATTGCCAAGGTCTCATATTCTTCACTGAAGGCAGAGTTTTGTAATGTTGCCTTAACTTCTTCTTCAGAATCCTGAAAAGGATTCTTGGACTTCATAATGGCATTGAAAGCCACTGCATCTGCGATGTCCCATTCAGGAAAAATCAAAACACCAGCCTAATTCACTAGTTGTCTTCCTTCTTCAGGAGTGATGTTTTTGAACTCTTCCATTAGTTTAGCTTTCACTTCTTCATCATTCTCCTGATCTGACCTTTTAGGCCTTAGTTCTCTTCTCTCCTTGCATTTATTTTTATATTCCCTCAAATTTCATCCTCCATGCCAATTGCAAGAATACAAAGAGTCTTTACAAATGCATTGTCATCTAAGAACTCCTTGCAAGCCTCCATTCTTGCATCAGATAGAACCAATTCAGCTGACCTAGGAGGGGACGGCATACCAACCTGCATGTCTTGATCAGTAACAATAATTTCATCTGTGAGATCCTCAGGTAGGTGATCAGTTCTTTGCCTCTTAGGGCTTGGCTTAGGTGGTGGTGATGGGGGACTACGCTCTAGTGAAGATTTTAATTCAATGATTTTGAAAGCCTCAGGTACTTTGAATTTTGGGCCTAGTCGTGAAGGCGACTTCATTATTTTCTTCCCTTTTCTATCTACTTCTTCCTCATCACTGCCAGTATCCCTTTTCCTCCTATAGATGGGCCACCTTTCTGTAGGCTGAAATACTAGCCTTGTTTCAATTGGCATATCACTTCGTCCTTGCATATCTAGACTTAGCCTTAAATTTATCTTTTTGGTTGTCAAGGTGTCCATTATCTCCTTGAAATCCTTCATTAAAAAATCAATTATCTTGTGGTATGGAGTGAATTCCATCAATGGATCATACGTCAGATCCATTTCATGCACAATATCCAGTAGCTTACTATAAGCTATCTACTTTTCCTTGTTCAATTCCTGTCTATTTAAATCAAATTCATTCCTGATCAAGTCCTCAGGGAAATTGAACTCATGTGCAAATTTTTCACCTTTTATTCTTTGTCTGAAAAGAGCAAAGAAACCTTCAGGATCATGTTATCACCTTGGACCAACTCTCAAATGGTAATCAACAAAGAATTTTTCAAAATGTGTCCAACCTCCCTTTGAAAATGTAAATTCAGACACTACTGTATAATCAGGGAATAATGTTCCCTTCCCCTTTCCAATTAGATTATCTTCATGAATACACCCCATCTGCCACATAACTTCTGCAAACCCTAGTCTTGGTGGCACATTGTATGGCAGTATGTGAGGGGTTCCTTGAAATCCATATATTCTCAGGACAGTGTTGACTAAGTATGGGATAATGTCACCCCAATTATGTAAAACCCTCAATTATGGTTTCCTCTCCTTCAGCCTAAGGAAATCATGCACTTCCTGAGGGATCCTAGGTACATTTACCATCAATCTAGCCCTCAATCTTGCAGCAAAACAATTATCAAATTGCACATAACTGGTGTTTTCCTTATTATAGGACAAATCTGCAGCCCATATCTGTACTGGCAATCTTTTTCCATTAACTGATTGTCTTAAGTTCATCTTTTCAGCAAAGAAATTAGCATTCCTAAACAAGAACATATGCATCAACATGGAATACCAAAAGAATTGAGTACCAGTATCACCATTATGTAGCTTCGACAGTCCTTCATCTATCCTCTCCACCAAAAAAGAAGCAAAGTCATATGTTACAGAGAAGTTAGGGTGTTGTACTTGCACCTCCATGAACATGTATGCAATCAGCATTATTGCACCAGGGCTGAAACCCAAAATCTGACATAGTGAATAGAAAGTAGCCAGGAAAGGCTTTCCAAAACAATTCAATCTTAAGGGTTCCTGGTCACTAGGGCTGATGTGAAATTGTGAACCCCCTGCCTTAACCAGATGAGGTGGAAGTAGCTTAACCCTAAAAAGAGATTGCAATTTTGTATACTCCTGCTTCATTTCTTCAAGATTAATAAGAACCAAGTCATCACTTGGCTCACTCAAATCAAAATTCTGTTGGATAACATCTCTGTTAATTTCTAATAGAACCCCTCCATCATTATCTCTGATTACCCATGTGATAGGGTCATATCTTTTGGCCACTGCTCTAAGTAAGTCCACATCGGGGAACACATTTAGAACAACCAGCTTTCCCATGTCGTACATCCATCCATTTGAAAAAGGATGAGGCAAATTCTTCTTTCCATACCATAATCTGAACATTTCTAAGCTTGTGAGTGGAACCCTAGCATCAGTAATGTTGGAATTATTACACACCAACCCCTCCCCTAGGATTTTCCCTCGCATCAACACCAAACCTTTCCTTCTCTCATTTGTTGATAATGGAAATTGATCTAGGAAATCATCGTACAAGTTTCTTTTCAAATACTCAATGTGGCCAGAGTGCTACTTGGTTGGCGCCATTTTAGAAAAACTAGGGCCTCACTACAATGTTACCTTCAAGTGGCTATGACTAAGCAGAGATAGGAAATTACAGAGTAAAAATATCCCAATTCCTCACAATTTATGATTAAACAATAGCCCTAACAAAAGATTTTAATGAACTCAATGACAAGCATAGCAGACCCCCCCTTTTCCCAAATTTAGGTGCAGAATGACTGGGAAACAAAGAAAATTAACTCACGGATTTTTTTCGCACAAACTCCAATTTTTGGCAGCAGTTGCTAGCAATTTCACCTTTGGCTCTAAAACTATTTTCATGAAATACTTGGATGCTTTGTGATACAAATGAGATGAGTAAATTGATTTTATGTTGATCAAATTCTGCCAGTGGATGTCTCATCCGCCATTAAAGCTCACTCGCAGGCTACACGAACGGCTCCAAGCATAATTTTATACATATTTAAAGTTGAGTCGTTGATCCTTCAGTTTGATCAAATCATCGACGACCATCTTCAAAACAGGCTGACATAATCGCCAACACGGCAATAAAGGGGCCCACTATGTCATACGCCGTGAAGGAATGCCATGTGGCGGTTGCCCGCGATATCGCAATCCTTTGATTTATCATCGCAAGATGGTGGGCACCGTCGATCTTTTTACCATAAATCTTGCTCCTTCAAAAATGGTCATTGTCCTTTCCTTTAACTGTCAAGCAACTTTTCCCTTAAAATCATAACATCTGCGTTGAAATAAAACACGTGCGTCTTACAAGCGCATTAGTAATCCACCCCGTAATACATTTAAAACTGGCGAACACTTTCTTCACTCCTTAGGATTCATTGGATGAGACAAGTGGCAAGCACCCACGACATCGCGATCCCTAAATTTCTAATTGTGGGATGGCAGACACCATCAATCTTGAAGAGATAGCTCATCAATGGTCACATAGATTTCATCCTTTAGGAAGGGCACGTGGCACCTGCCTGTGATATCGCGATCCCTGTAATCCCTGATCGCGGGATAGCGGGCATCGTTGATCTTGTTCCTTTAACACAGTCGCCAGCCATGTCGTTAACCTTCGAGCAGCTTTTCTAGCGATATTATAATATATCCATCGATTTAGAACATGTGCATCTTGAGAACACTTTAGTAATCTACCCCTTAATACATTTAAAGCTGGCTAGTGTTTCCTTTAGTCTTTAGGCTTCATCGGATGAGACACGTGGCACCCGCCTGTGATTTCACAATCAACCCAAGCACCATCGCGAGATGGCGGGGAACAGCTCAAATCAAATGGTAGTTAGTCAGTGATAGCTCAAATTTGATCCCCCCGATAGGACACGTAATGCCCACCCGTGATTTTGCGATCCTTCAATTCTTGATCACGGGATGGCGGGCACCGTTGATATCTGCAGGAAATAGATCAACGGCAGCACTAAATCAACCCTTGCAAAATAAAACATTCATTAAAAGGAGAAGTGGGCATTACTAGGCAGACGACAAATAAAAAAATTATATTTATAGAAGAAAAATAAAATAAATTTACAATTTGTTTTATAATTTCACTTTTAACTTTAAATATATGTTCATTCATTAAGTTGTATTTTTTTTACAATCACATTTTTATTTTAGATGTTTGTTTATAAAATATAAAGATGCATTAAAAATATATTAGAAATATTTTTCTTTATATTATATAGCATTCATAATATTAAATTAACATAGAATATTTTCACAATATCACTTAACCAATCAAGAAAAATTTAATCATTACTATGCAACATTATTCTCACATCAAACTAACAAATAAACATTGAAAACAAATTTATTTTTTTATATTATAACATTCATAACTTAAACCTTTTATACAATATCAAGTTAATTATAAAAAACACATAAAATTATTTATAAGCAACTTAATTTTTTATGAATTTAATAAATATAATTTAATGAGTGAAAAATTAAATAAAATTATAAGATAAATTTATGGAAATATTGATTCATATCAGAAAAATCAATGATAAATTTACTTATTATAGATAAATTTACTTACCAATCTATTTTAAACATCAAGAAAAAATTAATCATTAGTGATTGCAGCATTATTGGCACATCTTTTAAACTGACAAATAAACATTGAAAACACATTTATTTTTTATATTATAACATTCATAACTAAAACCTTTTTATACACAATGTCAAGTTAACTATAAATTGTATAGAGTTTAGAATTGCTATATCTCTCATATATCAACATAGGTAAATTTGAAAATATTTTAAATTATATAATTTCAAAAAAAAAATTGAATGAATTTGTAGAAGATTATTTTTATTAAAGTGATAGAATGTAATCCCAATACCTAGCGTTACGATTACAGTTCAATTAGTGTTAGAGTTAGGGTTATAATACGAGTTCAATCAGGTTAGGTTCAAGGTTTAATTAGTGTTAGAGTTAGGGTTGCAATAATAAAATTTTCCATAATGATATGGAAGGCATTCAATTGGATTCATATACAAATACACAAATAAGAATTGGTAATTAAGAATTCTCTAGAATTAAAGTTATAACAACAAATACAATCCTTAGCTTAATCATTTGTTCTTTGTTAGGGTTGGGATAAGAATTTAACAGGGCCAACTGAGACTTAGGAAATAAAACCCTGAGGAGGAAATAAAGTATTAAAATCAAAGTTGGGCTTTAATTTTAATCTGGTGATGTAAGCCTAAGCCATTAACCCTAGTGGTCATGTTGCCGACAGCTTAGCCAAAGCCTTTCATTAAATACTAGCTGTGCAATGTGTAGGTTTTCCAAGTCTGAAAATATAGGAAAGATCTAGGTAGTACCACCTTAACTTCCTTGAGACCTAAGGTGTCGCCCTGTTATTTGGCGTGAGGTCAGCAAAAGGAAGATGTGTGTCCTGTATGGAATGTGGGGCTCAATCTCCACTATTGATCTCATAACCCATGGTTTTAGATTGACAACCAAGATCAAAAGCTAATGTAAATCTTTGTTGTTCCCTGCTAGCTCGCAGGAGGAAGAGGAAGGTTGGTGAAGCATTAATGAATTATTCCTTGCTTGTGTAGTCACGTCGATCTCAATCTGTGTGAAGATGTTATTGTTGGAAATCATGAAGGGTGATCTTTGGATTCTCATGCAGCTCTAGTTAAACGGTGACAATACATATGCCGCCAAATTGCCATGTTTGTACGTGCATATTTACTAAGCATTGATGAAGGTTGCCATTACCTCGGACAATAAATACAAGAGGAATTAACTGCTAATAGTGTCATTCTTGTAGCAGTTAGAGTGCTTTGTGGGCTGAGTCTAATCAAGTTTGAGTGCTTTTCTGAGAAGAGAAAATGAGTAAGTCAATAAGGAGGTCTGTTCGTTTGAGCTCACAAAAGCTCGGTCCTACTATTCAGGAAGGTGCTTTGGTTGAGCAGCAAGGTCCTGGAATTGCAACCTTCTACTGCTTTGGTTGTAGTAGAAGGTTGCAATTCTAGGACATTTCTGCTCAAGTGGTAGATGACAAAGGCAAGTAGTCGGTGTGCTCTGGATGCGGCCAACACTCGCCCATTGACCTTACGAGCAACACTTCTAATGATGTAACCGAGACCGACTCGGACTACTGTTGGTATTTAAGTCACTTCAATCACGGTCTGCCCTCTGATGAGGAAATGATATTTGTGGGCACATCAACTGTTAAAACCCCAAGCGGACGGACTAGAACCATATTGGGCAAGGACAAGAAAGAAGAGGAGGCTGAGGGTCTACCGAATTGGGAAACAACTAGAAGTGGGCGTGTATACCAAGGTCTGAGTGTTGGTAAGGGTAGGGTGGCGGGTAAATAAGAAGTTG
>VDFB02058242.1:86964781-86988680 GCA_007258455.2 Sequoia sempervirens
CACCTAACTAGGCTTAAGTGTTAGTGTATTCTACTCTAGTTAGGCTAACTTAAGCCTAGTTAGGTGTTGGAGTTGACCCTTGACTCATTCCCCACAAGGTGTCAAGGTTGTTGAGGTGACTTGAGAGGTGTCCAATCCCTCTCGACACCTCTCCCTTGCATAGAGGAGAGCAACTCGCCACCACTGTAGGATGAGGAGTCCTCTCCTCAATCCATAACATGTGTGCTTATTCTTATGGCATGTGGTTGATCATCCTCATGCTTTATATTGAGGGTTTGAGCTCATTATTCTTGGGTCAACTAATACAATATTACACTATTCATGTGCTTGACTTCTATCTCCTAGATCTTCCTAATTCTAATTTGATATCAAAGCTTAGGGGGAGATATTTGCATGCCTTAAAGTAAAAAACATCATTGTATTTTGTTGATTCCATTGCTCTCTATGTTAAAATTTGTAGAAAATCACAGAGGCCATGATTTGCAGCTCACAACTTGCAATTTTGCAATTTGGAATGAACTGCATTGAGAGGCTATGATTTACCACTTGCAGATCGCATTTGCAAGAGCCCTTCATTTGCTAACTTTGGGAAGGCTAAGACTATTCACTTGCAGGAGGGGCAATTTGCACGAGCACATAGGAGCATTTAGAGGTTGTGTGCTTGCAAGTACAAGCCATGCTTGGAAGGTGGAGCTTAGGCCCTCGTTCATTCCTTAGCCAACCTGTTGCAAGCCTATGCCCATTTGGGATGCAACAACATACACTTTGAGTGCCCAAGAGGAGAAAGCTGTCAGCTGCGCCTAACAATAAATTGCACCTTCATTACTCATTTTTTGACAAGATTGGAACCTACACAAAGTCTCTTAGTTGGTGGAAGCTACAATTGGAGCATTGGCAGGCCACACTACACAAACCTTCACGTTGCCCACGCACATTGGTTATTAGTAAGGTCGTGGGTGCACACAGCCAAAGCCGTGTCATAGGAGGAATTTCATTGGTAATTGGTTGTTGGTTTGCATTCTAGCCACCCTTTCTCAGATTTGGCTGCCTCTATTTGTCCTTTTTTTTGGCATGTGTTTCCCTAGTATTTCAAACTATGCTTTGAAAATGGGACTTTAAAAACTTGGGGAAAAATTGTATGTGGTGGTATGTTATGTGATTTTTAAAGTCACCAATCAATTGTAACATATAAAGTTAGTCTCTAATGCTAACATATAAACCTAACATATAAAGTTACACATTGTATTCACCCATTGAAGACAAAGGGTGAGGTCCAAGTTGGTAGGAGGCCAATTCCCCCTCACAATCAAACCCTTTGTAATCTAAACTTCACCCCGATTCCAACAAGTGGTTGGAAGGGAATATTCACCTCTCTGATAGGTTTATTTTTTGCTTTTCAAGTGCAGTTAATTAAATTAGGCCATTTTTGCAAGAAATTAATTGTTTAATAACCTTTGGCTTGGTAGCTCAAAATTGAATACTTTTTTTGCAAAAGTGAATGGTTTTTCATTATCCATGCATTGTTGCAATTTATTTTGTAAAATTCACTAAGTTATAAAGTGCCAAAATCTGGGGGGGTCTCTCTTTCAATAGTTTCAGGGGGGCATTTTTGCATTTGATCTTTGCACATCATAAAGACCATGTCTACATGTTGCATAGTCAAGTGTACATATTGTGAGAGCACTCAACATGGGGATGAATTTTGTCCTCATTTCTCTTACATTATCTTTTCACTGCTTTGTAAGACTGTAAAACAACCTACTACTATCATCTTTACAGATCCGCCACTTTGGGATGTATATCTACTTGACATTTTGTGTCTTTTCGTAAAATCCCATCTTGTTGACTTGGATGACACTATTGAGGAAATTTTTCTTCTTTTTGATGTCAGCTTCATTGAAGTTACATCAACCTTATCTTCTTCAGATATTCTTGCTCATGCCTTGCCTACTTCAACTTCTATAGTGACAGTATTAGATTCTTATGGTTCCAGTTATCGTCATACATCTATGATCCCTGTGGTCCCTATTCCCAAATCTTTGTCACACATCAACTTTGGCTTGGAGATCATTGAACATTCTACGAAGACATTATGGGCATCATCTATGTCTTTGAATCTCGTGCATAATTCAGAGACCTTTATACTTCTTTCTATATGTTCCTATCAGGAATGGGAAGATTACTTGCGCACTTTAGTGGTTCGCCTTCTTCCTAAGGGGAGAAATGTGGTTCAACATTCATGGATTCTCTTCAGCGTTCTTCATCGAGCATCACTCAGGACTGCAGGATCCATCATCTTATGGGGGGCTCTCTAGTCTCTCTCTTTCTCTCATATGGGGGGAATATCTCTTGTAATTTTGTGATAGAAGTAGTTCCTGGGGGGTCTTGAGTCCTATATTTCTTCTTCTTTCACTTGTACATTTTTTTTCTCTCTCTTTTTGGAGGATAATTTTTTCCCACTGGGTTTTCTATCTTTCTCTGTTTCTGAGAGTTTTGCATTGATGCATGGGTACCTCTTTTGGCTAGTATTCAGGACCCATTTATACATACCCACCTAAGCTATGCTTATGGGGGGTGTTAACGTATTATACTCTAGTTAGGCTAACTTAATCCTAGTTAGGTGTTGGAGTTGACCCTTGACTCATTCCCAATGAGGTGTCAAGGTTGTTGAGGTGACTTGAGAGGTGTCCAATCCCTCTCGACACCTCTCCCTTGCTTAGTGGAGAGCAACTCGCCACCATTGTAGGATGAGGAGTCCTCTCCTCAATCCATGGCATGTGTGCCTATTCTTATGGCACGTGGTTGCTCATCCTCATGCTTTATATTGAGGGTTTGAGCTCATTATTCTTGGGTTAGCTAATACAATATTGCATTGTTCATGTGCTTGTCTTCTATCTCCTAGATCTTCCTAATTCTAATATGGTATTAGAGCTCTCAACATCATTAAAAAACCTTATCCATACAAATAAATAAAAATAATAATAAATATTTATAATACAATTATGATTTCAGGAATAAATGTGCCTTGTCTATGATTTCACTTTTTGCATGCTACTTACGAGTACTTCATTTTCCTTTTTGATACTTCCATAGTAGGCATGCAAATGGTTCACATGTTGAGTCTTGTCCTTAATTTATGGCATGCTTGCATGGGATCTAGATGAAGAACAAGTTTTCTAGGAAGAATTACCTCCTATAAGATGGGAACATATGGAAGGAAGAGTTGGTTGTCTAATTAATGGAGAAAATTGAGAGTTGAGAGCCATGCATTAGATAACTAGAATAAAACTCCTTTCTACAACACTTTACGTGATAATTGCATGATGCACTCGATTTATTTTTATGATTGAGAACATGACCACACTCAAAGTCTTAGAAGTTAAGTAACAGTTCAAATGCCATGGAAAGGAGTTTCTGCCATGCTATGTGGTTGTGATAGCAGTTAGATGGGTTTAAACTCCTTCGAATTGGATCCATTAAAAGAGGCTAATTCATACAACTTAATAGAAAGTCGACCCCTCTTCACTATGGTTAACGTGGAGAAGTGATCGCGGGGCATGAGGAGGGGGATTTCATGGAGAGGAATTAGAACAGGAATGGAGGGCACTTGGTTCATCCGAACCTTCCTGCCATTGCTACAACTAATAAGGAGGAGGATGATGTCTTCAACGAATGACCTCTTGTTCGTGGGTCAGCAAATGGTGCATGTACTAATATATCCACTGGAACTAGGCTACCAGACATAAATATAAATTATTATCTAGGGGAGTAAGCGTCATTTACAGGGGGAGACTGGGTGAAGGCTAACAAGGAGGAAAAAAATGGTGTGAAAAATATTGAGAGAGTTGGGTCGATCTTCCTTAAAGACCACGCGGCCAAGAAGTCGAGTGACTGGGCAGTTAACACTATCGCAGTGATATTAGCCATCATGAGTATCAGGTAAGGGTTAAGAGTGGGAGTGCTCAGGAAGAGTATGCAGTAGGAGGGAATTGGGCTACTGATAACCATTTGGATTCATGTAGCGGAGGGTCAAAAAAAAAAAAAGGTCGATCTGCATACACATTTCAGTAAAGATATGAAACTATAAAGGGTGATTTATTTTGTTAAGTTGGGAAGTTCCAAGGGGGAAAGGCGATAATAAAAAAAAAAAATTGCATACCGAGACTCATTAACAGAGAAAATTGGGCCGCTAAAAACTGAGAAGAAGATAAAACATTAGCATGGAGCATTAAGAAGTTAAAAAGGTAAAAATTGCCGTGGCAACTGGAGGCGAATCTTCTCATTGCCTTTTCTTTCAGATCTTTGTCCAGGAAAATCGCGACCAGGTAAGTTTCTTTCTTTGGATGAAACACAACTTATAATGTGGTAATGAACAAATAGTGTTTACATCAGTTAATCTTCTTAGCAAATGTTCCAGATCGAAATTAGTTGCACAGATCCTTAATTTTGATAAGATGCCTTAGACGTTGTGTTTGGGGAGATCTGTAAAGTACATAACTATTGCACTCCTTAAAAATAGAAGTATTGGTAGCATTCAAATTATACTTTGAACCCATAGTCTAAACTTGAGGTTAAATTAGTAATTATGATAGACAAAATACTCCTTTAATTTTCGAATAGTCATGGGAAAAATCTTAAGTTATAAATACGTTATCCCACACTTTTATTATGTGATACTACTATAATTTGTAATGATGATTTGAAGAGAGATTGTGAACATATGTTATGTTTATAATTATTAGCCAAACAAGATATACAACCCATATACATACATATATATATACACATGTTTAAATATTATTCTGGAACTTGTGTTAAATATTGTCTTGATGTAAATTTTTTAAAACAATATTATCCCCCATGAGCTCAAGATGTAAATGAACCAAGAGAGATGCTGGAATAATACTTTCTTGTATATGAGATTACCAAGTCAAATACAAATAGATAGATAATTATCCTAGGAATCGTATTGTTCCTTAGTCTAAATTTATAAATTATGTTAAGATTATCAACATTTATATATTGAGTCAAGCTCAATGATAAATGATGAATATTGAGACAACTCATAAAAGGAAAATCTCTAGAATAAATTATTATTAATATATTTATGGTAGATGTTTACTAGATCATGTTAACGATGCAGATTCTCTTCTTGCATTTTGTAAATTAAACCTTTGGTTTTTAATGGTTACTTATAATATTCAAAAGGAGAATTAATTAATTAATTAATTATATTGAGATAATTGTAGACTTATGTTCTCCTTTAATTAACCCTACCAATTCAGATTAATGAGAAAATATGATGCAAATCTTGTAGTAGATTGTTATAGCATTATGGAGGTTGTGTGTGCTAGAGTGTTGTTTATCTTTTTTTCATAATCTATGTCCACTTGTTCGGTTGTACTCAAATGAAATCACCAAGAGAGTTGGTGTATCTTTTTCTTATTGAACATTCTTGAGAAACCCCTATACTTGTTTTTCAATAATGATATTTTGTGTGAATTCATTGGTATAGTATCTTCTGTTAAGAATATGTCATTTTACTTGTATGGGATAATAGTGGATTTTTGTAGAAGTGTTGCTTGTATCATCCTTTGCTTCTGAAATTCTTGGGAGATCTTATAGGTGTACCAATGATAGTATTTTGTTTACCCTTATTATAGTATTTTGTGATTTGAGCTTTGATGTTATACATTACTATCAACCAAATCAGTGTTGGTTCAAGTCCATTGTTGTATTTTCTATGTATTTAATTTACCGAATGTGTGAAATTAGTGGTGAATTGAACCTATATGTTAAATATCATTATTGACCAACCCAATTCATGTGAATGTTCAAGTGTCGAACTACGATTTCTTTGTGCATCACGTAGGCAAGGCCATTAGAGATGAGCCCCCGAGAAATTAGGTTTGGACCCTTAGGTTTCCCTGTACTTTTGTGACTTGGTCCTCCTATAATTATTTTGATAATAAACTTGTGTCAATTAAGTCTTGTGTTGTGTCCATGAAATTTTGGTATTTGTGCTATGTCCTTAACTAAGTTTGTGAAGGAAAATTTTGGGAATTACAAGTAGTCTCAAACCACATAGAGCTCATGAATAAATAAATCACCATGTCACCATAAAACATGTCCCACACAACCCGGGATAGTCATGTAATAACTTAATCACCAATAATAGATCTCCAAAGGTACACTTAGGTCTATCCTCAACCCAAAGGTAAATATCAAGGAATTAAGCTTGTACAATGAATCAAATAACGTGATCCAAAAGAGTGGGGGGGACTTATGGGAACTAACATCCATTCAAATTCCTAAGATTTTGATGGAGGTCCTCCATCTCTCAATGCCAAATTACACTAGCAAGCTATCAATCCCGTAGGGGAACCATACACTAGGGATACACATTTAATATAAGAACAAGACTTACATAAAGGATATATCATATTTCATTTAGTACGCACACACACATAACATAATTACTTCATTTCAAAATTAACTAGCTTACACAAAATAAAATCACAAAGGGTGCATGTGGGGGATCGTCCTCAATGTCCTCTCACTCTTATCCTAAGTCAGATAACCTGTATCACATACTTGAGGCACAACATATTTACTGGTTTAATTTCACATTTCATAACAAAATATTCTTAATGAAATCCACCACTTAGTAGCACAAAATCATTATACCCACCCGCACTTCATTAGCTTTAAACAGTGTTCATTTTGCTTCTCAATTTTGTTGATATCTACTCATTTTGCACAAGTAAAATAAATTTCTAGATAATACACAAATGTAACTTAGGTATTTTGCCATCATCTTATAAACAACCACACATGCTATATCACACTTCCTATCTTATTGCATAAATGGTCAAGGTTGGCTTTCTATATTTAGCCATGCTTTGTTTTCTTTTTCATTCAACTAGATTTGTTATGTTTACTTATGTATCTAGATTGGGTAATTCCACTTTACATTTTCACAATATGCTAAGAAAGTTTCCCACTCAATAAGGAAAGTTGACTAACAAGTCCTTCAAGGACAATACATCCAATTTTCCTTGCTACATAAAATAAAGAATTCATTTGAATACACAAGATGTCTTAGGCCAGGTTTGACCCAATTTGAGTTTTGAAACATACAATATCCTTAAGCAAATAGTTTTCTATATTTTTTTATATTAGAAAAGTAATTTCATAAATACAACATTAATTATAAATAAGAGCTCAAATCTCAATCTACTCACCAACTAACAATTATCCTACCAACCAAAAGGAAATTTATCGAGTGTTTCAAGAATTTAAAGGAAACCTTAATAACATCTATTTTGAACATAAATTCAAGCTGTAAAAATTTAAATATGAAGGTAAAATATTTCATGTATCCAAGGAAAGACACAAGAGTGTTTCAATCTTAATGACAAGTTATATACATATCCCTAAAAGGGTCATTTAACTCCTAATTTTAAGGGTAACATCATTATATAAGACATTACATGGAAAGATGATTGCTTTGCACATAGATTTAAAAATAAGAATTTTAGTGTTTTACACTTAGTTATTTAAAACTCCTTCCTAATCCAATGCATCATTCATATGAGTTTACATAATACTCAATCAAATATTAAAATCATAATTATTCCTTTTGCAATTAGTATTTTCACAACCACAATTTCCAAAGAATGATGAAAGAACTCTCAAAACTTCAAAAGGTCACTTCAATCACTAATATCAACAAGGAGATAAGAACAAAAGAAAAATTCACACAACTAACATCTCATGGGTAACAACACTAACCAAAGATCCTAGTGTTGCAACTGTGTTTTGATACCAAATGTCATGCCCAAAACTCTACAACCAAAATAAGCTAACCTGAAATGACGAAACTTTCAAATTTCAACCACAACAAAAGACTAACCCACACAATTTTGTTTTCAAAATAGTTATAGGACGACCTAAGGGGCCAAACCTATTTCTCGGGGGCTCATCTATGATGGCTTTTCCTACGTGACATGTTGAGGCTTCGTAGTTTGACAACTAGACTTCAACCATCATACACTTGGTTGGCTAACAAAGGGGTATAATCACTAGGTTTCAAATAAAGTCTCTACCTCATTTAATACTCATATACCATTTATACTATTCACTAAAACTCATATTTACACAAACAATGTCATAAGGTACAAAAAGATGCTACGAAGAATTAAGGAACTCTACTAGGTATACACCATATAGAAAATTCATTCATTTTGTATGTTCAATAATCATTTGTGTGACTTAGTTTCATCCTAACGTATGATCAGTTTCATGTTTACTTAGTTTAACAATAATATATTGGGATTAGTTATGACATACTAATAAATAACAAATCGATAACCATTTAAAACTACTTATCAAATCAATAAGAAAGAAATAATAATGATAAAAAAAATCTATAAATATATTAAAAATACTAATGAGTAACCATTTTGATTTATAACAAGGAAAAACATATCAAATCAATTTTATTCAAGATAACAATGTTATTGTTAACTAAGACAATGTAATAAAAAATAAAGTAATGCAATTGTTGTAATGCTATGCTCACAATGAGCTATAGAAAGTTGGCATGTTACTAACTATATGTTATTGTACCAATGTACTACCAGTGAGCTATAGAAAGTTGGCATGTTACTACCAATGTATCGCCAAAGGTTTAAATACCAATCTTGAATATAACTAAATATGTAGGTTTCATTTGCATGATGAACTTTATCAACAAAGTTAAATGATACATAAAGATCAATTAATAATCAAGTAATCATTTCATCATTTTTCTATAAAGAAACTTTATACTATGCTCTTACTCAATACAATGTCACAAATTATCTTTCAAACATTATTATTTCATAATACAATACTAATTTATTAACTAATTTGAAGTGAAATCTACTATACTATACGCACTAACCAAGCTACCAACTTTAATGACATGAACGAGATATAGATCAAATCAATAAGAAATGCATTTTTTTTATTGTGAACCTGAATATGGTTAAAATCAGGCGCACAAAAGAACAATCAAAACATATCTAATATGAAATCAAACAAATGAAGAATTGAGAGGATAAAGAAATCCAATGCCTAACATGACAAATAATACATAGAAGATATCATAATTAAAGTTTAAAAAGATTGCAATAAAAGATAGTTTAACAATTCTAGAATCCAGATAACTTTCAATATCAAAGATTTGTAGGTGAGACAAGAGGGCATGAGAAAATTTAACGTAGCCCTATGGTTACACAAGCAAAACGCCAATTAGAAAAGATTATAATTGATATCGAAGGGTTTTGATCTTAATGAAATTATCATTGAAAGAAAGACATGCATGGAAAAGCACAAACAAGGCATATGGCCAGATGGTTACAGAAAGTTGTGAGACACACAATTAATGTGGTGACATAATCCAAGTTTTAATGATCATTACTAAAATAAGACAACTAATAATTCTAATAGAACGATGAAAGAAATACTAAAATCACTACAGTGGTAAAGTATAAACAGAGCGTGGCCTCATAGTTCTATCAGTCTGAGAATCAATTGTAAGAAATTCCTTAAAAAATTAAATTACAGGTGAAGTGTTTATGCTAAGCCAATTCCATTAAACTATTATAATCCTACAATTAATTTTCTACACAAACTAAAGTCTTATATTGGTGTATGTGGTATCGATTCAAATCCCATGCATTGGTTAAGAATTAATCATACCTGGTTAGTGCTTTCCTTGGCTGGTTCGGTAAATCAAAGAAGGTAATTTTGCTGAGAAGCTTTGCCTCCTATAATCAGTTGTCTCAACCCGCTTTTCACAAACCAATATGGAGCCGAACATAATAGTCTGCCAGCCACGACATCGATAGGCTGAGATAAGACACAACGAAGCTAATTTCAATGTGTCGTTGGTGCACCATGTGCAGTCGTGATCCATCGTTGCACAACACCTCCATTGAAAAGAACATCAAACTAACATGCAATGCCATGGACTCGAGTGCCAATTGATGCCATGAAGTTCAAAGGAATCTCAAAGAGACGAACCAAAAACAAATCTTTCTACAGCAGTTGCCTCAATCTTCCTGTTGTCTCCCCCACCCCCCCAAAATATTAACGCCCCAATTAGCAGTTAAAAATCAAACAATAAGTCCTCCCAACTTGCAGACTCCTCAAGATGAGATCATGCTACGGCTTCTTATCCGTCATGGAAGTTCTATCTCCCCTCTTGCCTTCTCAAAAATGCCACTTCCCCCCGTCATCATATCTCGAAGAATCAATTGGTGCACCACTTTCATGCTTCCTGTACCACCCCAATCTACAACTACATACTTAAAGCTGGTTGTGCTATTCCTAGATTGGATTGGGTGCTCAGAAAAATGATCTTTACCTAGACCTCTAAGCACACCTTATCTTTGGTCTCCAAAAAGATTTATCCCTCGTCTTTGCTACTCATGATATGTTAAATAAATGGAGGGAGACAATATAGCCGAGCTCCTCCAGATTCTACGTAAGTTATGGCATGCAGTCGCTAAAATCCCTGTTCAATTGCAATCTGAATCTTGTGAAAACTCACCCTTCACTACCTTAAACTCCCTCTCTTTAACGAGTGAATTCCCTGTCATCTACCTTCACCGTTTATTTAGCTATTTTTTTTATCATCGTGGTCTTTTTGTATTATAAGGATTGTAATAAGCAACATGCATATCTTCTTCATGTTAACCACTACTTCACCTCCAACCAACTCTTATTCCCTTAACGCATGGCATTGAACTTTCCCTTTAAATCTATGACTTGGAGTTCAGATAGTAATTCTAGTTAACAGGTGCATTAAACTCCCTATATACATAGAGTATAACACTCTATAACCTTCGATTCATATATCTATATGCATAATTCATATATACATGTATATATGTAAAAATATAATATCATATATTACAATTAATAATAATTATATACAGATGAATATATCTATAATACAATCAATTGAATTGAATACATAAAACATATTTTTGTCATAACATCAATAGTCATGTAAATTTGTTATTATATCAATCAGTTTGAATATATGAACATAGAATCACTAAAATGTGATAAAGCTTATATGCCTTAAACAAAGGAGTCTAGGATACATATTAATTCAAATGTATCAAGATTAAAAGAATTTTATATCAAAGTATTATAGAGAATTTATCAGTGGCCTTACAGATGGGACCACAAAGAGGAGAAATTTCATTTTAAAAAAATACCGAAAGGAACGGGCACCCATTCAAGAATAGGGACTCGAGCCTCAAATCGGGATCCCATTCTTAAATGGGTACTCATTCTATTTTTAGAACAGGTGTCCGCTTTAAAATGAGTAATCGCTTTAAAATGGGTACTCGTTCTAAAAAATTGAAATCCCAACTCGCTTTTTAAATTTTTTTTAGGCTTAGAAAAGGCTTGGTAGCCCAACCCTTAGCTTTGGACCTGCAACTAAAAGACTAAGACAATACCAAGAGAAAAACTAACTTTGGCAATATAGCTGACAGGTTTTTTTTTTCAAAATTTGTTTAAATGAAATTAAAACCCATTATAGATCACAATGTTTAGTTTTCAAATATGTATTTTTTAATAATTAGATTATTTTTTCTATTTTTAATTAATTTCTAAGGAAACTGATCCATAAACTTGAAATGTCAGGCTTTTATATTTTTTTAATAACTTTTAATTTGTTATTTTTTTTGTAAAAAAATTATATGACATCAATCTACAAACAATTCTCTATACAATGAAAAAACAAAAAATTATTAGTTTAGGTCAAATTATGGTGTCTGTACACAAGGGTTTTTAAAAACATAAATTAGGGCCAATAAAAATTTAATAGATTTTTTTTTTATAAAAAATGTCCTCATTAGTCTTCAATTTGTTACACATTTTTCCCCAAAAGAAATTAGAAAAATGCTTTTATTTAGGTCAAATTATGGTGTCCATACACATGCATGGTATGGTCCTAAACAAATTACTTTTAAAAAATGGTTTTATACATGCCTAAATTGAAAATTAATTTGTATCTTCTAGGTATTAGAATAAATTACATATTTAGAAACTAGACTCAAAATACTAAATTTCATATTATTGAACTTTTTAAAGATTCAATGTGTAAGTGCTTCAAATTTTCAGTCCAACTATGACAAATTTTGAAAATCGAGAAAAACACTTCCACTTTGTGGATTCAACTTCTTGCACATGCCCTTATCTATTTAAAAAATGTGCTTTAGAAAACAACTAAGGAGAGAAAAGGAGAGGAAGAGAGAGAGCAGGTATCTAAGGAGAGAGAGAGGGTAGAACTACATGTATGATAAAAAGAGACATAGAGAGATGAGAGAGGGGTATATAAGGAGAGAGAGTAGCACTATGGTCATGTCCCCAAGGTAGAAACTTTAAGAGAGATGTATCTAAGGAGAGAGGAAGAGATGAGAGAGGCACATGCATATAAGGAGATATGGGTACATGAATAAGGAGAGAGGGAGAGAGAGAGGGGGAGTAGCACTATGGTCATGCCCCAAGGTAGAACCTGACAAAGGGAGAGAAGAGAAAGAGAGAGGTATCTTTAAGGAGAGAGAAAGATCTAGGGTAGGTATCTAAGGAGAGAGAGAGGTTAAATCTCACTATGGTAGGAGAGAGGGAGAGATGAAACCAGCTCATAGTTCTAATTTCTTAATGTAAGAAAATTAATAAAATTAAAGAGAGAAAGAGAGGTTAAAGCTGAGACTATGATAGGAGAGAGGGAGAGATGAAACCAACTCATAGTTCTAATTTCTTAATGTAAGATAAGAATAATAAAATGAAAGAGAGAGAGAGAGAACTTAGGTACCTAAGGAGATCTTGAGAGGTGTAGAGGGTAGCACTACATGTATGATAGGAGAGAGGGAGAGATGAGAGAGAGGGATATATAAGGATAGAGAGAGAGGGTAGCACTATGGTCATCCCCAGGGTAGAACCTAAGAGAGGGAGAGAAGAGAGAGAGAGGTATCTTTAAGGAGAGAGATCTAGGGTAGGTATCTAAGGGGAGGGAGAGAGAGAGAGATAGAGAGAGAGAGAGAGAGGTTAGCTCACTATGGTAGGAGAGAGGGAGAGATGAGAGAGAGGTCCATGCATATAAGGAGAGAGAGGGGTAGATGTATAAGGAGAGAGAGGGTAGCACTATGGTCATGCCGCCAAGATTGAACTTGAGAGGGAGAGAAGAGAGAGGTAGCATTATGAATTTATGGTAAGTTGAACATGGTTTATATTGTTAGCTTCCTTCAAAGAGAAACTGACTCAACTAAAACTCTAATTTCTTAATGTAAGATAATATAAGTACTAATAAAATGATAAAATCTCACTAACTTTTATAACAAAAAATAGTAGTTTTCACTTCAACCTTATCAATTTTTTAATTTACTTAATTAAAACACATTGCATTTGAAACTCACTATCTTGTCCATACTAATTTCCATTCACATTGGACCAAATTGAAATTTTCTATGTTGGTGTCCTATGTTGCATGTTGCGATCTTGTGATTGTCTTAGAATGATTCAAGTTATTCTCTAGAAATTACTTTGTCTACACAAGTTAAGAGATAGAAGCATACACAAAAATATGATCTAGTTCAACTAGAATTTATGAAGGTACATGTAAATTTCAAAAACTAAACCTAAGCTAGTTCTATTAAAATGAAACCTACTTTAGCCTAAATTTTCTTCGATGAGTTGTCAATAAAGTGAGGAATAATAGAGTTTAGTACATGTTGGCTTAGCCTTTATATATATCTAGGCTTAAATGTGATATTTAGAGAGAGAGAGGGAGGGGGGAGAGAGAGGAGGGAGGGAGCGATAGCTCAAGATAAGGAGGGGATGAGAGAGAAGGGAGAGAGAAAGAGGAGCTAGGGTGGGAGGGAGAAAGAGGTAGTGTAGAAGTATATACATTCAAAAATTCTTAAAATAAGTAAATAATCGAGCACAATCCCATGTAAATCTTTTGGATTAATCAATCACAAGTTGAAAATCACTGTACCTAAAAAATTATAGCTTCTCTTGACGAAATAAGTCCTTTTGTGTATTTTCTCCAAATGTTTGAATTGAAAAAAAATATATATGAGGGTTTTTTGTTGAAAGACTTTTGGCCAACAGACTTCCAATATGGTATCCTCCTTGGCAGCCAACTCAACCTTTTTTAGAATTTTCTAAAACTTTCCACTTCAACTAAATATTTCTTCAATCAAAATGATTTTCTAAAAAAAACACAAAAATACCCTTTTGTAGAGCTCGGAGTTGAGAATCCAAATATATAATTTTTTTTATATATTTTGATTAGCTTTAATATGATATTTTTAAAATATTGCAAGTAGGTTGTTATAATACAAAATGAAGTTGATTAGAAATTTTTAAAAAATATTAAAACATATTAAATATTTTAAAAATATATGATGCACTATAGGAGAGAATCCTCTCCAAAAGAGTGTAATTTTTTTGAAAAATGATAAAAAATAGACAATAGTTGACATCAAATGAAAACTATCAAATTATGGTACGTTTGAATTTAACATGTTATTACGAGGATAATATACATCAATTTTTTAAAAAAAAAATTCATGCACTAAATATTGAAGTTATCTATCTGGAAAAAAATCATGGAAAAATGAAATTGACGTCAAATCAACATCAATTTTTCTTAAAAATTTAGCAATTCAAAATCTGCTCTTAAATTTTTTTAAAAAATATCAAAACAATTTTTAAAAAACTTTTAAAAAATTACAAGAGTAAACTCCATCAAGAGTTTTACATTTCATTAGTTTACATCATTTTGAAATTCAAAATAAAAAGATCACTTTTATGTAGTTGAAGTTGAAAATTTGTTTGTGTTGGTCGATTCCTTTATAAAGTGTAACACTATCTCTCCATCTTTTTATCTCTATCTCCTTATCTCTCTATCTCTCTTTACAATTGGGTGATCCCACAATACTGGTTTACAATTTTTGGCCAAACAAGACACTGAACTAATTTTTTCTATCTAAATCTTCATTTTCAGGCACCTATAGCAGCTAAACCGCAAGGAATTTGAAGATGATGCAAACTAGTGATTTGTGACATTTTTTCTATAGATTCTAAATATATTTTCTTCAAAAATTTTGGGATCAGATTGGATTTCTTTTTCCATCTCCTTTGAAAACTAGTTTTTTCAGTAAACACCATTTTTAAAGAGTGATGCTCACCGTATACAACATAATTTTTTTTCCATAAAGGATAAAATTCTATTTTTTTCGAATTTAGATTTGTAACTATGATATCTAGTGCTTTCATTTGGTTTCATAGTGCTTTATTGAATATTTTTTCCTTAATCAAGTTTCAAAGTCAAACCAATTACAATTCAGACATAGGCAGACTGTATACAACATAACTTTTTTTGTCTGTATCAAAATTCTTTTTTTTTTGTTGGATCAAGGACTTCAATATCTAGTGCATTGATATTTTGCATTTTTTTTTTTTGATATAATCTGCTATGTTTCCACATGTGCAGAACAGAGGGCTTGATTTTCAGTGAAAAACCTACATTCATAAGAAATTAAAAATAAATATAATTATAAAATTAAATTTATTTAAAATTATACTTTTTGGGAAGCTTATAATAAGGACTACATAATTACAAAAAATAAATTTTAAATGAATTCATTTGATCCCACAAAAGGTAAATCAAAAGTGGTTTTAATCAGCATTTTGATAGGTGTAAAGGAGACTCTATTATAGGTATGGTTTAAAACTAGCAGGGTTCTATCCAAGGGAGTTTAATCTAAGGTGGTTCGATCAAACCCTTTTCAATTGGAATCCTTTAAATGAAATTTTTCAAGGCTTAAATCATTATATTTTCTAAAAATATGTGGTTTCAGCAAAAATTAGGATCTTCTAGAAATTGTAAACTAGTATTGTGGGATCACCCAACTACATCTCTCCCTATATCTTATATTTTTATCTCTCCCCTCTCATTTTCTCCCTTTGTATATATGTATCTCTTCCATATCTCTCTATCTCTCTCTCTCTCATCCCTCTTTATCTCTCCCTCTCCCTCTCTCTAAAGGGAGAGAGAGATGCATAGAGGAGATAAAGAGTAGAGAGGGAAGGAGGGAGGGAGATAGGAGGGATATAGAGAGATATGCAGAGGGATAGGGAGATATATATATATAGAGAGAGCTAGATAGAGGAAATAGAGAGAGGGGAGAGGGATAGCTATGGTATGATATATCTAAAAAGATATGGAGAGAGGTAAGATGGAGAGAATTAGAGAGAGAGAGGGATAAAGGGAGAGGGAGAGAGAGAGGTGACATAGAGAAGTATAAAGGGAGGGAGAGAGATATTTAAATAGATATCTAGAGGGATATGAAGAGAGGGAGAGATCTAGAGAGATGTCTAGAGGGATAGGGAGATAGAGGGAGAGTAGGGGAAGAGATATAATCATATATCTAGAGGGATAGGGAAAGAGGAGATATATGGGTGGGTGCAAAAAGATGGGGGGAAAAAAGTGGCAAACTTTTTTAATTTTTTTTTGAAAATCCATAGTTCATGAGCGTGTTATGTCATATTATAAGAAGAAAAAAAAGAAAATTCAATTCATTATTTCACTGTTCTATTTCCTCCATCTGCATCCTGCAAACCCTTCCCAAGCTCACTAGCATTATTGAGAGCCCAAATTTCATCGTTTCTTCATCAATTCTTCACCAATTCTTCATTAAAATGTTACCACATCGATGGGGAGCTCAAAGGAGTAAGTTTTTATTGTTTTTTTGTGAATGTGTTATTAAATAGGTAGATTTAATATGTTTTTGATTAAGGAAAAAGTAGGTTTTGAAGGGGCCCCAAAACCCTTTAACAACAAGCAAGAGACAATTTTAGCAGTAAAAGTACCTAAGCAAGAAAATAAAACAAGACAGGAAGTTGCCGAAAGAGAACATCAAAACCAGCCGAAAGACAACACCACAAAATAACTTGCAAAAAACCAACAACAAACCCACAATTAGGCCATATTCTTTAGGACCTCCACCACCTCTTGTTCCAGTTTGTTCATATTACACACCGCTTTCTTGATTTCTTGGATGTTAACCTGAGCCTTATCAACCTTTCTCTTAAGGTTTGCTCTAGTTCTTTTACATGGTCCACCATAACCTTCCTAACTGTGTACTTTATCCACCTCCTCTTCCGCAACAGTCTTGTCCCGATAAGCATTCTCAAGACTATCCACCATCATACCAATTGCGTTAGTCATGGATTTTAAAATCTTTTGGCTAGCGTTCATCACCACCTGGACAAACTCTTTTATGTGCTTGATTTTTTCCTCCAAAGCTAAAAGCTTATCATCATGATTATTCTTGAATTTCTCAAGATCTTCAACAGTTTTCTTTAGGCAATCCACCATATACTTATTTTCTTCCTCAGTCCACAAGTCTGTGGTCTTCACTCTATCTCTAGTAGTGTTGTCGAGGGACTCAAGTTTTTCAAGTTTGTTGCTCATAGCCCTCTGTTTCAACTTAATTTCCTTAATCTCAAAAAACACCCATCTTATCAGTCTAATGAAATCCACAGACCCATTGCGAGCAATGGCCAGAATGTCTACATGGAACTCATGTTCTTCCCTAAAATAATGATCTTCGGTCCTATGGTCATCAGGATAACGATGTATGTCCTCTCTATTAGTGGCAGGGTAGCTGGAACATTCATACGAAGAGTCCGTCTGAGAATCCTCGGTAACATGGGCTTTACCTTTCACCTTGGTCATAACTTCATCATAGCTAGGAGTCACAACCTTAGTACTGACTTTAGGTAGGCCGTGTTTATAGGGGACACTAACCTTTTTTCTTTTGTTACTCCCCTTCTTCAAAGACTTAGAGGTCTCTCCCTCCTCATTCTCCAAATCAATATCCCATTCCTCCTTCTCAGAGTAGCTTGCGCCCAATTCCTCTTTTTCAGAAATAGAGTCAAGAGACAGGGACGTTTTGGACAAAGTCGGCTAGGCTTTGCAATGTTCAAAAATTAAAACCAATAAACCCTCATGAAGAATAGGGTGTCTAACAGGGTTCATACTATGATCATTGAGGCCAACATTCAAAGAGGTAGCCAAATAGAAGGGAATGGAAACCCTAACCTGATGCCTGAAGTGATTGAGGAGCACAAAATGGTAGCCAAAAACCCTGGTGTATCTCCCATCCAAAGTGATATACTCCATAATCACTTTTAGCACCTTTTGCCAAACCTTCTTAATATTCCTGATATCGTAGCAACTTTTGGAAGCCCTACGCAACTTTTCTTCTTCCTTTTGCATCTTCGAGAATTTCTTCACCACCATGTCCAAGAGTTTTCTATCCCTGTAAAATTTCAAACCCTCCATGGGAAGACCGGTCACTTCAGAAACAAGCTTCTCATCAATGGTGATTTTCCTGCCCCAAAGTTTAATTTTACCATCCTTCCAATCCTTTGTGAAAACTCTAGTGACATTCGGGTCCCAACCATGAAGTTTTTCAATGTAGGATGTGAGCCCTCCTTTTTCTAGTAGTGGCCACACTTTAGTATTACTCCTCAGATCCTCACATTTAGTTGGCTCAATGTGGCGACTATCTCCACCCATATTAGTAGAGTAACAAAATTGATCAAAAAGTGCCCACAAAAGACTCTCCGCAATACCCAGAAAGCGTGTGAGGCACAAAAAATAAAGAATCCTTGGGTACACCTACCAACTAAGAGAAATAATTAGGCAACAACTCCATAGCTGCGTGACAAGACCCTCCTCATTCGTAATCATTAATTGATAGGGGCATAAGATATCCTCCTGTGAATTCTGTCAAGCCTTAAAAGGGCTAACACATCTGCCTCCAAGGTGTCTCCACGTTGCCACGTGATTTTCTCATTTTCCCGAACACCCTTATTTGCAAAAAAATCCGCCACCATGTTGATTTCCCAGTAAGCATGGGAAATATAGCAATTATGAAAGATGCTTATAATGTTTTTAGAGAGATTAATCCAACTTTCAATAGTCCACGATGGATTTTGAAGACCTTTAATACATTGAATGATATTATTAGAGTCCTTCAAGCCACACATTTTTGCAATTCAATTGGCAAGCAAGATATAAAGCTTGGTATACATCTATGGCTTCAGCGAGATGGTTGGTTTGAGTGCCCAAGGGGATTGCCACCGCTGAAATAAAAATGCCATTCTCATCCCTTATCACTCCCCCACACCCAGCTGGCCTAGGATTACCCTTAGCCGCCCCATTAAAGTTAATTTTAACCCAACCGGGAGGAGGAAGAATCCATTGAATGCCATCCCTAACACCCTTAGCTGAATTAAGAGGAGAAGAAATATCCAATTTTATCTTCCAAGCCTCAGTAACTCTGACCTCATAATCTTGGCAACTGACCCTAACTTTAGCTTTTCTATTGCTACTTACCCCATTTAAATTCTCTCCCACAACTCTGCAAATTTTACCAAAAGCAATTTCCTTCAAGAGAGCATGGTCTCTAAAGATCCTATTATTGAGTTCTTTCCAAATACCCTATTAGCTCTCAAAAACGCAAGCGAAAAACCTCAAGAGGCTGCCAATCTCTTGGTATGTTTTAGGGTAACAGACAAGGTCAAATGAATTAACCTTCTACTCTTCAGGTGCTGCCAGACCTAGGCGGGTGTACCTATCTGAATTGGGAAGACTTGACTTTTGATTATCTTTCTTGCAGTGATTTGTTCACAATGGCAGATGGAAGTGAACAAATGAAATCAAACCTAGTACAAGTAGCAATAGTGATCTTCTAATCTAAATCCTAAAATTTTCAATTAATAGATGTAAAGAAACTGAATGAATCCAAATGATGAAATTGCAGATACCAGTGCCTTATTGGGTATGCAGAGTCGAATGAAACAGAAGTGGGCAACTTATTCTAGCAGAAACTCAAATTGTTGGCATATATTTTGTTTATAACTTGTATAAACATGCAAGATTATGACTACTAAGCTCTACTTTAATAATCTAGATGAATCTCCCTGATTACTATGATCAACCAAAAGGATTTAATCTTTCCTTGAGAGAACCAATTAATTAATCACACAGATACATCAAATGTGCACTGATAAACTAAAAATAAACTTGTTATATCAATTTAAACAACCAGAAAGAATCAACTTGGAGACAGCTTAGCAATACTTTCCAATAAACTCAACAGACAATTGACACTAGAAATAAACTGCCACACCAACTGATTTTCATTGAAATCGCCATTTGAAAACATGCATCATAGTCTTTGATATGAGAACTTTATTCTACTATATCCATTCCTAATCTACCTACTGTATCTCCTCTAAAACCTGATCTGATGATTTCCATTCACAATCGAGAATGAATATTTATACATATGCATCTGAATAGACACATCGTTTCAAAATCCAAGTCGGCCAGCTGCAGTATTTGGGCAAATCCATGTCGGCTAGTGTTTGAGTCCTCATTAATCATTCGCTGAGACAACCTTGTAAGTATGCCAAAGGAAATTGTATCGCCAGTCATCTCGTGTTCTTCATGTTTCACCATGACCTCATGTAGTCAGTGAGACATCACTTTGAATATCACCAACTCCTACTGAAATAACCTTTTGCACAAGTCGGTGAGACACCACAGAATCGTTATGACATTTCACCGAAGTGGTAACTTTTTCCAATAAGACTTGTAGTGCATCGGTCAGTGAGACAAAAAATCCTTGGTGAGACCACATACCGAATACAACACTCATTCCAATATGAATCCTCCTCTGTTACCGAAACAATGAAAATGTCTTGCCGAAAGCCGCTTGTAGGTAAAATCCAATCGCTATGACATCAAAAATGTCTTGCCGATAGGCAACACAGACGTTTATAAGCAGAAAACACAAAATGGATCGGGGAGACCCTGGTGCTCCCATGCCAATACAAACTATGATGTGATTTTTTCAAGACTCAATGGAATTCATGGGGCTATATGGGAAAAATATGGATAAAAATATCATGAAGAGAGGAAATTGTGCTCAAGGTAGGACTCATTTGGAAAATGCATGGGTATGGACAACATGAAAAATCATCAGATTTTTACAGTTCCAACATACCCCACACAAGGTGTGGAAATATGTACTCCCAGAGCAACTTTAGCACCTGATTATTTGACGGGGAATTCCACTAGTAGTAGAAGTCCCAAATAGACCCAGGAAAGACCCAGCTAAGGTTCCACAACTCCAAAACCCTACACCATATATTATAAGCAAAAGGACAGAGAAGAAACAGGTGTGAAACCATCTCAGCCTTTGCACGACAAAGATAACATATATTAGGAAGAGAAATACCACGTTTACAAAGGTTGTCATTGGTCAGAATTTTATTCTAAAGAAGGATCCAAGTAAAAATGTTGACTTTAGGAATAAGGTTATGCACCTAGGCTTTGGCCCACAAAGGAGAAGAATAATTAAGAAAAAAAGAAGCCACCACTATAGATATAGAGTAGACCCCTATAGAAGATAAATTCCAAACCATAATATCCTCTTGGCCCCTCGGATCCAAAACCAAAGAATTAAGGAGCAATTGCAGAGGAGCAAGGTCTGGGCTAATAGAGGAAATATGAACCCACTGGTCATTTCTCCAATAGTCCTCCACCAGAGTACCAAACCTCAATTTACACTCCTCCATATGAATCTTGAAGACAATATGATCACATAGCGTCTCATTCCCAATCCATAACCTTTCTACCATTTCCTAATTTCCAGAAGGCACCTTTAGCAGTAAGATCCCTAGCCTTAATGACACTATTCCAAAGATTAGAGTCATGTGGGAGGCTTTGAGAGCTGAGAAAATCATTGAGAGAGCTGATTTCACATAGATATTTACTCTTCCAAATAGTATTCCATTCTTGAACTTAAGAAAATGTCTTCCAGACCTACTTCGCCATAAGGGCTTTATTAAAGAGTCTAATATTTTGCAAACCAAGACCTCCATACTTCTTGGGCTTACACACATTCTCCCAAGCAACCAACATGATTCTCTTCTTCTACTTAACCCCTGACCACAAAAAGTTCTTATGTATCTTCTCAATAATATCCACAAATTTGGAGGGGATCTTGAATAGACTTAGAGTGTAGACAAGCATATTTTGGAGAGAAGACTTTAACAACAAAACTTTACTAGCTTGGCTGAGGAGGGCCCCTTTCCAACCAGCGAGCTTCTTATTAAACCTATCCACCAGAGACAACAAAAAAGAATCAAGGGGCTTAGATCCCAAAGGAAGACCTAAATAGGTAGAGGGGAGGTGGTTAACAACACAACCAAGAATGTTAGCTATCTTCCTTTGCTTGGGTTCAGGAGTGTTGAAAAAGAACAAGGAGCTCTTGGTCCTATTTATTTTCTACCCAGAGACCTCTTCATAAAGAACAAGAGCACTCTTCAAAGTTCTAGCTTCTCCAATAGTAGAAATTCCCAACAAAATATTGTCATTAGCAAATTGTTGGTGAGAACAGACATGATTGTCTGAAGACGACCTTAATCCTTTTACACTTCCTCCATCACCTTTTTTTGAAGAAGTCTCCCAAATATTTCCACCATCAAAGTAGAAAGGATAGGTAAATAGGATCCCCTTGTCTCACCCCCATAGAGGCCTTAAAAAAATGGGGAGAACCATTAATAATAATAGCAGTGCTAGTGGTAGAGATCAATTCCCAAATCAATAGAAGGAACCTCTCTGAGAAGCCGAAAGCTCTTAGAATATTCAACAAAAACCCCCAATCCACCTGATCATAGGCCTTGGACATGTCCAGTTTCAACAGAAATCCTTGACTCTTAGAAGCCTCTAATGAGTGGATATTCTCATGGATAGTCGATAGAATTCAAGATCTGTCTACCCAGGATAAATCCATTATGTTGAGGAGAAATCAAGAGTGGAAGCACATTTAGCAATCTTGTAGTAACCACTTTTGAAATTATCTTGTAGAAAGAGTTGCATAAGCTGATAGGACAAAAAGAGTCAAGGCTATCAACACCAGGGAACTTAGGGATGAGAACAATAAAGGTAGCATTTAACTCCTTCAACAACTTTCTCAATCCAAAGAATTCCTTGACCGCATTAGCCACATCCTCAACCACAATCTCCCAGAACACTTGAAAAAAGAACATCGAAAATCCATCTGGACCAGGAGCCTTATTTCCTTCAAAAGAGAAACCAACCCTTCTTATTTCTTCCATAGACGGAATAGCTGTCAAAAATCTATTTTGGTTCTCATTCATAATGCTAGGGATAACATCAATGAGGATTTGTTGAGCATTCATATCCAACCTCTCTTTCGCAGTCAAAAGACTAGCAAAAAATTGATTTGTCTCATGCCTAATCTCACCCTCCTTATCAATTTTGGTGTCATTCTTCATGATGTGAGTAATCCTGTTTGAAGCCCTATGCTTTAGAGTAGTCATGTGGAAGAACCTAGTGTTCCTATCACTAGACGAGAGTATCACTAGATGAGAGCCACACTGATTTGGATCTTTGCTTCCAAAATTCTTCTTCTTTGGATATAATATCATGGTAATTAATAAGAATTTTGTTTTCTCTCAAAAGGAAGTCATTCACATACCCTTCCTTTTGAATTCTATCATGGATCTCCTTCAACTCCAGCTGAATAGCTAACTTCATAGCAAAAATATCCCCAAAAACTTCTTTGTTCCATAGCCTGACCTTAGCTTTGACCCCACTTAATTTTTTAGCCACCTGAAACATAGCCATCCCATTGACCTTAATATTCCACCACTCCTCAATGCATTTAAAGATATTAGGATGAGACAACTACATTCTTTCAAACTGAAAAGGAGCATT
>VDFB02058242.1:86988780-87291355 GCA_007258455.2 Sequoia sempervirens
TTTTCTAAATAGTAATCACACAAGCTCATTGAAAAAAGTATCCAAGTTGGAACCCCAAGAAGCAACGTTACATCCAAGATCTAATGGATAAAAGAGAAATCAATATTAAAGGAAATGAACCCACCCTATAAGGTGAAAAATTAGTGATGAAAGAGATCTAAATATCCAACACATGATCAAGTCTTCTCCTGGATGAAAAATTAAAAATCTCATTAGTTATTTAACAATGTATTTGTGCATATTCTTTTTAAAGTAACACAAATCCTATCAAAATTCACACATTCCTTAAAAAGATCTCTTACCACCAATTAGCCTTTCATTAACCCTACAATTCCTACAAATTTTCATAAGTACAATTAAAATTCAAATATCTAAGAAAAAAATTAACAAATTGGTTCAAATAAATTCAATCTAGCAATATTAATTTTACCCAATCCAAAATTTATTCATGATGTCTATCTAATTATATATAAAGATATGACATATCCTATATATAAACAACCAAGCCTAAAAAAAATAAAATCTAAATGTGCCACCACCTAATCCAATAAAAAATCTAGATTTAGATCACATGGAATGAAATTATTTGAATTCAATATATAATAGAATATTTTAGAACTTAGGTCCAAATGCTACATGTATATATGATGATATAAAATATATACATAAATAACTTAAAACTCTTGGTACATATAATATAGATCAACTCTATCTTTTATTATCTCTTAAATATTTTCATGATCTTCAATAGACAACCTCCACTTTTGTTGGCCATGTCCCCTTTTTGGTAAAGTCAAAATTTATTTTTGTTGCTATAACTAAGTGACTATAATGTAGAACCTTTCGTCTTGTAATATCAATAAACATAATACCATTTTTATCTATCTTTATTTGTTGATAATATGTACCTTCAACAATGACTACTCTAGTGGGATACTCTTGTCCATCACCATATATCATTGATTGTGACAATTTGCATTTTGGTTTCATACATCTTGGTAGATAGTATTCTATACCTTTTGTATTGTTAGGATTTGTAGTTCAACAAAAATATCTCTTGTACACCATGCAGTAAACATACACATGATCAAATTAGAGTTTTAACAAATCATTTAAATATTTTTAATTGTGCTCAACTTAGGTAGAATATAAATCAATTTTAAGTTAAAATTTAATTTAAAAAAATTAAAATTTACATGTAAGAACTAAATCATATACACATCCATAATCAACTAAATATCGAGGATCATAGACATATATAATTTCATTATCTTCAAGAGAAGGCATTGATACTAATTGTTTTATTTCCCATTGTGAACCATACTCATCTCTAATATTCTCACATTGTAGAGTATTTGCATTGTTCTCAATGAAATCAACACAAAAGCATGATCTTTCTCTCACTTGAATATCAAGAGGCTTGCTATGTCCTGTAGTCATGACTTGATGAAAACTTCTTATACCATTAATTGTTTGACAATTGTAAGGATTTAATCAATTAATATTTGTAAATTTCAAATGTGTCCAATTAAGAAGCATATTTGAAAATTAAATTCATGTACACTTTCAAATTTAATTTTAACAAATTTGATTATGTACCCTTAACTTCCCAAAAATAATATTTGTTGTATATTGAGTCGTGAGCACCAAATTAAATTTTGCACCCATTCAACAATTTTATTTGCATTCCATATGGCATTACTTGCAAGTTCATGCTGACGAAATGTAAAGTTAAGAGGTTTAAGAATTAAAAAAAGAATAGAACTATTGAGATTTATGTTATATGAATAAATTATCACAAGATAAGAAGTACATAATAATCTAATTTTGAATAATAAATTTAAATTTTTATTCCATGTGGTGCTACCTACAAGTTCATGTTGGTGAAGTGCATGCTTCACACATGCTCCTACTCCATCATGCTCTCATTTTCCATGTCCACTCTCATAAAAAATCCACAAAAACTTTATGTTATGTCTAGCATGTTGTTGGCTTAACCAATTAAAATATTTTGTAGACTTAAATTATCATTTGAAGTTACAAACAATTTCATTCAAACCAAATTAGTCAAAAAACTATATACATAATTATATATAAATTTGATCATATAATTTTTAAAAAAAATTAAATCAACACTCACCAACACATCCATCAGACCATATCTAGTGTTGTAAAAAAATTATGTCACATCATCTCAAGTTTTCAAAAAATATTCTAAAATAATGGGCTACATAGCTTCTATCATGTGACATGTATCATCATTGATATAAAAGTGAACCTCCTTGATGATAATCTTTCATCTTTGCTCCTTTCTACACCATCCACATGCAACTCAACATGCCTATAGCAAACTTATACAAAGATTGCAACTTTCTCTAAATGATAATATTAACTTTGAATCTCGATTTGAAGACTAAATATATATTTCTCAGAGAAATATACAATAGAGAGAATAAAATATGATGGAAAGCAATTCTTTGAGTCACAAAATTTCTTAGCTTGCCATCTTGCACCATGACAATGTTGGATATGTGGATATATGATATTATGAAATTTATTCATAAACTCATTGTAAGACAATTCACTCTCTTTCAAAATATTTTTTTTGGCTTCAACTCTTAACTTCGTTGAGTATTTCTCATATTCAAATCTCTTCCAAATGACTTGCATTGAATAATCAATATTCTCAAATTGTAAAAGATTCTTCAAACTTCCACAATCATTACATATATTTTTTATATAGTGTACATTGAATTCATCTAAATCTTTTGTTATTTTCACATACAAGAGTCTTTGAAAATTGTGTTGTATTTCCAAAGATGAAGCAAATTTGGATTAATTACTGCCATAAATTTTTTATATGATTGTAGGTGTAGATGAAATTCAACATGATTTTGAGAATAAGTTTCCTTTGACAAATTTTCACCTATAAAAATTCTTGCTTGAATGCTTCAAAAAGTTCACTTTGTGTTGTATCTATAAAATGTTTTGGATGAGATTTTTTTTACCATCTTCACCTATTATTTGTATAGTTTCCCTTCTATTGGAAGAAACATGAGAGTGAATCTTGGTCCACTATTCAATTACCCATTTCTTTACATCTTCTAAAATTCTATCTTTTCGAAGAACTTTATAAATATTTAACCAATTATTTTCATCTAATCTATTATATTTGTAATATATCTTTGAATAGTTCTCCTAGATACATTTAGTAATTGGGAAATTGTTTGAACTTGTCTTCTATGTGATAATTTATCACTAGAAATGCAGTCATCAATGCTCTACATACAACACTTAAATCAGTAGCTCAACTCTTGCTTCCAATACAATTCAATGCTTCTTACAGGTTTTCAACAATTGTTTCTTTTATAAAATCTTATGGTCTTTTCTTATTATCAACCCCTAACAACTCCAAAATAGAGGTCATTTATTTTCTTCTAAATAACTTTGCACATAATTGTGCTCTTCCAATTAGAGATTTTTCTTCAAAAAAATCATCCCATATTCTTTTAAAGTGTAACTTTATTGTACTTTCAGATAACATATCTTTAGGTGAAATCTCCTTGAAAATAGAATTCTCATCCATATCCATTGGATTGTTCATACCATACAAAAAAATTCTATCACTATTATCAACTTATTCTTGTACCTCTACATTCACTTGTTCATCAATAATTTCAATGGGTTGTTCTTGAGTAGATGTTCCTTCATCCATTTTTTTGGTGTCTCTTTTTCAATAATATAACCTTTATCTAGTCCTTTTATTCTCCATCACAAGTTTCTCAAATTTTAATTCACCTGCATATAAATTTGTACATATGTACATATACTTCAAAATTTAAGTCAAAGATAAATATGTGGTTTTTTAAGATCATTTGGGTAATATATATGAAAATTACTCAAAAACTTAAACCTAAATTCTATTTTTGATATAAAGATATGGGTAAGTACAAGAAGGTCAAATATTTCATGTATCCAAGGATAGATAAAAGAGTGTTACAAGCTTAATGATAGGTTATATACATATCCCTAAAAGGGTCATTTAACTCCTACTTTTAAGGGTAACATCATTATATAAGACATCACATGGAAAGATGATTACTTTGCACATAGATTTAGAAATAAGAATTTTAGTGTTTTACACTTAGTTATTTAAAAATCCTTCCTAATCCAATGCATCATTCATACGAGTTTACATAATACTCAATCAAATCTTAAAATCATAATTATTCCTTTTTCAATTAGTATTCTCACAACCACAATTACCATAGAATGATGAAAGCACTCTCAAAAATTTAGGTCACTTTAATCACTAATATCAATAAGGAGATAAGTACGAAAGAAAATTCACAAAACTAATTCCTCATGGGAAACAAAACTAACCAGAGATCCTAGTGCTACAACTATGCTCTGATACCAAATGTAATGCCCAAAAATCTACAACCAAAATAAGCTAAGGACACAACACAACTTTTGAATTTTAACAACACAAGACTAACCCACAAAATTTTGTTTTCAAAACACTTATAGGAGGACCTAAGTGGCCAAACCTATTCCTCGATGGATCATCTCTGATGGCCTTTCCTGTAACGCTCTGCCATGTAACCCTAGAGGACGACGCAAACACAATGGAAACATAACAATTTTTTTTTTTAAATGTGTAATTAATAACAAGTAAAGTGAACTAAAATTAACACATACATCCTCTAAGGTACACGAAAATGCTTACATTTGTATCCCACAAATTACAAAAGTAAACTAACCATAGCATATAAAATTAAACTCATGATATAAAGAACATAGATCCAAAAGCATTAAAATCATCACATAAGATACAAAGTACATTAAAGAATCATCCATAGATTGTATTTATTTCATAAAGTAGTTACAAGACTCATTTCCAAAAATGAGGAAGATCATACAATAATGTTACAATTACAATGATACAAGAATCCTCCTCGAATACAAATGAGGAGTAGTACATAAACATAAGTATCCAACTTAACCAACAGTACACAAGAGATGGTACAAGTAACTAGAACATGCGAGCTATCCAATCTAGAAGATCCTGCCATCACGAACATGTAGTGGAAACCCAACGGTGTAAGGTGCACGTTCCACCCAACCAAGTGGTACCCGAAGGCCCACCCCCATGCTAGGAGATAGTAAAAGGAATTCCTAGGAAAAGCCAACAACCTCTAGACACAGGCAACACACAATACTATACCATACAAGAACAATACATACATAAATGTTACATTGCTTCCAGAGTAAAATAATCAAGTACATCAAGTACACAATATATATTGTTGTCATAGGAGGAGTGTCATCACAAAGCTGCATGGGTTATCCTGGTAGCCTCTCACAACCCTCGACCCCACATGCAAACCGATGTGGAATCAAATATATTTCAAAGGGACAAGAAAATGATATTGCCATTGCAGGCCTTCCCGTCTCATCTCAAGTCTAAACAAGCCCTTGAGCCAATGAGCGAGGCACAATTAACATTTATACAATTTAAGCTACCCTTTCCCCTAATACAATTATTTAATTTCCATTGAATTAAGTAACTCTCACATGAGTTACCCTGGCACCACTTTGTGTGTCGGCCCCCATTGAGAGCCACTCCCCTACTAACAACACAAGGATCTAATCCACAACCAAGGGTAAACACAGTGCACAAAAATAATATTAAATCTCAATCCAAAATATAAGAGGCAACACATCCCGTTCGAAGTATATGGTTGTTTAAACAAAATAAAAATCAAGTGCACTACCCAAGGAAAACAAAGGGTTGAACCATAAAACATAACAACCCCCTCATAAAATAACATCATCTGGAAGACTTACATACACAACGAACCAATTTCCCCAACTTACGAGAATAGAAGAGATCATAATTAAATAGGAAATTCAAGCAGGAAATAAATCTACTATTAGGATATCCTAAATCCAATTTCTTTTTCAATAAAATACAATAATACATTGCCCAAAATAAACTAACTTAATACAATTTCAATTACAGTCAATAAGAAAATTAAATCCATTTGTTTATTTCAATTTCCCAATTACATATAAATAAAAATCAGTTTCCTCTTTTAAAACATTTCATTTAAAAATATCTAACTTGTGCTTTTTCATGCACCTATTATAGAAATACATCTTAAATATATAATTATATATACATACAATTATATATATATATAAATATATATTATTTAAATATATATATATATATATAATATATATATATATATATATATATATATATATATATATATATATATATATATATATATATATATATATATATATATATATATATATATAATTATATATACTATATATACATACAATTATATATATATATATATAAATATATATTATTTAAATATTTAAAACCAATTACAATTTCCAACACATAAATTAAATATTAAAAACAAAATCAAAATTGAATAAACTGGGCGGGCGAAAGTTTGAAAGCCATTATTAATGGTTGGTTATGGGGGTGGTTGCATACACAGCCAGTGGCTCCCATATGGGGTGCACGACCTGTGAAGGCAGTGCTGGGCGCTGCCTCCACAGTCCGCCTCCCCCTATTGGGGTGGCTGTGGGGGTAGCCCCTCAAACCCCCATACGAATATAAACTCAGACCTGTGATTTTAAAAATTGTTGTAAGAATATTTTCTCAAGGTTTTCAAAACAAAAAATTACAAGGAACTTCATAAATAATATATGTATATATACATATATATATATGTATATGTATATATATTTCAATATATATATATATATATATATATATATATATAAATTCATCAAAATGAATAATCCAGTTGAGCAAATTATTTTCACAAAAACTACAGGAAGAATTTACAAATTTTTTACAGAGGTTTTCAATTTCCCAGCAAAATAAAACTAATTGGAAGAAAACACAATAATCTTCTACAGGAAGATCTTTTCCAATACAATAAGAGGTTTTCTACAAATTTTAACAGGAAGATTGAAATCAATTCCTGCAGAGATTTTCCAAATCTTCTATTGTTTTCCCTCTGAGATTTCTATTGTTTAAAAATAATTTCCTACAGAGGCTCTAAAGCTTTTATGGCAATTTTCCAATCACGACAATCTTTCAAATTTATAAAATATATTAAAGCTTCTACAAAAATAAAATATTCTTCTTGTACAGGAAATCTTTCCAATTTGTAAATAAATAAAAACAATTTAAAGAACTTGTTTCCGGATGCTTGAGGAAATGATGTTTGAAGTAGAGTTTCGCCTTCAGATTCTAATTTACCAAAATTTCTTCCAAATTATCCAATTTTCCAGAAAGATGAAAACAAAACCAGAGCCAAAATTTTCCGAGAACTTCATTTCCCAATTTTCAACAACCTCTTTCTTAAAAAATATCTTTTCTCATTGCCGTGAAATAGCCTTTTTCCTCTTTCAGTTAATGCAAATATTCTGTCCGACAATTAATTCCCAACAACAGTGTTTAATTTTTCTAACACATGTCACAAATAAAATATCTTTTCAACCAAATCGCAGATATTTCCTCTAAGATAATTACAAGATATTTATGCATTTAATAATTCATAATTCACATATTAATTTCTAATTAAATTTAACCTAATTAGTTTAATCACTTTATAAAATAAATTTAATCACAAAGATTAAATCACTTTACAAAATAAATTTGATTTAATTAATTAAATCAAATATAGAGCTTCTAACAATATTAATCAAAATTAATTAAATAATCACTAAAAACCATTATAAACATTAATTAACATTAATTTCCCACAAAACATACCTTGCAAAATAAATAAATGACAAGGCAAATATGGAAAACATAACAACAAAGCATACCGAAACAAGGATTGATGACACACTGTGACTAGGGTTGTGGCTTGACAAGGAAACCTCGTTACTATCTCCCAATCAACTATTTCGTTGGGCAATGGACATGCACAAACCTGTGAATCCATGTGGAGACGATTTCTTGTACCTGCAATCCTACAATCACAACATATGTCGTGCATATAAATAGATCATAAACAATCACACCGTGAAGAGAAAATTGCAGAATTGTAGGGCGCTCACAAGCGAGTGATGCAATCCCGTTCTCTTTACCAATACAATGTTACATCAAAACTGGAAAAATTAAAACATCAATTAGCTACAAATGAGCATATAACAATATCAATTAACTACAAATGATCATATATGAACATCTATCAATATAATTGTTGATGGTCCTGGTGGCACAACAATAGTTAAACAGAATATTGCTACTCTGTTTCTCCTGAAAGAGAAAGAAAACACATGAATATCTTAGCTCCCAAGGTCTTTGTTGTTGGTTCTCAACTATGCTAATGTTGCTCAGTGGTCAATGTAACAGTAATGTTCAAGGGGCCTGCTGGTGTTGAGCTTTTGGATTGTTCTAAGATCAAACATAAACTTAAACCTACTCTAACCAGGGTTTTAAAGAAACATAAAAAAATAGATCAGAGCTTTGGAACAAAAAAGAACAATAATTCATCCAACTTAATCAGACTTGTTACCTTTCAAGGGATTCCTAACTCAACTACAGAACAAAATTAACTTGTGTCTAACACACAGTCGCATTCATTCACAGTGCTAATTTCTACAACAAAGTACTAGTTACCATTTTGAATAAAACACCAAAATAACATTCCATTCCTTGAAGACTTCACAAATCAAATGATTAACTTAAGACAAACACCATTCTGAAACACAATGTGAAGTAGATTAAGATATGGTTGCTTCTACTGTTAATGAAACAGATAAGCAACACTTACAAAGCTAGCACAATCACCAGTGTACAGAAAATCTATGACTCCAAATTGTTTCCATTTATATTAAGAAAACTTGAAAAATACCTTACAGGATTCTGCTGAATCTAACTCCTATCCTAAGAAGACAAAAGAAGCTCCTATTACAAAGAATCAGGAAGCAATTTTGTCTCTATCTTTTCTCTATTTTTCTCTGTATTCCAAAACTTCTTCTAACTTTTTTAACCCTAGAAGTTATATCCTTTACAAAGAGGCAAGAATGCCATATATACAGACTGTACCAAAAAAGAATGCGCTGTCCCCCTACATTAGGGTTTACAAAATATCTGCTTCCAGGAGAGTCGACTCTCAGATCTTTCTGAAGAGAGTCAAAGCTGCATTCAATGTGAATCCCTATTGTCCATGCTGATGAGAGATTGTTCCGGGAATCATCTTAGATCTTTTGTAGCTGCCGCATTTACTTTGGCCTTTCGTGTCCATCTTTGAACTCCATCGAGGCCGCCCTGAATGCTCTAAAAGCATTTTTCCATTAATACTGATCTGCCTATTGCTAGTGGTCACTACAGCTGTCCCTGTGATTCATATTTTCTTCGTTCTTCTGGCCTCCTTCATGTTCTAGACTTCTCCTACATGTTGACCATCTTCTAGAGCATCATTGGGCCTCCCTTTAGATCGGAACATTATCCCCCTAGCTGATCCATTGCCCTTCGATCTCAAAATGAATTCATCTGGTTTGCATTCTGTCGGTCTCCTTCAAGGTGGTTGTCAATCGGTCAATGGCCAATAGGTCATTCCTTTAGCTTCTTCTGATTGGTTAGACATATGCCACGCAGGATTATCAGGCGGTCAAAGGTGGTCCACATTCAATCGCATGTCAGTGAGACACTAATTGTGTCTCCCTGATGCAATTTTTCCTCTTAATAGTCATCAGTATAGTGGGTGTCAGTTGATGAGACCTTTGGCGAGCTGTAGAAGTCATATCGAGCTCAAAAAGACTATCGACAAGATAGTCGCCAGTCGGCATGACCTCGTGGTGAAGCCCCTCTTCTCTCCCCGAGCTCAAACTTCTTTTGGCAGAACCTTCCCCGGTCGATGAGACGTTTGGGCGAAGGCATCTCCCTTTTGGCAAGATCTCATTTCATTTCGGGGAAACAAGCTTCCTTCGCCGAGACCTTTCGCCGAGTGCATTCTACTACATTGCAGGGAGACAACACGTTGGCAAAGCTATCGCTAGTCGGCAAGACCAACATTGGTCGGTGAAAGATCACAGCGAGTTCATTTCAGTCACCCTGAGCTAGGCCCGAGCCCCTTTCATTTCGGTAAGATTCCCCATGGTCGGTAGGATGTCACGGCGAGCCCCTTTTCCTTTTCTCCCCGAGATCACTTTGTTTCAGCGAAACCTTTCCCTTTCGGCGAGACCTTTTGCCGAAGACAATACCTCTCGGCCAGATCTCCCTAAGCTTAAATTCCTTTCGGCGAGCTTATCTTATGTCGGGGAGATCCTCATTTTTCGGTGAGACCTTTTGGCGACATTGGATCTTTCTCCCCGAGCTCTTTCTTCTTCTTAGGGCTCGAGCTCCTTTTCCCTTTCGGTAAGACTCCGATGTAGTCTCCTAGACCTCCCGGCAACTTCCTCTTTTCTCCTCGCTCACTCATTCTTATCGGCCAAACTTTCCATGGTCGAGGAGACCTTATATCGATCTCCTCCTTTCTTACCGGGCTCCCTCTGTATCGGCCAGACCAGCTCCCTTCGCTGAGACCTTTCATCGAAGCCACGTTGCTTTATGTCGGTGAGACTAAGTCCCCTCACCAAGACATCTTGGCGAGCCTTCCTTTCTCTAGCGAGCACACCCTGTCGGGGAGACTCCCTTCGGTTGGTGAGACTTTACACCAACCGAAACTTCCTTTCACCAAGCGGAAAGCACTTCGGGGAGAACTTTTGTCGAATTCACTCCGCCTCACCGAGCTCGTTTCGCATTGACAAGAGTTTCTTCTGTCGGCAGGACCTTCTGCCAAGGCTGCTGTCCTTCGCCAAGACAATCCTTGGGTCACCCAGACTTCACGCTGATCTCTCCATCCTTCGCCAATGCCGTTTCATTTTTCTGAGACTCTGACGGATCGGCTAGATATCCTATCGAGTGACAAGACCTTTCGGTGATATCCCTCCTATTGGTGAGACCTTTCCTCCATTGCCGAGACCTCTTTGCGAGCCCAAACTGCTACGCCGATGCCGCCCTTATCGCCGAGACCCTGCCTCTTCGATGAGACCCTTCGTCGAGCGGCAAGAGCTTACGGCAAGGGCTCCTATGGTCGGCAAGACACAAAAAGAGTCACGCCGAGCAGGATGTTTGGGCGACCTATGAACCCCAAATGAATAGAATGCAATGCTAGTCGGCGAGACAACTGGAGGGTCTTGCCGACCTTCTTAGAGGAAATTTATGACCAACTGGATTGGGGAATGCTTCCCAACTAAGCTCTTTGAGAAATATCATCATGTGCATGATCTAAGCCTATGAAACAAGGTCTCCATTAGTCCTCAGAAGCATATAAAATATACTATAATAAAACCAACTATTGCTTATAATTATTTCACTCAATTTCCAGCTAGAAGAAAACCAAATTCAAGCTGAGAATCAACATTTGACAAAACAAGAAGGAAAACTCAGGGAGAAAACATAAGAAACCCCGAAGAACAAAGCAAATAAACAGATGCAAAGAAATCAAAAGAGAAGGGGGACCCATTTTGTTCCAGATCAAAATGGGGTGGTTATGCAAGGCATAACAAATGGCGACTCGACTGGGAAAATGGTTTAACCATTTTCATGAAACTGAAGAATTCAGCTACCCAGAAATCTTGGTTCATGAACATCACAACTCCAGTTGGGTCAGTTATAACAACCAAGGTGTAATGCCCATATTTTACACTAGGGCAAAAATGCAACAATTTTTTTTTTTGAATATTAATATAGATTACTAACATTCAATGACCATGCATGTGCATGGTAACTCACTATATGCATCAGGTGACATTTCTCATGCAACATCATCACTGACACGACACTGAGGGTAGGGTATGCGGGGGTGGCGAGGCTGGGTGTGTGAAGTCCATCACGCACACCCTTGAACTAGTATCGTGTAGGCTCAAAAATAAAGGTTACCTGAATAAAGAGGTGTTATGGATAACTCTCGATACTAAAGTGATATTTACACCAATATATCATTAAGATTATGAATATTCTCATCAACACTATTTTTTTTTTTTGTATTAATAATATTAAGATTAATCCCACTATTAATATTTATATTTATAGTGATGTTAATTTAAAAAAAATATCACTGTTAACAATAAAACTAATACAACTTTCCTTATAATTCCAAACAATAATCTATGTAATGTATAAAAATATTTATTTTCTTATAAACATTATATTTATTATATGATCCCACTTTCCCTTTAATATAATTAAACCACTTATTTGTTTATTAAATAATAAGTTCATATATAAATTAATCAACTTAACTTTCTATTAATATATATCTCTTTTTGTTTTGACTTTGTTATTTTCCCCTTTCTAAAAGTTTATGAGAGGAGACTTTTTAATTTCCATGTACACATGGTGGATATTAATGAGCCATGTTTCTTTTAATATTAAGCTCTCCCTTCTACCACTTATAAGTGGGGGAACTTTTGGTTATTTATTTTTGAAAGGAACATACGATAGAATTTTGAAAGAATATTACCATGCTCGAATCTTTTAAATTGTGGGATCTCTTTAAAGGAGTGTAAATGTATGTAAATATTCTTTTCTTTGTTCATATTATTCCTAACCATGCAACGCCCTAACAAAAACTTCGTTTAATCTTTTTCCTCTGTTTTTTTTTTTGTGCTATTAATATAGCATTTATATTAATCTAGTGGATCGGGGTAATGTCATGACAAACCACGCATTATAGTGGAAGTATATTAACTAGATCTTTCAATGTAATAATGTTTGCTGAAAATTCACGTGGATTTACACACAAATATGCTTATGATAGTAATTAGTAAAGTCACCTACCTCACCTTTGTGTTTGTTAAGATGCCACGATAAACACTGTTTAATTTTAGTATGACTACATCGCGGGCTCCACTTAAAATATTGTTTAACCTTTGTCAATACATGATGTACATTTTTTCAAGAGTTTAGGAGGATTACAATTCTCTACTTACCTAGTTTAAGAATTCTTTTCGTTAGTAGTGAGTGTATTTTTTTTTTTTGGGTATGTGTTCTTTTTATTTAATTCGGAGTTCTCAACGTTAGTACCTGCACTCGTGTGCCTTTAACAATAACATTGTAAGATGTTTCATCGTATTTAAGCTTTGAGTTGCAATAAATTGAATTCTATGGATCATTCCCAAAGCTAAGATCAACGGTCTCCAGAGAATTTGCGCCCAGTTCAAACACATAACAGAATAATAAATTGTAGCTCGTCATAACACTTTCCAAAGTTTAATAGGGTGAATGAATACGTGGATATCAAGTCATGTTTTCAATGATAACTACCTTAAACATGTCGAATAACTTATCTTAATCCACATCCTCTCTATTTTACCAGTATGATGCACATTTACTCCCAATCACAAAGGCAGGGGAAGCAATCGCTTCTTATCCACTGAAACGGTTGCATGAAGCCTGGAGACTAAGTATACTCAGCGGTATAAATATATATATATTTTTTAAGACTACCTCACAAAATAATCATGCAGCCCTGAATTCTTCCCGTGACTATCCTGACCACACATCGAGATAGCGCATAATTCAAAGAGGAGTTAACACCATCTTGAAGGAAGGTGGTTCCCTGAGCTTGCCATTGGTCACAGAATGATCAGGAGCTGAAAATAACGTCCATTTAATGCTGGCAGAATGAACCTATCACTGAATAGATTGGGTACATAAGCAAGCCAAGCACCTCTTCCCAATCTGATTGGAGGATCCTCTGGCTCCCCATATCCGGCTGAACACTTTGTCTAAGGTGGTGAGGACTGACAGACAACACATCTTGTTGGGCTGGCTAGAGGATTTTGATGTGCAAACATATCTGTATGCATCATATAGAAGGAGAATATTCATCATTCTGTAAGCTAGGTATTCATTCAATATTGGCTGGATACTTGCACTCACTATTTGAAGGTGTCACTTCAAGCATGGAGAAAATGCATTGAATGTAGTCTCGGGTCCTCCAGGCCATCGATCATAACATGTGGCAGAGGACTACATTAGGAAACGCCGGTTTAGGGTTTGGTAATGAATAAAGACTTGTCTTAACTTACCAGAAGATAACCACTTTTTAAAGGATCATCTAGTAACCAACAAGGACAGCGATGGCATGGTCCAAGAAGAGGGAACATGGCATTAAGATACAGCTAGTATCCCTCAGCCTATTGTACTCTATGAACTTTTATATGTCTTCACTCATTTTATTTTATTTTACTCCATTTTCCTGAGTTTTATCGTGCCACTGCGCTATTTATTTATTTTATTAAAGTTGTGCAGCTTCCAACCATTGCATTAGAAATATGAGCTGACATTACTAACTGCATATTTACATATGAAGATAATGCAGGAGAGGATGAACTCTAGTTCCTAAATGCAATAAGGCAAGAGCCAATGGTGAGAATCTCTCCCCCCAAAGTCCTGATATCAACACAACTCCTATTTATACTGGAAGTCTAATGGCCGCCTGATCTCCATTCTATTTATCTACCCTAGGATGTTATGATAATAAACAAGCCAGTAACTTAAATTTTGAGAACAAACAGATAAACGAATCTCATTTAGATTTCCAATATTCTTATGTAATGGCTTATGGGTATTTTGTTTATGAAGACTTCATTTATCCCAATCTTCTGTTGCTTGCGAGTATCCTGCCATAGGATTCACATCTCCCACAAAACATAGTATTTCGTTATTCTATAAGAGGTAAGTTCTGGGCTCAAACCCAGTGCATGGGTTATTATGGTTTGCTAGCTAGATGTTATTTATGGCACAAAATAGTTCAATACAACCACTGCTAATTTTATGTGTACTCAGCTGTATATTCTTCTAATTTATTAATGAAATCTATGCCCCTATATATATCGTTGTCTATTTATACTTATTACAACTTATTATTAAGTTATCTTTCTACCTACAGTATTTTCTTATATATCAGTTCTCTGTTTAATACTGAGTATGGAAGATTTATTTTGTCAATAAGCTAAAATTCCCATATTCATGAAACCACCTAGCTGTGTATACGAGGAAATGGGAGGCACAAACAGATTTGCATTTCTCTTTCCACTATATGCAAATGCAGATTCATCCACAGTTTTAAACTCATAGCATATTATTTTCTTTTTCCAAAATAATGAAATGTATATTTTCTTTTTACTCCAGAGTAGCCCATTTTATCTTCCTTGCAGGGTAAATAAATATATAAAGAAAGTGACACTTACATATCGACAACATGAAATCTACAAATGCACTTTTATCAACAACATGAAATCTACAAATACACTTTTATGTTTCACAATAAAATGTCTTATACTCCTTTAATCAAATGAATAAAATGTAGGAACTTTTTTTTTTGTCTAACATTTATTCTCTCAAAATGAAATGCATAATCTCTTAGATAAAAGTAAAATGAAATTTATTTAACAAGTGTTCATTCTTTACCCTAAATATAATGTTATGTTACCATGCAAAATATACATTATTTTCACATTTGTACACTTTTCTCCCACTTCTATCAAGAAAGGTAGTTACAATCCTTGTGAGGTTTTCTTTACCTCATAGACATAGTGATATAAAGAAAAATAGGTAACCTTTCCAAGCTTGAAATAATCCACATATCTTTTCCAACCTACACAAGCCACAAACATATTCTCCATAGCCAAGGTAGAGCTCACCTCCCAACCTTTGGTTGGAAAACCAACCTCCCCCGAGCTAGGAGGCAACCAAGGGAACCGAGTACAAACAAAACCAAACAAAACATTATTTACACACACATGATACACACAAAATTATTTTCACACCCACCCAAGGGATTTTTCACATAACTTTAGGATTCCATCAAGAATCCAAAGTGGGGGATAGAGAGTGGACTACGCACTCCATATGGGGACTCATAGTAATAACAACAAGAATAATTCATATCATACTCCCATCATTTCACATGCAACCCTTCTTTAATCCCTTCTCTTTCTCCAAAACCCATATCACCAAAACCATTTCTACCATTTCACAATTTCACATGGGTACTCATACCCCTTTTGAGCCTCTCCTCTTAAGGAGGAATTAAACTTCCCCATGGAGGTTCCTACTCCATACCATCCCCAACAAGGGATGCTCTTCCCAACTTGGGTGAGCCTATCCCTACACAACCCTTTTTCCCATAACACATAATACATAAAAAAAAAACACAAGAAGATATGCTCCAAGGGAAATTTGAAATAAACATACAAAGCAAACACAATAGATAAAGTTTCAAGCACATCTTTTCACCTACACATATAATCTTTCAAATACAAACATGAAGAAGAAGAAACAAAAGTGGTGAATCTACCTTAAAACCAAGCTCAAGGAAGGATGGGTTGAGGATCCACACAACTCCTCTTCTTCCAAGCTTTTTCTTCAAACTCCTCACTCCCCAAAATTCAACCAAAATCAAGAATGCAAAAGAATCCCCTAACCCTTGTTTTGAGTTTGCTTTATAGAAACTCAAGTTTTAATTCATTTGAATAGGGAGCTGACATTTGTCAACCTTCCATTCACCCTCCCAGGCACACTCACCCATGTGTTCTCACACATGTGTGAGGACTTGGGAGACTTCCAAGACAACATGGAGAAGTGGGATTGGAAAGGGACTAGTCCCCATCTCACTTCCCAAACCTTATTTTCGCCAAACACCTTTAAGGCCTCAAAAAGAGTGCCCTATCTTGAGACTGACCCATGATTTTAAGCTAAAAAGGTACCTAATCCATAGGTACCTACCCTAGGGACATTAAACCCATAAAAACACTTAAAAAATATCACTTTTCAATCCCCAAAAAGTGCCTAAAAGTTCAAATCCGAGTTTGTCCACTTGAATAGACAACTCACCTCCTGGATGGAATGACATGGCAATAAAAACCAAATTAAAAGCATTCACAAATAACATCAATAATTACATGATGGAACTATAGTCCCTTCATATGGACTTTAGCTCGGTTTCACTGGTTAATTTACATAGGGTTCCCAAGAGTCACCTCCAATTTCCATTGGCCATGGAAAGTGTACCTGCACACTCGATGCACACATTAATACATCCAAGTAAATCATATTCATATAAAAAATCAAACCATTGCATTTACACAAGATTCATAATCCACATAGCATAAGGATCCAATAACATAATTGAAAAATCATTAGCCACCTATCTTATCTCCTTTTCATTAACCATAACTTTCATACTCATCCAATTGGAGCATGATTGGTTCCCACCATTGGTTTCATTCATTCATCATTAAGTTTCTAGATTCAAAATAAACAACTCAATAACTAGCATAAAATTTGATCAATCATCATATGAACTTAAACATTTAAATATCTCATCATCATTCTTATCAATAGGCATAGATAATAACCAAACTCAAAATACTCCAAGTTCTAGATGTAGCATAGTCATAATCAAATCATCACAAGAACACAAATGTCTAAATCTCCTATCATCAAGGGTATCATCAGGCATAATCAATAATTAACTTAAAATAGTCTACACACTGGATGTAACATAGAGGTGGGCCTCACACAAGGTTGAGCTAGAATCTCAAATGTAAATCATCATTGGCTACCCCTGAAATCCATGTGTGTGCTTGATTGTGCATCACCCTTTTGTAAAGTTTTCTTCACCTTTCGAACAACAATGTTCAAGATTTGAGCTACATGAGTTGATTCCCTTTAGCTATTGTGCAATGATATCCTGGGCATTGCTCCACTGCCAGTCAGGCGTCCATAGCCCCAATGGAGATACCTCTAGTTTTCCCACAGCATTGCTCTACTACCAGTCAGGCGTCCATAGCCCCGGTAGAGATACTGGAATCACCCATTCATATTGAGTCATTTTTCTCTTTAGATAATTCTTTTCTTTTTCTTTTTTGTTTTCTCTTGGAGTTTCAGATATTTCATTTAATTATTTCTCAATATGTCAGATGTTTGACATCTGATCTGGATTGAAAACTACCATGGACCTCATAACAGCAATTGGGAGATCGGATTTTTCACTCAAATCTTACAACACTATCATCCTAGGACAAATATACCATTACAAGAGGAGATGATCTTAATGATTTGTGACAGATTTAGGGGAGCTAATGAAGGTCATTTACTTTGCACCTTGTTTTCAAGACCTTCCATAACTCTTATTAACAATGGGCATAAAACAAAAGTTTTAGGACAAAATCACCCAATCAGTAAACTTGAAAAAATCTAAACCACTTCTCTCCTAATGACCAAAGTATGCTCAAGATGACAGCCACCATTTTAAGATGAGAAAGAATAGGAAAACCCCAAAAAAATAGAACAAAAATAGAAACCAAAAGAACAAAGGAAAACAGAAAGGGAAGAAAAAGGACAAACAGACAAACAACAAATTATTTACAAACAAGAGAGAAAATTACTTACACAAAGAGTAGCAGATTATTCACAAAAAGAACAAAGTTATTTACACACAAAGATTATTTACAAGCAGAAACTATTTACACAGATGCATCACCCAGCCAAAGTACCAACTTCATGACTTGAAATAGTGTTTAAGAAACTGTCCATTGACAGGAAAGGGAACATGTTCTCCAGTTAAACTATTCAGTCTGAAAGCATTTTCTCCTAGGATCTTAGCAATCTGATAAGGACCTAGCCAGAGCTTGTCGAATTTCTGGTGACTTCCCTTCTTTTCACTAGCTTTATCCCATAACAACACAAGGTCTGATATCCTAAAAGCTTTGATTTTGGCTCTTTTTTCAAACCAATGTTTGACAATAGCCTGGTGCCTAAAGAATTGTTGCAAGGCGGCATCTCTCCGTTCTTATAATTTCAACAAAGCAGCTAATCTTACTTCTATCCTATTGTCACTAGAGTAGAGTTTCTGCATGAACTCAAGGATAGGAATCTGCAGATGGATAGGGAACACAGGCTCTTGGCCATATACCAGCCTGAATGGTGAGGTATTTAAGGTAGCCTTGATCCTAGTTCTATCTGACTATAATGAAAATCTCAGCTGAGTATGCTAGTCCCTAGGATTGTTTTCTAACAGTTTCTTAATTACCCCTAAGAGATTCTTGTTGGTTGATTTTGCAACTCCATTTCCTTGTGGGTAAGAGTTTGAAGAATATTTTAAAACAATTTTGTGATTGTAAGCCCATGAAATGAATTCAACAGAAGAAAAGGAAGAGCCATTGTCACATACCAACGCGAAGGGTACTCCAAACCTGGTGGTGATGCATTCGGTGAGGAACTTGATCACTACCTCTGTTGTGCTATTCTTCCAGGGTATAGCCTTTTTCCACCTTGTGCAGTAATCAGTAGCAGTAAAAATGAACTTGTGTTTTACAGAAGAGTTTGGGTTGATTATCTCAATGAAATCCAGTGCCCATTGGGCAAATGGTCTTACCTCGTAAATAGGCTGCAATGGCATGGCTGCATGGCATTCTTTTGATGCAGAGATATGAAATATGTGACATGTTCTTACATGCTGATGGGAATCTTTGAATACACAAGGCCAGTAATAACTAGATCTAAGGATCTGGTGTGCCAATGAATCTGCAGAACCATGGCTTGTGCCATGTTTCCCATGAAACTCAGAGATCACATGTTTAGCCTCCCTTTGATCAAGGCATCTCAGGTATACTCCTTCGAAATTCTTTCTGTATAGCAACCCTCCTTTGAGCATGTAATGAGAACTCTTCATTCTTAACGCTCTCCTTTGAGTTGCATTCATTCCTTCTAGACATCGATTGTTGAGCATAAAATAGACAATATCAGCATACCATGGGTCATTGGAGAAGGACTGGGTTGTGTATTGCTGACAAATAATGTTCTCACCAACATTCGCCATGGATTTAGAGAATCCTGTACCTCTGAAAAGTTTCATGGGGCATATCTCCAGATCGAATTCTTGCAAGATGGCCATCCATTTCCCTCTTCTTTCTCCCAGCTTGCTCTGCATAAGTAAAGACTTCACAGCCGTATCAGGAACTACAACAACAATCTGACTCCGAAGGATGTAATGTCTGAACTTCTTGACAGCTCTGACTAGCGTAAAAGCTTGCTTCTCAAGAGGTGGGTACTTAACTTCAGCATTTTTGAATGGAGAGCTCATGAAAGCGATTGGCCTCTCCTCTGCCTCCTCTCCTCATTGAGTCAAGACAACTGTGCAGGAATGTTCTGAGGCAAAAGAGTAGGTATAAAAAGGTCTCAAATAGTTAGGGCTGGTGAGAACGGGCGCTTCTGAAATGGATCGCTTGACTTGTGAAAATGTGGCCTTTGCCTCATCCGTCCACTCTATCTTGGTGTCTTTCTTCATCATTTCATTTAGAGGTTTCACAATTTCTGCAAAGCCTGTGATGAATTTTCTCACAAAGTTGATCTTTCCAAAGAAAGATCTCATTTCTCTCTTGCTTCCTGGCTTGGTGATCTTTAGAATGGACTCAACTCGATCTGGGTCAATCGATATTCCCCTTTCTAAAATTATATGTCCCAAGAGCTTTCCTTCAGAAACCCCGAACACACACTTGTTGGGATTCAGAGAGATGCCATACTGGATGCATCGTTCTAGAACCTTAGCCAAGTCCACAACATGATTCAGTCGATCTTTGGAGAATACCGTAAGGTCGTCCATGTAGATGATGATGCACTTTCCAATCAGATCCTTGAATGCCACGTCCATGGCATGCTGAAAGGTCGCTCCAGCGTTTATTAGACCGAATGACATCCTCCTGTAAGCAAACGTTCCCCACTTTGTAGTGAAGGCTATCTTCATTCTGTCTTCACAGTTAACCATTATCTGATTGTATCCAGAGTAACCATCCAGGAAGGATATCATCTGAGATCCATTGACAGTCTGCAAGACTTCATCCAGAGAAGGAAGTGGGTAATTATCTTTTTCTGAAGCTCTATTCAGGTTTCTGAAGTCCATGCATAGCCTGATCTCTCCATTTTTTTTACGCACTGGAACTAAGTTAGCCACCCATGTTGAATGGCGTACAGGGAAGATTATCCTTTTAGAAAGAAATTTTTGAACTTCTTCAAGGATCAATGGCTCAATCAAGGTGTTGACAGGGCGTTGTTGCTGTTGAAATGGCTTAGCTTCAGGCTTCAGAGGGATAGTGTGAGTCATCATAGAAGCATCAAATGTCTTTAGATCTTCATACCCCTAGGCAATATCTTTCTTCAATGCCTTCAGTATATCTTTTCTGATTACTTCAGGGCAGGATTTCCCTATGTAGACATTCCTTTCAGGGCCAGAATCAGCTAGGTTAACCATTTCATATTCGCCTCCCTTATCTTCAACTGCCATCTTGTCTTGAGCCCTTGGGTCTGAATCAAAAATTCTTTCCAAGGCCACCATTCCCTTGGGAATGTTATTACCTTTTAGATTGAGGACCCCTTCTATATCACATTCTTCAGGGTTCCAATCCCCTTGATCTCTGTTGCACTCATCAATAATTTGCCCCTCAAAAACATCTGAGCTTGCTAAGAAAGCTAGAATATGTGAGTCATCATCAAAGACTTGAAAGTTCGTGATATTATTAGGAACGACAGGGGTGGAAATTAATTCCACTGAGAATTTCTTGAGCTTGGAGCCTTGCATAGGTTCTAGGGTACTTGAAGCAACAACCAATGAATCAGCTATCTGATTTTCTTCTCTAGGGATTAAGCTAATCCCAAAGGCATCAAAGTCCTCAATTAGGTTCCATACCCTCTTTCTATATGCTGCCAGCCTTTTATTGTGACATGTATACTAGCTGCGCACTTGCTTGATAACAATTTCTGAATCTCCTTTGACCATCAAGGCTGTGACCTTCTTCTTATGTGCAAACATCAGTCCCCGTGCCAGAGCTTCATATTCTGCTACGTTGTTAGTACATCCAAATTGCAACCTATAAGAAGCAAAGAATATTTTCCCTTTTGGGCTGGTTAGTTCAATCCCAACACCACAACCTGTCTTAGATTTGGATCCATCAAACGTGAGGGTCCACAGCTGATCATGAGCTGGGGTTGATCCTTGGGGGGCTATTGTGGGCGCTTGAATAGAATGAGCCAGGGGTGGGGTTACTTGATCTTTTGGATCAGATATAGGGAACGAGTGCTCAATAGGTTCCTCGGGAGTAATTCCCAATCCTTGCATAGATGTATTATGTGACCCAAGGTTATCCTCTTGAAATTCACTTGCATCTTTGGTTAACCCCTTGGGCTTTGGTATATTTGTGAGTGCAGGGGTGTCAAACAAACCTTGGGGTTACTCCTTATTAACATGCTGATTCAAAAATGTGTCTAGGGTAGGTTCAATTTGAGAAGGAACTCCCTTTGAAGGTATCCTTTCCCTGGTTAACATTATTGCTTCCTTGGCTTCAAATGGGAAGTGATCTACAATGGTCTCGGGGTGACTTGAGCTAGCATCCTCAGCTTGGGCAACATGGTTTAGAATGTCAATGCAGGGTTGGCAAGTCAATTCAGAATGATTTTGGTAATGCACCCTGCACCAATTAGGGAGTAGAAGACTTTGCAAATCGATGTCTTCCCCCAAGACCAGCTGATCCTATTGTAGCTTATTGACCAATGCCTGTTGGTTTTCACTAATCACAAAATCAGTGAACTTTCGTATTAGCAATTCTTTAGGATCAAGAACATAAAAGGTTAAAATTTCATCTCTTTTGTAAACCACTATCCTAGTTTTGAAATAGGCTACCTCATTGGGGCAATCATATTCAGTGATGATATGCGTGAGGCGAGGCTCACTTTCAATCCTAATCTGAGTAGGAATCCGTCTCCATGGTAGCCACATATGTGAAAAGTCAAGGGAAAGATATCCCCCTAGACTTTTCATCAAATCTCTGCTCAACAACATACCATAGGTCTCGAGAATGTCTGCTACTTGAATGTCTATGTTGGTTTGAACCCTGGGGTCTAATCCTTCTTGGACATGTATGTTCCTTAATTCCCCCACCACATTAACCTCTGTTTTGTCAAGTTGGATGACCTTGTTTCTCTGAATGGGGTTTAATCCCAACTTCTTACATATGGAAAATGACATAACATTTCCTGAAGCCCCTGAATCCAACAAATAATTATGTAGGTTCTTCCCACAAATTCTTAAACTCAAAAGAAATGGTGGAGTACCTACCTTGTTTCTATACAAAGCTGCATTCATGTCTGTAGCAGGGGCAACCTTGTTCTTTCCTTTTCATTTGTCACCTTGCTCCAAAGCTTTCAACACTATCTCCCTTTGAGCAGGGCACCACTTTAAGATGCCAAAATATGACAAAGAAGTTTTCTGTTTCTGCATCTCAGAAACAATATCAAATTCTATACCATAACTTGCATGCCTTTTGAAAACACCAAAGGGATTACCCTTGTTATGGAAGTTAGGCGGGCCTTTTGGTGGAGGAGGGTTATTATCAACACTTTGATTTGGAGGCACCATGTGATTAGGTGGTGTTGATGTAGTGAATGGACCCTTATTCTAATTTTTCAGGAAGTGTCCTCCTTTTGTTTGAAAGGCTTGGGCATCATATGAATCTTCCTCTAGTTCATTCTCCCCTTGCCTTAGGAATGAAGGTTCCTCATCAAAGAGGTCATAAGTCATTGCTGTATCTACTGAGCCACCTTCTTTGTGAGGATTCCCTTGGAATGTTTGGGCATCTGCCTGTGCCATCTTGACAACCTTTTCCATTTCAGGGCAGTTCACCTCGGAATGGGCTGCAGTATCATGCAGCCTGCACCAATTAGTCATAAAGTTGAGGTCAGCCACATTTGCAGTATGTGATCTCTCCTCATTAGCTTGATAGTTGTGCGGAACTCCACCATTATTGGGCCCTGTATTCCACTGTCTGTTGTTATTTGGCCTTTGGTTATATCCTCTATTCTAATTTTGATATCTTTGGTTAGAGGAGTTTTGGCCTTGATAACCCCTTTGGTTGTAATTGTTATGATTCTGATAAGTACCCTGGTTGTTGCTATTTTGATTAGGGTAGTTACCTTGGTTTTGGGAGGGGTTCAATCGAAGCTGAGCCATGTCATTTGTAACTTGAGACAACGTTTTCTTCAAGGTCTCTACCTCATTTGTAAGTTGGACTGTCTTTTCACTTTCCACACTCTTATCAACAGGTGGCTGACCACCATGATTTGGTGTTCCAATTTGGTTATGATAACCATGGGAACTTTGAGGAACCTGTGGTTGTTAGAAGTTAGGAGTTCCAGTAGCAAAGAATGGAATAGGTGGTTGGGTTTGCAATTCATACATAGGTCCATAATGGGAAGGAGACATTCCCGAGATAGTATTGAATAGAGGAGTTGGGCTATGCATCTGATGTCCTATTGAAGGGAAACCTCCTCCCAGGCTTCCTTGTTGAGAACTAATTTGTTGATGCAGCTTGATAGCTAGATGATAGAATTTGGATAGAGAATCAATGTCTATAGGCTGATAAGTCCTCTGCAGGAACAAGCCAAGCAAGGGATCTATAACTCCAAAGTAATCTTGAATGGCACTGTTATCAGTGACTAGATAGGGATCTTGCAATCTCCTATACATTCGTTGGAACCTGGTGTTGAATAAAGGAAAGGATTCACCTGGTTCCTTTCTGATGGTAGCGAATTGGTGGTATAAAAGAGCTGGATCCACATAAACCCTAAACTAATTGATGAAAGCATTTTCCAAGTGTGTCCAGGTCAGAATGGAACTTTGAGGAAGATTGAGGTACCAATTATATGCCATATCCCCTAAGGAGTAAGGGAACAACCTACAAACTACATCATGGTGGGCTACCTGAGCCCTGGTACAAGCATCCTTAAAGGCTTGTATGTGCTCCTCAACACTCCATGATTCACCATGAATGTACTTGGGACAAAAATTTTCAAAATTCTTAGGCATATCATGGAAACCCCAGGAATAGTCCCCAATGGAGAGGGATTATTCTGAAAGAATGACATTGGTGGTGGTGGTGGTGGTTGAGCCAGCTGTTGTATGGGTTGAACTAGCTGTACTGACAGTTGAGATGGATTCGGTGGTGGATTGATGGGTATCCACTGGGGTATTGGTGAAAATATTGATGGAGTGAGTGGAGCTGATAAGGGTGGTATGATAGTTGAGCCAGTCTTATGACTCTTGTGTCTTATTGGGGTCTTGAGTTCTATGAAAGGTGATGGATTTTCAGTTGATCGAAGAACTCTGTGGGGTCTTTTTGGGGAGGAAAACCCAGTTTTATCCAGTTTGCCCTTCTAGGCCCTCCTAGTGCCAACTTCTGTTGACGATCCTGGTGGCACATCAACAGTTAAACAGAATATTGCTACTCTGTTTCTCCTGAAAGAGAAAGACAACACATGGATATCTTAGTTCCCAAGGTCTTTGTAGTTGGTTCTCAACTATGCTGATGTTGCTCAGTGGTCAATGTAACAGTAATGTTCAAGGGGCCTGCTGGTGTTGAGCTTCTAGATTGTTCTAAGATCAAACATAAACTTAAACCTACTCTAACCAGGGTTTTAAAGAAACATAAAAAGATAGATCAGAGCTTTGGAATAGAAAAGAACAATAATTCATCCAACTTAACTAGACTTGTTACCTTTCAAGGGATTCCTAACTAAACTGCAGAACAAAATTAACTTGTGACTAACACACAGTCGCATTCATTCACAGTGCTGATATCTACAACAAAGTACTAGTTACCATTTTGAATAAAACACAAAAATAACATTCCATTCCTTGAAGACTTCACAAATCAAATGATTAACTTAAGACAAACACCATTCTAGAACACAATTTGAAGTAGATTAAGATTTAGTTGCTTCTACTGTTAATGAAATAGATAAGCAACACTTACAAAGCTGGCACAATCACCAGTGTACAGAAAATCTATGACTCCAAATTTTTTCCATTTATATTAAGAAAACTTGAAAAATACCTTATAGGCTTTTGCTGAATCTAACTCCTATCCTAAGAAGACAAAAGAAGCTCCTATTACAAAGAATCAGGATGCAGTTCTATCTCCTCTATCTTTTCTCTATTTTTCTCTGTATTCCAAAACTTCTTCTAACTTTTCTAACCCTAGAAGTTCTATCCTTTACAAAAGGAAAGAATGCCATATATACAAACTGTACCCAAAAAGAATGCATTGTCCCCCTGCATTAGGGTTTACAAAATATCTACTTCCAGGAGAGTCGGCTCTCAGATCTTTTTGAAGAGAGTCAAAGCTGCATTCAATGTGAATCCCTGCTGTCCATGCTGATGAGATTGTTCCGGGAATCCTCTTAGATATTTTGCAGCTGCCACATTTACTTTGGCCTTTCGTGTCCATCTTTGAACTCCATCGGGGCCACCCTGAATGCTCTAAAAGCATTTTTCCATTAATACTGATCTGCCTCTTGCCAGTGGTCACTACAACTATCCTTGCGAGTCATAGTTTCTTCGTTCTTCTGGCCTCCTTCATGTTCTAGACTTCTCCTGCATGTTGACCATCTTCTGGAGCATCATCGGGCCTCCCTTTAGATCAGAACATTATCCCCCTAGCCGATCCATTGCCCTTCGATCTCAGAATGAATTCATCTGGTTTGCATTCTGTTAGTCTCCTTCAGGGTGGTTTTCAATCGATCAATGGCCAATGGGTCATTCCTTTAGCTTCTTCTGATTGGTTAGACATACGCCACACAGGATTATCAGGCGGTGAAAGGTGGTCCACATTGAATTGCATGTCGGTGAAACACTAATCGTGTCTCCTCGATGCGATTTTTCCTCTTAACAGCCATCGATATAGCGAGTGTCAGTTGATGAGACCTTTGGCGAGCTGTAGAAGTCATATCGAGCTCACAAAGACTATCAGTAAGATAGTTGCTAGTCAGCATGACCTCGTGGAAAAGCCCCTCTTCTCTCCCCGAGCTCAAACTTCTTTCGGCAGAACCTTCCTCGGTCAATGAGACATTTGGGTGAAGGCATCTCCCTTTTGGTGGGATCGCATTTCATTTCAGGGAAACAAGCTTCCTTCGCCGAGACCTTTCGCTGAGTGCATTCTACTACATTGCAGGGAGACAACACGTTGGCAAAGCTATTGCTAGTCAGCAAGACCAACATCGGTCGAGGAAAGATCACAGCGAGTTCATTTCAGTCACCTCGAGCTAGGCCCGAGCCCCTTTCATTTCGGTAAGACTCCCCACGGTTGGCACGATGTCACGGCGAGCCCCTTTTCCTGTTCTCCCCGAGATCACTTTGTTTTGGCGAAACCTTTCCCTTTCAGCGAGACCTTTTGCCGAAGATAATACCTCTCGGCCAGATCTCCCCGAGCTTAAATTCCTTTCGGCGAGCTTATCTTATGTCGGGGAGACCCCCATTTGTTGGTGAGACCTTTTGGCGATGTTGGATCTTTCTCCCCGAGCTCTTTCTTCTTCTCAAGGCTCGAGCTCCTTTTCCCTTTCGGTAAGACTCCGGTGTAGTCGCCCAGACCTCCCGACGACTTCCTCTTTTCTCCTCGCTCGCTCATTCTTATCAGCCAGACTTTCCGTGGTCGGGGAGACCTTATATCGATCTCCTCCTTTCTTTCCGGGCTCCCTCTGTATCGGCCATACCAGCTCCCTTCACTGAGACCTTTCACCAAAGCATCGTTGCTTTATGTCGGCGAGACTAAGTCCCCTCGCCAAGACATTTTGGTGAGTCTTCCTTTCTCTAGCGAGCACACCCTGTCGGGGAGACTCCCTTCAGTCGATGAGACTTTACACCAACCGAAACTTCCTTTCGCCGAGTGGAGAGCACTTCGGTGAGACGTTTTGTCGAATTCACTCCGCCTCGCCAAGCTCGTTTCACATCGACAAGAGTTTCGTCTGTCGACAGGACTTTTCGCCGAGGTTTCCGCCGTTCGCTGAGACAATCCCTGGGTCGCCCAGACTTCACGCCATTCTCTCCATCCTTCACCGATGCCGTTTCATTTCACTGAGACTCCGACGGATCGGCAAGATATCCTATCGAGCGGCAAGACCTTTCGACGATATCCCTCTTGTCGGTGAGACCTTTCCTCCTTTGCCGAGACCTCTTTGCAAGCCCAAACTGCTACGCCGATGCCGCCCTTGTTGCCGAGACCTTGCCTCTTCGGTGAGACCTTTCGTCGAGTAGCAAGAGCTTACGGTGAGGGATCCTCTGGTCGGAAAGACACAAAAAGAGTCATCGCAAGCGGGATGTTTGAGCGACCTGTGAACCGCAAATGAATAGAACGCAATGCCAGTTGGCGAGACAACTGTAGGGTCTTTCTGACCTTCTTCTTAGAGGAAATTTATGACCAACTAGATTGGGGAATGCTTCCCAACTGAGCTCTTTGAGAAATATCTTCATGTGCACGATCTAAGCTTGTGAAACAAGGTCTCCATTAGTCCTCAGAAGCATATAAAATATACTATAATAAAACCAACTATTGCTTATAATTATTTCACTCAATTTCCAGCAAGAAGAAAACCAAATTCAAGTTGAGAATCAACATTTGAAAAAACAAGAAGGCAAACTTAGGGAGAAAACAGAAGAAACCCCAAAGAACAAACCAAATAAACAGATGCAAAGAAATCAAAAGAGAAGGGGGACCCATTTTGTTCCAGATTAAAATGGGGTGGTTATGAAAGGCATAACAATAATTATATATATATTTAATATATATATTTAAGATGTATTTCTATAATAGGTGCATGCAAAAGCACAAGTTAGATATTTTTAAATGAAATGATTTAAAAGAGGAAACTTATTTTTATTTATATGTAATTGAGAAATTGAAATAAACAAATGGATTTAATTTTCTTATTGACTGTAATTGAAATTGTATTAAGTTAGTTTATTTTGGACAATGTATTATTGTATTTTATTGAAAAAGAAATTTGATTTAGGAGATCTTAATGGTAGATTAATTTCCTGCTTGAATTGCCTATTTAATTATGATTTCTTCTGTTCTCATAAGTTGGGGAAATTTGGTTAGTTGTGTATGTAAGTCTTCCAGATGATGTTATTTTATGAGGGGGTTGTTATGTTTTATGGTTCAACCCTTTGTTTTCCTTAGGTCTAGTGCACTTGGTTGTTATTCTATTTAAACACTCGGTTACTTCGAACGGGATGTGTTGCTTCTTATATTTTGGATTGGGATTTAATATCCGTTTTGTGCACCGTGTTTACCCTTGGTTGTGGATTAGATCCTTGTGTTGTTAGTAGGGGAGTGGCTCTCAATGGGGGCCGACACACAAAGTGGTGCCAGGGTAACTCATGTGCGAGTTAGTTAATTCAGTGGAAATTAAATAATTGTATTAGGGAAAAGGGTAGCTTAAATCATATAACTTTTGAATTGTGCCTCGCTCATTGGCTCAAGGGCTTGTTTAGACTTGAGATGAGACAGGAAGGCCTAGAATGGCAAGATCATTATCTTGTCCCTTTGAAAGATATTAGATTTCGGATCGGTTTGCATGTGGGGCTGGGGGTCATGAGAGGCTACCAGAATAACCCAAGATGGGGGCCGAGACCTAGGAAGATCTTCTAGGATAACCCAAGAAACTTTGTGATGACACTCCTCCTATGACAACAGTATGTATTGTGCAGTTGATATAGTCGATTATTTTACTCTGGAAACAATGTAACATTTATGTATGTATTGTTCTTGTATGGTATAGTATTGTGTGTTGCCTATGTCTAGAGGTTGTTGGTTTTGCCTAGGAAGCCCTTTTACTATCTCCTAGCATGAGGGGTGGGCCTTTAGATACCACTTGGTTGGGTGGAACGTGCACTTTACTCTATTTGGTTTTCACTACATGTTCATGATGGCGGGATCTTCTAGATTGGAGAGATCACATGTTCTAGTTACTTGTACCATCTCTTGTGTACTGTTGGTTAAGTTGGATACTTATGTTTATGTACTACTCCTCATTTGTATTTGAGGAGGATTCTTGTATCATTGTAATTGTAACATTATTGTATGATCTTCCTCATTTTTGGAAATGAGTCTTGTAACTGCTTTATGAAATGAATACAATCTATGGATTATTCTTTTTAATGTACTTTGTATCTTATGTGATGAGTTTAATGCTTTTGGATCTATGTTCTTTATATCATGAGTTTAATTTTATATGCTATGGTTAGTTTACTTTTGTAAGTTGTGGGATACAAATGTAAGCGTTGTCGCGTACATTAGAGGATGTATCCGTTAAGTGTAGTTCACTTTACTTGTTATTAAAAACACTTAAAAATAAAAAAATTGTTACACTTCCGTTGTGTTTGCATCGTCCTCTAGGGTTACGCGGCGGAGCATTAAATTTCCTACGTGACATGCAGAGGCTTTGTAGTTCGCCAACTGGATTTCAACCATCACACACTTGGTTGGGTAACAAAGGAGTATAACCACTAGGTTTCAAATGAAGTCTCTACCTCATTTAATACTCATATACCATTTATACTATTCACTAAAACTCATATTTACACAAACAATGTCATAAGGTACAACAAGATGCTAGGAAGAATTAAGGTAACTCTAATAGGTATACACCATATAGAAAATTTACTCATTTTGTATGTTCAATAATTATTTGCATGACTTAGTTTCATCCTAACGTATGATCAATTTCACCATTACTTAGTTTAACAATAATATAATGTGATTAGTTATGACATACTAATAAATAACAAATCGACAACTATTTAAAACTACTTATTAGATCAATAAGCAGGAAACAATAATGATAAAAGAAAAAATCCATAAATATATTAAAAATAATAATGAGTAACCATTTTGATAGCGAGGAAAAACATATCAAATCAATTTTATTCAAGATAACAATGCTATTGTTAACTAAGACAAAATGTAATAAAAGTAAAGTAATGTAATTATTGTAATGCTATGCTCAAAATGAGCTATAGAAAGTTGGCATGTTACTAACTATATTTTATAGCACTACTACTACCAATGTACTGCCAAAGGTTTAAATATCAGTCTTGAATATAGCTAAATACGTAGGTTTCATTTGCATGATGATCTTTATCAACAAATTTAAATGATACATAAAGATCAATTAATAATCAAGTAATAATTTCACCATTTTTCTACTTGAACAAATCTTAGAAAATAAGAATGAAAGATTTCTATAAAGAGATTTCTATAAAGAGATTTAGACTAAGTAACCTTATACTATGCTAGATTACTCAATACAATGTTACAAATTATCTTTCAAACATTATTATTTCATAATATAATTAATACTAATTTATTAACTAATTTAAAGTGGAATCCACTATACTATACGTACTAACCAAGCTACCAACTTCAATGACATGAAAGAGATATAGATCAAATCAATACGAAATGTATTTTTTTTTAATTGTGAAGCTAGATATTGTTAAAATCAGGTGCAAAAAGGAATAATCAAAACATATCTAATATGAAATCAAACAAGTGAGGAATTGAGAGAATAAAAAAATCCAGTGTCTAACATGACAAATACTACATAAAAAATATCATAATTAAAGTTTAAAAAGATTGCAATAAAATATGGTTTAATAATTCTAGAATCTAGATAATTTTCAATATAAGAGATTTGTAGGTGAGACAAGAGGGCATGAGAGAATTTAATGTAGCCCTATGGTTACACAAGCAAACCCCCAATTAGAAAAGATTATAATTGATATTGAAGGGTTTTGATCTTAATGAGATTATCAGTGAAACAAAGACATGCATGGAAAAGCATAAACAAGGTATATGGAGAGATGGTTATAGAAAGTTGTGAGACACATTTACAAATTGTAAGAATGTGGTAACATAATCCAAGTTTTAATTCTCGTCACTAAAATAAGACAACTAATAATTCTAATAGAACGATGAAAGAAATACCCAAATTCACTACAATGATAAAGTATGAACAAATGTGGCCTCATAGTTCTATCAGTTTGAGAATCAATGGTAAGAAATTCCCAAAAATATTAAATTACAGGTGAAGTGTTTATGCTAAGCCAATTCCATTAAACCATAATAATCCTACAATTAATTATCTACACAAACTAAAGTCTTTTATTGATGTATGCGGTATCAATTTAAATCCCACACATTGGTCAAGAGTTAATCATACTTGGTTGGCGCTTTCCTGGCTTGGTTCGATAAATCAAATAAGGTACTTCTATTGAGAAGCTTTGCCTCCTATAATCGCTTGTCTCAACCCAATTTTCACAAACCAATATGGAGCCGAACAGTAATAGTCTACCAGCCACGACATAGATTGGCTGAGATAAGACACAACGAAGTCGATTTCAATGTATTGTTGGTGCACCATGTGCAGTCGTGAGCGATCGTTGCACAACACCTCCATTGAAAAGAACATCAAACTAACATGAAAGGCCATGGACTCGAGCGCCAATTGATGCTGTGAAGTTCAAAGGAATCTCAAAGAGACGAACCAAAAACCAATCTTTCTACATCATTTTTTTCAATCTGCTCGTTTTCTCCAGCCCAAATATTAACGCATCCGGCAAATTCACTCTCAGCAATTCACTGACGGAAAATTCACCGTCAACAATTCACCGCGGTAAAATTCACTGCCACAGAAAATTAATTTTTCGCATGGTGAATTGTCATGGCAGTGAATTTTCCCACGGTGAATTGTTGACGGTGAATTGCTGACTGTGAATTTTCCTAGAACCATTAACGCCCCTATTAGAAGTTAAAAATCAAACAATAAGTTCAAACTTACGGACTCCCCAAGATGAGATCATGTTGTGGCTTCTTGTTCATCATGAAAATTCTGTCTCCCCTCTCGCCTCCTCAAAAATGCCACTTCCCCCCTGTCATCATATCCTGAAGAATCAAATAATGCACCACTTTCATGCTTCCTATACCACCCCCCATTTACAACTGCATACTTAAATCTGGTTGTGCTATTCTTGAATTGGATTGGGTGTTTAGAAAAATGATCTTTACCTAGACCTTTACGCACACCTTATCTTTGGTCTTCAAAAATATCTATCCCTCATCTTTTCCACTCATGATATGTTAAATAAATGGAGGGAGACAATACAACAAAGCTCCTCCAGATTCTACATAATTATGGCATGCAGTTGCTAATCTCCCAGTTCAATCACAGTTAGAATCTTGTGAAAACTTTCCCTTCAATACCTTAAACTCCACCTCTTTAATGAGTGAATTCCCTGCCATCTACCTCCACCATTAATTTAGCTATTTTTTATCATCATGGCCTTTTGTATATAAGGATTGTAAGAAGCAACATGCATATCTTCATGTTAACCACTACTTCACCTCCAACCAACTCTTATTCCCTTAATGCATGGTGTTGAACTTTCCCTCGAAATCTATGACTTGGAGTTCAGATAGTAATTCTAGTTAATAGGTGCATTAAACTCCCTATATACATATGAATATAACACCCTATAACCTAAGATTCATATATCTATATGCATAATTCATATATACATGTATGCATGTATAAATATAATATCATATATTACAATTAATAATAATTATATATAGATGAATATATCTATAATACAATCAATTGAATTGAATACATGAAACATATTTTTGTCATAACATCAATAGAGTCATGTAAATTTGTTATTATATCAATCAATTTGAGTATATGAACATAGAATCACTAAAATGTGATAAAGCTTATACACCTTAAACAAAGGAGTCTAGGATAGCATATTAATTCAAATGTATTAAGATTAAAAGGTTTTAATATCAAAGTATTATAAAGAATTTACTGGTGGCCTTACATCCTTCCCGGGCCCTTACATTAAACTTTCTCCTAAAAGTTAATAAGGTTTGGGTAGCATAAACCCCTACCACATATGAAAATAATATGAAACTATGGTGAAATGTTGATTCCCTTATATTGTGTTGACATGAAATCACTAATTAAATACTAAGTATTGTATACACCTAAAATTGGTCTGGATAATTAATTAATTAAATACAAGTTATTTAATTAATTGATCTTTATTTCGTTTATTTATAAATAAATTATAAATTTATTTATATAGTTCACATCTTCTAATTCTTCTATCTTAAACCGTATTCTTCTAATCTTAATTAAATAAACAAATTTAAATAGTTTGTTTCATTTAATTAACTTTCCTCTTATTAAATTTAAATGCTAAATTTGAATTTAGTCATATGTCTACAACTTTTTCCCTCCTTCCACCTCATCATGTGTCTCAACAAATTGAATATGTCAAATATTTAATTTAGCATTATCTTCAACAAATTCTAAAACAACTTTAGGACACTTGGCTCTCTTCTTTCATTTATTCTTCTAAACACTTGGTAGATTGTTTTACTAAAGGGAACACTCCCCTTGATTCTCTCCAACTTCTTCATCTTCCACCCTCGATCTCTCCAGCTGAAATCATGACCGTTGGTTGCTGCCACATCAGAATATGCCTTGGAAAAGCTATAAATGTAGCCTCATTCTACAACAAAAGGATCCCACTTTTGAGCAATCTTACTCTATAGAATTTTCATTAGAACATTTGTGAGCATTTAACAATTAGCATTTTAGAAGCATATTAGTTTATAATCATGGATTTTCCATTAGTTGCATTTTAGTTATCATAGTAGTTTTCATACAGTATTTGTATCACAACATTTAGCATCATATCCTTATCACAACATCATTATTATGTCACTCATCAATCATATAGTTCAATCAATCATGTAGGAATAGATTTCTTACATTTTCCAGCATTCCATTCTTCAAGTTGTCATTCTAAAGGTCATAGTGCACAAACAATCTAAGAGCCATTATGATTTAATGAATCCTTGGAGATAGGGAACAATGGGAAGACTTTAGGGAATTTGTTTTGTTTCAATTTGATTAGATTTGTTGTTTGAATTCTCTAATATAATGTTTCATTGATTGTGTGGTTTTATTACTCACTCACATATTTTATTCACACATAAAAATGATGCCCACCGTGGGGCTCAACCCCATTTTTATAAACTTTTTTGGAAAGTTTTTTTATAGATTTGGATGTGAATTACTATGTAGCGCACCCATGATTTTTTTAGTGCATACAAAACATCTTTTAGCGCATCCAGTCCTTGTTACCACACATTCAACTCATCTTTCAGTACATTAGAATCATCTTTTACCGCATTTAGGGGTTCTTTTAGTGCATTTAGTAGTTTTTTTTAGTGCATTCAATAGTTTTTCTAGTGCATATAGTAGTTATTCTAGCGCATTAGTCTAATCTTTTAGTGCATATGGTCTTTGTTTTAGTGCACATCTGGTTTTCTTTGTAGAAATTCAAAATCCTGAGAATTGATCTATATTTTCTGTGTTGCAAGTACTCAAATATGTTATCAAAGAAAATTATCTGAAACTACTAATGGTGTTTGCAGAGGCTAGAGTTATTTTTGCTTTCTTTTGATTAAATTCAGCATCTAGTTTAATTAAGAGGTTAATGAATGCCCTGTCTACTATGATTGTAAAGTGATAGGCCTATGCTCTCCCCTTCATTGGGTGACCAGAATGTTAGACTCACTCTTTCATATTTTGATAGCACCTTTAGAAGGCTTTCCGTAGTGGGAAAAACTACTCACCCTACGGGAACAACCTAAGTGGGAACAACTAAAGTCAAGTTTTCCAACCCACTATAATCAAAAGTGAATCTGAGGAAACTCACATTCAATGGTAGTGTGCAAGATAACTATCCCCAAAGCCTTTGTTCTAAAGGTTGGGAGGTCTCTTGAGGGAGTTTATCATTTGTCGCACCTAACGAAAACCCTTACTACGAACTTTAAGTGTAGAAGCCAGTCAAGTCAGTCTTCAAACATTTTTAATATTCACAGTTCAAGGGGAGGGAAGAATATTCCCCCAAGATACTCACCATATAACTATTAGGGATTACTGGCCAAAAGTGGAGGATTCAACTCTGGTTAAGACCCGGAAAAGGTAAAAACACAGGCACTCTCTAGGGGGTGACACGACTGTGTGAGCTGACATAGTTCTAAGATGTGGGCTGTGATATTATTAATAACCCTTGACATTAGGAGTGTCTGATTTGTTTGCTCTTGTTCTATACCTGTGGAAATCAAAGGAATCAAACCAGATTCTTGAACATACACTTTATGTTTAGTTCCTAGGTTTGAGACAACTGTTTTAGAACTTGTTGTTGTGTTTGAAATCATTATTCAAGAAGTCATCCATTTAAGAATACTTAAGTAACCTAATTCACAAATAGGAAAAGAAAAAAAGAAAACATTGATCAGAAGATTATCCCTGAAAACTTTCAAATTCACTGATTCAAAGCAAAATAACCAGACATACTTTCAAAACAGTGAAACACTTCTAGTTTAGTGCATACATTCCCTGTTTCAGTGCATTTAGCTCATATTTTGGCACATCTAAGTCATATTATAGCATATTTGACTAGTTTTCTAGCACATCTAGGTCCTTTTTTGGTGCATCTATTCCATCTTCTAGCGCATTTGAAAATCTATTTAGCGCATTCACCTGATAATCCAATAGAATACCAAGTCGAATCATATTTAGGGGCAGTCTAGTGCATCACTGGATTCTTTTAGCACATTTGATCCATTGTCTGGCACATCTGAGTCATTTTTTGGCATATATAACCCATCTTCTAGCGCATTTAGTGCATTCTCTGGCGCATTTGATCCACTTTTCAGCGCATTGAGTCCATTTTCTTGCGCATCTAGGGGATAGTCTAGCACATCAAGGCTTTGCTTTAGCACATCCATTCCATATTTTATCGCATTTGTACCCTATTTTAGCACATCCAATTAATATCAAACTAGAGATCTAAATTCACCATCTATCTGACAATTGAAAGCACATTTAGGGATCCTTTTAAGAGAAAAACTATTCCTTAGTCACAACAGTGTTTTAAACTTGAAGAAACTAGACTTTATAAGTGAAAATCCTTCAACTAAACTAAGATCAAACACCTAAAAGTGTCAAATCATCAAATCACATCTTTGATGGTTAAGCTAAGTTTCATTATCAGGATCTGTCATCCTTCATCACGAAACAACGTTGTATAATCAGATTTAACTTAATCTAATCAATAGAAATAATTTAACGTTAGAATTTTTTTTTGAAAAAGATGGAGAGAAATAATTTTTGATGTTGGCAAACCAAGGTTTGAAACTGCCTAATGACTTTGATGTTACTCAATTGAAAGCACCTCCTAAAAGAATTGAAACTGATCCACCAAACACAGATCCCATGGTTGCATTAACTCATCAAATGAAAAATCTACAACAACTTCTTGACATGCAAAGAGGAACCACAAAAAGATACTTGATACAAGACATCTACCCATATCCTTTTGACCAAACTGTCAACATGATTCCTTTTCCCAAGCATTGTGAATTTCCAAAGTATGATAAATACAATGGTAAAACTGATCCTATAAATCATGTAAGGGAATTTTGAACCATGACCTTGGAATTTGCACACAAAGAGACTTATCTAATGAGATTGTTTCTAGGAAGCTTAGGTGGCCAATGCATGGAATGGTTCTCAAAACTTCCACCAAGTATCAAATCATTCGAAGAGATGGTTAATAAATTCATCACCCAATACTCCTACAACATCCAACATGAGATAACCATGGAAGACCTTTGCAACACAAAACAAAAAAAGGGTGAATCATTCCTTATATTTTTACAAAGATGGAGAAGATTGTTTGCTAGATATGCTCGTCCTATACCTGAAAAGGAAAAGATGGAAATCTTCATTGACAATCTAAATGATGAGATGAGCTATAGACTTGAATTGCAATGTCCACCCATCTTTGTAAAGATGATCGAAAATGGACTCAAAATTGAAGAAGCCTTGGTCAGAAGAGGAGTCTTAAAAATCTACAATGAAGAAAACAACTCAACAAACTCTTCCAATCATTATAACAGTAATGATAAACCAAAATTTTGGAAAAGAATTAAAAAATGTTGGTAACAATGATGTTGCAGCCAAGACACAAAATGTAAAACCAATCTTTAACTTGTCAACTACTTCCTCCAAGACCAATCAAAACACCAATCAAAATACCAATCAAAACAATAATCAAAACAATACTGAATCTAAACCACCACCATATTGAACACCGTCAAATCGAAGAAGATTCACACCTTTGGGACAATCACTCGAATCAACATTGAAAGAGCTTCTTGCAGCCAAAATTATAACATTACCAAAGGAATGAGATTGGGAACCAAGAGTTAAACCATCTTGGTGGAATGATGCATACTACTATGATTTTCATTGAAACAAAGGGTACAAAACCAATGATTGCATGCAATTGAAACATTTGGTAGAAGATTTAATTTATAGAAAAGAAATATTGGTAGAAGTACTTCAAACAAATGTTGATCATGGAGCATTCAAAAATCATTTACCTAACTACGAAAAGGGGGAGTCCTCTTCATCAAACACGAAAGGGAAAAATGTGAACTATGTTTATGATTCTACCATTCTCCATATTGAGGCAGTTGATTATCAAACTAATGACATTGAAATCAATGACAAAAAAGACCTTATTGCAGCTGGGAATCAAATTAGGGACATCACAATTGAGCATGAACAAGAAATTGTTATAGTTGGTAATCAAAACAATGATAGTGTTACAACTGAAACTCGATTCAATGACATCAACATCAAATTAAACCAAATCAATGTCATCACACAAGACATGGCTTCAAATGATAATCAAATTAATGTAATTAAAATTAGAGATAAACAAGATTACCAACCAGTCAATGCAACCACAAGAGGGCAAGCCAAAGTAATATTAAAAGGAGCTGCGTCTAAAAAACCTGCTACCTTTCCTACATCTAAAACACCCGCTGCCCTGTCAAATCAATACAACATTGTTAATCAATTGCAAAAAATACCAGCTCAGATATCCATATTGGAACTCCTTAAAATTTTACCAACCCACAAGGAGATTTTGGAACAAGCTCTAGTGGTCACCACAGTACCAAATAATCTGGAAGTTTCTCAATTCCAAGCTATGGTGGGACACTTGACTGCACCTCATTGTCTATCATTTTTCAAAAACAATGATGTATCACTCACCCATCCACACAATGTTTCCATCCACATTTAAGTTTTAATTCACAAACACCAGGTCAAACGTGTTCTAATAGATGGTGGAGCTGGCCTAAATATCTACACTTTAAAACTTATCCGTGCACTTGGATATTCAAACAATGCTATTAATGATAGAAGAAAAATCACTATAAAAGCCTATGATGATGAAGAGAGATCCTCCCAAGGACTAATTGTGCTACCAATCTAAGTGGGATTAGTTGTAAAAGATATAATTTGTCAAGTGTTAGACAAGGAGTTGACATACAATATACTCTTGGGACATCCTTGAATCCACAAAATGCAAGCAGTGCCATCAACATATCACCAGTGCTTGAATTTCCCTTACAACGGGAAAGAAATCACCATTTCAGTTGATTCCAACAATCCTCAATATTGCAACACGCTCAAAATAGTCCAAGATACTTTTGTGCCACATAACAGGGAATCTCACACTCCTAGTTCATCCAACAATGGGAGACAACTAAATTCCTTGTCAAAATGGGTTGAGAAAAAGGATCAGTCAAAAGATAAGGGTATTAGTGACTCTACTTCATCAAATAACGAAAGTCAATTAAATTCTTTGTCAAATTAGCCTGAGGAAAAGGTTCAATCAAAAGACAAAGGCATTGGTGATTCCACTCCATCAAATCAAGAAATCCAACTCAATTCCTTATCAAAACAGTTTGAGAAAAAGATCCAGTTGAAAGATAAAGGCATGGGTAAATATTCAATTGAGTAGTCCTTGTGTCTCTCACAACTGCTACCTTCTCCAAGATCCTATGGGAAGCCATCAACATCGAGACAACAGTCTTCACAATCAACCACACTCTTTGATGGTAAGTTTATAAAAGTAGACACCCTAGTGGATGAATTTGAAGACAAGGACATTTTAAATTGGTTGTACAAAGATGAAGAAACATCACAAGCATCAAATTCTAATTTTTTGACAGAGCCATATGGTAAAGGGTTTACAATCCTAGAGAAGATGGGATATGACAGAACAACCCTATCGGCAAAAGAAAAGAAGGCATTGTCAAACCAATTCAACCCATCACAATGAACTCCAAGGACAAAATAGGACTAGGATACAAAGAATAGTCAAAAGAAGAAACCAAACAACAAATTTGTGAACGAATCCTCCAATTGCGAGATAGTTCTGAAACAAATTTCAATGAATATGAATGGGACTCACTCTCTGAAGAATCTTGTCAAGACAAAGAAATTGATGTCATACAAAGGTATGCATGAACACATACGAAAGGACAAAGCTCAAGGTATAGACTACTTGAAATTGGATCACAACATATCGATGACTGTAGTGAAGACGATCAGACTTCGAGTGAGATAGATTATTCAGAGGAGAGTAACATCATAGACCTTGACATTGCTATTAAACACTTTGATGACGTTGCCATCATGACACTTACCCCTTTTTATCTTAACTAATATGATGATTCTTTACCATTGGTATACCTCGAACTAATTGACTAGGACCAAACCAAGCTGCTTGACATACCTATCTTTCCAAATGATGATGCCATTGTGAACTTCCTTTGCTCTAAAAATCCTGAAACAAGTTCCATCATTGAATCTCATAATGAAGCTTCAGACAAGGGGAGTTCCAAATCTCTTAGCTGCAAAATAATGAATATCAAAAATAGATCTAATGGTGAAATCCATTTAATGGTAGTATTAGATCAAGAAAAAGTAAAAATAAAGAGCACATCTAACGGTGAAAACCTCTTTGAGGCACTGAAAGATGGGAGATTTGACACTCTTCCCGAGCACTCTCATGAGAGATCTTCAGTACTAGTTGAACCCACACAATCCATCAACATTGGCACAACTGAAACAATCAAGACCCTACATCTAGCAGTGTCCATGACAGAGGAAGAAAAACCAAGCTTCACTAAATTCTTTGAAGAGAGACAAATCAACTTTGCTTGGTCCTACACTGACATGCTAGGAATGGATCCAAATATTATAATGCATCATTTATCCCTACCACTTGGAGTGAAGCCAATGAAGCAAAAATTGAGAAAAATGCATCCACATATCACCCTCCTGGTAAAAGCTGTATTGAAGAAACTATTAGATGTAGGATTTATCCATCTAATTGATTATGCTGAGTGGATTTCAAACATCGTACTTGTCTCTAAACTAGACAATAGCGTCAGGATATGTACTGATTTCAGAGATCTTAACAAAGCATATCCAAAGGATGATTTTCCTTTGCCCAACATTGACATCAACATGGACTTGACAGCAGATAATGCCATGTTATCACTAATGGATGGCTTTTCAGGATATAATTAGATTAATATAGCACCCGAAGATCAAGATAAGAAAACTTTCACATGTCCTTGGGGTACATTTTTTTGGAACGTCATGCCGTTTGGATTAAAGAATGCAGGAGCCACATATTAGCGGGCGATGACAACCATCTTTCATGATATGATGCATACATTCATGGAGGATTATGTAGATGACCTCTTAGAAAAATATTTCACCAGGGAGGGACATCTAGAAATCCTAGATAAAATCTTCACTCGGTTGGAAAAGTTCAATGTGAGGTTAAACCTAAAGAAGTGTGTGTTTGGTGTGACATCAGCTAAACTTTTAGGATATATAGTATTAGTTAAAGGCATTGAGGTGGATCCTGCGAAAGTCAAATCCATCATGGAAATGCCTCCTCCCAAGAATATCATCCAACTCAGATCTTTACAAGGATGATTCTAATCTATCAGAAGGTTCATCACATAATTGGTAGATAAAACTCATCCTTTTAATCACTTACTACACAAGAATGTTTCTTTCAAATGGGATGAAAAATGTGAAGCAAATTTTAATCAACTGAAGTAGTATCTGATGTCTCCACCCATACTAGTACCACCAACGGAAGGAAAACCACTATTACTCTACATAGCAACAATTGAGGTATCTTTGGGCGCTCTATTGGCACAGGGAGACTCTGCGGGGAAAGAAAAGGCTATTTATTACATCAGCAGAACATTGAATGGCTATGAAATCAACTACACATTCATTGAAAAAGCTTGTTTGGCGGTAGTGTTCGCTACTCAATAGTTGCGACATTACATGCTAACCCATAATGTCAAACTCATTGCCAAGATTGATCCACTAAAATATCTTCTCAACAAAGCCAATTTAACTGGAAGACTAGCAAAATGGGTAATGATATTAAGCGAATTTTACATTCAGTATGTGGATCGAAAAGAAATCAAGAGCCAAGCAATAGCTAATCAACTAGCTAAAGCACCATTACAAGAAGATCATCCCATGCATATTGAGTTTCCAGACGTAGATGTTCTCAAGGTGTTAACACAATAGTGGATGTTATACTTTGATGGATCTTACACACAACATGGATCAGGTGCAAGAATCCTATTTGTCACGCCCCAAGGATACACCATTCCAAAGTCCTATAGGTTAATGTTTCCCTACACTAACAACACAATTGAGTATGAAGTGCTCATCGTTGGTATCAAAGTAGTAGTCAAATGGAAGATCACCAAATTGCAAGTCTAAGAAGATTCCCAATTGGTCATTAATCAGGTGAATGATGACTACCAGACAAAAGATGAAAAATTGATGCCATACAAAAGAATGGTTAATGACTTCAAGAAGTGCTTTGTGGAGATCAAATTTGAGCAGATTCCAAGAGGGGACAACAAAACTGTTGATGCTATGGCGACCATTACTTCTCTCCTACAAATACTAGAGAAACAAGCTCGTTATGAATTCATGGTGGAACAAATGTTTAACCTCGCCTATGATAACCCTGAATCCCAAGTAATATACCATCTAGTCAAGGTTGAAGCTTCTATCTATTGGAAGATCTATACCTATCTAAGAGACAATACCCTACCACTAGATCTATCTCAAAACCAAAAATGTAACTTTATCCAACGAGTAGCTCGACATACCTTGATAGCCAATGTACTTTATCGATGAGGTCTTGATGGTACTCTCCTTTGGTGTCTTGAACGTAACGAAGTTGAAATAGTTTTATGCAAGGTTCATGAAGGTATATGTGGAACTCATTCAAGTGGACTAACTTTAGCTAAGAAACTCCTACTCTTGGGGTATTACTGGCCGAACATGGAGGAGTCTTTTAAATTCATCAAGAAGTGCCAAAAATGTCAAGTCCATGGAAACCTGATACATGCACCTGCGCAGGAACTGCAACCATTCACATCCACTTGGCATTTTGGTCAATGGGGACTTGATCTTGTAGGAAAAAATCATCCATCTTCATCCAATGGACACAAATTCATTATTACAACCACAAAGTATTTTACAAAGTGGATTGAAGTTGTTCCTTTAACCACCATCATTGGAAAAAAAATTGCATCCTTCATCCTAAATTACATTATCTGTCGGTATGGTATTCCTTAGTCTGTTATCACTGACAATGGTAGACCTTTCAATAATCAGGATGTTCAAGAACTTTGTCAAAGGTTTCATAGCCAGCAATGATTTTCCACACCTTACTACCCTTAAGGAAATGGCTAGCAGAGGCCTCAAACAAAACCATTTTGAAAATATTAAAGAAAACTGTCAACGATGTTGGATGTAATTGGCATGTTCAATTGAACCTTGCTTTGTGGGCCTACTGAACTAGCATTCGCACCCCAATAGGAGCCACACCATACGCCCTTGTCTATGGATCAAATTTCATTTTACCTATTGAGGTTGAACTACCATCACTCCATGTGTCTTTGAAGGGAATTATCTCAGATGAAGATTATAGAGTGTCTAGGCTATAGGAGTTCGAACTGTTGGATGAGTGTCGTCAACATGCTGTGGATCACTTGAAATCCTATCAGTAAAGGATGTCACAAACCTATAATGATAGAGTAAAACCAAGAACATTTCAGGTTGGTGACTTGGTCCTAAAAGAAAATCCCCACAACCAACAGGATCGAGAAAAGAAGGGGAAGTTTGAACCAAACTGGATAGGTCCTTTTGTGGTCGTATCAGTTTATGGCTCAGGAGCCTATCATCTATCTACACCTGAAGGATATTTGTTTGAGGAACCCATCAATAGTCTTCATCTCAATAAATTCTACACCTAACTCATCCAATGCACATTAAAAGTCTAAAAAAAATGAGAAAATGTCCTAAAAAAATGGTCACCCTGATGAAAACCTAGCAAACAGGCATCTTGGTAACAAAAAAAAGAAATAGAAGTCAAAAATACAAAAAAAAAGAAAAGAGAAAAATACAAAAAAATAAGAAAAATTGAAAAATACCAAAAAAAGGTGAAAAATAAAAAAATATAAAAAATCATAAAATATAAAAAAGTGCAATAAAAACAAGTAGTGAAAACCTGGCAACAGGCACTATTTGTGATAGATTAGCTTTTTGATTGTCCGCTTTCACCATCATTATCCCTATCATCGAGAAAACCTCATGTACATATCTTGGCATTGTTGTCATGTCTCACCTTGGTCTAGGGGAAAAATCCTGAACTCACTGGGGGCAATAAACTTTGAGCTTAAACCAACAAACAAATAGCAGCAAGACAACGTTGCAAACACAATGATCATAGTGCAACTCAACATTGAACATCAATTATCACAATCATTAGCAAAACAACCACTCAAACTAATAAAAAAATCAGTCAATCAAAACATATCTAAATGGATTATGTTTGAATCATGGTTTTATCACTTTGGCATGAATATTCAACTGTTGTATCTTGATTTTTGTTATCATATCTCTAGAGCACCTCGAGGATGTCTTGAACTAGAGGAGGTAGGAAGGAGAATGCTTTTTTTTTGTCTATTTTTTGTGAGTTAATCATTACTACTGTGCAAATTGTCATGGGACATGCTCTACAAAGTATCATTGATGACATTTCAAATTTGCATAGGAAAATGATTAACTCTTTTCTATTTTACACAAGCAATGCTCAGGTCATCTCGGTTTAATTATACCTAGATGCTTGTTCTAACTTGCAATATCAAAAATCATGGAAGTAGTACTCAGCTCATCATGGTCTAATTATACAATTGATCTTTGTACTCACTTTCAACATTTTAAAGTCTCAATGATGATAAAAAGCACGACAAATCGGTTGATACGATGACAACATTGCATATTTAGATTTGCATGGTTAATTCCATTGCATCCATAATAGTTTTGCATCTGCATTATAGATTTTCTGGACAAGGTTGGCAAAATTTTCAAAATGTTGTTATCTCTCTCATCAATGGATTGAGTACATTTGACATTAACAAAGACAAGATCATTCACATATAGTTGCATAAGCATATCATACATTAGAAAGCATTATCATATCATACATGCATTATAATCATCATACATCCATCCATGCCTTTAGATCATATGTTTACATTTGAAAAATACAAAAAAAAAATGAAGTGCATTGCATCTCACTTGCATAATCAAATTCATCTCGTATAGTATAGAAGTATCATATATTTGCACTAAGAAAATACAAAAACATAAGGGGCATCACATTTTATTTGCATCCATCTCATATAGCATAAAAGCATCATGCATAAAGACATATAGAATCATCATCCATACATCATCTTTTCATTAAGGAATCCATACATAATCATGTCATAATCATATAAGCATCATATAAATGTCACATAGCATATAGCGTAGAAATTAAATGCATCCATCATAGGTATCTATCACACAAGCACATACACAACATATAGATCAAAGGTATTGGTTGTGTCTCATATATAATCTCAAAATAAATGTCAAAGTGTACAAGGATATCGTAAAGCATGGAGAGATACATCATCAAAAAGGTGGCAATAAATCATAATATCTCAGTTGAATCAAAGTGTACATCATGTCTCAAATACATCAAAAGTGATCATAATGGAGTTATGTGTTGCTCCCCTCAGACAATGCTGGCCTTGTGCCTCCTGCTGCATCACCTGATGGTTTTTCACCTGGATCTTTGCTCAGTAGCCCAATGACATCCTTGTTGGTAGTCCAAGAATGACTATGTCCTGATCGAGCACTGGAAGATTGAGCATAACTCACACATTGCTCTGCAGAAACTACCTTATGATACCGTAGCCTATAATACTCGGCCTCCTTGGTGGAGAATCGTACCTCCCTGATGTAATTTGTTGTCATGGTACCCTTGGCAACCCTCTGTAATCTCTCTAAAAAGGCCTCTCCCTACTCACACCTCTCTCTCAAGGTATCTCTCTACTGTCAGAGGGGAGATCTATGCCTGTGCCTGAGCCTGTGCCTGTGCCTATGCCTATATATGTGCCTGGGCCTGTGTCAGCTATGTCTATAGGGCAGCTAATTGCACCTGCTATTGGTGGGAGGGAAAATGAATGTGAATCTGTTGTGGTCCTGCAGATATCATAGATCTCCTCCTTTGAGTCACTCTCACCTCCAATATCATCCCATCTCCTCCAACTCCTCCATCACCTCCACCCATATCCTCATCTCTACCATCATCTCCATCATCTCCATCATCACTACTATCACTCTCCTCCTTGTCATCACCTCCTCCACCCCTCCTTTGTCTCAATGCCTGATCATCATCCAATGTCAGTACTGGCTTGTCTAGACTGGATATCCTCAGGAAAGGATGTGAAAAGAAATAATGTGCATACTCCTGTGAAACTACAACCTCTATGATGTCTGGATGGTACTCCCACATAACTGGTTGTAACCCATGGTACTCCTGACATGCTGCATCATATGATAAAGTAGGCCCCCACTCCAAAATGTCTTGTCGTCCATGTGCATATAGAACAACTCCCTAGGGCATACCTTGTACTCGCCTGTACTATCGCAACATTCTCCCAAGGAATCTCTCAATCACAAACTATGTCCTCTCAATTAAATATCTGGTCGTACACACATATGGCATCTCTGTGTCATCCTCTAGCCACTACTGATAGTCTAGATAAGGCCTCCATGTCATAGTATCCAAATCATCCAAAACCCTCCGCCAGTACTCTAGTTTTCCCAACTTATGCTGGACAACTGTACCTATATATTTGAAGACGTAAGGCCTCCTAGTTGGATGAACTCTATCATGCACTAGATGAGTAATGGCTATGTGCTCCCATGCCCATATCTACAACAGTGTCACCCTCACTGACAAACTAGCCCCTCTGAGATAAACCACCTGGTGAAGATCATGGTACAAGTGAGCTAGCATGCAAGATCCCCAGGCATATCAAATCCTTTGAGTAATCATGCTCTCCAATATCTGACCCCAACCAACTGAGAGTCCCTTCGACCTACGATCGGGACATAGAAAACCTCCAATAAATCCAACAAGAACACATGGTAGTGGCACATAAGAATCAACCATCTCTCATCATGAACTCTCATATCTGCAAATTTGATCATCAACAAAAATACTCCGCAGTGCATCAGTGCCTCCCTACTCTATATGGTCATAAACTACAAGCTCACTAACAACAAGAATCCTCAAAATATGATAAACATCCTCTGGCATGACTGTCATCTCACCAATGGATAAGTGAAAGGTGTTATGGTCACTATGCAACCTCTCAGCCAAAGCAATCAACAATCCCATATTAATCTTATATTGGGGCATATTGATCAGAGAAGTCAATCCGCATCATGAAATCACATCTAAACCAGCCTGCACCAACTGTGGAATCATATCCCAAGTCTTCTAGAATTGCTCCTGAGACTGAAGGATCCTCAAAGGCCCCCATAATCAATAACATATCACAAATCAACAATCTTATCAATCAACATCAATCAACCTATCAATCTACTCAACTCTAATGAGATCTCAATCAAATCTCGTGAGCGTCTATCATTGATCCTCACCTATCATGAGGTCAATCATCATTATCTATGCTATCATTGATCCTCACCTATCATGAGGTCAATCATCATCATCCTGTCATTGATTCTCACCTATCATGAGATCAATCATCATCTAATCTATCAACATAATCAAACATCATCAAATCAATAGCTGACGCGATCATTAAAATATCAAAAATAAGGAGAACAATCAAAAGTTCATCATTCTAGTGTTAATGCACTAGAACAGTGTGTCAATGTGCTAATAAATTCTATGTGCTAAAATATTTCATCAATGCACTAAAACAGTGCATCAAAGCGCTAAATCTATGAATGTGCTATAATATTTACCAAATGCACTATTTCACAACATCAATGCGCTAAAGGGTTCGATGTGCTAAAGACTTTCATCAATGCGCTAATTCCTGACTTCTATGCGCTAAATAACTTGATGTGCTAAAGTATTGATCCTATGCGCTACAGAACATCATCTATGTGCTATTTTTCCCTATGCGCTAAAATCTTGACCTAATGCGCTAAAAAATTGAATATACACGCTAAAAATCCTTATGCACTAAAATAGTCTTCTAATGCGCTAAATTGAGTTCCTAATGCGCTAAAACGCTAAATACCAAATTTTAAACGTGAAAAATGTGGGAAAAATGAAATTCAAAATTAACAGAGAGGTTTGTTGGGGTATGTACTGGAGGTCCATATACGGTCGGGCGGTTGTGACATTGAACTTGCTCAAAATAGTGGGTTTGGATCGGAATCACCATCTTGCTAAACTTGCTCAAAGTTGCTCTAATCACTCAATCTTCAAAATGCAAATGCCTCAAATGAGGCTCTTTTTCATCCTTTTACCTTTTTAAGGGGTGATTAAGTGGGAATTTAGTGGGATTTATTTTATTTTTCAAAAAGGGATCTTAATTAATTAGCTAATCACTTGGAAGGTTCAATATTATTTTTCGGGAGATAAATCGTCTCTGCATCATAGACTTTGAATTCATCATCAAAAAATCAGAAAATTTCAAAAAAATCTTAAAAATTCAAAATTCATCGATTTATCTCCTGAGGGGGCATATATCCATCATCACTCGAAAACCAGTGTTTGGGGCATATCAATTTTTTTTTGTCAACACTACCAACAAATTTTTCTTTGAAGCAATATGTAAACACATCACTTCAAAGAGGGGCAAAATGTATACACCTAAATTGGTCTGGATAATTAATTAATTAAATACATGTTATTTAATTAATTGATCTTTATTTTGTCTACTTATAAATAAATTATAAATGTATTTATATAGTTCACATCTTCTAATTCTTCTATCTTAATTCATATTCTTCTAATCTTAATTAAATAAACAAATTTAAATAGTTTGTTTCATTTAATTAACTTTCCTCTTATTAAATTTAAATGCTAAATTTGAATTTAGTCACATGTCTACAACTTTTTCCTCCTTCCACCTCATCATGTGTTTCAACAAATTAAATATGTCAAATATTTAATTTAGCATTATCTTCAACAAATTCTGAAATAACATTAGGACACTTGGCTCTCTTCTTTCATTTATTCTTCTAAACACTTGGTAGATTGTTTTACTAAAGGGAACACTCCCCTTGATTCTCTCCAACTTTTTCATCCTCCACCCTCGATCTCTCCAGCTAAAATCCTGACTATTGGTTGCTGCCACATAAGAAAATGCCTTGGAAAATCTATAAATGCAGCCTCATTCTACAACAAAAGGATCCCAGTTTTGAGAAATCTTACTCTGCAGAATTTTCATTAGAGCATTTGTGAGCATTTAGCAATTAGCATTTTAGAAGCATATTAGTTTATAATTATGAATTTTCCATTAGCTACATTTTAGTTATCATAGTGGTTTTCATACAGTATTTGCATCACAACATTTAGCATCATATCCTTATCACAACATCATTATTATATCACTCATCAATCATATAGTTCAATCAATCATGTAGGAATAGATTTCTTACATTTTCCAGCATTCCATTCTTCAGGTTGTCATTCTAAAGATCATAGTGCACAAAAAATTTGAGAGCCATGATGATTTAATGAATCCTTGGAGATAGGAAACAATGGGATGACTTTAGGGAATTTGTTTTGTTTTAATTCAATTATATTTGTTGTTTGAATTCTCTAATATAATGTTTCATTGATTGTGTGGTTTTATTACTCACTCACATATTTTATTCACACAAATATAAGTTATGAAACCTTTCACATTGGATGAGTTACTATACATCTGATACAAGAGTCATACCAATCATGGTTTATCAATTTTTTCTACAAGAGGAACAACACTATTTTTTTAAAATCATTCTTAGAATAATACCCTTGTTTTCTCAAAACAAAGTCACACAAGGATAAATGAAATGACATCAATACCTTTATCTTGAATACAATTACTTTAATAGCTATCACATATAATGCTCAATTTTGATCAAAATACACTTACAAGAACAAATTAAACTTTTCAACCATCATGCACTCATATCATGTCATGTCCAATAATCACTTAACTAACTTGAATAAAATTTACAAAAGCATATATGAACACACATTAGCATTCTTGGATACCCATTAAAAATATTTTACAACATAGACATCACTCATGATTTTAGAAAGAATTTTTGTACTCATGTCACAAGAACAACTATCTTTATCAAATGGTTCACATATATACCATATCACATTCATGCTTGAAAAATTTAAACATATATCACAATATATCTCTACACAATTCACATCATAAGGCTCACACAATAGGTTTTATGAGGATGGGCATGCATAAATACCATAATCAAAAGGAAAGATGGTCTTGAGGCCCTTCTCTAATGACCCCTCCATACATTTCCTTGTACCTACCTTTCATTTGTATAAGGAGGTTTACCTTTGAAAGATAGATACACACAAAGTAACTCTCACAAAATTAGGGGGAATGGATTACGACCGTCCCATACCAGTCTCATTTGCAACTCCCATCCTCACAATAAGATTCCTCGACGCATCTACTCCCCTATACATCTTGCCAGGGAACCCTCCTGGATATGACAGTTTACAAAGTCACATTAAAACACTTATTCCAACAACTACAACCATGAAAAATACCTCAAATGAAATTCATTAGTGCACGATTTCAACACCAAAAATCAAATAAAAAGTCTTATAAAAAGAAAATGTAATATAAAATAGAATCCAAGAAGCATCATTGCAATGATTTAATTATCCCAAAAACTAAACATGTCTTTGAGGAAAAAGAGACCACTATAATTTTCAAATGGCTAACTAGCCCAAGAAGTTTAAATAAAAGATTAAGATTGTTGGCGCTGTAAGAGAGGGGGACCACCATGTGCAAGGCCCCAGGTCACAGAGGGCCAAGATTCAGAAGGATTCCCTAACTTACCTTAGTTTAACAAGGTGTTAGGAAATGCGAGATGAGAATGATAAGGACTATGAGGTCCTTCAACCACTCTACAGACCTGAAATACAAAATGGGGCTAGGCGAGCCAGTTTTCAGGTTCAACACTGCACCTCAGGAAGCTCTCTACCCGAGGACGAAAGCGGGTCCTTGGACGACACCGCAGCACGCTGGCGTCTCTAAAGTGCATTGGCATCCGTAAGGCCAAACAACTATAGAGACAAGGTTAAACCTAAGAAAAAAAGCTAACGACCTAGCTAACTACTACTAAAGGGCCAAAATAATGTGATTAAGTAAATGGAATACTCTCTAATGTGATAAAGAAAAAATGCAAGGGTTAAGGTGGAAAAAAAGATCTCACAAGGAAAATCGTTTGCTAGTAGCTCCTCGAAGGAATGTTCACCTACACACAAAGAGGAGAAAAGTATTGGGTGGCTGTATAGGGGCTTGCCTTAGTCAGATCCCCGTTTAGGTGTTTCCACCTCCACTGACAACCAAGAAAGCGGGATAAAGAAAATAATGTAGTAAAGAGCACTAAAGCACTACAAAACAGTAAGTGTGCTTACTCAACCAAGTGATAGAGGAGAGAAAAGGGAATCTTACCACCTCCACCAAGAGCACTCAAGGTTGCTTGGGGGAGAAAATGAGAGTACTCAAGCCTCTGTTGCAATGGTGTTGTCCCCAACTTTCTCTACCGAAGTGATGGAGTGAAGTTGCTGCAATGAGGTACAAAAGTGCAGCTAGAATGCTTGAGAGTGAGTGCAAGAGTGTGAAGCTAAATGATTAAGGTTGTGAAGAATATTGTAGAAGATGAAATTCTTTTTGAAGGAGTGAAATTCGGGTCAGTCGGCCGAAGAGGGCGTTACAACTTGACTCTCAATGAGAAGTGTAACACCTCTATAGGTTCAGCCGTAGGAATCTACCAGGGACGTAAGCGAGTTGTGTGGATGTTTGCATGCTGCGTGGGCATCCCTGACAAAAATGCCTCCACCAACGCTCAAAACAGGCACCAAATGTGATGAAAGCAATGGGCTTAGGTGGAATTACGCCTCCGAACTTGGTTTTCTAAAGTGGAGAAGGAAAAAAGGGGAATTTTCATAAGGGGTGCAAATTCACTCCTATACATTTTTCCCCCACTTTAGCGAACATGAGTACTAATGAGTTCTCGGTAAAGTAGATCAAGGAAGGAGCAAGGTTAGAAATGTATACTTGAACCGTCAATGAAGCAAACCACAATCTGGCGAACCTGAAGGTGTAGGGAAAGCAAAGGACTTCCCAGCTGCTCGAAACTATGAAGTTGAAGAAAGAAAGCATCTTACAGGCTCGTGGACCTGCAAGGAAGGTGTCCCCCAAAAACTCTAGCATGGAGGATACCCCATGAAGCAAGCGCCTTACAGGACCGCATACCTGCAAAGAAGGTGTCCCCCAAGAACTCTAGCATGGAGGAAAGCCAAAGGAAGCACCCTACAGGCTCTCAGGCCTATAGGGAGGTATCCCCCAAGATCTCTCGCATGGAGGAAACCTAGGAAAGTGGACTCCACAGAGTCAGGAAGCAACCAAGTAGGTGAGTAAGCGGATAGTTATGCAGACCATTGATAGATTGGAAAGCTTTCAAAGGGGTCCCTCGGGAACCCTTCAAAAGAAGAGGGGTCCACTCAAGGGACACGTTTGAAAGGCGATGTCTAGTCAGGCTACTCCCAAGCTAAACATGAATGATTTCACTCAAGATAAGATCTTTCAAAGGGGGTCCCTTAGGAACCTATTGTGAAGAAGGGGGTCCACTCAAGGGATGCATAGTTTGAAAGCAGATATTTTCTTTCTCAGAGTGATCCATCATCAAGGGGTCCTTTTGAAAGACATTCACTTCATTAAGGAATTCGAAAGGAAGAATATGACCCCCACGCAAGCAGAAGGTCAAAGTTGTTCCCGCTTCGAAGAATTAGGGGAAATTTACATAAAAAATGGGCCTCTTAAGGATGACATCATCAGCTTTTTGAGTTATCAAAAATCAATTAAAAGATGACATCAACTGTTATGGTGACATCATCCAAAATAAAAATAAAATTATTTATTTTATAAAATAAAACTTTTTAAAATCCTATGAATTAACTCATGATGGTTAATTTAACTCTATATATCCTATTCTATCTCATTCATCTTTATAAATATAAAATATTCTTTTTGTTTTTTAGATTTACATTCTTAAATTCTATTATAGAAATTATTATGTTTTTAAAAAAATATTTTCATTCTTAAAACAAAAAAAATATAAAAAGCATTTCAAAAATATTTTGACAAAACTTTTGTTAAAAATATTTTAAAAATTTGGAATGAAATTAATTTGTAATTAAATTAATTTGTGCTTCTTATTTTATAAAATTATTTTTATGAAACAAATTCAGTCCATTCATAAAACTTGTTATAAACATATTTAACATAATAAATCTAAATCTATAATATGGAACCTATAAAATTTATATAAAATAAAATATTAAGTATAAAATAAAATATATCTAAAGTTACTTGTACTTTGCCACTATGTATAAAACTTATAAACGTGTTTATTTAAATAAACTACATAACATAATAAATCTAAATCTATAAAATTATAAATTTAAATATATATAAAATTATAAATATATAAAATCATAAATCTATAATATGAAACTTGATTTAATTACGCCGATAAGTGTTATACAGTCATCGGGGTGGGGATAGAGCACTCATTTTTTCTACGTAAATTTATAAGAAAAAAAATTAAAATACCAAAAAGGAAATAAAAAATAAAACTTAAGAAATAAAAAAATAAAACCAAAAAATAAATTTGAAAAAACAAAAATAAAACCAAAAAAGAAATTAAAACGTTGAAGGACAAACATTGAGAAAATCACATGAAAAAAAAAATTTAAAAATAAAAAAATAAAACCAAAAGAAATTGAAAAAATTGGAAACAATTGGAATGAGAAAAAGTTGGAGAAAATCACCAAAAATATCAAACAAAAAAAATGGAAAAATTAAAAAATAAAAATGATGGAAGAAAAAAAAAGGTGAAAAAATCAAATAAACTATGGAAAAGAGATATCCCTTAACTACTTTAGATATATATTTTTAACTATAAATATACTAGTATATAAATTTTATATAAAATAAAATATTAAGTATAAAATAAAATATCTAAAGTTGCTTTTACTTTACCATTTTTTAAATAAAAACAAATAATCAATAAAAGAAAGTGAACTTGAGTTTTTTAATAAATTATAATAGAAATGTATGTTACTACTTTTTTAAAAAAATGAATTTGAGTTGAAGATTTTTTAAATAAAAAATAAAAAATAAGAAAAGAAATAATCTAAAATGAAAAGTGAACTTGAGTTTATCAATAAAAACATATGTTACCACTTTTAAAAAATAATGGACTTGAGTGTTTTAAGGAATTATAATAGAAACATGTGTCCCCACTTAACTCATGTAGTTAAATAATTTATATTTTTTATATTTAAATAATTTGTATTATTTGAGATAATTTTTGCTTTTTTAGAGTTCCTTAGGAGGCCCATTTTTTATATAAATTTCCCCTAATGGAAGGTTTCCAAGTCCTTTCTTTACGAACTCGTGATGAAGGAAACATGTTCCGTTAGGGTTCTAAATTGTGAATGCAATTTTGAAGAAAAGTTTGTGAAGATCTTTGAGAAAAGATTCGTTGGTGACAAATACATTTTCTAAAAATTGAAATGTTGAAGAAAAGCGTTGTCACACATGAGAGGGACAACTCAGGCAAAGAAGAGAGAAAGATAAAGAGAAAGAAAAATTGAGAAAACAACACAAACACAGGACAGGGGGATTTGGTTTAACGGGGTCAGATCTGTCCGAGCTCATATGAATAGTAGGTAATCGTAGTGCAAGGCGAAAGATCATCAATCCCCAACTAGATCAAGAAGAATGCATGGAAAACAAAGTAAAAATAAAAAATTGGGTCAACATGGAAGGGAAGCCTAAATTCCCCCAACACTTTGCATCATCCCTAATTTATCAAAAATCAAGCACAAATATGGAAGCATGATGATACAAATAGAAGAAGGTTTACAACACAAAAAAACCACACTTGTATCCAAGCACCAACAGGGGTGACGAGAGTCATCCAGAAACACATAGCATGATCACAGGGGAACACATCACAAAACACACACACACACACAAAAGATCAAGAAGTGGTCTCCTCCTAACACTGATCGACTAAGAGGTTGTCCGCTTCCCACTCTAGGTCATCCTATGGGGAAGGAGGACAAGCCTGTAGTGGTGGGATGTTAAGAGGAGGAGCATCTAACCCTCCCGCAACAAGGGCCAAGGAAGAAGGCCCTGCAAGGTTTTCTTTACCGAGCTCTTGTGGAGCTAGGGTCAGCGATTTTGCGAAGATTGCTGATAAGGCTGGGGCTTCATCCATAGAGTTAAACATGCATCCTACAGGAGTGCCATGCCTAACTTCAGTGGACGAGGCAGGTTACGCTTGAGATTCACCGCTAAACTTTCCAAATGACTTAAGAGTGGTGAAAAGCTCAAGGGAAGCTAGGACTGGTTTCGTCACTAAGACATAACAAGTCAATGCAGGGCCACCTTGCGGAGAAGGTAGGCTCCTCTTGTGTCCTTTGCCGCTAGAAGGACCACATTCCACCTTTTTCTTCGTTGGAGGAGATGAACTCCCTACAGATGAGGCTAGAGGTGCAGAGGAAGAGGAGGAAAGAACCAAAGCAGATACAATCGAGATATTAATCATATCCATGGGCCTTGGGAAAGGCTGGATATTTGGAATGAACATCAACAAAGGTGACTCCACCGAAGGAGCGATGAACACCTGTACCCCCTTGGAGTTAGGCACATATATACTCGCAGTGGAAGCTGGAAGCGGTGTAGAACTAAACTGAAGAGAAGCAAAATGAAGGGGAGAGCAAGACGTTGCAGGGAACCCTGAAACAAGGGCGGTCATTTCTTCCTCCTTCCTTTGTGAGGCGACCTGCTCAGCTAAGAGAGCCTTTTGCCGACACTTGCGCTTGCATGCAAGGCAGTTTCTATGACTCTTTGAGTTGGAGGCCAGAGGCTGCGAAGGAACATAAGGCTCCTACTCAACCATGGGAACATCCACTACATCCGTTTCTAGTAGGGGAACAGATTCCTGGATGGGAGTAGGAGGAACATGTTGAGGAGAAACAGGGGAGTCAACTCAAGAGCCTCGACAGCGAGCCTATTCCTGTTCAATGCCTTGGGATTAGGAGCAGTAGGAGGCCATAGAGGTCAAGACAAAGAGGACTCTCCATGGGAGATCTTCTTCCTGTTATACCAAACAGGTATAGGCTCCATCAGTAGAATAGGAAGTTCGAATGCAGGATGCTTAGGCTTTTGCCAAGTGGGCACCATAGGATTCTCCTATAGACGAGAAGAAGAATCTGATGGTACCACAACAGAGCAAGAAGAAGCATCAAACTAACTAGCAGAAGAGGAAGAAGGAAGATCATGAGACTGCTTCTCTTCTTCCTTCCTTCGTGCCTTAGCAGCATCATGCTGTCAACTTTTAAGCAGGCCCCGTGTGAAACAACATAAGGTGAGGGAGGGTATCTCACTTTTTGCCTCAAGCGCCCTTTCTTATAATTCTGATATGTTTGGTGCAGAAGGTCCATCCTAGGTAGAAGAGGACCAACGGGCGCAGGCCAAGAGTAGTCCAAGGAGTAGCTACCACGAGCAACCTGGTCGTCTATAACCGATGTCATGGATTATGTGTACGAAACCCCTGTGGATAAATTTTAAACATTTATGCATGACCAAGGGTACCACATTCATCGCCACCAACCAAGGGATACCCAAATTTACTCTAAAGAGCTCTAACCTGGGGATAATGCCAAATAGGAGTTTCACATATTTAGGTCCAATCGAGACTGCGAGGACAATACTACCCAAAGGGGGCACAAAAATCTTGTCATGCATGCGGATGGTGCTCACAAGTGCATCATACCTATCTTTATGTAAGAAGTTAATCAACATAATCTCCTCAGTTATTATGTTTACTTGTGATGTTGGATCAATGAGAACACCTGCTATGATGTTTCCGTTGATCCATGTAGGAATATAGAGAGGAGATGGTTCCCTGTTATAACCCATCGGCAGGTCTTGTGACATAAAGGTTATACCAGTACCACTATCCATAGGCTGCGCATAGGGGATAGGTTGATGCAGGAAGGAGGCCATTATACACACTAGATGATACTTCCACAGAGTCCCTAAAGGTCAAAGGATAAGACAATGATCCAATTAAGGTTTCATTATGAAACTCCTTCAAAACCTTCCAACTACACCAACTAGGGGTCGTAGGTTGGGTTGTAAGGCGACAGCCTCACAACACTCACACCTACAACACTCCTAGAGTACGAGGAAAGGAACTGCCAGTATCACAAAAATGGAACCAAAATGGTTCACGTCAGGTTCACCAAAAATGTAAGAGAGGGGGACCACCAAATTCAAGGCCTCAGGTCATGGAGGGCCAAGATGTGGAAGGTTTCCCTAACTTACCTTAGTTTAATGGGGTGTCAGGAAATGCGGGACGAGAATGATGAGGACTATGAGGTCCTTCAACCACTCTATAGACCTAAAATATAGAACGAGGCTAGGCGAGTCAATTTTCAGGTTCAACATTATGCCTCAGGAAGCTCTTTTCCCAAGGACGGAAGTGTGGTCCTTGGGCGAGCACGCTGGCATCTTTAAAGTGCACCGGCATCCGTACGACCAGACAACTACAAAGACAAGGTTAAACCTAAGAAAACAAGGTAACGACCTAACTAACTACTACTAAAGGGCCAAAATAACATGATTAAGTAAATGAAATACTCTCTAATGTGATAAAGCAAAAATGCAAGGGTTAAAGTGGCAAAAAATATCTCACAAAAAAACTTGTTCGCCAGCTAGCTCCTCGAAGGCATGTTCACCTACACACAAAGAGGAGAAAAATGTTGGGTGGTTGTATAGGGGCCTGCCTCAGTCAGACCCCTGTTTAGGTGTTTCCACCTCCATGGACATCCAAGAAAACAAGATAAAGAAAACAATGTGCACTAAAGCACTACAAAACAGTAAGTGTGCTTACTCAACCAAGTGATTGAGGAGAGCAAAGGGAAGCTTACCACCTCCACCAAGAGCACTCAAGCCTACTTGGGGGAGAAAATGAGAGTACTCGAGCCTTTGATGCAATGGTGTTGTCCCCAAATTGCTCTATCGAAGTGATGGAGTGAAGTTGTTGTTGCAATGAGGTGCAAAAGTGCTGCTAGAATGCTTGAGAGTGAGTTCAAGAGTATGAAGTTGAATGCTTAAGGTTGTGAAGAAGATTGTAGAAGATGAATTTTTTTGTTGAAGGAGTGAATTTGAAGAGGAGATTAAGAAAAATGGCCATATTCGGGTCGGTCGACCGAAGAGGGCGTTACAACTTGACTCCTAATGAGAGGTGTAACGCCTTTGCAGGTTCAACCATAGGAATCTACTAGGGACATAAGTGCATCGCGTGGATGTCTGTGTGCCGTGCGGGCATCACTGGAAAAAACACCTCCACCGACGCTCAAAATAGGCACCAAGTGTGATGAAAGCAATGGGCTTAGGTGGAATTAAGCCTTCAAGCTTGGTTTTCTAAAGTGGAGAAGGAAAAAAGGGGAATTTGCATAAGGGGTGCAAATTCACTCCTATATAGGTGTAAATTAAATAAATAGAAATAAATTACACTTACAATAAATTGCACATTACATTCACTATGTGGCTTAACTAAGCCACCTAAGGGGAGGAGAGGAACGATGGTTCTCTAACCACATATGTATAATAGCATGCTATAAATGGTGGTCCCTGACCATAGTGGTGTAAGGACACCAAGCCCACTACCTATAGTACATCTAAAGGATCATGACAGGTAAGAGGTCAACAGACTCCCAACATTATGATCAAGCCATAAAGGTATGATAAATACAAGTATAAATTTTTTAATCATGTTAAAAATGTTATGATTCCTCTATTATATGTTAGATAGGATAACAAATCTATAACGTAGACTATGTCTCCATTTGTAGTGATGAGTAGTAATCTTTTGTAGATTCTTGTATATATCTTCCATTTTTAATGTCTCCATTATGATGCTAGGAGGACATCTCATAAGTTATTTAGTATTATTCTAATTGGTTTTTCATAAATAACTATCCTATCCATTTTAGGGACATTTCATTTGTAGTTCACTCATTTCTATAGTTGTTGACTTTCAACCTTACTTTTGAACAAATAAAATAAAATTTATAATGACTATTCTTTCCTCACAAATCTAGGTTTACTAATGCATCTTCCTTAGGATATTCTAAAGTATTAAGGTTAAACTAATGTTAAAATGAGTAGACATCCAATGGTAGGTAGATTAGTTATTTACTTAAATTTACTACAAACTGATATCTTTTAAACTGTGAATAAAAACTATTAAATAGTGGTTATTTCAATATTATAAATTTAAAGGTCATCATTTTATATATATATATATATATATATTATAACATCATTAAAAAACCTTATCCATACTATTAGAATTAGGAAGATCTAGGATATAAGAGACAAGCACATGAACAATGCAATATTGTATTAGCTGACCCAAGAATAATGAGCTCAAACCCTCAATATAAAGCATGAGGATGAGCAACCACATGCTATAAGAATAGGCACACATGCCATGGATTGAGGAGAGGAATCCTCATCCTGTAGTGGTGGCGATTTTCTCTCCTCTATGCAAAGGAGAGGTGTCGAGAGGGATTGGACACCTCTCAAGTCACCTCAACAACCTTGACACCAAATGGGGAATGAGTCAAGGGTCAACTCCAACACCTAACTAGGCTTAAGTTATCCTAACTAGATTGAATACACTAACACCCCCCCTTAAGCATAGCTTAGGTGGGAATGTAGAAATGGGTTCCGACTACTAGCCAAAAGAGGTACTCATGCATCAATGCAAAACTCTTAGAAACAGAGAAAAATAGAAAATGTAGTGGGAAGAAAATATCTTCCAAAAAGAGAGAAAGAAAAAAAATTGTACAAGTGAAAGAAGAAGAAAGATAAAAGGAGGACTCAAGACCCCCCAACAACTACTTCTATCACAAAAGAACAAAAGATATTCCCCCCATATGAGAAAAAGAGAGAGACTAGAGAGCCCCCCCATAAGATGATGGATCCTGCAGTCTTGAGTGATGCTCGATGAAGAATGTCGAAGAGATTCCATGAATGCTGAGCCACATTTCTCCACTTAGGAAGAAGGTGAACCACTGAAGTGTGCAAGTAATCTTCCCATTCTTGATAGGAACATACAAAAGGAAGTATAAAGGTCTTAGAATTATGCACAAGATTCAAATACGTAGATGATGGCCATAATGTCTTCGTAGAATGCTCAATGATCTCCAAGCCAAATCTGATGTGTGACAAAGATTCAAGAATAGGGACCACAGGGATCATAGATGTATGATGATAACTGGAACCATAAGAATCTGATACTGTCACTATAGAAGCTAAAGTAGGCAAGGCATGAGCAAGAATATCTGAAGAAGACAAGGCTGATGCAACTTCAATGAAGTTGACATCAAAAAGAAGATGAATGTCCTCAATAATTTCATCCAAATCAACAAGATGAGAATCTACGAAAAGACACGAAATTTTGGGTAGATATACATCCCAAAGTGGCGGATCTGGAAAGACGATAGTAGTAGGTTGTTTTGTAGTCTTACAAAGCAGTGAAAAGATAATGTGAGATAAATGAGGACAAAATTCAACCCCATGTTGAGTGCTCTCACAATATGTACAATTGACTATGCAACATGTAGACATGGTCTTTATGATGCGCAAAGATCAAATGCAAAAATGCCCCCCCGAAACTACTGAAAGAGAGAACCCCCCAGATTTTGGCACTTTATAAATTAGTGAATTTTACAAAATAAATTTGACCAATGCATGGAGAATGAAAAACCATTCACTTTTGCAAAAAACGGTACTCAATTTCGAGCTACCAAGCAAAAGTTATTAAATAGTTAATTTCCTACAAAAATGGCCTAATTTAATTAACTACACTTGAAAAGAAAAAAATAAACCTATCGTAGAGCTGAATATTTCCTCCAACCACTTGTTGGAATTGGGGTGAAGTGTAGATTACAAAGGGTTTTATTGTGAGGGGGAGTTGGCCTCCTGCCAACCTAGACCTCACCCTTCGTCTTCGACGGGCGAATACAATGTGTAACTTTATATGCTAACTTTACATGTTACAATTGATTGGTGAATTTAAAAATCACATAACATACCTCCACATACAATTTTTCCCCAAATTTTTAAATTCCCCCTTTCAAAGCATAGTTTAAAATACTAGGGAAACACATGCCAAAAAAAGGACAAACATAGGCAGCCAAATCTAAGAAAGGGCAGCTAGAATGCAAACCAACAACCAATTACCAATGAATCACCTCCTATGACACGACTTTGGCTGTGTGCACCCACGGCCTTACCAATAACCAATGTTTGTGGGAAATGTGAAGGTCTGTGTAGGTTGTGTGGCCTACCAATGCTCCAATCGTGGCTTCCACCAATCAAGAGACTTTGTGTAGGTTACAATCTCGCCAAAAAATGAGCAATGAAGGTGCAATTTATTGCTAAGCGTGATTGACAACTTTCTCCTCTTGGGCACTCAGAGTGTAGGTTGTCACATCCCAAATGGGCACGAGCTTGCAATGGGCTGGCTAAGGAATGAACGAGAGCCTAAGCTCCACCTTCCAAGCATGGCCTATACTTGCAAGTGCACAACCTCTAAATGCTCCCATGTGCTCATGCAAATCACCCCTCCTGCAAGTGAATAGTCACAACCTTCCCACAGTCAGCAAATCAAGGGCTCTTGCAAATGTGACCTACAGGTGGTAAATCATGGCCTCTCAATGCAGTTCACTCCAAATCGCGAGCTGTGAGCTACAAATCGTGGCCTTTGTGATTTTCTACAAATTTTAACATAGAAACTGATGGAATCAACAAAATACAATAAATTTGTTCACTTTAAGGCCTGCAAATATCTCCCCTTAAGCTTTGATACCATATTAGAATTAGGAAGATCTAGTAGATAAGAGACAAGCACATGAACAATGCAATATTGTATTAGCTAACCCAAGAATAATGAGCTCAAACCCTCAATATAAAGCATGAGGATGAGCAACCACATACCATAAGAATAGGCACACATGCCATGGATTGAGAAGAGGACTCCTCATCCTGTAGTGGTGGCGAGTTGCTCTCCTCTATGCAAGGGAGACGTGTCAAGTGGGATTGGACACCTCTCAAGTCACCTCAACAACCTTGACACCTTGTGGGGAATGAGTCAAGGGTCAACTCCAACACCTAACTAGGCTTAAGTGTTAGTGTATTCTACTCTAGTTAGGCTAACTTAAGCCTAGTTAGGTGTTGGAGTTGACCCTTGACTCATTCCCCACAAGGTGTCAAGGTTGTTGAGGTGACTTGAGAGGTGTCCAATCCCTCTCGACACCTCTCCCTTGCATAGAGGAGAGCAACTCGCCACCACTGTAGGATGAGGAGTCCTCTCCTCAATCCATAACATGTGTGCTTATTCTTATGGCATGTGGTTGATCATCCTCATGCTTTATATTGAGGGTTTGAGCTCATTATTCTTGGGTCAACTAATACAATATTACACTATTCATGTGCTTGACTTCTATCTCCTAGATCTTCCTAATTCTAATTTGATATCAAAGCTTAGGGGGAGATATTTGCATGCCTTAAAGTAAAAAACATCATTGTATTTTGTTGATTCCATTGCTCTCTATGTTAAAATTTGTAGAAAATCACAGAGGCCATGATTTGCAGCTCACAACTTGCAATTTTGCAATTTGGAATGAACTGCATTGAGAGGCTATGATTTACCACTTGCAGATCGCATTTGCAAGAGCCCTTCATTTGCTAACTTTGGGAAGGCTAAGACTATTCACTTGCAGGAGGGGCAATTTGCACGAGCACATAGGAGCATTTAGAGGTTGTGTGCTTGCAAGTACAAGCCATGCTTGGAAGGTGGAGCTTAGGCCCTCGTTCATTCCTTAGCCAACCTGTTGCAAGCCTATGCCCATTTGGGATGCAACAACATACACTTTGAGTGCCCAAGAGGAGAAAGCTGTCAGCTGCGCCTAACAATAAATTGCACCTTCATTACTCATTTTTTGACAAGATTGGAACCTACACAAAGTCTCTTAGTTGGTGGAAGCTACAATTGGAGCATTGGCAGGCCACACTACACAAACCTTCACGTTGCCCACGCACATTGGTTATTAGTAAGGTCGTGGGTGCACACAGCCAAAGCCGTGTCATAGGAGGAATTTCATTGGTAATTGGTTGTTGGTTTGCATTCTAGCCACCCTTTCTCAGATTTGGCTGCCTCTATTTGTCCTTTTTTTTGGCATGTGTTTCCCTAGTATTTCAAACTATGCTTTGAAAATGGGACTTTAAAAACTTGGGGAAAAATTGTATGTGGTGGTATGTTATGTGATTTTTAAAGTCACCAATCAATTGTAACATATAAAGTTAGTCTCTAATGCTAACATATAAACCTAACATATAAAGTTACACATTGTATTCACCCATTGAAGACAAAGGGTGAGGTCCAAGTTGGTAGGAGGCCAATTCCCCCTCACAATCAAACCCTTTGTAATCTAAACTTCACCCCGATTCCAACAAGTGGTTGGAAGGGAATATTCACCTCTCTGATAGGTTTATTTTTTGCTTTTCAAGTGCAGTTAATTAAATTAGGCCATTTTTGCAAGAAATTAATTGTTTAATAACCTTTGGCTTGGTAGCTCAAAATTGAATACTTTTTTTGCAAAAGTGAATGGTTTTTCATTATCCATGCATTGTTGCAATTTATTTTGTAAAATTCACTAAGTTATAAAGTGCCAAAATCTGGGGGGGTCTCTCTTTCAATAGTTTCAGGGGGGCATTTTTGCATTTGATCTTTGCACATCATAAAGACCATGTCTACATGTTGCATAGTCAAGTGTACATATTGTGAGAGCACTCAACATGGGGATGAATTTTGTCCTCATTTCTCTTACATTATCTTTTCACTGCTTTGTAAGACTGTAAAACAACCTACTACTATCATCTTTACAGATCCGCCACTTTGGGATGTATATCTACTTGACATTTTGTGTCTTTTCGTAAAATCCCATCTTGTTGACTTGGATGACACTATTGAGGAAATTTTTCTTCTTTTTGATGTCAGCTTCATTGAAGTTACATCAACCTTATCTTCTTCAGATATTCTTGCTCATGCCTTGCCTACTTCAACTTCTATAGTGACAGTATTAGATTCTTATGGTTCCAGTTATCGTCATACATCTATGATCCCTGTGGTCCCTATTCCCAAATCTTTGTCACACATCAACTTTGGCTTGGAGATCATTGAACATTCTACGAAGACATTATGGGCATCATCTATGTCTTTGAATCTCGTGCATAATTCAGAGACCTTTATACTTCTTTCTATATGTTCCTATCAGGAATGGGAAGATTACTTGCGCACTTTAGTGGTTCGCCTTCTTCCTAAGGGGAGAAATGTGGTTCAACATTCATGGATTCTCTTCAGCGTTCTTCATCGAGCATCACTCAGGACTGCAGGATCCATCATCTTATGGGGGGCTCTCTAGTCTCTCTCTTTCTCTCATATGGGGGGAATATCTCTTGTAATTTTGTGATAGAAGTAGTTCCTGGGGGGTCTTGAGTCCTATATTTCTTCTTCTTTCACTTGTACATTTTTTTTCTCTCTCTTTTTGGAGGATAATTTTTTCCCACTGGGTTTTCTATCTTTCTCTGTTTCTGAGAGTTTTGCATTGATGCATGGGTACCTCTTTTGGCTAGTATTCAGGACCCATTTATACATACCCACCTAAGCTATGCTTATGGGGGGTGTTAACGTATTATACTCTAGTTAGGCTAACTTAATCCTAGTTAGGTGTTGGAGTTGACCCTTGACTCATTCCCAATGAGGTGTCAAGGTTGTTGAGGTGACTTGAGAGGTGTCCAATCCCTCTCGACACCTCTCCCTTGCTTAGTGGAGAGCAACTCGCCACCATTGTAGGATGAGGAGTCCTCTCCTCAATCCATGGCATGTGTGCCTATTCTTATGGCACGTGGTTGCTCATCCTCATGCTTTATATTGAGGGTTTGAGCTCATTATTCTTGGGTTAGCTAATACAATATTGCATTGTTCATGTGCTTGTCTTCTATCTCCTAGATCTTCCTAATTCTAATATGGTATTAGAGCTCTCAACATCATTAAAAAACCTTATCCATACAAATAAATAAAAATAATAATAAATATTTATAATACAATTATGATTTCAGGAATAAATGTGCCTTGTCTATGATTTCACTTTTTGCATGCTACTTACGAGTACTTCATTTTCCTTTTTGATACTTCCATAGTAGGCATGCAAATGGTTCACATGTTGAGTCTTGTCCTTAATTTATGGCATGCTTGCATGGGATCTAGATGAAGAACAAGTTTTCTAGGAAGAATTACCTCCTATAAGATGGGAACATATGGAAGGAAGAGTTGGTTGTCTAATTAATGGAGAAAATTGAGAGTTGAGAGCCATGCATTAGATAACTAGAATAAAACTCCTTTCTACAACACTTTACGTGATAATTGCATGATGCACTCGATTTATTTTTATGATTGAGAACATGACCACACTCAAAGTCTTAGAAGTTAAGTAACAGTTCAAATGCCATGGAAAGGAGTTTCTGCCATGCTATGTGGTTGTGATAGCAGTTAGATGGGTTTAAACTCCTTCGAATTGGATCCATTAAAAGAGGCTAATTCATACAACTTAATAGAAAGTCGACCCCTCTTCACTATGGTTAACGTGGAGAAGTGATCGCGGGGCATGAGGAGGGGGATTTCATGGAGAGGAATTAGAACAGGAATGGAGGGCACTTGGTTCATCCGAACCTTCCTGCCATTGCTACAACTAATAAGGAGGAGGATGATGTCTTCAACGAATGACCTCTTGTTCGTGGGTCAGCAAATGGTGCATGTACTAATATATCCACTGGAACTAGGCTACCAGACATAAATATAAATTATTATCTAGGGGAGTAAGCGTCATTTACAGGGGGAGACTGGGTGAAGGCTAACAAGGAGGAAAAAAATGGTGTGAAAAATATTGAGAGAGTTGGGTCGATCTTCCTTAAAGACCACGCGGCCAAGAAGTCGAGTGACTGGGCAGTTAACACTATCGCAGTGATATTAGCCATCATGAGTATCAGGTAAGGGTTAAGAGTGGGAGTGCTCAGGAAGAGTATGCAGTAGGAGGGAATTGGGCTACTGATAACCATTTGGATTCATGTAGCGGAGGGTCAAAAAAAAAAAAAGGTCGATCTGCATACACATTTCAGTAAAGATATGAAACTATAAAGGGTGATTTATTTTGTTAAGTTGGGAAGTTCCAAGGGGGAAAGGCGATAATAAAAAAAAAAAATTGCATACCGAGACTCATTAACAGAGAAAATTGGGCCGCTAAAAACTGAGAAGAAGATAAAACATTAGCATGGAGCATTAAGAAGTTAAAAAGGTAAAAATTGCCGTGGCAACTGGAGGCGAATCTTCTCATTGCCTTTTCTTTCAGATCTTTGTCCAGGAAAATCGCGACCAGGTAAGTTTCTTTCTTTGGATGAAACACAACTTATAATGTGGTAATGAACAAATAGTGTTTACATCAGTTAATCTTCTTAGCAAATGTTCCAGATCGAAATTAGTTGCACAGATCCTTAATTTTGATAAGATGCCTTAGACGTTGTGTTTGGGGAGATCTGTAAAGTACATAACTATTGCACTCCTTAAAAATAGAAGTATTGGTAGCATTCAAATTATACTTTGAACCCATAGTCTAAACTTGAGGTTAAATTAGTAATTATGATAGACAAAATACTCCTTTAATTTTCGAATAGTCATGGGAAAAATCTTAAGTTATAAATACGTTATCCCACACTTTTATTATGTGATACTACTATAATTTGTAATGATGATTTGAAGAGAGATTGTGAACATATGTTATGTTTATAATTATTAGCCAAACAAGATATACAACCCATATACATACATATATATATACACATGTTTAAATATTATTCTGGAACTTGTGTTAAATATTGTCTTGATGTAAATTTTTTAAAACAATATTATCCCCCATGAGCTCAAGATGTAAATGAACCAAGAGAGATGCTGGAATAATACTTTCTTGTATATGAGATTACCAAGTCAAATACAAATAGATAGATAATTATCCTAGGAATCGTATTGTTCCTTAGTCTAAATTTATAAATTATGTTAAGATTATCAACATTTATATATTGAGTCAAGCTCAATGATAAATGATGAATATTGAGACAACTCATAAAAGGAAAATCTCTAGAATAAATTATTATTAATATATTTATGGTAGATGTTTACTAGATCATGTTAACGATGCAGATTCTCTTCTTGCATTTTGTAAATTAAACCTTTGGTTTTTAATGGTTACTTATAATATTCAAAAGGAGAATTAATTAATTAATTAATTATATTGAGATAATTGTAGACTTATGTTCTCCTTTAATTAACCCTACCAATTCAGATTAATGAGAAAATATGATGCAAATCTTGTAGTAGATTGTTATAGCATTATGGAGGTTGTGTGTGCTAGAGTGTTGTTTATCTTTTTTTCATAATCTATGTCCACTTGTTCGGTTGTACTCAAATGAAATCACCAAGAGAGTTGGTGTATCTTTTTCTTATTGAACATTCTTGAGAAACCCCTATACTTGTTTTTCAATAATGATATTTTGTGTGAATTCATTGGTATAGTATCTTCTGTTAAGAATATGTCATTTTACTTGTATGGGATAATAGTGGATTTTTGTAGAAGTGTTGCTTGTATCATCCTTTGCTTCTGAAATTCTTGGGAGATCTTATAGGTGTACCAATGATAGTATTTTGTTTACCCTTATTATAGTATTTTGTGATTTGAGCTTTGATGTTATACATTACTATCAACCAAATCAGTGTTGGTTCAAGTCCATTGTTGTATTTTCTATGTATTTAATTTACCGAATGTGTGAAATTAGTGGTGAATTGAACCTATATGTTAAATATCATTATTGACCAACCCAATTCATGTGAATGTTCAAGTGTCGAACTACGATTTCTTTGTGCATCACGTAGGCAAGGCCATTAGAGATGAGCCCCCGAGAAATTAGGTTTGGACCCTTAGGTTTCCCTGTACTTTTGTGACTTGGTCCTCCTATAATTATTTTGATAATAAACTTGTGTCAATTAAGTCTTGTGTTGTGTCCATGAAATTTTGGTATTTGTGCTATGTCCTTAACTAAGTTTGTGAAGGAAAATTTTGGGAATTACAAGTAGTCTCAAACCACATAGAGCTCATGAATAAATAAATCACCATGTCACCATAAAACATGTCCCACACAACCCGGGATAGTCATGTAATAACTTAATCACCAATAATAGATCTCCAAAGGTACACTTAGGTCTATCCTCAACCCAAAGGTAAATATCAAGGAATTAAGCTTGTACAATGAATCAAATAACGTGATCCAAAAGAGTGGGGGGGACTTATGGGAACTAACATCCATTCAAATTCCTAAGATTTTGATGGAGGTCCTCCATCTCTCAATGCCAAATTACACTAGCAAGCTATCAATCCCGTAGGGGAACCATACACTAGGGATACACATTTAATATAAGAACAAGACTTACATAAAGGATATATCATATTTCATTTAGTACGCACACACACATAACATAATTACTTCATTTCAAAATTAACTAGCTTACACAAAATAAAATCACAAAGGGTGCATGTGGGGGATCGTCCTCAATGTCCTCTCACTCTTATCCTAAGTCAGATAACCTGTATCACATACTTGAGGCACAACATATTTACTGGTTTAATTTCACATTTCATAACAAAATATTCTTAATGAAATCCACCACTTAGTAGCACAAAATCATTATACCCACCCGCACTTCATTAGCTTTAAACAGTGTTCATTTTGCTTCTCAATTTTGTTGATATCTACTCATTTTGCACAAGTAAAATAAATTTCTAGATAATACACAAATGTAACTTAGGTATTTTGCCATCATCTTATAAACAACCACACATGCTATATCACACTTCCTATCTTATTGCATAAATGGTCAAGGTTGGCTTTCTATATTTAGCCATGCTTTGTTTTCTTTTTCATTCAACTAGATTTGTTATGTTTACTTATGTATCTAGATTGGGTAATTCCACTTTACATTTTCACAATATGCTAAGAAAGTTTCCCACTCAATAAGGAAAGTTGACTAACAAGTCCTTCAAGGACAATACATCCAATTTTCCTTGCTACATAAAATAAAGAATTCATTTGAATACACAAGATGTCTTAGGCCAGGTTTGACCCAATTTGAGTTTTGAAACATACAATATCCTTAAGCAAATAGTTTTCTATATTTTTTTATATTAGAAAAGTAATTTCATAAATACAACATTAATTATAAATAAGAGCTCAAATCTCAATCTACTCACCAACTAACAATTATCCTACCAACCAAAAGGAAATTTATCGAGTGTTTCAAGAATTTAAAGGAAACCTTAATAACATCTATTTTGAACATAAATTCAAGCTGTAAAAATTTAAATATGAAGGTAAAATATTTCATGTATCCAAGGAAAGACACAAGAGTGTTTCAATCTTAATGACAAGTTATATACATATCCCTAAAAGGGTCATTTAACTCCTAATTTTAAGGGTAACATCATTATATAAGACATTACATGGAAAGATGATTGCTTTGCACATAGATTTAAAAATAAGAATTTTAGTGTTTTACACTTAGTTATTTAAAACTCCTTCCTAATCCAATGCATCATTCATATGAGTTTACATAATACTCAATCAAATATTAAAATCATAATTATTCCTTTTGCAATTAGTATTTTCACAACCACAATTTCCAAAGAATGATGAAAGAACTCTCAAAACTTCAAAAGGTCACTTCAATCACTAATATCAACAAGGAGATAAGAACAAAAGAAAAATTCACACAACTAACATCTCATGGGTAACAACACTAACCAAAGATCCTAGTGTTGCAACTGTGTTTTGATACCAAATGTCATGCCCAAAACTCTACAACCAAAATAAGCTAACCTGAAATGACGAAACTTTCAAATTTCAACCACAACAAAAGACTAACCCACACAATTTTGTTTTCAAAATAGTTATAGGACGACCTAAGGGGCCAAACCTATTTCTCGGGGGCTCATCTATGATGGCTTTTCCTACGTGACATGTTGAGGCTTCGTAGTTTGACAACTAGACTTCAACCATCATACACTTGGTTGGCTAACAAAGGGGTATAATCACTAGGTTTCAAATAAAGTCTCTACCTCATTTAATACTCATATACCATTTATACTATTCACTAAAACTCATATTTACACAAACAATGTCATAAGGTACAAAAAGATGCTACGAAGAATTAAGGAACTCTACTAGGTATACACCATATAGAAAATTCATTCATTTTGTATGTTCAATAATCATTTGTGTGACTTAGTTTCATCCTAACGTATGATCAGTTTCATGTTTACTTAGTTTAACAATAATATATTGGGATTAGTTATGACATACTAATAAATAACAAATCGATAACCATTTAAAACTACTTATCAAATCAATAAGAAAGAAATAATAATGATAAAAAAAATCTATAAATATATTAAAAATACTAATGAGTAACCATTTTGATTTATAACAAGGAAAAACATATCAAATCAATTTTATTCAAGATAACAATGTTATTGTTAACTAAGACAATGTAATAAAAAATAAAGTAATGCAATTGTTGTAATGCTATGCTCACAATGAGCTATAGAAAGTTGGCATGTTACTAACTATATGTTATTGTACCAATGTACTACCAGTGAGCTATAGAAAGTTGGCATGTTACTACCAATGTATCGCCAAAGGTTTAAATACCAATCTTGAATATAACTAAATATGTAGGTTTCATTTGCATGATGAACTTTATCAACAAAGTTAAATGATACATAAAGATCAATTAATAATCAAGTAATCATTTCATCATTTTTCTATAAAGAAACTTTATACTATGCTCTTACTCAATACAATGTCACAAATTATCTTTCAAACATTATTATTTCATAATACAATACTAATTTATTAACTAATTTGAAGTGAAATCTACTATACTATACGCACTAACCAAGCTACCAACTTTAATGACATGAACGAGATATAGATCAAATCAATAAGAAATGCATTTTTTTTATTGTGAACCTGAATATGGTTAAAATCAGGCGCACAAAAGAACAATCAAAACATATCTAATATGAAATCAAACAAATGAAGAATTGAGAGGATAAAGAAATCCAATGCCTAACATGACAAATAATACATAGAAGATATCATAATTAAAGTTTAAAAAGATTGCAATAAAAGATAGTTTAACAATTCTAGAATCCAGATAACTTTCAATATCAAAGATTTGTAGGTGAGACAAGAGGGCATGAGAAAATTTAACGTAGCCCTATGGTTACACAAGCAAAACGCCAATTAGAAAAGATTATAATTGATATCGAAGGGTTTTGATCTTAATGAAATTATCATTGAAAGAAAGACATGCATGGAAAAGCACAAACAAGGCATATGGCCAGATGGTTACAGAAAGTTGTGAGACACACAATTAATGTGGTGACATAATCCAAGTTTTAATGATCATTACTAAAATAAGACAACTAATAATTCTAATAGAACGATGAAAGAAATACTAAAATCACTACAGTGGTAAAGTATAAACAGAGCGTGGCCTCATAGTTCTATCAGTCTGAGAATCAATTGTAAGAAATTCCTTAAAAAATTAAATTACAGGTGAAGTGTTTATGCTAAGCCAATTCCATTAAACTATTATAATCCTACAATTAATTTTCTACACAAACTAAAGTCTTATATTGGTGTATGTGGTATCGATTCAAATCCCATGCATTGGTTAAGAATTAATCATACCTGGTTAGTGCTTTCCTTGGCTGGTTCGGTAAATCAAAGAAGGTAATTTTGCTGAGAAGCTTTGCCTCCTATAATCAGTTGTCTCAACCCGCTTTTCACAAACCAATATGGAGCCGAACATAATAGTCTGCCAGCCACGACATCGATAGGCTGAGATAAGACACAACGAAGCTAATTTCAATGTGTCGTTGGTGCACCATGTGCAGTCGTGATCCATCGTTGCACAACACCTCCATTGAAAAGAACATCAAACTAACATGCAATGCCATGGACTCGAGTGCCAATTGATGCCATGAAGTTCAAAGGAATCTCAAAGAGACGAACCAAAAACAAATCTTTCTACAGCAGTTGCCTCAATCTTCCTGTTGTCTCCCCCACCCCCCCAAAATATTAACGCCCCAATTAGCAGTTAAAAATCAAACAATAAGTCCTCCCAACTTGCAGACTCCTCAAGATGAGATCATGCTACGGCTTCTTATCCGTCATGGAAGTTCTATCTCCCCTCTTGCCTTCTCAAAAATGCCACTTCCCCCCGTCATCATATCTCGAAGAATCAATTGGTGCACCACTTTCATGCTTCCTGTACCACCCCAATCTACAACTACATACTTAAAGCTGGTTGTGCTATTCCTAGATTGGATTGGGTGCTCAGAAAAATGATCTTTACCTAGACCTCTAAGCACACCTTATCTTTGGTCTCCAAAAAGATTTATCCCTCGTCTTTGCTACTCATGATATGTTAAATAAATGGAGGGAGACAATATAGCCGAGCTCCTCCAGATTCTACGTAAGTTATGGCATGCAGTCGCTAAAATCCCTGTTCAATTGCAATCTGAATCTTGTGAAAACTCACCCTTCACTACCTTAAACTCCCTCTCTTTAACGAGTGAATTCCCTGTCATCTACCTTCACCGTTTATTTAGCTATTTTTTTTATCATCGTGGTCTTTTTGTATTATAAGGATTGTAATAAGCAACATGCATATCTTCTTCATGTTAACCACTACTTCACCTCCAACCAACTCTTATTCCCTTAACGCATGGCATTGAACTTTCCCTTTAAATCTATGACTTGGAGTTCAGATAGTAATTCTAGTTAACAGGTGCATTAAACTCCCTATATACATAGAGTATAACACTCTATAACCTTCGATTCATATATCTATATGCATAATTCATATATACATGTATATATGTAAAAATATAATATCATATATTACAATTAATAATAATTATATACAGATGAATATATCTATAATACAATCAATTGAATTGAATACATAAAACATATTTTTGTCATAACATCAATAGTCATGTAAATTTGTTATTATATCAATCAGTTTGAATATATGAACATAGAATCACTAAAATGTGATAAAGCTTATATGCCTTAAACAAAGGAGTCTAGGATACATATTAATTCAAATGTATCAAGATTAAAAGAATTTTATATCAAAGTATTATAGAGAATTTATCAGTGGCCTTACAGATGGGACCACAAAGAGGAGAAATTTCATTTTAAAAAAATACCGAAAGGAACGGGCACCCATTCAAGAATAGGGACTCGAGCCTCAAATCGGGATCCCATTCTTAAATGGGTACTCATTCTATTTTTAGAACAGGTGTCCGCTTTAAAATGAGTAATCGCTTTAAAATGGGTACTCGTTCTAAAAAATTGAAATCCCAACTCGCTTTTTAAATTTTTTTTAGGCTTAGAAAAGGCTTGGTAGCCCAACCCTTAGCTTTGGACCTGCAACTAAAAGACTAAGACAATACCAAGAGAAAAACTAACTTTGGCAATATAGCTGACAGGTTTTTTTTTTCAAAATTTGTTTAAATGAAATTAAAACCCATTATAGATCACAATGTTTAGTTTTCAAATATGTATTTTTTAATAATTAGATTATTTTTTCTATTTTTAATTAATTTCTAAGGAAACTGATCCATAAACTTGAAATGTCAGGCTTTTATATTTTTTTAATAACTTTTAATTTGTTATTTTTTTTGTAAAAAAATTATATGACATCAATCTACAAACAATTCTCTATACAATGAAAAAACAAAAAATTATTAGTTTAGGTCAAATTATGGTGTCTGTACACAAGGGTTTTTAAAAACATAAATTAGGGCCAATAAAAATTTAATAGATTTTTTTTTTATAAAAAATGTCCTCATTAGTCTTCAATTTGTTACACATTTTTCCCCAAAAGAAATTAGAAAAATGCTTTTATTTAGGTCAAATTATGGTGTCCATACACATGCATGGTATGGTCCTAAACAAATTACTTTTAAAAAATGGTTTTATACATGCCTAAATTGAAAATTAATTTGTATCTTCTAGGTATTAGAATAAATTACATATTTAGAAACTAGACTCAAAATACTAAATTTCATATTATTGAACTTTTTAAAGATTCAATGTGTAAGTGCTTCAAATTTTCAGTCCAACTATGACAAATTTTGAAAATCGAGAAAACACTTCCACTTTATTAGTTCAACTTCTTACACATGCCCTTATCTATTTAAAAGTATTGCTTTTAGAAACAGCTAAGGAGAGAAAGGAGGGAGAGGCAGATTGTCAGGAGAGGGTGGGAACTACATGTATGATAAAGAGACATAGAGATGAGGGAGGGGTGCTGGGAGAGGAGTAGCACTATGGTCATGTCCCCAAGGTGCAGAAACTTTAAGAGATGTATCTAAGGAGGGGAAGAGATGGGGAGGGCATGCATGGGAGATAAGATTATGAATAAGGAGAGGTCATGCTAAAGGTAGAACATTAAAGGGAAAATTATCTTCGTCGATGGAATATCGAGGTTCATCACTAAAGTGGGAGATAAAGCAGCGGATTCAGGTAAAAGGTTAAAGTAGAGACTATGTCGGAGAAGATAAAGCTCTTCATAGTTCAAATTCGAATCAAATCGGTCAGAGATAAAGGACGGATGCAGATCAGTCGAGGTCGAGTCGGGGAGGAGGGGTAGATGTATAAGGAGAGAGAGGGTAGCACTATGGTCATGCCGCCAAGATTGAACTTGAGAGGGAGAGAAGAGAGAGGTAGCATTATGAATTTATGGTAAGTTGAACATGGTTTATATTGTTAGCTTCCTTCAAAGAGAAACTGACTCAACTAAAACTCTAATTTCTTAATGTAAGATAATATAAGTACTAATAAAATGATAAAATCTCACTAACTTTTATAACAAAAAATAGTAGTTTTCACTTCAACCTTATCAATTTTTTAATTTACTTAATTAAAACACATTGCATTTGAAACTCACTATCTTGTCCATACTAATTTCCATTCACATTGGACCAAATTGAAATTTTCTATGTTGGTGTCCTATGTTGCATGTTGCGATCTTGTGATTGTCTTAGAATGATTCAAGTTATTCTCTAGAAATTACTTTGTCTACACAAGTTAAGAGATAGAAGCATACACAAAAATATGATCTAGTTCAACTAGAATTTATGAAGGTACATGTAAATTTCAAAAACTAAACCTAAGCTAGTTCTATTAAAATGAAACCTACTTTAGCCTAAATTTTCTTCGATGAGTTGTCAATAAAGTGAGGAATAATAGAGTTTAGTACATGTTGGCTTAGCCTTTATATATATCTAGGCTTAAATGTGATATTTAGAGAGAGAGAGGGAGGGGGGAGAGAGAGGAGGGAGGGAGCGATAGCTCAAGATAAGGAGGGGATGAGAGAGAAGGGAGAGAGAAAGAGGAGCTAGGGTGGGAGGGAGAAAGAGGTAGTGTAGAAGTATATACATTCAAAAATTCTTAAAATAAGTAAATAATCGAGCACAATCCCATGTAAATCTTTTGGATTAATCAATCACAAGTTGAAAATCACTGTACCTAAAAAATTATAGCTTCTCTTGACGAAATAAGTCCTTTTGTGTATTTTCTCCAAATGTTTGAATTGAAAAAAAATATATATGAGGGTTTTTTGTTGAAAGACTTTTGGCCAACAGACTTCCAATATGGTATCCTCCTTGGCAGCCAACTCAACCTTTTTTAGAATTTTCTAAAACTTTCCACTTCAACTAAATATTTCTTCAATCAAAATGATTTTCTAAAAAAAACACAAAAATACCCTTTTGTAGAGCTCGGAGTTGAGAATCCAAATATATAATTTTTTTTATATATTTTGATTAGCTTTAATATGATATTTTTAAAATATTGCAAGTAGGTTGTTATAATACAAAATGAAGTTGATTAGAAATTTTTAAAAAATATTAAAACATATTAAATATTTTAAAAATATATGATGCACTATAGGAGAGAATCCTCTCCAAAAGAGTGTAATTTTTTTGAAAAATGATAAAAAATAGACAATAGTTGACATCAAATGAAAACTATCAAATTATGGTACGTTTGAATTTAACATGTTATTACGAGGATAATATACATCAATTTTTTAAAAAAAAAATTCATGCACTAAATATTGAAGTTATCTATCTGGAAAAAAATCATGGAAAAATGAAATTGACGTCAAATCAACATCAATTTTTCTTAAAAATTTAGCAATTCAAAATCTGCTCTTAAATTTTTTTAAAAAATATCAAAACAATTTTTAAAAAACTTTTAAAAAATTACAAGAGTAAACTCCATCAAGAGTTTTACATTTCATTAGTTTACATCATTTTGAAATTCAAAATAAAAAGATCACTTTTATGTAGTTGAAGTTGAAAATTTGTTTGTGTTGGTCGATTCCTTTATAAAGTGTAACACTATCTCTCCATCTTTTTATCTCTATCTCCTTATCTCTCTATCTCTCTTTACAATTGGGTGATCCCACAATACTGGTTTACAATTTTTGGCCAAACAAGACACTGAACTAATTTTTTCTATCTAAATCTTCATTTTCAGGCACCTATAGCAGCTAAACCGCAAGGAATTTGAAGATGATGCAAACTAGTGATTTGTGACATTTTTTCTATAGATTCTAAATATATTTTCTTCAAAAATTTTGGGATCAGATTGGATTTCTTTTTCCATCTCCTTTGAAAACTAGTTTTTTCAGTAAACACCATTTTTAAAGAGTGATGCTCACCGTATACAACATAATTTTTTTTCCATAAAGGATAAAATTCTATTTTTTTCGAATTTAGATTTGTAACTATGATATCTAGTGCTTTCATTTGGTTTCATAGTGCTTTATTGAATATTTTTTCCTTAATCAAGTTTCAAAGTCAAACCAATTACAATTCAGACATAGGCAGACTGTATACAACATAACTTTTTTTGTCTGTATCAAAATTCTTTTTTTTTTGTTGGATCAAGGACTTCAATATCTAGTGCATTGATATTTTGCATTTTTTTTTTTTGATATAATCTGCTATGTTTCCACATGTGCAGAACAGAGGGCTTGATTTTCAGTGAAAAACCTACATTCATAAGAAATTAAAAATAAATATAATTATAAAATTAAATTTATTTAAAATTATACTTTTTGGGAAGCTTATAATAAGGACTACATAATTACAAAAAAAAATTTTAAATGAATTCATTTGATCCCACAAAGGTAAATCAAAAGTGGTTTTAATCAGCATTTTGATAGGTGTAAAGGAGACTCTATTATAGGTATGGTTTAAAACTAGCAGGGTTCTATCCAAGGGAGTTTAATCTAAGGTGGTTCGATCAAACCCTTTTCAATTGGAATCCTTTAAATGAAATTTTTCAAGGCTTAAATCATTATATTTTCTAAAAATATGTGGTTTCAGCAAAAATTAGGATCTTCTAGAAATTGTAAACTAGTATTGTGGGATCACCCAACTACATCTCTCCCTATATCTTATATTTTTATCTCTCCCCTCTCATTTTCTCCCTTTGTATATATGTATCTCTTCCATATCTCTCTATCTCTCTCTCTCTCATCCCTCTTTATCTCTCCCTCTCCCTCTCTCTAAAGGGAGAGAGAGATGCATAGAGGAGATAAAGAGTAGAGAGGGAAGGAGGGAGGGAGATAGGAGGGATATAGAGAGATATGCAGAGGGATAGGGAGATATATATATATAGAGAGAGCTAGATAGAGGAAATAGAGAGAGGGGAGAGGGATAGCTATGGTATGATATATCTAAAAAGATATGGAGAGAGGTAAGATGGAGAGAATTAGAGAGAGAGAGGGATAAAGGGAGAGGGAGAGAGAGAGGTGACATAGAGAAGTATAAAGGGAGGGAGAGAGATATTTAAATAGATATCTAGAGGGATATGAAGAGAGGGAGAGATCTAGAGAGATGTCTAGAGGGATAGGGAGATAGAGGGAGAGTAGGGGAAGAGATATAATCATATATCTAGAGGGATAGGGAAAGAGGAGATATATGGGTGGGTGCAAAAAGATGGGGGGAAAAAAGTGGCAAACTTTTTTAATTTTTTTTTGAAAATCCATAGTTCATGAGCGTGTTATGTCATATTATAAGAAGAAAAAAAAGAAAATTCAATTCATTATTTCACTGTTCTATTTCCTCCATCTGCATCCTGCAAACCCTTCCCAAGCTCACTAGCATTATTGAGAGCCCAAATTTCATCGTTTCTTCATCAATTCTTCACCAATTCTTCATTAAAATGTTACCACATCGATGGGGAGCTCAAAGGAGTAAGTTTTTATTGTTTTTTTGTGAATGTGTTATTAAATAGGTAGATTTAATATGTTTTTGATTAAGGAAAAAGTAGGTTTTGAAGGGGCCCCAAAACCCTTTAACAACAAGCAAGAGACAATTTTAGCAGTAAAAGTACCTAAGCAAGAAAATAAAACAAGACAGGAAGTTGCCGAAAGAGAACATCAAAACCAGCCGAAAGACAACACCACAAAATAACTTGCAAAAAACCAACAACAAACCCACAATTAGGCCATATTCTTTAGGACCTCCACCACCTCTTGTTCCAGTTTGTTCATATTACACACCGCTTTCTTGATTTCTTGGATGTTAACCTGAGCCTTATCAACCTTTCTCTTAAGGTTTGCTCTAGTTCTTTTACATGGTCCACCATAACCTTCCTAACTGTGTACTTTATCCACCTCCTCTTCCGCAACAGTCTTGTCCCGATAAGCATTCTCAAGACTATCCACCATCATACCAATTGCGTTAGTCATGGATTTTAAAATCTTTTGGCTAGCGTTCATCACCACCTGGACAAACTCTTTTATGTGCTTGATTTTTTCCTCCAAAGCTAAAAGCTTATCATCATGATTATTCTTGAATTTCTCAAGATCTTCAACAGTTTTCTTTAGGCAATCCACCATATACTTATTTTCTTCCTCAGTCCACAAGTCTGTGGTCTTCACTCTATCTCTAGTAGTGTTGTCGAGGGACTCAAGTTTTTCAAGTTTGTTGCTCATAGCCCTCTGTTTCAACTTAATTTCCTTAATCTCAAAAAACACCCATCTTATCAGTCTAATGAAATCCACAGACCCATTGCGAGCAATGGCCAGAATGTCTACATGGAACTCATGTTCTTCCCTAAAATAATGATCTTCGGTCCTATGGTCATCAGGATAACGATGTATGTCCTCTCTATTAGTGGCAGGGTAGCTGGAACATTCATACGAAGAGTCCGTCTGAGAATCCTCGGTAACATGGGCTTTACCTTTCACCTTGGTCATAACTTCATCATAGCTAGGAGTCACAACCTTAGTACTGACTTTAGGTAGGCCGTGTTTATAGGGGACACTAACCTTTTTTCTTTTGTTACTCCCCTTCTTCAAAGACTTAGAGGTCTCTCCCTCCTCATTCTCCAAATCAATATCCCATTCCTCCTTCTCAGAGTAGCTTGCGCCCAATTCCTCTTTTTCAGAAATAGAGTCAAGAGACAGGGACGTTTTGGACAAAGTCGGCTAGGCTTTGCAATGTTCAAAAATTAAAACCAATAAACCCTCATGAAGAATAGGGTGTCTAACAGGGTTCATACTATGATCATTGAGGCCAACATTCAAAGAGGTAGCCAAATAGAAGGGAATGGAAACCCTAACCTGATGCCTGAAGTGATTGAGGAGCACAAAATGGTAGCCAAAAACCCTGGTGTATCTCCCATCCAAAGTGATATACTCCATAATCACTTTTAGCACCTTTTGCCAAACCTTCTTAATATTCCTGATATCGTAGCAACTTTTGGAAGCCCTACGCAACTTTTCTTCTTCCTTTTGCATCTTCGAGAATTTCTTCACCACCATGTCCAAGAGTTTTCTATCCCTGTAAAATTTCAAACCCTCCATGGGAAGACCGGTCACTTCAGAAACAAGCTTCTCATCAATGGTGATTTTCCTGCCCCAAAGTTTAATTTTACCATCCTTCCAATCCTTTGTGAAAACTCTAGTGACATTCGGGTCCCAACCATGAAGTTTTTCAATGTAGGATGTGAGCCCTCCTTTTTCTAGTAGTGGCCACACTTTAGTATTACTCCTCAGATCCTCACATTTAGTTGGCTCAATGTGGCGACTATCTCCACCCATATTAGTAGAGTAACAAAATTGATCAAAAAGTGCCCACAAAAGACTCTCCGCAATACCCAGAAAGCGTGTGAGGCACAAAAAATAAAGAATCCTTGGGTACACCTACCAACTAAGAGAAATAATTAGGCAACAACTCCATAGCTGCGTGACAAGACCCTCCTCATTCGTAATCATTAATTGATAGGGGCATAAGATATCCTCCTGTGAATTCTGTCAAGCCTTAAAAGGGCTAACACATCTGCCTCCAAGGTGTCTCCACGTTGCCACGTGATTTTCTCATTTTCCCGAACACCCTTATTTGCAAAAAAATCCGCCACCATGTTGATTTCCCAGTAAGCATGGGAAATATAGCAATTATGAAAGATGCTTATAATGTTTTTAGAGAGATTAATCCAACTTTCAATAGTCCACGATGGATTTTGAAGACCTTTAATACATTGAATGATATTATTAGAGTCCTTCAAGCCACACATTTTTGCAATTCAATTGGCAAGCAAGATATAAAGCTTGGTATACATCTATGGCTTCAGCGAGATGGTTGGTTTGAGTGCCCAAGGGGATTGCCACCGCTGAAATAAAAATGCCATTCTCATCCCTTATCACTCCCCCACACCCAGCTGGCCTAGGATTACCCTTAGCCGCCCCATTAAAGTTAATTTTAACCCAACCGGGAGGAGGAAGAATCCATTGAATGCCATCCCTAACACCCTTAGCTGAATTAAGAGGAGAAGAAATATCCAATTTTATCTTCCAAGCCTCAGTAACTCTGACCTCATAATCTTGGCAACTGACCCTAACTTTAGCTTTTCTATTGCTACTTACCCCATTTAAATTCTCTCCCACAACTCTGCAAATTTTACCAAAAGCAATTTCCTTCAAGAGAGCATGGTCTCTAAAGATCCTATTATTGAGTTCTTTCCAAATACCCTATTAGCTCTCAAAAACGCAAGCGAAAAACCTCAAGAGGCTGCCAATCTCTTGGTATGTTTTAGGGTAACAGACAAGGTCAAATGAATTAACCTTCTACTCTTCAGGTGCTGCCAGACCTAGGCGGGTGTACCTATCTGAATTGGGAAGACTTGACTTTTGATTATCTTTCTTGCAGTGATTTGTTCACAATGGCAGATGGAAGTGAACAAATGAAATCAAACCTAGTACAAGTAGCAATAGTGATCTTCTAATCTAAATCCTAAAATTTTCAATTAATAGATGTAAAGAAACTGAATGAATCCAAATGATGAAATTGCAGATACCAGTGCCTTATTGGGTATGCAGAGTCGAATGAAACAGAAGTGGGCAACTTATTCTAGCAGAAACTCAAATTGTTGGCATATATTTTGTTTATAACTTGTATAAACATGCAAGATTATGACTACTAAGCTCTACTTTAATAATCTAGATGAATCTCCCTGATTACTATGATCAACCAAAAGGATTTAATCTTTCCTTGAGAGAACCAATTAATTAATCACACAGATACATCAAATGTGCACTGATAAACTAAAAATAAACTTGTTATATCAATTTAAACAACCAGAAAGAATCAACTTGGAGACAGCTTAGCAATACTTTCCAATAAACTCAACAGACAATTGACACTAGAAATAAACTGCCACACCAACTGATTTTCATTGAAATCGCCATTTGAAAACATGCATCATAGTCTTTGATATGAGAACTTTATTCTACTATATCCATTCCTAATCTACCTACTGTATCTCCTCTAAAACCTGATCTGATGATTTCCATTCACAATCGAGAATGAATATTTATACATATGCATCTGAATAGACACATCGTTTCAAAATCCAAGTCGGCCAGCTGCAGTATTTGGGCAAATCCATGTCGGCTAGTGTTTGAGTCCTCATTAATCATTCGCTGAGACAACCTTGTAAGTATGCCAAAGGAAATTGTATCGCCAGTCATCTCGTGTTCTTCATGTTTCACCATGACCTCATGTAGTCAGTGAGACATCACTTTGAATATCACCAACTCCTACTGAAATAACCTTTTGCACAAGTCGGTGAGACACCACAGAATCGTTATGACATTTCACCGAAGTGGTAACTTTTTCCAATAAGACTTGTAGTGCATCGGTCAGTGAGACAAAAAATCCTTGGTGAGACCACATACCGAATACAACACTCATTCCAATATGAATCCTCCTCTGTTACCGAAACAATGAAAATGTCTTGCCGAAAGCCGCTTGTAGGTAAAATCCAATCGCTATGACATCAAAAATGTCTTGCCGATAGGCAACACAGACGTTTATAAGCAGAAAACACAAAATGGATCGGGGAGACCCTGGTGCTCCCATGCCAATACAAACTATGATGTGATTTTTTCAAGACTCAATGGAATTCATGGGGCTATATGGGAAAAATATGGATAAAAATATCATGAAGAGAGGAAATTGTGCTCAAGGTAGGACTCATTTGGAAAATGCATGGGTATGGACAACATGAAAAATCATCAGATTTTTACAGTTCCAACATACCCCACACAAGGTGTGGAAATATGTACTCCCAGAGCAACTTTAGCACCTGATTATTTGACGGGGAATTCCACTAGTAGTAGAAGTCCCAAATAGACCCAGGAAAGACCCAGCTAAGGTTCCACAACTCCAAAACCCTACACCATATATTATAAGCAAAAGGACAGAGAAGAAACAGGTGTGAAACCATCTCAGCCTTTGCACGACAAAGATAACATATATTAGGAAGAGAAATACCACGTTTACAAAGGTTGTCATTGGTCAGAATTTTATTCTAAAGAAGGATCCAAGTAAAAATGTTGACTTTAGGAATAAGGTTATGCACCTAGGCTTTGGCCCACAAAGGAGAAGAATAATTAAGAAAAAAAGAAGCCACCACTATAGATATAGAGTAGACCCCTATAGAAGATAAATTCCAAACCATAATATCCTCTTGGCCCCTCGGATCCAAAACCAAAGAATTAAGGAGCAATTGCAGAGGAGCAAGGTCTGGGCTAATAGAGGAAATATGAACCCACTGGTCATTTCTCCAATAGTCCTCCACCAGAGTACCAAACCTCAATTTACACTCCTCCATATGAATCTTGAAGACAATATGATCACATAGCGTCTCATTCCCAATCCATAACCTTTCTACCATTTCCTAATTTCCAGAAGGCACCTTTAGCAGTAAGATCCCTAGCCTTAATGACACTATTCCAAAGATTAGAGTCATGTGGGAGGCTTTGAGAGCTGAGAAAATCATTGAGAGAGCTGATTTCACATAGATATTTACTCTTCCAAATAGTATTCCATTCTTGAACTTAAGAAAATGTCTTCCAGACCTACTTCGCCATAAGGGCTTTATTAAAGAGTCTAATATTTTGCAAACCAAGACCTCCATACTTCTTGGGCTTACACACATTCTCCCAAGCAACCAACATGATTCTCTTCTTCTACTTAACCCCTGACCACAAAAAGTTCTTATGTATCTTCTCAATAATATCCACAAATTTGGAGGGGATCTTGAATAGACTTAGAGTGTAGACAAGCATATTTTGGAGAGAAGACTTTAACAACAAAACTTTACTAGCTTGGCTGAGGAGGGCCCCTTTCCAACCAGCGAGCTTCTTATTAAACCTATCCACCAGAGACAACAAAAAAGAATCAAGGGGCTTAGATCCCAAAGGAAGACCTAAATAGGTAGAGGGGAGGTGGTTAACAACACAACCAAGAATGTTAGCTATCTTCCTTTGCTTGGGTTCAGGAGTGTTGAAAAAGAACAAGGAGCTCTTGGTCCTATTTATTTTCTACCCAGAGACCTCTTCATAAAGAACAAGAGCACTCTTCAAAGTTCTAGCTTCTCCAATAGTAGAAATTCCCAACAAAATATTGTCATTAGCAAATTGTTGGTGAGAACAGACATGATTGTCTGAAGACGACCTTAATCCTTTTACACTTCCTCCATCACCTTTTTTTGAAGAAGTCTCCCAAATATTTCCACCATCAAAGTAGAAAGGATAGGTAAATAGGATCCCCTTGTCTCACCCCCATAGAGGCCTTAAAAAAATGGGGAGAACCATTAATAATAATAGCAGTGCTAGTGGTAGAGATCAATTCCCAAATCAATAGAAGGAACCTCTCTGAGAAGCCGAAAGCTCTTAGAATATTCAACAAAAACCCCCAATCCACCTGATCATAGGCCTTGGACATGTCCAGTTTCAACAGAAATCCTTGACTCTTAGAAGCCTCTAATGAGTGGATATTCTCATGGATAGTCGATAGAATTCAAGATCTGTCTACCCAGGATAAATCCATTATGTTGAGGAGAAATCAAGAGTGGAAGCACATTTAGCAATCTTGTAGTAACCACTTTTGAAATTATCTTGTAGAAAGAGTTGCATAAGCTGATAGGACAAAAAGAGTCAAGGCTATCAACACCAGGGAACTTAGGGATGAGAACAATAAAGGTAGCATTTAACTCCTTCAACAACTTTCTCAATCCAAAGAATTCCTTGACCGCATTAGCCACATCCTCAACCACAATCTCCCAGAACACTTGAAAAAAGAACATCGAAAATCCATCTGGACCAGGAGCCTTATTTCCTTCAAAAGAGAAACCAACCCTTCTTATTTCTTCCATAGACGGAATAGCTGTCAAAAATCTATTTTGGTTCTCATTCATAATGCTAGGGATAACATCAATGAGGATTTGTTGAGCATTCATATCCAACCTCTCTTTCGCAGTCAAAAGACTAGCAAAAAATTGATTTGTCTCATGCCTAATCTCACCCTCCTTATCAATTTTGGTGTCATTCTTCATGATGTGAGTAATCCTGTTTGAAGCCCTATGCTTTAGAGTAGTCATGTGGAAGAACCTAGTGTTCCTATCACTAGACGAGAGTATCACTAGATGAGAGCCACACTGATTTGGATCTTTGCTTCCAAAATTCTTCTTCTTTGGATATAATATCATGGTAATTAATAAGAATTTTGTTTTCTCTCAAAAGGAAGTCATTCACATACCCTTCCTTTTGAATTCTATCATGGATCTCCTTCAACTCCAGCTGAATAGCTAACTTCATAGCAAAAATATCCCCAAAAACTTCTTTGTTCCATAGCCTGACCTTAGCTTTGACCCCACTTAATTTTTTAGCCACCTGAAACATAGCCATCCCATTGACCTTAATATTCCACCACTCCTCAATGCATTTAAAGATATTAGGATGAGACAACTACATTCTTTCAAACTGAAAAGGAGCATTTCTCTTACCTGAGACAAGATCTGCCACAAAATTGATGGGGAAATGATCGGATCCAATCCTGGAGAGAGCCATCAAGGAATAGAAATAATTCATCATCCAGTTATTCGAGATAAGAGCCTTATCCAATCTAACCTGAATGAGATCATTCCCAACCCTTCTATTAGACCAAGTATAAGTTGCTCCCTTAAGCTCTAGATCATGCAAACCCTGGGAGTTAATAAAATACATCAAATCTAATTTACTATCTAACTGAATCTGAGAACCAAAAAACTTTTCCAACACAAGTAGTGGGGTATTAAAGTCTCCCATAATCACCCAATTCACATTAGGGAAGCTCTGCTTAAAGGATTCAGTATTTTTCCAAAACTTCCTTCTCGCCATTTTGTTGTTGGGAGAATAGATATTAGACAAAATCTACACAAAGTCATCTCTAACATGCTTGAACCTAATAGCCACATGATTAGCATCTTCCCAAACAGGAGTACCAAAAATACGATCTCGATTCCAAAAATTCACTAATCCCCCAGAGGCCCCATCCAAGCTCCTACCTTGCACACCACAATTATTAAAGACCTTTATCCTTTCCACTTTATCCTTAGGCATCTTGGTTTCTTGGACAATTAAAATGTCAGGCTTATGGTCCCTAGCAAAATTTCACAAAATATCTTGTTTATGGGAACTATTAAGCCCTCGAATATTCCATGACATAATCTTCATTACTTAGATGGAGTGTTACTTTGACAGATCTCCGTGACGGTACTTTGAACCCCATTTGCAATATTTTGAAGGCATTCCTATTCTCTATGCCATTTTGTAGATTTCCTTCCTGAACTTTGTTGGTTGCCACAGTCCGCTTTTTTCCTATTTCTAGTGGTAACCCCCACAGTGCTATTACCTTTCTTACTCTTCTTCTTTTCCACTTTTGTGTATGAACTATCCCCTTCCAGATCCATATCCTCAAGACCCAAAAAATCTTGACCATCCATGAAGTCATTTTCACCAACACTCTTCAAAAGCAAGGAATGAGCCAAGTCATTCCTGTCCTTTTGAGTATCCACAAAGTCCCTGAATGTAGATTTCACTTTCTTCGACGGACATTGAGACTCTTCCTGAGTAGATGAAGGAGGAGTCTTTCCCCCCTTAGCCACAAAATCCTCTGTACTACTTCCCTTCCTACCAGCACCAAGACCACTTTCAAAAATATCTTCCAGATTCTCACCAAAGGAGTTAGAGACCTTTTCAACTGAACTAAAACTTTCATCAGGATATTTTTCATCCACCCCCTCAGATTCCTTGGTAAATTTAATATGTTTTTGATGTTAATTTGTTTAATTTTTAGGAGTTTATAATTCACCTCCTTCTCCTCAAAATACTTCTTCACCTCACGACCAAATACCTGATGAAAAATCACCCCAACAAACCCCTCCAAAAATTCCTCAACATTCTCCTAGAACTCAACAAAATTAATGGGGGAAATTGAAAATAACAAAAAAAAAATTGAGTTAATTGTGCGGTTGAAAGATCTAGCAAGTTCAACCTTGAAAAGAACCACACTTGCACAATCACCTGAAGCTATGTTAACACATGTAGATTCAATTAGCAAACAATTAAGTGGTTGGATAGAGAAGAGATGGGAGTATAGAGAATTTTATGTAGATAAACTATCCTACACACAAGTCAAAAATGAAAAAATTACAAAATTTTACTTGTGTTCCCTTTTCACGAACTCACAAAGAAATCAACCTCTACACCAAGCTACAAGCAAGATGTTTCCTATCCATTGGTGTAACCACCAGATAAAGGACCATTTTTGGTAGAGTTGGTGGATGGTTTTTGACCATCCTCCATGCAACAATAATGAGGTACCATAATATTTCTTGAGGAAACTCTACTATGAGTTTTCCCTCTAAAACTCCCCAACTATTTTGTTATGTGGGACTTCCAAGGTAGAGATGGTGGTTCTACACCAGATAGACTAGGGGCATGTATTCATCCTTAGCGACCAACAACACAATCTCTCGCCAAACTAGCATATGAGCACTTGGGTATCCCTTCCATTGTGAAGGAGATTGTTGAGGTCGAGATACTATAGTCCATTAGTTCCTTGACCCAAAGCATCATAGAGCATGCCATTCTTGCAATATACCATGAGCTAGAGGAGACTTTGAGGGGTGGGGTTCCACCCCATATTTGTTAGGCTTGTAGGTCCACCTATAGTTATGGCCCCACACATAGTCAAGAGGTAGGTGCATAGGCTACATTTGCAGCTAACTAGTTGGTGATGATAGATGCCCTCCTGAATGAGGCTTTCAACCTTGATACTCAGGTAAATGTTAGCAAGTTCATTGAATTTAATTTATTAAATTTCATTTTTGAAATGCAAGATTAACTAATTGAGTTTAATGATTGTAATGGAATTTCAAGGTCATAGCATTCATTCAATTTTTAGCAGTCCTCTACCTTCATATTACACTATGACATGTATTGTTGAGGTATGTAACTAGTAAACAATTATAAAAATTTCATGTGAATAACATTGTTATATGAATTGTATTCTAATATCTTATTTTGGATGTTGAATAGGTTAATCTTGGAGATTTCATGGCAACACCTCCTAGTGGTGGTGGAGTTCAAAGCTTCACTTAGGTAATAGAATAAAGATTTTAACTAATGAATTGTACTTAATAGATTTATGTAGTTTATATTCATATCATTGATTACATTGCATTGCACATCTTTCAAACTCAAAGCATTAATTCACATTGCATAACTAATAACTAGATGTTGATAGATGACAAAATTTCAATTACAATATAGTTTTTTAGAAAGTCAACATAAGCAGTGATGTAATTACTTCACATTGCATAACTAATAACTAGGAGTAGTTTCCAATTGCATTTGCTTGTCATGGCATTCCATGAGACCACATTTTATTGAGGCATTTTTTCAAACAGTTCACTGCCTTGTCTATGCTATGGATGCTTGGAAAAAATCTATCAAAGCATAATAGTGAGCAATAACATAGACAAGGCAGTAAGATATTTGAAAAAATGCCACAAATAAATGTGGTCTCATGAGACCACATTTATTTGCGACATTTTTTCAAATAGCTCACCGCCTTGTCTATGCTACCACATTTTCCATACATGTCTACCAAAGTATTGTTGAACATCCAGAATATTGAGAGGGGGGGTGAATCAATATTCCATAAAACCATTCTAATAAAATCCATCTAACCATTAAGACAATTATGACTGAATCAACAAGAGATAAAATAGAAACAAATCAATGCAATCACACACACATGAACACCAAGATTTTTCTGTGGAAAACCCAAAAAGGGAAAACCACGGTGAGGGTTAACTCACAATATATTATATCTAGATACAATATATTACAAGGCTCATTGCTAGGACTCACTATCCTTGAAAAAGGCTCACTACTTGAATACAAAAGATGGCTAACCGCCAAGATACAAAGATTGTGGCTCACTGCCAAAAGGTTTGAACTGATAAAATACACCTTCAATGTGCAGGATTCAGTTCCAATGAAGTTCAGAATATAAAGTACTGCCTCACATAATAGTCGCTCAACAAATCTACTTTGATCACCAACTGATAAAACATTTAGGCTTGGATCCTCTTTCACCTTTCTTCTACACTCACACTTCCACCCACTTCACATGCTTTCTTCCTTCAAGGAATCTTATTTATATATACAAGTATATCTTATTCATCAATTAGGTTAGCCCAATTAGATGAAAACAAAAATAATCAAAACTCTCTTGTCAGCACCATATTTGATTTAAACATTTTATTCATGTAATGCACTATACCAAGTCGTCTAACATCCATAAAGCATAACTAGTCTTCATAGTGAATCACATACATTAGGTCGACCAAGACTAGAACTTAATTCATAGAATCTCCAAACCAACAAACAATCCTCAAAGCAAACACCTTTTAGATTTGAGATCACATCAATTTATCATCATACTATCATCATAGAGACTACCATTAAAACCACAACATTAAAATGTTCTCCTTAAGAAAATGCATAGTCTCCCACATTGATATTCCAAGTGAGGAACAATAGTAAAATATAGAGTTGAACTCTATTAGAGATAACTTTCTACTCACAACCCAAAACTTCTCAAGATCTAGGATATATCTTTCTGAATGAGACATGATATGATGGTTAAGATATTAGAGTCATATCTATTCTTGCAGTGAGTTCCAGACTCAAATACTAATGCACTGGCTCATCACAAAAGAACATTACCGATAGAGAACAACTTCTAGTAAACCAAGTAAACTTCCCATATAGTTGTCACCATGTTGAAATCAATGAAAACATAGGAACAACCAACACAAACCATCCACACTTCATGCTCATGTTGCAAGGCTACATATTTCCAACAATCTCCCCCTTTGGCATTGATGGCAACATGCATGTAAAAAAAAAACATTTTAAATATACAACAATTGAATACTCCCCCTATCAAAACTGTTCTTCTGAAGAAAAAAAATTCCTCTACCAACCTTTATCTCTCCCCCTTTGACATCAATGGCAAAGGATGGGGTCCGATGTATATGTATATATGCATCAAAATATAACCAAAAATATATGAACACAAAATTGAATCAACCTGAAGAAGAACCTTTGAGACTATCTACGATGACATTCCATGTCACTTTTCCTTCTTCCCATAATCCTCTTACGCTTACAAGAGTCTTGTAAAATATTTCAAGCTTAGTTAAGGACTCTATACCATTTTCTAAAGTATTGGGACTAAGATTATTTTTTGATAATTCAACAATATTGTCAAGAACACTAGAAACAGGGATGTGTCTGAGTTTAACCATGTCTTTGAGTGCCACAAACTTCTTAATAACTTATGTTCTTTGGTCCTACAGGGAAAATAATTTATCCTGAAGCTGCACAATGTAGGACCACCTCTAATTATCTCTATCTTTTTCCAATTTGTATGTATCTTCCTGAGTGGCCATCCAAGCTTCACTCTTCCTTATCTCATCTCTTATGTTCAATGTATTGTCAGACCAATTTAGGAAAAAATAAAGAAGTTCCTATGCCTTTTCCTCACAAATTTTTACACTCTCCAATTCCTTCATCACTTGACTATGTAAATTTGCACATTTTTCCTTGATATCTTCCAAATTTTTTGTAGAAGACCTAATTCCAACATGCACTTCTAGTCTAGAGATGTAGACCTTCAAAGAATCAATCATGTTTCTGAGATTCTCCACAACAAAAATAGATGAATCAAAATTAGCACCAGGAATAACCTTCTGCAATTCCTCCAATGCTCCTTGAATGTTTATCCTTTCATGCTCATGTTGAGCTCTCTCTAACTCACTTCCTTCTTCAACTTCCTATTTGAAAACACTCTTTCTTTTCTTCCTTGTTCTAGTTGCACTACCGGAGGTACCTTCCACATTAGGATTTTTAGGGCTTTCCAAAAGATTTTTTGCATAATAATCAATTTCAGCCTCTAAAACTTCATAACCTAACTCAGATATCCACACCAACCTTGATTCAATTGCTTCCATGTGACAAAAATCTATAGACACTAGGATATTGATATTTCTGAAGTACCTTTCAGTAACACTTACTAGAATCCTCAACCTTCTATTCATCCTCATTTGAAATGTTCCAAAGAATGCAGCAAGAGCAATCTCTTGTGCATCCAAATTACCAAGATTTATCATGAAGTTGTTGATTTGATGGGAAATAGGCTCTGTATTTGACCATTCTATTCTTCCTATTACCGGTAATTCTTTCAAAAAGTAAAAGAGTAATCAGACAACCAAATTGCCATACCAAAATGTATTCTTCTCACTCTTCTTGATTTCCTTTAAATTCTTCAAAAGATGTACTCAAAGTAATTCACGTGTCATAATCCATAACTCCTTTAACCATATCAACAACAGTATGTACAATATTAGTAGACACTATGAGGTCATTTCTAGGGAGACAAACTTTGTGACAAATGAATATTGTGGCATACCTAATAACTGGATCCATAATACATTTCAAATTAATTTCTTTCCCTTCAAGAGTCACACCAATTACTTCAATTATCCCTTGCTCAATCACAGCCTTCTATTTCATAACTGGTCTAGAGGAACACAAACTAGTTACATATTTGATTGCTTCTCTGGTAATCAAATGTTTATCATCAATCCACAAGGATTCATTATGAATTCTACTCAAAACTATTTGAATATGCTTCCTATCAAACTCGAACAAAGGGTATTTTTGCCACACATCCAACTTCTTCTCAACTAACACTTTGTAGGCTCCATGGTTCTCTTCCAATTTATTCTTCCAAAGAATGTTCAACTGAACTAGTGACATTTCCTCTATCTTATTGTAAAAAAATGCATAGATATCTTCTATGGGAAACACTCTACGAGGGATGCAAGAGAATGCACCCATTAACTCTTCTGATAGATTCTTCAAATATTTCTTCAAATTAATTTGCACTCTATCCACACTATTCACAACCTTTGAATTATCCATACCAATAAAAATGAAAGATTGTGCAAACAGGAATACCTTTGTAAATTCCAACCAAAAAGGGATAGTTATCTAGCTTCTGGAGCACACTTCAAATCCACTTGATCTCTCCTCAAACCCTAAAACTCTAAATTGCTCTCTAAACTTCCTTTGCACGCTTCTCCAAAAATACATATGCCTCTTGAAATGTCTGAATTTATTTCTTTCATTCTGAATAATTTTGCAATAAATGCTTCAAATTGCAAGTAGATTGCCTCAAAAATTGTGTCTGTTTCCATTCTTTCAAATTCTGCAAACTTCATTCTTCATACATGCAACTAAGAAATTCCTTAAATATTTTACCACATTAAATATACTTCTATCATGATGTGACATAAGTATCAATGAGGGGGTTCATTGAATTTTCTAATAATTGCTCCCCCTTAGTTATTGCTATACTAAAAAATTGATAGGTGTATCTGCATCAAAGGTTGGCACAGATAAGACTGATGAATCTAATTTAACTTACTTGAATTCTCCTTCCTTTCTCTAGATTATTTTCATCTCTTTTCTTTCTTCTTCTGGATTGATGATTTGTTCATGCTTCTTTGACAAATAATTATTTTTCCTTCTTCTATAGTTATTAACAAGTTGTTTCAGATTGCTACACTTACAAAAAACATCATTCTTCCTTCCATTTTTTCTTTTATTCAATCTATTCTCACAAAGAATAGCTTTATGTCCAACCTTCTTGCACTTAAAACATTTTCTGAAGAATTATAAAGTATCATTCATTTTACTTTTGCAGTCCTTCGCCTTATGACCAAATTTCTTGTAGGAATGACAAACACCATTGAAAGATAAATACCTTTTAGCATCAGGTTGTTTGACAAGAATTCTTTCGGAATTGATTCTTAGATTCTTGATTCATCCATCTTTGCATTGAGTTTTTTTGTTAGTAGATTGCTTAACTTTAGAACTCTGACCTTCTTCAAACCCTAAACCAATTTTATCCATTGCCAGTCTCTGAGAGGTAATCAACTCATCAAGCATTGCAGAGCTTACCTTAAATTTTTCTTCAAAAATTATTGCCTTTTCCAGATTATTTCATCTACCTTCACCAATAGATCACATGCTTCAACACATTTACTTTGCCATTTTTCAACATAATCATTTGCTTTCATCAACATGTCCTTCAAATCTTCTATTTCTTCTAAACATCCAACAATGATCACTTTCGAAGGAAAAAAAAAATTATACTCAAATTTTGGGACCTTCCTCAAGCTATTAGGCTTCTTTCGAGGAACCAAGCTCTGATACCTGTTACCTGATTTTGCTTCCAGCTAAATCAGGCATACTTATTATTATGTTTGTATTTAAATAGTAAAAGACACATCATTTTCTGGTATGTTTCATCCATGTGCACAAAAGATATTATCAAAAGATTGCATTATTACAATTATGTAAATTGCATACAATAGAAAAGAGAGTCAACATCTTTCCAAAATGTAGTATTTATTGATAATGATAAGCGTATAGTGTCCCTCACAAGCCGAGGGACCGACTAGTCTAATGCATATAAAGAAAAGACTATACATTTATAGATAGAAATGCACATAAAATGAAGAGGGACTCATCATTGCCTGAAATGACGAATCTTGTTTGCCTTGTCCTCCATCATCTTCATTCTTCCCCACTTGTCTTGCTTCCAGTTGAAGCTCTCCCTACTGCTCCTAGGTTTCCTGCATCTAGAAGAAGAGTGTTGTTAGAGCAATGAAAGGTCACTAATCAAATTATGTACAAGCATCCATAAACATATAATCTGATGTCCATAAGCATTAAAATAGACAACATACCATAGGTGTCCAAGAAAACAAAAGAGTAATCAAACAAACCTATCATATGCTTTGTTTATCTAACATGTTTTCTCCTTGTGTAGATATAAGAAAAATATTTGTTACTATTTTGCTTCAGTTGATTACAACATGTGGAGTAAAATGTGGCTCCCATGAGGGTTGAGCCCAACAAGCTACCTCTTGTGTTTAGGAGGGATAGGGAATTAAGCAACTTGATCAAATCAATGATAAACATATTCTTGATGCATTAAATCAATATGGAATCATACCAGTTGATCAACTTTCATTATCAGATTCAAAAGATGCAACAAACAATGTGAACTATCAAGGAAGTTACTCTTCATCTTTTCACAATGAATCAAACAATAAGTTGCCATCATGCCAAAAGGGCAATACTCTGCTGGATATGTATTTCAATATTTTTAAGTGGATCCAAAGTCCATTTTAATAATGATATGAGTCAGGTTTCATTGTCATCATTTTCAAAGGGCAGTAAAGAATGAAACAAGAACAAGGACAACAGTCATAATCCAATGAAACAGTTTGTCTCTTCCTAAGAAACATATGATTTTTGTGATAATATGAACACTGAATCACAGATGCATCAAGTTCGATTATGCATTCATCAATACATATAATAGGAGTCATGAGATAGCAAGGACAACTTGTTATTATGAGGAACAATTCTTATACAACTGATCAAGTATCAAAGATATCTTCATTTAATAACAATGGATAGGGTATTTTTTTGCATGAAGATGGCAGGACTACATGACACATCAAGGAAGCATACAAAAAGTTGATAGAAATAGATGAAATGGGACAGTCCTCAGGTCCATTGAAGTAGTTATCATTTCATTGACAGTTCTTCGTAATACAAAGAGTACAACCCCTTTGGAAAAATGGTGTAAAGTTGTCATTGTGACAAGATAGTCATAGAAGTAATTTTAGTATACAGTGACACAACATGGACAGTCAATGGATAAAGAAGAAAGGAGAATTATACAAAAGCAACAAAAGCAACAAGAAGGAGAATTATAATTTTAGTATAAAAGGATAGCCTAGGACTGCCATGGATAGTGAAGAAAGGAGAATTATACAAAAGCAACAAGAAGGACTTTTCGAAGGACTTAGGTCAATAAAAAAGGTGGCATGAAAGGAGGTTGTATTAAACAACCACGACGTTAAAAGCAAGGAAACCCTTGAGCTAGGGTTTTGTAGAAGTAAAGAATCCTAAACATAGAAGACCTGGAAATGCATCAAAGGTTAAGAATAAAGTTTTTCTAATTGTTCCATTTCATCATTTTCTTCAAAAAACAAAAAGTTATCTTGTCCATAAAGTAGTTATAATGGAGAATGTACAGGAATGTCATCAAAAACCATGGAAACTATTGCATTTTAAAGAGAAAGCTCTATTCTACTGCTCAAGCTACATCATACAACAATACATCTGATGATGAAGTGGGGGAGACTATTCAAGGATTGGATAAGCATATAAGTGGGGGAGTTTCTAGGTTAGCTGCAGAAAAACATGGCTCAAATAGTGCCGAAGGATCTATTTTAGGAGAAAAGGATGAAAATGGTTTTGAAAAATACCGAGAATTGGCTAGTAATGGGTCTTTCCAATGATTATTAGTTTCCCCGCTTGAGGATCTTCAGCTACAACATAAGTTAAGGAGCTGAAGAGATTGGTTTTTGAAGTCTAAAGAGCTACATTCAAATAAAGAAAGAGGATCCCTTTCAGTAGACTCGGGTGTTTTCTCAACTAGAGAAATTCATTCAAACATTGGGATCTCTAAAACACAAGAAGTAAGCCAAGAGATTAGAACCAAACGATTTAGCACAAGTGATATTGATAGTGGTGAAGAATCAAATGAACTTGGATCATACATCATCGAGATTGACAACAAGAGAGGGGATACTAATGTTTTCTTCCTAAAAGGAGCATTGGAATAGATATTAGCAATTCTTATAATCTATTGATTTCATCGATGAAGGAAACAATATAAATGCCAAAAAGGAATCTCTTCCAAATAGGCCAGGGAAACATTGGAATCACAATATCAAAGGCAGTAAATTGAGACTACCTGGTTTATTGCATGAGACATGTAATTTTGATCCTTTAAGTGAAGCATAAACAAGGATGCAAACATTGCAACTATCAAAGAAATGGAAAAGGTGCATGGAGGTTTTGACTCATACCCATACTATGTAATGGAATTGAATCATTTTGTAGACCATTTTTATTTGTAGGGCAACATTTCTTATGGAATAGTCGACTGAGATAGCTCGTGTTTCAATCACGAGGTCTCATTCATATTATGATCTTGCTCGATCTTATCATAGTAAAGGGGATTAGGACAATGCTAGCCGCTATTACATGGCATGACTAAAACATAGATGCCCATGTTTTTAAGAAATCAACAGGGGAAAAGGATGTATCCTTGACCATGGTACAAAAATTTCATGGAATATATAGGAAAAACCAAAAAGGGAGAAACCTTCACTATATTCTACACAGAGTGAGCTCGAGACAACTTTTTCATTTACAATGAAAGAAACGTTGGTTTATGTAGAAAGAAGCTTACCATTTTTGGCCTTGAAATCTCCTAGATAACTTCAAAACCTCCAAATGCTAAGTATGGCGGCACCTTCAAGTTTCAGAATTGAACAAAAACCCTCCATGGTGGCACCCTCAAAGACTAAAATGAAAATTTTCAGAAAATGCAAAAGATGAAATGAGGCCCTCGGGTTTTCTCATTTGCCCTAAAGTTTGGTCGTTTGGGGAGAGGGTTTTTTGCCTTCGTTTTTTTAAAAAAATATTTCAACTAATACAATGGTATTGTATGCCTTGTTTCTTTTATTTCCTTTGCATTTTTTTTTTTACAAAGATAAACCCCCTTTAGGACTTGTATTTTTTTATGCCTTTTCAATTTGTGGCCAAATCATGGCCTTTATTTTTGCAAAGTGGAGAAAATTTCAAATGTAATTTTTTTTTATGAAAGTGATGATTTATAAATCACTTTAAACGTTTTATTTATTGCAAAATAATGTAGGTGCCTTCAAGAATGGTCAAAGGGGATATGTTTGAGCCCTTTTCTTTTTGCATTTACTTTCAAATGTAAAACATTTAGTTAAATGGTACAATTATAAGCCATTTAATTAAATGTTATTTTTAAATAAAAAAATGAAAAGGCATGTGTTGATATGTTTAAGTCAAGAGCATATAATTGAGTCTTATGCTTTTGCAAACACACAAAGGGTGTGAGTCAAGTAGTTGGAGACATGTCTGGAGGAGTTTGACCAACATGTGGAAGGTGTGTGGGTTGCCTTTGACTATTTTGGAGGGAATGAGACCATTTTGGAAGCATTTTTGTCATGATTTTGGTATGGATGGGTCTTGTCTTGACTTTTCTACATTTGGATGGCTTTTTGGAGGAGTTTTGGAAGGTTCTTTTTTGGCCTGTATGTTGCATCCGACCAGGGTTTCTAGAAGGACATGTGTGAAGCAGTTGTTTCAAAATTGCTTAAGTATCTTCAAACTTAAGTTTTAGGGAGTTCTTTCTTTCTTTCTACAAGCATTGTAGCTTACTTTGGAGTTTTTTTCAGGCATAATACAACATTGTGACTCAGTATCAGACATGTATTGTAGTATGTAACACCTTTTTATTAATGAAATTCAATGTTTACCTTCTTTGAAGCTATCTCATTGTGTGCAGTGTGGTGATTGATGAATGTTCTTGTGAGTTTTCATAACTCCTTAATGTTTGTCTCACTTTAGCACCTTTAGGTAGAATAAATGTATATTTTTGTAGGTTGTAAGTTGTGTGGTGGTTCAAATAGTTTTTAGTTGTGAAAGATTTCCTTTCCTTCAAAAATGTTAAGAGAACCAAGCCTCCTTGCAAAAAACTTATGCATTGATATATGAAAATATTTGAGATGTGTTAGGATAAGCTGAGTCATTGATAAAACTTTGTGCAAGTTGTTTGCATGTCTTAGTTAGTATTTGGTGGATCACCCTTTAAAGTTTTCAGTTAAGTTTCATTTTCATGTTTCTCTCTTACTCTTTCCTCAAGAAATTATTAGTTTAGCAGTAATTTAGGTGACACCAAAAGGGGAGCCAACCCATAATCTGGAGGTCTATTCTCACAATAGGATACCCACAATCTAAAATTAGTCCCATGTTGCTCCAAATTTTTTGAATTTCGACAACTTGTTAGGGGTGCACATTTGGATAGTTAACAGTTTTGGCACGCTCGGTGGGACCGTGAACTGCTTCTTAGTTCATTTTATACATTTTGTTACTATTGTTTGGTGTGTACAACAGTAGTTTCAGCCTTTTGGAGGTAAGTTTTCAACACACCTACCGACTCTGAAAGAATAACAACTAGTTTAGGTAGAAAAAGTACTAGTATGTACTTATTTTCAAGAAAAATCAGACCTAGTTTTCTTGCTTTACAAGAAATTTCAATGAATTTCAAACTTCTATAAATGCTCCAATATGTCTACATTTCATGGAGACATGTTCTATGACCCTTCATTTCATGAAAATGTTGCTCATATACCCTATGATCAGCCATATCAAAATGAGTATGCAGTTCTTTTTAGCCCAAATACCTTTGCTACAAGAGACTATCAATCTTCTTCGCATTTTTACCACCCTCCCACCCTTGCTAAACATTCCTGGCAACCTACCCATGCTTATAATCATTTGCAAGAGGATCATTTTTCTCATAACCAACATGATTATTCACATAATCATCCTCAAGAGCACCCTTTCTAGAATGTATTGGATTTGATCCAAAAGCTGGACTGTGTGTTGTGGGCTTTGAGCCAAAAGCTTGAACATATGGAGGTTAGTGATGTCAGAAAGGTGTTCTCACACATATATTAGATGTTGGTTGACATCAAGAAGCAGAAAAAGATTATCCCATAGCAGCAAGAGTTGGTTGATCAATCCTTCCTTTATGATCAAGAGTGGGTGACAAAAAGAATACAGTTTGAAGAAACTATTGAAAGAGACATAGTTGCTAAAGAGGAGCAAATGAAGTTTTTGCCTGCTCAGGTGCAAAGTAATCAAGCTTACTTAGATTATCAATGCCAACTAAGGTATTTTTGTGTACTTTTCATACACATGTCCCACCTGAGGTAGGGAACCCCCTTCTTTGCTCACTTTTGTCTCTCGCACTACTATAGGCTTCACCTTTTCCCCTTAAGGGATAGATTCCTTGAATTTTAACTTTTTCTCCCCTCAAGAGATCAACAATTTATTTGCACTTAGGGTGTATTTTTTGTAGTTCTTTGATCCCATGACATCCTTAATTTCGCTTGTTCTGACTTGAGATCCAACCATTAGGAGAAATTGAATAAGTCTAGGAGGTCTTCAGGGATTTCATCCTGATGGGAAATCTCTGAAGGAATGGCATCTTTGGAGATCCTGGATGACAAAGAATTCCTGAAATCAGTTTCTGCGAGAAATTCGACCCTACCTGGATTCTCCAAATTTGCCCTGAGGTCATATCTCCGAGCCTTGAGCCAACGTCTTTTGACACAAAGGGTAGATAGGTGCATTTAATGCAATTATTGAGTGGTTATTTAAAATCCGTTTGAGTGTCATTTCCTCATTGTATGTTTCAAGATTAGTGCCTTCAAACTCGTTCTCCCTTATTAATTGTGTGGTGCATTTGGAGATTGCAAATCTTCCTGTATCTCTCAATTGTTTCCCAAAGGTGCACTCGCATCTCCTATCTCCTATATTTCTCGTGTTAAAGGTAGGGTTTTCACCCTTTATTTCATGATTTCAATTCCCTAGCTCAACTTTGCACTCCAGTTTCATTGTCGTTCAACTTCATTTGGTTTTAATGGTGAAAAAATTGGTGATTATGCTAGTGATTTGATTGTGAGCATTCCATGTTCCTTGTGGGGGGATTCCTCCTATTCATTGAGCCTTGTGTGATCTAGTAACCATTTTATACGTTAGGGTTACCCTGTTGTCTTCATCACCCTTTATCATCTTTTAGGATTTTCCCCCTGCGTGGTTTAGCTCTGGAAACAATGACCATTGAAGCTTCATTTGAATTGAGATATTTTCTAATGATCCAACGTGCTCAAGTGGTGATTCATCACTAGGTGGGCACACATTGGCCTTGCATCGTTACCTCGTGCCCTAGCTTGTTTCAATAATGAAGTCAATGGGGCGAACAAGTTATTAAGTGACAATGCTTTGGTCCAAAGGGGAAAGTGTGTAAATTGGTGTTTAGTTTTGGGTAGGGGTGTAAGATTAGGGTTCCCAGGTCATGGGTAAAAAGGATGAAGGTTTGTAGTAGCTCAGAAAATCTAGCACACCCAGAATTTTTGAAGGTTAATCCTTTGGAGATTCTAGAGCCTTTGGAAATATCTGAATTTGCATTCCCCTAGAAACCCCAAAGTCTAACCTTGCCTCCAATGCTCAAGTCGGGACCCAAGTTGTGATAAAGGGACAACTTAGAATTCACTTGGAAGGCAAAAATTGTGAAGTTTCTAAGGCATAGGTCATTTCGGAAAATCCAGCACCCTCCAAAATTTTTGAAGGTTAATCTTTCAAATATTCTAGAGTGCTATGGATTCTCTGAATCCTCCGTCAAGCCTGCTGCCAAATTAAATCCCTTTTTTGACCACATCCAAGACAATTTCAAGAAGAGCTAAACTACTTAATTTAGAACAATTTGAAGGGTAACTTAGCTTTCAGAAACTTCTCCCCATTGCAGAATCTCTGAAGGTAATTCCTTCAAAGAATCCACCGAGCTTTGGATTCTCCAAATCCTTTCAAGTGGGGAAATTCTGGAAATGGCTTGAAGGACAATAAAGAGTTGAGAGAAGTAGCAGGAGTACAATGAAGTGAATGTCGAAGACTTAGAAGCTTGTCTAACTCAACATTTCAAAAAATCCATCTAGTCAAGAAATCCTTGAACCTAACTTCTTGCAGAGAATCCACCTGGCCAGGGAATTCCCGAGCCTTATTCCTTTGGAAATTCCACCCTAGGCTAGATTTCGTAAAAATCCTCAATGCCTTGAAGTTTTGAAATACCTCTATTTGGAAATGATTGTCTTGGATTCTTAAATGAATTAAAGCATGTAATGATTGATTGGGAGCTTTTATCTACCTCCTTTGATGATGAATTTATCTGTGATTGACCTCACAGTGATTATCTTGTTGTCTAACAGATGCAAGAAGAGGTGAGTCCTAGGAAGGCTTCTAAATACAAAGCTACACATGTGTAGGAGGAAGGTAGAAGAAGAATAGACATAATGAAATATGACTTCAAAGTAATATGGCCAAAATCGAGAATATATTTCGAATGGTCAAGGATTGCCGACACTAATATGGGGCACATGGATTACGATGAGTTTCAACAGAGGATGTTTGGTAAAGGGATAACCAACTAGCACAAGTCATTACACACATGGGTTTAGCTTAGGCAACATGGTTCCCACCTAGATTATTGTGCCTGAAATTGGAGCTAGAATGTGTGAAGCGCTATGATGTAGACAAAAGGATAATAGTGGGCCCACAGGGAAGGGAAGTAGAGGAATTCTATGCCAAGGATGTCTCTAGGGCTCTGGATATGATGAAAAACTCATGGATAGCTAATCCCAAACCTCACTATTCCAAGCTCCTGAAATAATTACACAAGAGTGACTTCAAGAGGGAATACAATGATATCATCACCCTCCTAGGTAGAGTAATGGGATTGGAGGAGGCCTTCACCTTCAAGACCTGGATGTTTCATGTGATCACTCAGATTGTGGGAGGAAAACATTACCATTGGGTAGGCATCGTGATTGAAAATCTAGATAAGCAGCTCATAAATGTGCAAGATACTCACTTTTCCACAATGACATCTTACATTGTCTATATGTTGGCAAGCAAATATAAACACAGGGGCCTAAGTTCCAGAGGGACCCTTGGGAAGGATAGAGTCTGGGATGTTTACCCTCAACTCTATTACAACACATCAAACTATAAGAGAGCTAATGATGCCTTCTTCATGTACATTCCCAGACTATTACAAGGTGACCTACACATAAGAATTTCCATAGAGGCAATGGAGCTAATACAAAAGTGTGGATAGTGGTTCATACAATTTCAGAGGTTTTCCTACATTCAAATACAAGGGTCTCCTGTGGTTCCACTTAGATTGCCAAGGTATCCCACAAATAAACTCATCTTGTTGGAGTTGATGAAGCAAATGGTTTCCTTCGAGGCAGTGTTGTAGGACATGCACAAGAAAGGGCTCACAGTTGAAATCCCATTGAAGATTGGCACCTTGGAATCTTGCCCCAATCTCTAAAGTGCACAATACTCAAAAAAGGATATGGCACAATATGAATTGTACTCACACACCAACTGAGACAATTTTGATACTTGTGGAAAGGCACAAAGACAGGCTAGTAGGGAATATAGACATCGGGACCACATAGAGGACTACTTGGAAAATTGTCAAGATGAGATTGAGGTAATAAAAAGGAGGTATTCTAGACTACCCTTGAAGCTTATCAGGATCTACAAAGTAGACCAAGTACCAGATCAGGTCGATGAAGATGAAGGAGACTTGATACAACATCACGATTATTTGCCATATAGGAACCAACCCTTGCCATCAGTAAACTGGTTAGAGGAGGAGGTGGTTGACCTTGATCAATTAACAAAACTGGTGAAGAGGTACTCCAAATTGTGGGTCAAACACAAGGTTGCGGAGTTGCAAGCAAATGGTGCCCAATTCACTTATGATTTAATGGGAAATGTTGAATCCCATTCTGAGGATGACATTGAGGCTACTAGAGATGATACTGTAGAGCCTTCACAAGGAGATGAGCAAGAAGGATTAATTCCTATCACACTAGAGAGAAGAACCACGAGTCAGGGGCAAGCAAAGAAGACTTACAGGGAAGCTGCTGAGGAAGGAGAAAAGACTCCCCAACCTGCTAAAAAGAGGAAGCTGGTGACTGAAGGGAAAATATTGGCCAAGAAAATAAAGACTTTTGAAGCTTTGGTCACCCCTCCTAAGGTCGTGGAAATTGATAGCTTAGGGGAAAATCCCCAGGTATATGTGCAAAGGAACTCACCAAGATAGAGAGTATCCCCTGTAGGAGAGTCAGGGATTGGAATTGAAAAGGCAGTGACTAGGGATAATTCACCTTCTCCATCCCCAATATGAAACACACAAGAGGATGAGGCTCTGAGGGGACATGATCAAGTCAGTGGAGAAGGTCCCTTTGACAATCTTGATGAAGAAACACAAAGTGGAGAAGTGTCTAGACCCAAGTCTGGGCAATTTAGTAATTTGGCTAGGGAACTAGGGGAGAAGGTAGAGATTAGCAAAGAAGCTACTTTTGAGGTCATGGTAGAGATGCCTTCCTAGCCCCAAACCAACAAACATGTTGATGTGTCCCACACAGAGGAGAGGTCTGAAGGAAAAGATGGCAAGGAAATGGAGCAACATGACCAAGAAAAGGATGAGGAGAATGTCGAGGTTGTGGATGAATGTCCTCCCCATGATCAATTTGGACATAATACTCCTCTAGGGAATACAAAGATAGAACAACCTATTTCCCTAGAGTGGTTGGAGAAGACACTAAAACAAAAATCCATTATCGTGGAAGACAAGATTCTGAGTTGGGACAAGCTATTAGAAAAGTGGAGGCAACCAAAGGAGAGGAAAAGAGCCAAAACTATCTCCAAGTTTGCACAAGATGAGTTCAATAATAGGATTGTTCATGTGGTAGTTCCTCCAAAGAATAAATATAAGGATGAATTGAGGCCCATTGACTACAAAGTACAAATTGTGAATTTGGGCTTAACCACCAAAGAACAAGAGAAGGAGGACTTCCAGGAATCTTCTCAGGAAATTCTGAGAATATTAGATAAGGAGACTACAAAAAAGGAGGAATTTCAAAGTGAATTGAGGGATGTGCATAGGTACATCTAGCATTTAATCAAGCCTCTATAGTCTCAAAGCAGTGAAAGCTCCTCATTCCCAGAAGGCTTGTTGTCAAAGGGAGGTGTTCAAAAAATAGAGAGATCAAAGTCTTTTGCAAAGGATACCCACGAGTGGTTGAAAACATTAGCAACATAGGACATGAAATGATCAAGAAGGTGTTGTCATATTATGAGGACACTTTTATTTCTAATGACATAACATAGTTCCTATAGGATTGCAAGAAACCACCTAAAGATATAGTTGTCAAGGAATAGGAAAGAATTCTAGCAATTTCGGTTGAGACTCTAGTTCAGGGAGGTGTATTCACTATGCAAGATACTCACAATGCCATGGAATGGATTGAGGCAATTAATTTCAAAAATGAACTCAGAATGAAGGCCCCAAAGAAGCTGTCCAAGGCACAAGCAAAGGTGAAAGAGGTTTTCGATAGTTGCAACACCTTTCTGGAAACAATTACGAGAAGCAAGAAATTTACGCACAAAGATTTGAACGTGGAATAGTTGCAACAATGGTGGCATGAAGTATACTCTCCAAATGTCGAGGGCCTGATAGTTAAAGATCAGTTGGAGGATGCTACAATCTATATCTCTTGTTTGGATAAATATCAAGATTTATATGTTGACTAGGAGAGGACCTTGGGTAAATATGAGGTAGAGTTGGAAACAACCAGGGCTAGAATTAATGTTGTTTCTACCCCAACCCAGGCCGACTTGGATCCAATCCTTTCAATATTAAAAGGAATTAATAGAAAAAATGGGGTAGGTGAAGAAGGAATTGGTGGCCCAACTTGATGGCCTAGGATAATGTGTCATTTAATGCCAATTTTTGCTTGAGGAATAGGTTGGCAGTGCCTTGGATCTTGTGCCTGACATGTATTAAATGCCAAAAGTTGACTTTGGAGGATGGCCTCCATTATTTTAATGTACATTTTGAACTTGGGATTTTGGAGGGAATGTCTGGCCGACCTACTTGGCCGACCTAATTAATGAAACCCTAATTTTGGCACCATTGATGTAATTTGTTATAAATAAGAGTTTCTCCCTCATTTGTTAAGGTTAGAAATTCTAGAAAAGGTGTTATAAGTTTAGTTAAGAATTTATAGGGATGTGTAATACTGGAGATATTAGAAAAACTCGAATTGTTGCATATTTTTGATGAAGTAAATAGAAAGAATGCATTGTTGTTGGTGATTCTTCATTGTGTTATTCATCTGTGCATGGTTCTTGTGATTCTTGTATTTTAGATTTATAAGTTTGTTTTAAGTAAGTTATATTCTAGATAATGTTAGATATATTCATGTTTAAGTTGTCTTTATGGTAGAAATCTAAAGTGTTTGAGCAAACCCTTGGTCCATACTTTTAACTACTTGTTGAATGTGGGTAGCTATGCAAAGTTAGCCTGGACCTATATCTTATGTGCTTAGTTCAATTGTGAAGTGTTTATTCATTTTGATGTTGTATCTAGATTAATGAATGAGTGTTTTTCTATCTAAAAATCTCAAATACCTTAGGAGATAGCACTATTTTTGTAATACTATAGGGTAATCTAGGTTTAGCATAAACTAGTTTTGAAGGGTTTGGTCCATTTCAGATTCTCTGTTGTTTTCACAACTGATTCTAATAGTTAGTTTTAGAATATCTCTCAGAAACCCTTATCTCTTTTTCTTTTCTTTAAAATATAGAATAGTTCAGAATCTACAAGCATCGACTTATCGTCATGTTTGATGAATTCAAGAAATTACAATGCTTGTATGTAAGGCCCTTTGTGGAAAACTAGCAATTTCATATTATCTTTGAGTTGTTTCATTGCATTTTTCAAGACCTGAGATTAGAGACCTTGGGATTATATCTTGAGGCTTGCTGATAGAGATTTACCTTTCAAGAGAGATAGGATATCATATTCTGTCTAAGTTGTTGCTATGTAGAAAACACCATCAACAAATTGGCACTAGAAGGAGGGATGATTCAACAAGTTGGAGTGGTTTCTATCATCAATATCTCCTCAAAGATTTAGGAGACAAACCAGGTCTACATCTCAAGGAGATTTCCAGGAGTTAGAACCTCATACTAGGTCAAGGAGGACCAAGAAAGGAGGAGCTTCATCATCCTCACCCATCTGGCCTTCATCATCCTCTTCATATTTAGATTCTAAGTCCACTTCCACCGAACTGACCCCTGCTGAAATTCATCCTTCAATCATTCAACAGCCTCAAACACAGGCAAATCAGCCTCAAACATAGGTCAATCTGCCTCTCCCACCACCTCCACCACAACCAATGGCCTTTTTGTAAAATAAACCTTCACCTTTTCTCTTCAACAACTATAATTCCATGCCTAAGAACCTAGAGCACTTCTGCTCCATATTTCATGTAGGTGATCCCAACCGAACAACTGAAGAGCATATCAAAATTTTCCAAACTGCCCTAAGGGATAGGGGGATTTTCCATGAAGATGTTGCATGCAGACATTTTCCATATTCCCTAGGTGAATAATACTTTTACTAGTATAATCACTTGCTAGCTGGTTCTGTAACTAGCTGGACTGATCTAGAAAATGCATTTTTACTTAAGTTCAAAATTCACTATATTTGCAATTCACTAGGGCTAAAAGGGAAGTCAATGGACCAATAGGGTCTTTCAACAATAGGTTCCATCATGCATATACTATATTGCAAGAACCCTATGTTTTGGATTCAATGCCAAAACAAGAGAAGTCTATTATGATGCATTGGATAGTCTGACTTCTACTTTCCTCAAATGGAAGCATAATCCCCCTGATAGTCTATTGAATGCATACACGGAAGTAGTTAAGACAAGTTCAAATTTAAGACAACAATTATTGGGACATTTTCCATCATTAGGGCCCACTGCTCACCTAGGACAAGTCCAAGCCATAAATCAAGCAATAAGCAATCATACTCCAATCATGAACCTGGTCCCACAACTGCCAATAGTTCTCCATCTGGGACCTCCTCTGAATCAAGCCTTTGTTGTACCAAATTATTCATAGAATATGGGACAAGAACCCTTTCCTCAAAAATAAGCTAGTATCTTGGGTTGCTTACAAAATTTTGAAATATTAAATCAATCCTTGAATCAAGGTCTGCATGTCGTCTATATGCAAAATACTGTAAATTTTGGATTTGTATCAAGAAATTCAGATAAGGAGAGATTGGATGAATTAACAAAGCATGTTAAGAATTTTTCCACTAATATTACATACCTAAGAAAAAAAAAATCAATTACAAGTGGCTCAGAGGAGCATTCAATCCAATTACAATAGGGAAAATAGGGACAACAGAGACAATAGGCATCCTATGCAAGGATATAACCAGGGTTATGATAGAGGCTAGTCTTTAGGACAATTTTGATAGGAGGCCATCACCAAGGAAAAATAGAGCATGGAACACTAGGCCTAACAATGGAGGGGTTCCCATACCATTGAATCAACCTAGAAAACCTGAGAAGACCACTAGCACAGTCCACCCATCATTTAGAGTTTGATTGTCTAGAGTTCCAAACTGATGTAGCCATATTCTAGATGGAGGTGCAGGAGGCCACTGGGGTCCCTTGTATGGTCAAGAAATAGCATCTTCAGATCCCTATGAATATCCAATGTTGGTGTTGAACCGTGCCCCATTTCCTAGAGGGGAAGAGAATGGACCTAAAGAAGAATCCTCACAAGAAAGTAAACAATCAAAACAAGTGTGCAATGGAGAGTCCATATCAGAGCTATTTGAAATTGATGGGGCTGTTGATAATAGTCCTTTGGATGAAGAAGAACAAATAAGTGATGAAGTACAAATGTTTCATTAGAGGACTATGCCATATGATTTGTGGAATAGGTAGGCCAGTGGGCCATTCACCACTTCCACCCCTCCTAACAATTTTAACACTCCTCCTGATCCTAATGCCAATAAGAATCCCTCGTACCCTCACATACCAAGACAATATTTCTCCAGAGGAGGTTCCTCTTATTCCTTGAAGGGGGAAGCTACCAAATATCAATAAGGGACACTAGCTAAGAATAGCCAGTTCGATATGACTATGTTCCAGATGGGAGAGTACATTGCAGAGGAACTCAAGAAGGTGAAGATTAGTCTCTCAGCCTTCAAACTGGAGTTCCAACTATTCAGAGTGTAGTGTTGAGTTCATTAAGTGACCATGCATCCAAAAATTCTGCACAAGATCCTACTGCCAAAAGGATTGGATTAACTAAACCCTTAGTGAAAGATACGATTGAAAAGACACAAATCCAGCAATCAGTTCCAAATCAGAACACTCAAGCAGCCAAAGAGCAATCTCAAACATAGAAAAAGGATAGGAGTAGAGACAAGGATAAAATCCAAGTGGCTAATGTAGACTCTATGGTAAGTCTATTCCAAATCAAACATGATACTCCTTTTCTTATTTCTATTCGAATCTTTGGAAAAAATCTGCATAATTGTTTGTTGGATTTTGGTGCATCTACAAATGTGATGCCATTCTCAATTTGTAAAGCCCTAGGTATCACTCTCGCTCCATCTCAATGGAAAGTGACTCAATTAGATAAAACTAAGGTGATTGTAGTAGGAGAATTGAATATGATCCCTATGTAAGTAGCATCAGACCCACAAGTGCAACAAGTCATTAACATCTAGGTGGCCAATATTTTTGATGCCTATGGAATGATCCTTGGTAGAGATTTTATGAGATTCCTTAATGGGCACACTTCAATGGATCATTCTCATATGTGGCTTCCATGGAAGGGATTCCTGAATTAGATAAGGATTGAAAGGGAACCCAAATTGAAGTACTGAATAACCGAATATCAGAATACTTCTAATGAAGTGCGTGTTTCTGAGGAAAGTTTGGAAATTATGTCTTAGCAACTGCTGTTGAAGAATCCAGATTAGAAGAGGTGTTTATGATCCAATACATGCCTGGGGATTTGACTCAATCCTCCAAGATCACTGAGGTAATCATAGGAGAGGATGAAGTTTCTGAATTGGGTGATAGTAAGCTTGGATTATTTGACAATTTCTAGGAGTTTATTCAAAAATGCATTGAGAATCAAACAAGCTTGGGAAAGAAAATGGACTTTGAGGAATTTCTACTACCCAACTAGTGTTGAGTGCACAATGCTTCTCACTCAGAGTTCAAGTGTTATCTTTGTAAGACTATGATTGAGCAGATTAAGAGATACATCAATTCACCCTTAGAGGTTGGTCCTAAAGTACAGAAAGCTCAACAAGTTGAAAAGGGTAAAGAAACGACAGAACAAAATAACCCCTCCTCTAGTAGAAATGGAAGTGCTAAGGACTCAAAAGATTATTCATCTCCCAAAATCTAGACTTTAAGATTCGATGGATCAAAATGTAAGCAAGGTATAGGAGCTAGATTTGAATTGATAAGTCCATTAGGGAAAACATTCTTTGTTGCTCATAGGTTGCAATTTCAGTGCACCAATAACATTGCCGAATACGAGGCTCTAATCCATGGACTATTGATGGCACTAAGAAAGAATGTTAAGATATTTCAAGTATTTGGAGACTCTAAATTAGTTGTGAAATAGGTCAGAAAGCAATACTCTTGTCATGATAGGAGAATGACTAACTACTGACACAGAGTGTGGGATTTGATTGAGTGTTTCGATGCATTTAACATTCAGTTGATTCTGAGAGCTAAGAACCACACTACAGATGCCCTGGGAAAAGCACCCAGTATGATGGAGCCTCTATCCTTATTTGGATTGAAGAATTTCTCTATTGAATTAACACCAAACCCCTTCGTACATGACAATGTTGCAAATTTTCAAGTATTCGAAGATGAAAAGCACATCCTAGATTTTCTAACCAATTTTGATGTGTTCACTTAACAAGTGATCGATGAAATGAAACCTCAAGAGGCTGAGTTGGATATAGAAGGGGTTCTCAACCTAAAGAAAAACACAATCCTAAGAGGGATGGTATAGTTGGAAAGGATCTTTTATCTTGATAGGATAAAAGACCAAGATCAGTAGATGAAAATAGATTCCATAGACAGCTAGTGTGATACCTACAACATGGGCACTCCCGATGATGTTAAGAATATGCTCATTGGGAAGGTGTGTACTCTGGAAGAGAGGAAGAGTTTGATAGATGCATTACTTGCTTACCAAGATTTTATAGTGTGGAGCTACAAAGATCTGAAGAATTGTGACACCTCCATCATGACACACAACCCTTGAAAACAAGAGCAAAACCTTTCTGGCAAAGGAAGAGGCCCATCAATGCCTTGCTGGAACCAATAATCCAGAAAGAGGTGTAGAAATTACTATCTTCCTACATCATATTCCCAGTCAGACACTCAACATGGGTGGCTAATTTGGTTCCTGTCCACAAAAAAAATGGGGAAATAAGATTATGTGTTGATTTTAGAAATCTTAACCAAGAATCTGAAAAGGATAACTACCTAGTTCCTTCCTTGCACGAGGTTCTACAAATTGTGAATGGATCTCAAATGATGTCCTTCTTAGACGGTTATTCAGGTTACAATCAAGTTATGGTTCAATATGAAGAATTCCTTTTAGATTGATCAACGCAAGGGCCACTTTCTAGAGAGCAATGGATATTGCCTTTAAGGACATCATTGGTAAATGCATTATTATCTATATGGACGACCTGCCAATTTTCTCTAGAAAAGAGGTGATCACATTGAAGATCTTTGCAAAGTATTCCAAAGATGCAGATAATTCGGTATCTCACGTAATCCCAAGAAGTGCATATTTGGGGTAACTGAAGGAAAGCTCTTGGGACACGTTATTTCAAAAAATGGCATTTCAATTGACCCTGATATAATTTAGGCTATTATAAAGATTCAACCACCAGCTAGCAAGAAAGATATGAAGTCTTTCTTCAGAAAGATTAACTTCATCTGGAAATTCATCATGGAGTTTTCCGAAATAGTGAAGCCATTGAATGCAATGCTGAAACAGGATGCCAAAGTGGACTAGAATGTTGAGGCTAAGAAAGCATTTGATGAAATCAAGAGGGCTATAGCTTCTGCCCCAGTGTTGGTAAGTCCTGATTATCAGAAGCCCTTCTACATATATTCTTTTGCATCTGACCATTCTTTTGCAAGTATGCTGACTCATAAATTGACAAGGGAAATGAGCACCCTATATATTTTATGAGTGTTCCCCTTAGGAATTCCGAGTTGAGGTATCCAAATGTTGAAAACTAGGCCTATTCTCTAGTCTAGGGTGTTAAGAAATTCAAACATTATATCCTGAGAAACAAAGTCTTCACCATTGTACCTGACCTGGCTGTGAAGCTCTTATTGATGCAAAACAAGATGGGAGGAAGGAGAGCTAAGTGGGTCACCATGCTACATGAGTATGATCTTGAAATTCAATCTATGAAGCTGGTAAGAGGATAGGCTTTAACACAGACTATGGCTAAAATAGGTCCAAAGATTGTTGCAAGATAATATCATCTTCAAGATGTGTCTCCAAACGAATGGTATGATGATATCGTGTATTATTTGTTGAATCAGAAATGTCCTGATCATTTGAACATAGTGTAGTGGAGGGTCTTCAGCTTGAAAAGTGAAAGTTACATGCTAGAAGGAGGCATTCTGTACAAGAAGAACCATGAGGGAATTTATCTGTGTTGTTTTGGGAAGGGGGAAGCAATTTGTGTAATGGAATAATTTCATGAAAAATATGGTACAGGTCATGGTTCTAAACCCACCACTACACATCAAATCTTGAGGGCTGGGTATTATTAGCCTACCTTGTGCAAGGATGCTCATAATCATGTGAGAACCTGTCATGTCTGTCAGACATGTGTAACTAGGGAAAAATGTTTTTCTCTTCCACTTTAGCCTGTCCTCGAGGTAAATCCCTTTGCACAATGGGGTATGGACTTCATTGGCCCAATTAATCCACCATCCTCTATAGGACACAAGTATATTCTTACTATTATTGATTATTTCACTAGGTGGACTGAAGCTATTGCTTGCAAATAATGCACTGCTAAGGTAACAATCAATTTCCTTGAGTCAAGTCTAATTAATCACTTTGGTTTCCCTTTTGCTTTGGGGTGTGATAATGGTTCTGCATTTTCATCCTTGAAATTTTCAGGCTGGGCATTTGACCATGGTATTGTCATTAAGTTTTCTTCAAATTATTATCCAATGGTCTTGCTGAATCCACTAACAAAAATCTCTTAACTATGATTCGTAAGTTTCTTGAGAGGAATCCTAAGGATTAGCATACTCAATTGAGATTTTCCTTATGGGCTGATTGTACACAAGAGAAAACATCCCTAGGAACATCTTCGTATCACCTAGTGTATGGCTTTGAACCCATATTTCCTATCCAGTTAAGGATCCCTACCCTTCAGTTCATTAATGAGTATTACGAGGAAGGAGAGCGTTAAGAAGCCCATCTGGCTGAATTATTATAGCTGGAAGAAAAGAGAGATGCCCTAGAAAACTCTTCCAAACATCAGGGTGTCTTCAAGAGGTGGTTTGACCATAAGGCTAAGGTTAAGGCCTTCCAGATTTCAGATTTGGTCTTATACTAGGACAAATCACACGAAAAGAAAGGGGAGCACAATAAGTTTGACAAGTTGTGGCTTGGCCCCTATCATATTTTTGAGATCTTAGGAGATAATGCTTTCCGCCTCAAAACACTCACTATAGAAGATGTCTCGTTGCTTGTCAACGGGAAACATTTGAAGCATTACTTACTTGCTTGAGTTGTTTCTAGCTCACCCTTGTAAATAGTTAGAGTAGGTGTTTGCCTTTGCTTTTTGCTTTTGGTTGGTGTAGGTGTTTTTTCTCACTACTTGCTTGGTTTCGGGGTTTTCTGCTTTCAGGTTTGGGGTAGGGTGTCTTACTTGTACAACAACTATTCCATTGTTCACAACTATTCTGAAGTGTTTCCCTTACAAACTCTAATCATCTTTCCAGAACAAGTTGGTAGAGGCCCTTTGCTCAATGTCACATGTGCCAAACATTCGAAGTGGATGGATCCTTGGATTAAGTTGGTCTTGAACGTGCTTGAGTCTTATATTTTATACACATCTTAACAATCCTTAAGTTGCTCAAGATTCCTTGGGAGGTCTGGTTGAGTGAAAAATCCCATTTTTGCTTCAACGCCACTGTGGTTCATAGCCCTGACTATAAGCTTCATCACTTACAGGTTGAAATAAAGGGTGAAAAGAAAAGAAATATCAAAAGAAAGAAAAGGAAAGTATTGGAAAACAAAAGAAATTAAACTCATCAGGAGGATCCGAATAACTCCATCAAGGCTATGGATGCTCAGCTGGCAGTGGAGCTACGTTCGAGAGAACCACAACGATAACCTCATTGGGGCTATGGATGCCTTCCTGGCAGTGGGGCTCTATCTAGGATGCTTTTGGAGTTAGAATCCTTACGTAGCTTGATTGGACCAACCTTGGTTTCCTTGCAGCAGCTAAGGGAAGGGAACAAATACATTAACACACACTTGGATTCCTTCGCGGGAAGGGTTGTCTCATCCACTGATTTTGAAGCTTTACTTTAGAGGTGAATTGATGCGAGGACTGAAACCAGGAGTTCTGGGTTCCTAATTCCAGTTTGTCATTGAAATGCTCTGGAGAATTTCCCCAACAAAGTCACTATTTGTTGTGTGCTTTTTGTACACATGCACCACTTGAGGTAGGGACCCACCTTCTTTGCTCACTTTTGTCTCTCACACTACTATAGGATTTACCTTTTCCCCTTAAGTGATAGGTTCCCCGAATTTTGACTTTTGCTCCCCTGGAGATATCAACAATTTATTTGCACTTAAGGGTGTATTGTTTGTAGCTCTTTGATCCCATGGCATCCTTAATTTCCCTTGTTCTGACTTGAGATCCAACCATCAGGTGAAATTGACTAAGTCCAGGAGGCCTTCAAGGATTTCACCTTGATGTGGAATCTCTGAAGGAATAGCATCTTGGGAGATCCTGGATGACTCGAAATTATCGAAATTGATTTCTGTGGGGAATCCAACCCTACTTGGATTCTCTGAATCTTTCCCAAGGTTCTATCTCTAAGCCTTCAGCCAACATCTTTTGGCGCGAAGAGTAGATAGGTGCATTTAATGCAATTATTAAGTGGTTATTTAAAAGCCATTTGAGCGCCTTTTCCTCATTGTATGTTTCGAGCTTAGTGCCTTCAAACTCATCCTCCCTTATTGATCGTGTGGTGTGTTTGGAGATTTCAAATCTTCCTATAGCTCTCGATTTCCATGTGAAGGTGCACTCACATCTCCTGTCTCCTAGATTGCTCATGTTAAAGGTAGGTTTTTCACCTTTATTTCATGATTTCAATGCCCTAGCTCTACTTTGCACTCCAATTTCATTTTCATTCAGCTTCATTTAGTTTTAATCGTGAAAACATTGGTGATTATACTAGTGCTTTGATTGTGAGTGTTCCACATTCCTTGCGGAGGGATTACTCCTATTTGTTGAGCCCTGTGTGATCTAGTAACCATTTTATATGCTAGGGTTACCCTGTTGTCTTCATCACCCTTTATCATCCGCTAGGGCTTGCTCCCTACGTGGTTTAGCTCTGGAAATGATGATCATTGAAGCTTCATTCAAATTGAGATATTGGCTAATGATCCAGTGTGCTCAAGTGGCGATTCACCGCTAGGTGGGCACACATCATCCTTGCATCATTACCCTGTGCCCTAGCTTATTTCAATGACAAAGTCGACGGGGGGGAACAAGGTATTAATTGATAGTGCTTTGGTCCAAAGGGGAAAGTGTGTAGATTGGTGTTTAGTTTTGCATAGAGGTGTAAGGTTAGGGTTCCTAGGTCGTGGGTTAAAAAGGGGGTCACTTGAATGTTGCGTAAAGGAAGAAGTTAAGCAAGAATGTGAAGGTTTATAGTAGCTTAGAAAATCTGGCACACCCTAAAATTTCTAAAAGTTAATCCTTCAGAGATTTTGGAGCCTTTGGAAATATCTGAATCCATGTTCCCCTAGAAACCCCAAAGTCAAACCTTGCCTCTGACACTCGAGTTGGGACCCTGTTGATGGTGTTTTATGCACAACAACTCAGATAGAATGTGGAAATCCTATCTCTCTTGAAAGGTAAATCTCTATTAGCAAGCATGAAGAGATAACCCCAAGGTCTCTAATGTCAGGTCCTGACAATGCATAAACAACTCAGTGATAAATGTGAAAATGTTGGTAATCACAAAGGGACTTACTACAAACAAATACTGAATCTTAAGTTTATCAGATTTTGCAATTTGATGATACTTCAAATCCTAAATCTAACCCAAATGATAAAGAAATAGCAAAAGATAAGGGTTTCGAAGAGATTTCTAAAATTAACACTAATCTTAGGATTAACAATGCAAATGATAAAATACTTGAAATGGACCAATCCCTTAAAAACTAATTCCTGCTCGACCCAGATAAACCTACAATCTTACAAAAATAGTGCAATCTTCTAAGGCATGAAAGATTTTCAGATCATGAACATTCATCCAAAACAACCCTATTGCAATTGAAATGAACAAACATTCACAACTAAACTAAGCACAATGAATATTAAAGTCCATGCTAACTTTGCAAAGCAACTAACAATTAGCTAGCTGCAAAAAGTGTGGACTAGGGATTGCTACAAACACTTCAAGCATCAAACCATAAACACCATTGAATCTTCTAACCCTAGATCTAACATATATCAAATAACCTTAAGCAATTTCAAAAGATAGAATCACAAGAACCATGCCAGATAAACTAACACAAGAAGGACACCAAATCACAATGCCTTTACTTGCATTAAATCATCCAAAGTAGCAACAATTCCAGTCTTTTGTTACAACGCTTGCTTGAAAATAACCTAACTGCGAACTCCTTGTTCTAATGCTTAATTTACTCCAATGTAAAACTATCTAGCCATTACAAATGAGGCACAATACCATATTTAAAGAAAACCCCCCAAAATAACAAAATAAAATAGCATTAAATGCTTGAGACTCATCCAGGTCGTTATGGGTTCTCTAATGTGGTTTGGTCCAATGCATGTGAAAGATGAAGAGGGAATAATGAGGAAGCAAAAATTTTGATGTGATATTGCATTAAATTCTTCCCCCCTTGTCCTTGTCTCACCCCATTTTATCTTGTATTATCAAAAATACCTTCTCCAAGTTGGCCAAAGGTGGAACAACCAACACCTTAATCCTCCTCTCAATAGATTTAATATCATCCTTTAATTGCTTAATAGTTTTATCCCAATCCGTCTTTAGGGGTTGATATTTATCCATGACTGCAATGTAAGTAGCTGCATCATCTAGTTGGTGCTCGGTAACTGGGCCATCATTGACTGGAGAATATACATCACGCCACCATTTCCTGAGTTGCTCTATATTCAAGTGTTTTGGTGCAAACCTTTTCCTTCCTGTCATGATCTCAAAGAAAGAGATACATTTATTGTAAATATCTGTCAAGGTGCCCTCTATTTGCTTTCCTTGCTTATGCACTTTTTTCAAGATCTTCTATCTAATTTGCAGGGCCTCATGCCATTCCAAAGGTTCTGCAGCTTTTGAAGAAGGAAGGATTCCATCACTAGGTAGATTTTCCTTAGTGTACTCCATGATTGTCCTAGTCTTCTACAGTAGGAGGTCTACATCTTCTTTATCCTGAGCTAGCACACTTTTCAACCACTCTACAGATCTAATGGCATCCCCACCAGTCAATAGAATGTACTTGATTTCATCATCACCCTTGGTTCCTACCCCTTGTAACTAGTTTAGTGTGGCATGAGTAGTAGTTTTCATCTTTTCCAACTCAGTTATGGTTTCCTCTAGCAAGAGATTTGTTGCAAATGATGAAGAACTAATCTAGCTGATAGATTGCAAGGGTTTCATCAAATCCTGCAGATACTTCTTCAATTTCTCATTCTCCTTCTTCAACTCTCGCATAGTTTGCACTTCTTTCCTCAATCTACCCAAGATTACAGCACTAGAGCTCTCATATTCTTCAATCTCCTGTTCCATGGAAGTAGGTCCTAAGTTGATAGTTTACATACTATAATCACTACTAGTCACATAATCTGTATGCTTATCAGGAGCAGGAGTAGCAATGTGAATCACTCTATTATTTTCTTCATCTCTTTCAATCTTTGAAATGACCCTAGCCTTCTTCTTTGTTTTACCTTTCCCAATTTTGGCCAATAGGTCATCCCAATTCAGGAGAGTGTCATCCACTACAATCTATTTACTCTTCAATTCTCTATCCAACCAAGCAGGAACAATGGATCCTAATTGCAAATTACCTTGCTCAACTTCATCCTGCCAACCCACAGAGAAATCCTCATTCAGATTCTACTTATCAAGAGTCTCCTCCCTATCTTCCCTGTCAACCTCTAGATTCCAACTCTTTTCTTCATCATGCTCCTTTTCTACATGTTTTGGTGAAGGAGTCTTGGTTGGCACTTCCTCCCTCTCTAGAGGTCTATCCTCCCCATGGTCAATGGGTGAGTCCTCATAAGTCACCAAAGGAGACTGCAATATCTTTTCTATTTCTACCTTTGCACTATAGAGTTCACCTTCTCAGAATTCTTCTTCTCCTTGATCTTTGTGATCCTCTGCATCCTTGGATTCACTTGGTGCATCATGAGGTTCATGAGGAGGGTCATCATCATGTTGTTCTATGGAAGGGGTAGCTGAGGGAACATCCTTCTTTGGCACACTATCCTTAGGAGGACTTCTTGATCTTCTTGTGTATACCTGCGTCTTCTCTCCTGAACTCTCCACATTCACTACTGGTGGGCTAGTTTCATCCTCTACCTTGGAATATTCATTCTTCTTTTGAGACAATCTCACTATTCTTCTTCTCTTAGGAACATAAGCACTACATTTGTCTCCCTCTTCCTTAGGTTCCTCCTTTGTAGACTTCTTTACCTTTGAAGTATGTTTTCTTTTCTTGGAAATAGGTCTCCTTTTCCTCTCTCCTTCTTCTGCTTCAGCATCCTTAATCTTTATCTTGAAGGGAGAGCTCACCTTACACTTACCCTTAGGGTCCTGCTCAACTAACTCTTTAGAGGTAGAATGAGACTCCATGTCTCCCATTAGGTCATAGGTGCATTGCACACCTTCACTCTCCAATTCCAAAATCTTGTGCTTAAGCCATAACTTTGTGTATTTAACCACTAGGGCCATGACTTGTTCTAGTTTTGTATTTTCTTCCTCTAGCCAGTCTATTTCTCCAACCGATTTATCCTTCATAGCTTCGTAATCATGGCCTTGAATCACATCCCCATCATCATCTATCTGATCCGGGATGACTTTAACATTGTACAATCTAATCAAATTGAATGGAAACCTAGAGAATTTCTTCTTTCTGATCTCAAACTCATCTTTGCAAGTGGCCCAGTAGTCCTCTATGTCATCCTTGTGGTTGTATTCCCTACTGGTCTTCTTTTGGGATTCACCAGTTCTATCAAATCTAGACCTTTTGGAGTGGAAAGATAGGCCCAAAGTGCTCATCTCCTCCTCACAAAATTGTGTTGTATGTATGGAAGAGCAAGCCTCATTACTACCTATCCTGAGAGGAAAGTCATTGCCAAACCCTGTTTTGTGCTTCTTTTTCTTGACTATGGCATCAAAGTCACATATCTTCCTTGTAACTTCCAAGAGTATGATGTGGTTGATAGGATACTTGGGAAGCCTGTAAGGGGATCTCTGGCAACCATCTATCCTTATGTAAGAAAAGGTGGGGAACTATATAAACCAAGCCCCATACTTCTTGATCAACTCCTTAGCCTTGTCAGATATTCTAACATGCTCTGCACCTTGAAGCAGCCTTGTGATGTACATGGTGAATGCATCATTCACCCTCCTATAGCTTGATTTGCCTAGGTGTAGCCATGGATAGACTTCATATATTACTTCTCTCCCAAAGACACCTCTGGTATCCTATCCTTTGTATGGGTGGAACCTAGCAAGTTTATAAACTAGGTATGAAGTCATGTTGAAGCTCTTTGTCTGCAACACATTGCATAATTGATCATGTATCATGACATTTATGATTCTTTCCTAGTGATAATCAATATTCTACTCCATCCTTGCTATAATGAAGAACATCTAGTTCTCAAAGACTCCTGCACTTTTCAAGCACATTACTCTGCTGAGGAGTGTAATTGCATCATAATATTCTGACTTGAATTTTTCCCTGAATAACTATTTTGGCAATTCTGAGATGTGAGGCTTAGGTTTTTCCAACCAAGAATTGATCACCTATAGAGCCTTGTTGGTATCATCCTCATAATACTTCTTAGCCATGTCCAAATCAAAGGCCACCACATGAGACCTATCAAGCATGCCAAAATTCTATGCCACTGAAGGAGGGGAGAAGTTGGCCAACACCCTGCCTTGAGGGCCAATCACCCTCTGAGTTCCCTTGTCATAATGTCTAGGACATTCAAGCACCAAATCATAACATTGGATCGTGTGAGGGAACCTAGCCATATGGGCCAATCCTAAATCTAATATCCTTCCAGCCAACTGGGGAAGGTTTTGTGCTGCCATCCTTGCTTTGAATTCTTCATAATCCCATCTGCCTACATTGGTATCACCAACTTCAGACTAGATGGAGGAAAGCTTAGACTCGGGAACCTTACTCTTTATGTCCATCTTTATTCTGTCTGCTTCAGAGATGGAGGCTCCTTCAACACTTAGATCTATCTTCTTTCCCATTGTCTTATTGGCCATCACTCTACCTGATTCAGCCTGCATCCAACAAGAAACCACAATAAATTCTCCTTTATCGAGGTTAGCCAACCATAGAAAATATAATCATAATCAATCAACCCAAAGCTATAATTAAAATCCCCTTAAATTAACATAAGGCACAATTACTAAAAAATCCAGGATTTTGAGCCATTTAGGGAAATCCGGCCAGGGAGGGAATCCAAGAAATTCCCTACTAAGTGGATTTTAACGATAAAACATGGTTATCCAAAAATTAATCATCACCAGACGAAGAAAAATTATGTAACACCCCCTTAAATGATTCAAATCAAGCATGAGATGCTAAAACCATAACATTACATTCATTAACTTTCAAATCCTCCATACTGTAAAACTATTTTAGGAAAATCCGCTCGGGAAGGAAATCCATGAGGTACATAAAATTTTGGGCTTTGCACACATCTGGGAAAACAAGGAGGTACAGGAGAAATTGGGAAATTCTAAAGGTGTGGGAATTCCACGAAGGTCTCAAAATCCCAAAAACTACCACTTTTCACGATCTCGCCCAGAATAATCAATCATTCAAGAATTTGAGGTCCTTGGGCTCGAATCTAATTTACTTTGAGTTTCTTATCAGTTGTCCATTGGTTCTCAACATTCCTAGAGGCAAATTGGTGAAGATTGGTAATTCCCTAAATTTAACCATCGATTCCCTAGGCTTAAAACCCTACAATTCATCATTAACGCAGGGGAGTTAGCTTAGATCTAGATTGATCGGATCATTAAACATAAAAATGGTTCATTTGAAACAAGCCTAAGTGAGCTTCACCTAAATGGAACCAAAATCACACGTTTAAACTTCACTCATGGCCGACAATCAATCAAGCTCGAGAACCCTAAAATCAAATCAAGTTGAAGCAATCATACACGTTGGGTCAAGTTTGAAAGTGAAGTTGGCATCGTCAAACTAAAAAGACTAACTAAGGGGTGCATCTTCTAGACCTCCAAAAATTATGAAAACATTTGTACAACCCTAGCTTTAAAATGGTCGATGCCAAACATGTAAAATACAAAATCCACGATACTCAAGATGCCAAAGAATCATTCACATTCAATAATCGAAAGTAAGGAAAAAAATACATAACATTGATGAAGTGAAATCTATTATATTCAACGACTAGTAACAAGATTTGACGTCCTGGAAAATAGCAGCAACAATGATCACGCCCAGCAAATTCACCACCAAATTCAAAAGTGCATAAGTCCAAATGTCAAATGAAGTCAAGCACTCAAGATCAAACCCCTCAGATAGTAGAAGACAAATGACAAAATCTCAATGGCAGAAGAATTCCCCAAAATGGACTAAATACACGTCGTAGAAATCGTATAATCAAGCATTAATGCCACTAACAAGACAACCCAAACTGAAACCCAAGAATTCAACGAGGTGCAAGAATTTTGGAAAAATCTAGTCCACACAAAATTTCATGAAGGACCAGAATCCCCAGATCACAGTGTAAGCTCTTCCCCATCGGGTTTTCAAGGAAACCGGGGAATTTTGTCAGAGGAGGAAAATCTAAAAATCAAAGGAAAACTCAGAAATAGTTTAAAACTTAATATTTTCAACAAATAACATAAAGGGATCATCAGTGCAAGCAAGATAAACATTCAAGTACATGTCGAAGCAAGCAAATCCTTAAAACCAAAGGGCCAAAGCATCAGAAATCAGAGCAAAAAAAGGGGGTCCCTACTTTTAGTGGGGCATGTGTGCGAGAACTGCACAATAGACCCAAGTTGTCATAAAAGGGATAACTTAGAATTCACTTGAAAGGTGAAAATCGTGAAGTAAGTTTCTAAGGCATAGGTCATTTCAGAAAATCTAGCACCCTCCAGAATTTTTGAAGGTTAATCCTTCAGAGATTCTAGAGTGCTATGGATTCTCCGAATCTTCCATCAAGCCCACTCCCAAAGTCAATCCCTTATTTGACCACATCTAAGACGATTTCAGGAAGAGCTAAACGACTTCATTTAGAACAATTTGAAGGGTAACTTAGCTTTCAGAAACTTCTCCCCACTGTGAAATCTACAAAGGTAATTTTTTTGAAGAATCCACTAAGCTCCAGATTCTCTGAATCCACTAGAGTGGGGAAATTCCAAAATGGCTTGAAGGACAATAAAGAGCTAAGAGAAGTATCAAGATTACAATGAAGTGAATATCAAAGACTTAGAAGCTTGTCTAACTCAACATTTCGAAAAAACCATCTAGTCGAGAAATCCCTGAACCTGACTTCTTGTAGAGAATCCACCTAGCCAGGGAATTCCCAAGCCTTATTCCTTCGGAAATTCTGCAATAGGCCGGATTTCTCAAAAATCCTTCAATGCCCTGAAATTCTAAAATGCCATTGTTTGGAAATGATTGTCTTGGATTCTTAAATGAATTAAAGCATGTGATGATTGCTTGGGAGCTTTTATCTTCTTGCTTTGATGATGAATTTATTTGTGATTGGCCTAATGGTGATTATCTTGTTTTCTAACAAATGTAGGCAGAGGTGATTCTTGGAAAGGATTCTAAATCCAAAGCTACACACGTGCAGGAGGAAGGTAAAAGAAGAATAGACATAATGAAATATGACTTCAAAGGAATATGGCCAGAATCGAGAATATCTTCTGAATGGTCAAGGATTTCCAACACTAATATGGGGCATGTGGGTTACGATGAATTTCAATAGAGGATGTTTGGTAATGGAGCTACCCAATTGGCACAAGTCATTACACACACAAGTTTAGCTTAGGTAGTAGGGTTCCCACCTACATTATTGTGCCCAAAATTGATGCTAGAATGTGCAAAGCACTATGATGTAGACAAAAGGATAATAGTGGTCCCACAGGGAAGGGAAGTAGAGGAATTATATGCCAAGGATGTCTCTAGGGCTCTAGATATGATGAACAACTCATGGATAGCTAAGGCCAAACCTCACTATTCCAAGCTCCCGAAACAATTACACAGGAGTGACTTCAAGATGGAATACAATGATATCATCACCCTCTTGGGAAGAGTAATGGGATTGGAAGAGGCCTTCACCTTCAAGACCTGGATGTTTCAAGCGATCACTCAGATTGTGGGAGGAAAACATTACCATTGGGTAGGCATCGTGAGTGACAATCTAGATAAGTAGCTCGAAAATGTGCAAGATACTCATTTTTTCACAATGACATCCTACATTGTCTATATGTTAGCAAGCAAATATAAATACATGGCCTAAGTTGTAGAGGGACCCCTGTGAAGGATAGAATTTGGGATGTTTACCCTCAACTTTGATATAACAAATCAAACTACAAGAGAGCTAATGATGCCTTCTTCATGTACATTCCTAGACTATTACAAGGTTCCCTACACATAAGAATTTTTGTGGAGGCAATGGAGCTCATCAGAAAGTATGGACAATGGTTTATACAATTTCAGAGGTTTTCCTACATCTGAATACAAGGGTCTCCTATGGTTCCACTTAGATTGCCAAGGTATCCCAAAAATAAACTCATCTTGTTGGAGTTGATGAAGTAAATGGTTGCCTTCAAGGTAGTGCTATAGGACACGCACAGGAAAGGGATCACAAATGAACTCCCATTGAAGATTGGTACCCTGGAATCCTACCCTAATCTCCAAAGTGCACAATACTCAGAAAAGGAGATGGCACAATATGAATTGTACTCACACACCAATCAAGACAATTTTGATCCTTATTGAAAGGCACAAAGATAGGCTAGTAGGGAATACATACATCAGGACCACATAGAGGACTACTAGGAAAGTTGTTGAGATGAGTTTGATTTAATAAAAAGGAGGTATTCTAGACTGCCCTTGAAGCTTATCAAGCTCTACAAAGTAGACCAAGTACCAAATTAGGTTGATGAAGATTAAGGAGACTTGATACAATATCATGATTATGAGCCATACAAGAACCAACCTTTGCCATCAATAAACTAGTCGGAGGAGGTGGTTGACCTTGATCAATTAACCGAACCGATGAAGAGGTACTCTAGGTTGTGGGTCAAACACAAGGTTGTAGAGTTGCAAGTAGATGGTGCCCAATTCACTTATGATCTAATGGGAAATCTTGAATCCCATTCTAAGGACGACACTGAGGCCACCAGAGATGATACTATAGAGCCTTCACAAGGAGATGAGCAAAAAGGATTCGGGCCTATAACACTAAAGAGAAGAACTAGGAGTTAGGGGAAAAAAAAGAAGACTAAGTAGCCCACACCAAAGACAAAAGAGACTTCCAGGGAAGCTGTTGAGGAAGGAGAAAAGACTCCCCAATTACCTGCTAAAAAGAGGAAGATGGTGACTGATGGGAAAAGATTGGCCAAGAAAACAAAGAATTCTGAAGCTTCGGTCACCCCTCCTAAGGTTGTGGAAATTGATAGCTTAGGGGAAAATCCCTAGGTATATGTGTAGAGAAACTCACCAAGATAGAGAGTATCCCTTGTAGGAGAGTCGGGGATTGGACTTGAAAAGGCACCTATCGAGGAGGATGAAAAGGGCAGTCACTAGGGATAATTCACCTTCTCCATCCCCAATACGAAACAAACAAGAGGATGAGGCTCTGAGGGGACATGAGCAACTCAGTGGAGAAGAAGTTCCATTTGACAATCCCGATGAAGAAGCACAAAGTGGAGAAGTGTCTACACCTGAGTCTGGGCAATTGAGTAATTTGGCCAAGGAACTAGGGGAGAAGGTAGAGATCAACAAAGAAACTACTTCCAAGGTCATGGTAGAGATTCCTTCCCAACCCCAAACCAACAAACATGTTGATGTGTCCCATGTAGAGGAAAGGCCTGAAGGAGAAGATGGCAAGGAAAAGGAGCAACAAGACCAAAAAAAGGATGATGAGAATATCGAGGTTGTGGATGAAAGTCCTCCCCATGATCAATCCAGAGACAATAATCCTTTAGGGAATACAGAGATAGAACAACCCACTACCCTGGACTGGTTGGAGAAGAAACTGAAACAAAAATCCATTATTGTGGAAGATGAGACTCCGAGTTGGGACAAGCTATTAGAAAAGTGGGGGTAGCCAAAGCAAAGGAAAAGAGCCAAAACTGTCTCCAAGTTTACGCGAGATGAGTTCAATAACGGGATTTTCTATGTGGCTGATCCTCCATAGAATAAATATAAGGATGAATTGAGGCCCACAAACTACAAAGTACAGACTGTGAATTTGGGCCCAACCACCAAAGAACAAGAGAAGGACTTCAAAGAATCTTCAAAGACTGTGAATTTGGGCCTCTATAGTCTCAAAGTAGTGGAAGCTCCTCATTCCCAGAAGGCTTGTTGTCAAAGGGAGGTGTTTTAGAAATAGAGATTGAATTCTTTTGCAAAGGATACCTAGGAGTGGTTGCAAAACGTTAGCAAAAAAGGAGATGAAATGATCGAGAAGGTGTTGCCATATTATGAGAAGCCTCTTTTATTTCTAATGACATAACATACTTCCTACAGTATTGCAAGCAACCATATAATGATATAGTTTTCAAGGAATTGGAAAAAATTCTAGCAATTTTGGCTGAGACTTTGGTTCAGGGAGGTGTCTTCACTATGCAGGATACTCACAATGCCATGGAATGGATTGAGGCAATTAATTTGAAAAATGAACTTAGAATGAAGGCCCCTAAGAATCTATCCAAGGCACAGGAAAAGGTGAAAGAGGTTTTTGAGAGTTGCAACACCTTTCTGGAAACAATTATGGGAAGGAAGAAATTCAGGCACAGAGATTTGAATGTGGAATAGTTGCAACAATGATTGCATGAAGTATACTCTCTAAATGTTGAGGGCTCGACAGTTAAAGATTAGATGGAGGATGCTGCAATCTATATCTCTTGTCTGGATAAATATCAGGATTTATATGTTGACTGGGAGAGGACCTTGGCTAAATATGAGGTAGAGTTGAAAACAACCAGGGCTAGAATTAATGTTGTTTCTACCCCAACCCAGGCCAACTTGGATCCAATCCTTTCAAAATTAAAAGGAATTAATGGAAAAAATGGGGTAGGTGAAGAAGGAATTGGCAGCCCAACTTGATGGCCTAGGATAATGTGTCATTTAATGCTAGTTTTTGCTTGAGGAATAGGTTGGCAATGCCTTGGATCTTGTGCCTGACATGTATTAAATGCCAAAATTTGACTTTGGATATTTTGAACTTGGTATTTTGGAGGGAATGCCTGGCTGACCTACTTGGCCAACTTAATTAATGAAACCCTAATTTTGGTGCCCTTGATGTAATTTGTTATAAATAGGAGTTTCTCCCTCATTTGTTAAGGTTAGACATTCTAGAAAAGGTGTTAGAAGTTTAGTTAAGACTTTATAGGGATCTGTAATACTGGAGATACTAGAAAAACTTGAATTGTTGCATATTTTTGATGAAGTAAATACAAAGAATGCATTGTTGTTGGTGATTCTTCATTGTGTTATTCATCTGTGCATGGTTCTTATGATTCTTGTATTTTAAATTTATAAGTTTGCATTAAGTAACTTATATTCTAGATAATGTTAGATATATTCATGTTTCAGTTGTATTTATGGTAGAAATCTAAATTGTTTGAGCAAACCCTTGGTCCATACTTTTAGCTACTTGTTGAATGTGGGTAGCTGTGCAGAGTTATCTTGGACCTATATCTTATGTGCTTAGTTCAATTATGAAGTGTTTATTCATTTTGATGTTGTATCTAGATTAATGAATAAATGTTTTGCAATATGAAAATCTCAAATACCTTAGGAGATAGCACTATTTTTGTAATACTACAGGGTAATCTAGGTTTAGTAGAAACTAGTTTTGAAGGGTTTGGTCCATTTCAAATTCTTTGTTGTTTTCACAACTGATTCTAATAGTTAGTTTTAGAATCTCTCTGAAACCCTTATCTCTTTTGCTTTTCTTTAAAATCTAGAATAGTTCAAAATCTACAAGCATCGACTTATCGTCATATTTGATGAATTCAAGAAACTCCAATGCTTGTATGTAAGGCCCTTTGTGGAAAACCAACAATTTCACATTATCTCTGATTTGTTTCACTGCATTTGTCAAGACTTGAAATTAGATACCTTGGGGTTATCTCTTGAGGCTTTCTAATAGAGATTTACCTTTTAAGAGAGATAGGATATCATATTATGTCTAAGTTGTTGCTATGCAAAAAACACCATCAACAGGTATGAAACCCAATCAGCCCCTTGCATTCCTAGTTTTAGTCCAACATATATTGAATCATTGAATCATCCTATGAATGAAGAAGTTCCCAAGTACAAGTTTGCAAGCTTTAGGCAAAGTAAGCCTTTAGAATCCCCTAGTAAGTCTTCTCATTTTGAAATTCCAAGTTTTAGAGGATTCAATTCAATGCAAGAGAATGTAGTATCTATACAAAATCGGTCCATCATCCCTCAAGAGTAGCCCATTGATCCAGATGACTTACTCCTCATGGAGAGGATCAGCAAGGTAAATCCATTGCATTTAGTCGTAGCATGTTACCGACTACAACTGCAAAATCTCAAATAGGAGGAGGTTGAGCTAGTGGTAAAATAGAATGAAAATCTTCCTCAAGTGGAAGGCTCTTGTGAGGTCAAACTTGAGAAACCAAACCTTCAAACTGAAAAGAAAGAATCAATAAACAATATTGAGGAGCCTAGTCATTTAGGAAAACAAATTTCAGAACCTAAGAAAGATGAGATACCCAAGTCATTGCTTATACAACCGGTGAGTTTTCATGTGCAAAGGTGGATAGTCAGGAAGATCATATTCTAATCACGGAACTTGTAAGTGCAAAACAACATATAGATGCAAAAGAACATGATCTTTTCTTCCCTCAAGAGTATTGTCCTGAAAAAAAAAATAATCCTCTTATCATTAATAGTACTGAGAAAAATGATGAGGATTTGTTCTGGGATGACTTGGAGGTTTTTGTTTCAAGCTTGGATAATAAAAAGTCTTCTAGTGAAGAGAATCAAGTAAATATCGATACGTCAAGTGAAATAGAGTCTAAACCTCAAACCCTTACTCATTTACTTGATGAGCTTCCTATTTTTGTGGAAGAAACAACCATGTTTTATCTTGTATATCAAGAATCAGATGATTCCAATCAGCAAGATGAGATCAAAGAGATAGCTCATAAGTATGAATCATGTTGTCCCAACTAGCAAGAGGAGACAAATGCACATGAGAAACTAGGTGGGGAAGAGGCTGATATGTTTTGGTATGATGGGATACCTTCATTTGTTGAACAAAGTGAAGAAGATATGTCTGTGATAACACAAGATTTGGGATAGCCACAAGATTTTCAACAGTGTGATGAGTTGTTGGTTCATAAAAATCAATATGAGAATGAAGCTTTGGCTCATGAAGTATTTTCATTTTGAGATGATCTAAAGTCTGTTTTGGTTCATGAAGAAGCCTCTTTTTTCCCAATTTTGGCTATTGAACTGGCACCATTTGTAGCAAAAGATTAAAAACAACATAATTTGGAACAACAAGAAACCAACATGGAGAGTTTTGGATTCACTCTTTGTAGAGGATGACCAATTAGGCATCTAGCCAGAATGGAGGCCAATAAGGATATTGATATCTTGCTTGCACCCAAGCATGAGGGTAAAACTAAGGAAGAACACACTCAAGTTACCTTTCTACCTCAGAACAAGAATGTTTACATTCCATATGAAAAGGTTAGGGAGCTTGTATATGTTCTTCAAGAGATATTGCAGCTATTTGCTGAATTTTTATTCATGTTCCATTTCTTTCTAGCTGTTCTCCAGCATGGAAAACATTATAAATTCTTTAGAAAAGACAACTATTTCACCCAACCAGTTAATGACTTTGTTTGATCAGCTTCTTTGCTGGTTAGAGTAGGTTAGAGTAGGTTTTGGTTTAGTTTTCAGTTTTCCCTAAGTGTTGTTTTGCACAATTAGGTAGTTTGCTTTGGTGTTCAGGTGTGTTTTGAATAAATTTCCAAGGTGTCATACATTGTTTTGACGAGATACTACAATGTACAAGACTATTTTCCAAGTTTTGTCAGGTTTCTGTTGACTCCATGCCCAATGGATAGCTTTAGGCAACTAGTCAAAATTTTCAACAGGAAAACATATAGCAGATGTCGCCAAAAATGTTAGCTAATTTTTCTTCCAAATAAATGAGCTAGACTTATTATTGTGTTTTCATTTAAATAGTAAAAGACATAATTTTCTGATAAGTTTCATCCATGTGCATAAAAGAGATTATCAAAAGATTGCATTATTATAGTTATGAAAATTGCATACAATACAAAAGAGAGTCAACATCTTTCCAAAATGTAGTCTTTATTGATAATGATAAGTGTATAGTATCCCTCACAAGTTGAGGGACTAACTAGTCTAATGCATATAAAGAAAAGACTATACATTTATAGATAGAAATGCACATAAAATGAAGAGGGACCCATCATTGCCTAAAATGACGAATCCTATTTGCCTTGTCCCGCATCATCTTGAGTCTTCCCCACTTGTCCTACTTCCAACTGACACTCTCCCTGCTGCTCCTAGGTTTCCTGCATCTGGAAGAAGAGTGTTGTTAGATCAATGAAAGGTCACTAATCAAATTATGCACAAGCATCCATAAACATATAATATGATGTCCATAAGCATTAAAATAGACAATATACCATAGGTGTCCAGGAAAAATAAAGAGTAATCAAACACACCTATCATATGATTTGTTTATCTAACATTTTTTCTCCTTGTGTAAATGTAAGACAAATCTTTGTTACTATTTTATTTTAGCTGATTACAACATGTTGAGTAAAATGTGGCTCCCACAAGGGTTGAGCCCAACATGTTTCCCTCTTGTGTTTAGGAGGGATAGGGAATTGAACAACTTGATCAAATCAATGATAAACATATTCTTGATACATTAAATCAATACAATATCATACCAGTTGATCAAATTTCATTATCAAATTCAAAAGATGCAACAAATAGTGTGAACTATCAAGGAAATTACTCTTCATCTTTTCACAATGAATCAAACAATAGGGTTCCATCATGCCAAAAAAGGGTAGTAATCTGCTAGATATGTCTTTCAATCTTCTTAAGTGGATCCAAAGTAATGATATGAGTCAGGTTTCATTGTCATCATTTTCAAAGGGCAGTAAAGAAGGAAACAAGAACAAGGACAATAGTCATAATCCAATGAAACAGTTTGTCTCTTCCCAAGAAATAAATGATTTATGTGATAATATGAACACTAAATCACAGATTCATCAAGTTCAATTATGGAGATGCATCAAGTTCAATTATGCATTAATCAATACATACAACAAGAGGCATGAGATAGCAAGGACAAGTTGGTATTATGAGGAACAATTCTTATACAACTGATCAAGTATCAAAGATATCTTTATTTAATAACAATGGATAGGGCATTTTTCTGCATTAAGAGGGCATGCCTATGACACATCAAGGAAGAATACAAGTTGATAGACATAGATGAAATGGGATAGTCCTCAAGTCCATTGAAGTAGTTATCATTTCATTGACAATCCTTTGTAATACAAAGTGTACAACCCCTTTAGCCAAGTGGTGGTAAGTTGTCATTGTGATAGGATAGTCATAGAAGTAATTTCAGTATACAGTGACACAACATGGATAGTCAATGGATAAAGAAGCAAAAGGATAGCCTAGGACTTCCATGGATAGTGAAGAAAGGAGAATTATACAAAAGCCTCAAGAAGGAATTTTGGAAGGACTTAGGTCAATAACAAAGGTGGCATGAAAGGAGGTTGTATTAAACAACCACAAGGTCAAAAGCAAGGAAACCCTCGAGCTAGGGTTTTGCAGAAGTAGAGAATCCTAAACATAGAAGACTTGAAAATGCATCAAAGGTTGAGAATACTTTTTTTCTAGTCATGCCATTTCATTATTTTCTTTAGAAAACAAAAATGTATCTTGTCCATAAAGCCGTTATAATGGAGAATGCACATGAATGCCATCAAAAACCATGGAGTCTATTGCATTTTAAAGAGAAAGCTCTATTTATTACTCAAGCTACATCATGCAACAATACATCTGATGATGTAGTGGGGGAGACTATTCAAGGATTGGATAAGCATATAAGTGGGAGAGTTTCTAGGTTGGCTACAGAAAAACATGGCTCAGATAGTGTTGAAGGATCTATTTCAGGAGAAAAGGATGACAATGATTTTGAAAAATATCGAGAATTGGCTAGTAATGGGTCTTTCCAATGATTAGCAATTTCCCCACTTGAGGATCTTCAACTACAACATAAGTTAAGGACCTGAAGAGATTGGTTTTCGAAGTCCAAAGGGTTGCATTCAAATAAAGAAAGAGGATCCCTTTTAGTAGACTCATTGGGTGTTTTCTCAACTAGAGAAATTCATTCAAACATTGGGATCTCTAAAACACAAGAAGTAAGCCAAGAGATTAGAACCAAATGATTTAGAACAAGTGATATTGACAGTGGTGAAGAATCAAATGAACTTGGATCATACATCATCAAGATTGACAAAAAGAGAGGGGAGACTAATGTTTTCTTCCTAAAAGGGACATTGGAATAGATATTAGCAATGCTTATAATCTGCTGATTTCATCGATGAAGGAAACAATGGAAATGCCAAAAAGGAATCTCTTCCAAATAGGCCAAGGAAACATTAGAATCACAATATCAAAGGCAGTAAATTAATACTACCCAGTTTATTACAAGAGACATCTAATTTTGATCCTTTAAGCAAAGCAAAAACAAGGATGCAAACATTGCAAATATCAAAGAAATGGAAAAGGTGCATGGAGGTTTTGACTCATACCTGTACTATGTAATGGCATTGAGTCATTTTGCAGACCATTTTTATTTGCAGGGCAACATTTCTTATGGAACAGTCAACTGAGATAGCTTGTGTTTCAATCACAAGGTCTCATTCATATTATGATCTTGCTCAATCTTATCATAGTAAAGGGGATTAGGACAATGTTGGTTGCTATTACATGGCATGAATAAAACAAAGATTCCCATGTTTTTAAGAAATCAACAGGGAAAAGGATGTAGCCATGGCCATGGTACAAAAATTTCATGAAATACATAGGAAAAACCAGAAAGGGAGAAACCTTCACTATTTTCTACATAGAGTGAGCTCAAGACAACTTTTTCATTTACAGGTAATGAAAGAAATGCTAGTTTATGTAGAAAGAAGCTTACCATTTTCGGCCTTGAAAGCTCCCTGATAACTTCAAAACCTCCAAATTCTAAGTATGGTGGCACCTTCAAGTTTTAGACTCAAACAAAAACCCTCCATGGTGGCGCCCTCAAAGATTGAAATGAAGTTTTTCAAAAAATGCAAAAGATGAAATGAGGCCCTCAGGTTTTCTCATTTGCCCTAAAGTTTGGTCATTTGGGGAGAGGATTTTTTGCCTTTGTTTTTTTTTTAAATTCTTTCAACTAATACAATGGTATTGTACACCTTGTTTCTTTTGTTTCCTTTGCATTTTTGTTTTGCAAAGATAAACCCCCTTTAGGACTTATATTTTTTGATGCCTTTTCAAAATGTGGCTGAATCATGGCCTTTATTTTTGCAATGTGAAGCAAATTTCAAATGTAAAATTTTTTTTATTAAAATGATGATTTATAAATCACTTTAAATGTTTTATTTATTGCAAAATAATGTAGGTACCTTCAAGAATGGTCAAAGGGGATATGTTTGAGCCCTTTTCTTTTTCCATTTACTTTCAAATGTAAAACATTTAGATAAATGGTGCAATTATAAGCCATTTAATTAAATGTTATTTTTAAATGAAAAAATGAAAAGGCATGTGCTGATATGTTTAAGTCAAGAGCATATAATTGAGTCTTATGATTTTTCAAGCACACAAAGGGTGTGAGTCAAGCAGTTGGAGACAGGTTTGGAGGAGTTTGACCAACATGTGGAAGGTGTGTGGGTTTCCTTTGATTGTTTTGGAGGGAATGAGACCATTTTGGAAGCATTTTTGTCATGCTTTTGGTATGGTTGGGCCTTGGGTTGAATTTTTTGCATTTGGATGGCTTTTTAGAGGAGTTTTGGAAGGTTATTTTTGGCCTTTATGTTGCATCCGACCAGGGTTTCTAGAAGGACCTGTGTGAAGCAGTTGTTTCAAAATTGCTTAAGTATCTTCAAACTTAAGTTTTAGGGAGTTCTTTCTTTCCTTTTGCAAGCATTGTAGCATACTTTGGAGCTTTTTTCAGGCAGAAAACAACATTGTGACTCAGTATCAAACATGTATTGCAGTATGTAACACCTTTTTCTTAATGAAATTTAGTGTTTACCTTCTTTGAAGCTATATCATTATGTGCAATGTGGTGTCAAATTTTCTTGTGAGTTTTGGTAACTCCACCATGTTTGTCTCACTTTAGCACCTTTAGGTAGAATAAACATATATTTCTGTAGGTTGTAAGTTGTGTGGTGGTTCAAATAGTTTTTAGTTGTGAAATGTTTCCTTTCCTTCAAAATGTTAAGAGAACCAAGTCTCCTTGCAAAACACTTATGCATTGATATATGAAAATATCTAAGATGTGTTAGGATAAGCCAAGTCATTGATAAAACTTTGTGCAAGTTGTTTGCAAGTCTTAGTATTTGGTGCATCAGCCTTTAAATTTTTCAGTTAAGTTTCATTTTCATGTTTCTCTCTTACTCTTTCCTCAAAAAATCATTAGTTTAGCAATAGTTTAGGTGACACCAAAAGGGGAGCCAACCCATAATCTGGAGGTCTACTTTCACAATAGGATACCCATAGACTAAAAGTAGTCCCATGTTGCTCCAATTTTTTTGATTTTCCACAACTTGGTAGGGTTGCAAATTTGGATAGTTAACAATACCAATTTTTGAACATACAAAATACTGAGAGGGGGGGTGAATCAGTATTCCATAAAACCATTCTAATAAAATCCATCTAACCATTAACACAATTTTGAATGAATCAACAAGAAAGAACATAGAAACAAATCAATGCAATCACACACACATGAACACCATGATTTTTATGCGGAAAACCCAGATAGGGAAAAACCACGGTGAGGGTTAACTCACAATATATTATATCCAAATACAAGATATTACAGGGCTCGCTGTCAAGACTCACTATCCTTGAGAAAGGCTCACTGTCTGAATGCAAAAGATGGATAATCATCAAGATACAAATATTGTGGCTCACTGCCAAAAGGTTTGAATTGATAAAATACACCTTCAATGTGCAGGATTCAGTTCTAATGAATCTTAGAATATAAAGTATTGCCTCACATAATAGTTGTTCAAAAAATCTACTATGATCCCTAATTGATAAAAAATTTAGGCTTGGATCCTCTTTCACCTTTCTTCTACACTCACACTTCCACCCACTTCACACACTTTCTTGCTTCAAGGAATCTTATATATATACAAGTATATCTTATTCATGAATTAGGTCGGCCTAATTAGATGAAAAAAAAAATAACCAAAACTCTCTTGTCAGCGCCATATATGATTTAAACATTTTATCCATGTAGTGCATTATACCAAGTTAGCTAACATCCATAAAGCATAACTAGTTTTCATAGTGAATCACATACGTTAGGTTGGCCAAGACTAGAACTTAATTCATAGAATCTCCAAACCAACAAACAATCCTCAAAGCAAACACCTTTAGGATCTAAAATCACATCAATGTCTCATCATACTATCATCATAGAGACTACCATTAAAACCACAACATTAAAATGTTCTCCTTAAGAAAATGCGGAGTCTCCCACATTGATATGCCAAGCGAGGAACACTAGTAAAATAGAGAGTTGAACTTTTTCAAAGATAACTTTCTGCTCACAACCCAAAAATTCTCAAGATTCAAGATATAGTTGTCTGAATGAGACATGATAACATGGTCAAGAGATAGAGTCATATCTATTCTTGTGGTGAGTTTTGGACTCAAACACCAATGCACTGGCTCATCACAAAAGAACATTACTGACAGAGAACAACTTTCAGTAAACCAAGTAAACTTCCCATATAGTTGTCACCATGTTGACATCAATGACAACACAAGAACAACCAACACAAACCATCCACACTTCATGCTCATCCTGCAAGGCTCCATATTTTCAACAAGCATTTTATCAAACAGTTCACTTCCTTGTTTCTATGGCTAAAAGCCTAAAACAGGCACTTTCAAACAAACTATGGATGCTTGGAAAATTCTATCAAAGCATAATGTAAGCAATAGCATAGATAAGACAGTGGGTTGTTTAAAGAAATGCCTCAAAGAAATGTGGTCTCATGGTGATGGAATTCTATTCCATCACCATGAGAATTCCATCACCATGAGACCACATTTCTTTGAGGAATTTTTTCAAACAGCTCACTAGCTTAAGAATAGATAATCCTCTTTAATCAAATCAAATCATTTTAAGGTCTTGGATTTGATCCCCAATTCTAATCCCATCCTCCATCTTCATCCTTAGATCCTATTCTTCCAATCCCCAAATTCATTTCTAATCCGTCATCCTAATTTCCATCCTCATCCAAAATCAATACCAATGTTTCTTCCAATCAATCCTCCATCGTTTCTAACCATCTAATCTATCATCCATCCAACCTAATCTATTCTAATCCACCTTCATCCATTCCAACCAAACCCAAACATATCAATGATGATGAGAATATCCTTTTTGACCAACCCAAATATAATCACAATGATGATAATGAGAGCATTGTGGATCACCTTGAATCCATTTTCAATAGATAGAATTCTCTAATTTTCCACCAATCCCCCATCCAAAGCTCCCCTCAATTCTCATCCATATCATCCCCATCCACCACCACTAATTTTATCCTCGCCTATTACTTCCATAATTATATGGATGTCATGCTTATATGTCTCCTTGGAATTGGTGCTAAGCTTCCATCCTCCCTACCTTCATCCAATCCCAATCCACCTCCTCTTTCTTATCCTTCCCCTTCCTTTGACAATGGAAACCAAGAATTTAGCCAAAATTCCCCTCCAAATTATTTTCAAGGTCTTCATCCTCATCCTCAATTTACCAATTCATAGAAGCTTCCACCTCTTATTCCACTTCTTCATATCCCATGTCCTTAAAATCCACATCACCCCATTATTACCAAGAAAATTCATTCCATGTCTCTCATAATAACTTCCTCCAAGGACTATTTGCAAAGGTGGTTGTTTCCACATGCAAAAACAAAGTGGTGCAATCTTCCCATATCATGCATCCACCTTCATCACCCCCACATCAAGATAAACCCTAATACCCTAAATCTTATCAATCCCCTATCAATTCATCTTATTGGGAAAATGTGTTTGCACCTTGCAATTACATAAGTTACTATCGATACATAAGGTATTGTTCATCTTAGCGGGGGCTTGGGGGTAGCACCCCCGAAAGGAAAATTTTATTTATATTTTATTATTGTAAATTTGGACCGTTCATCATTATTTCTTAGATCTGATGGCCAATATTTTATTATCTTGACTTTTCCTAGAAGGAAACCCTATTTTATGAGGGTTTTGTATTACAATTGTGCATTATGATGTATTTTGAGACTTAGATAGTAGTTGTGTTGCGTCTAGATCTTTGGTTGGTGATACTCTTGTGAGAAGCTTGCTCTGCAAGTATATTGTAATCTTTGTGATTTCTAAATAATATGTTGAGAGGCTTTTAGAGTGTTGGGTTTTTCTCCTAAAAGGGTTTCCCCCATGTAAATCACTGTGTTGTGGTATGTATGATATTTATGTCTATTTATTTTTAAGTTTTTGTAACTATTAAAGATCTGTAAAAGTTTTACATTATTTTCCTCTCAAGATTAGTGTAGGAAGTTGTTCCACTACCTTAGCTTCCTTACACATCTATTCAAGTTGAAGAGTTTATAAAACCTTCCTCCCTCATCACACCATCCATATCAAATGAAATACATCCATCTCATAATCCAAAGCATGCTAACATAGATTCCCCTCCATATAAAGATCAAGGAAACCCTTCTCCTCCATCATATAATCCCCTTCCATCTCATGGTCCCATTTCCAATCAAGAACAACATTTCCCTTCAATCTCATCTAATGATATATTTCCATCTCAAGAGCAAGATATCCCTTCATCCCCCTCTCACAATCTCCTCTCCCCCACTTCATCTAAAGACATTCTTCTGTGTCTAGATCAAAGTACCTCTTCCACTTCAATGTATGATCACTCTTGAAATGTGGTCTCAAAGTACACATTCCACCCCATCTAATGATCCTCTACCCCTCATGATCAAAACACCCCTCCCTCTTCCATGATCCCCCTCCATCTCATAACCAAGACCACACTATACCATCCACCCCATCCCAACATAATAGCATAGGCAAGGCAATGAACTATTTGAAAAAATACCTCAAAGAAATGTGGTCTCATGGTGATGGAATGCCATGACAAAAAAAAAATTCATCACATTCTATCACTATGAGACCGCATTTCTTTGAGGAATTTTTTTAAATAGTTCACTACCTTCTCTATGCTACCACATTTTTCATACATGTCTACCAAAGCATTTTATCAAACAATCCATTTCCTTGATGCTATGGATAAAAGCCTAAAATAGGTGCTTTTGAACAAGCTATGGATAGGGAAAATAATAAGCATAATAGTAAGAAATATATAGTTCAATAAGTATTCAAAATTTTGTTGATTATCTCATACATTATAAGCCATGACCTGCATCACTATTCTAGTTTTCGTGATTGAATAATTTGTTGTTTTATTTTTAGATGATGCAAGAAGAAACACCTCCCGATGTTGATAGGGAAATGGAGCGTGGTGTATCTTCCGCAATACACAACTCGATGGCTCTCACGAGGGCATGAGGTAGATCAATAAATTTCAAATTACATTAGTTGTTATAGTTGTTTATTATTAAAAAGTCAAATGATTATTGATTTGTAGTTTAATTTCTATTTGGATGGTTTCTATACAACTTTGGCATGCTAGAGCCTCAGCATGTGAATCTTCCAATTGAGGAGAGAGATAATTTAGAGGTGGTAAGTGATTATTTTGTTAAATATATCATTTTTTATAATGTAGTTTGTATATATTAATGTCTTTACTTTTTATTGTAACAGTTGAAGCTTGATTGAGAACTAAATAGGAGGAGTAACCCTTGAGTTCAAAGTAGACGAGTGTCATACACATCTCCATCCCCCAATGAACAAAGGCCGCCCGACTGTTTTCTTCACCTAGAGGGCATTGAATTTTGAATGTTGTTTTTGTATGCCTATATGACATTTTTGGACATATTTTGTATTGCATATACTAGACATTGTATGCTTATATGCCATTCTTATAAGCCTATATGGCTATTTTGTATATAGTTTATACTTATATTGACTTATATTGATGTATTCCTACATGGCTATTTGGTTAATACACATCTTTTTAATTTATGGTGTCCATATTTGTATTATAAATCCCTGCTTCAATAGATATTTGTAGATGGTTTACTTCAAATATTTAAAATCCAATTTTTTCCATGCACTCTTCTTTTCTATAATTATAAATATACAATAAAGTTTGAAAATTATTCTCTTGTAAGATTATTGAACATTAAATCAATCATATGATTATAGTAATTCTTCATGCTTCATGTTTCATGCTACCATGCTTCATGCTTCATGTGTATGCTTCATGCTTTATATCATTGAGGAAGATATCTACCATTTCACGTGTATTTTTCATGCTTCTTGTGTATACTTCATGTGTTCACATGTATGATTCATGCTTTGTGTGATTACTTCATGTGTTCACATGTATGCTTCATGATTCCCATGTATACCTCATGTATTATGTGTATTCACATGTATGCTTTATGCTTCCTATGTATACTTCACGTATTACATGTATTCACGTGTATGCTTCATGCTTCCTATGTATACACCATATGTTCATGTGTATGCTTCATGCTTATTGTGTATATTTCATGTATTCCATGTATTCACGTGTATGCTTCATGCTTCCTATGTATATTTCATGTATTACATCATTGAAAAAATCAATAAAGAATATAACTAAAGGAAATATTGCAAATAAATTAACTTAGGTTCTCACGAATAGTGATGATATTAATTTTGTTGTGACTTTTCAAAGGCGAAAAGTTGTGACCCTTCAAATAGGAAAGACTACAACTCTTTTATAATGAAAGATGGTGACCATTACGAGTGTATATGTGGCCAGCTAGACATGTTGGCACTAACTATTTGGCCCCACGAAGAACAAAACCAAAAAGTAGCCTACCTTGCAACTTTACACTATATGCATATGACATTTTTTTGGGTATCAAAAAAAAATTCACCATGGGAAAATGACTTGAAGCTATAAAAAACTAAAAGAGGTTATTGTAGATGGGCCCTACATAATTCCATAGCCTCAGACAAAATGTTTCTAAGTGCCATATTTTTTGAGTAATCACTCGTCAAATTTTTCTACCCTTTTGCACTTTGGCCTCTTAAGAGACTTCGCCAATATAATGTAGCTCAAACAGTTCTATCATGTTTGGGTGTGAAAAAATACCTTTCCTAGCATAAACCCACCCATACATATGTGTTGGAATAATCAGATTGGTCGTATAACTTTACACTACATGCAACTGACCCATTTTCCATCAACTAAAAACTCTTCACCATGGGAAAACGACTTGGAGCTATAAAAATTGAGAGAGGTATTGTAGAGAGACCCTATGTGATCTCATAGCCTTAGAATGAATGTTTCTAGTGCCACAGTTTCTGAGAAATCACTCATCAAATTTTTCTACCCCTTTGCACTTTAGTCTCTTAAGAGACTTTGTCCATACAATGTAGCTCACACTGTTCTGGCATGTTTGGGTACAAAACAAGGCCTTTCCTAGTATAAACCCACCCATCCAAACATTTTGGAATAGTTAGTTTGGTCGTATGAAGAACAGAACGAAAGTTACACTACTTTGAAACTTTGCACTAGATGCAACTGACTCGTTTTCCATTAACTGAAAACTCTTCGCCATGAACAAATGACTTAGAGCTATCAAAAATTGAGTGTTTATTATAGAGAAGCCCTACTTGATATTGTAGCCTCTGAAAAAATGTTTTCAAGTGCCATGATTTTTGAGTAATCACTCGTCAAATTTTTCTACCCATTTTCACTTTAGTCTCTTAAGAGAATTCGTTGGTACAATGTAGCTCAAATTGTTTCAAAATTTTTGGGTGCAAAACATGACCTTTCCTACCATAAAACCACCCATCTAGATGTGTTGGAACTTTTGATTCAATTGTATGATGAATAGAACAAAAGTTACACCACTTTGCAATTAACCCATTTTCCATCAACTAAAAACTCTTTAGTATGGGCAAACAACTTGGAGCTATCAAAAATTGAGAGAGGTTATTGTAGAGGGGCCTATGTGATCCTGTAGCCTCAAACAAAATGTTTCTAAGTACCATGGTTTTCAAGTAATTTCTCGTCAAAGTTTTTTTCCCCTTTGCACTTTGGTCTCTTAAGAGACTTCACCAGTACAATGTAGGTCAAACTGTTTTGACATGTTTGGGTGTGAAACAAGACATTACCTACCATAAAACCACCCATCTGGATGTTTTGGAACTATCAGTTCAGTCATGCAATGAATAGAATGAAATTTACACCACTTTGCAAATTTACACTACATGCAACTGACCCATTTTCCATCAACTAAAAAATCTTCACCACAGGCAAACGAATTGGAGCTATCAAAAATTGAGAGAGGTTATTGTAGAGGGGCCCTACATGATCATGTAGCCTTAGATGAAATGTTTCTAAGTGCCACGGTTTCTGAGTAATCGCACATCAAAGTTTTTTTCCCTTTTGCACTTTGGTCTCTTAAGAGACTTTTTCGATACAATGTAGTTCAAACTATTCAGGCATGTTTGGGTGTGAAACAATAACTTTCCTAGCATAAACCCACCCATATAGACATGTTGAAAGATTTGATTTGGTTGGACAACGAGCAAAATGAAAGTTACTCCACCTTGCAACTTTACACTACATGCATGTGACCCATTTTCCATCAACTGAAAACTAACCTCAAAGTGTTTTTAGAGCAGACTAACCTCCTTTTCATTGATGATAAAATCTTATTCTTATATTTTAATTCCTTTTCTAAGTGGTTAATTTTAGTCTTCAGTTGTTAGTCTTCAATTTCAACACTTCCAACTATTGATTTTGTAGCTACAACTTGACCGTCCACACATTTTCCATCATCTCTACTGCTCTTACCTATTAACACCCCCTAGTATTCCTTTTCATGATATTCTAACTTCTTTTTCATATATTTTAATTTGAGCTATAGATTAGCTACTCTGTCATCAATGCTTCTTCCTTATCATCTATTTCCAGTTGTATTTTCTCAATGAAAGTTTTAAGTTCAAGAATCTTTGACTTCATTTATTCAAATCCACCATGTAATTCATAATTAGAATACCTCCAAAAGATCCAAAGGTCGTAGATAAAGAAAACATCATAAAACTATTGACAAAAGAAAATGGAAAGTAACAACTAGGTATCACAAACAAAAACTCAAGGCATGCAAGTCTTATTAAAGATCATAAGGGCATTGTATTATTGGAGATTAATAGACCATGAATCAACCTTCCCAATATCAAAATTCATAGATATTCATCCTATTTTTAAACATGAACCTGAACCTAATAATTAAAAGAATGTAACTTTAAAAGTTAAAATTGCATGCTTACAATAGTCAATAAACAGTTTCAAGAGACGTGCATGATAGAAACAAAACCAATGGAAAGTTCAAGAATTTCATTTTCCCCAAGAATATTTGAGAAAAAAGATATTGATATACCTCCTAAATTCTCCTACAAAATTTTTACTTAATCTTTGTCACAAAATCGTTCCAACTACCATTAGCAATAGCACTTGTGGGGAAATGGTTAAGGCCATCGGAAGTATCAGAATGATCTACTAAATTATAGGATAGATACAAGAACACCTAATATAATATAGGGCATGTTGGTAGATCATGTTAATACTTCATATTCATGTAACCTAATGCACTAAAGGTTCTATTGCTAGTATGTTCTCTTTCCCTTAAATAAATCTAAACCTAAGGGCTCTCTAAATAAAATTTATGTTTTCCATGGAAGTCTCAAGTTCAAGAATCTTTGGCTTCATTTGTTCAAATCCACCTATAGCATCATCTCTCACTTTCTTTTCCTGCACCAATTCTTACCAAATACAAAACCTCTTGAGGTTTTCCACTTCTCCATTTCCATTTTCCCATTTTACATACTACATAGGCACCTTCCTTGAAACTTCTCGAGAGTAGGAAGAATCTCTTCATTCAAAACGTTATCTATCTCATTCACTTTAGTCTACTTCTTTTCAAGTGTTTTTAGAGTAGATTCTTTTTTTATTTCATACATTCTAGTACTTATTACCTCCAGTTTGTCATTTTCCCATTGCACATACTGCACACACACCTTCCTCAACTTTTCAAGAGAAGATTCCTTCTTTCATTTCATGCATTCTACTACTTGTACCTCCATTTATGCATTTTCATTTGACCATTGCCTAGTTATGAAAGGTGGTTAAGGATATTTAGATATGAGGTGTTCAGATATGAGAAGGGATATATTGTTGAAGGATATGTGAAAATTACTCTCAATGGACCCATTTTAAGGTAAATAAGCCTAATCCTCACAAGCAATGTACAAGCAAGGTAAATAAGTCCAATCCTAACAAGAAAGGTTGGATTAAATGTTCAAGATAGGGTATGTTTATATGCCCAAATAGGTCAAGCATGTAACAATATAATTACAACAATGACCAAAGTTAAATTAAAAAAAAAATGATTTTTCCCTATCATAGAAAGTGCATCTATTCTATCATGCATATCTTAGTCTATCTTGTTCCATTAAATGAATCTAAACCTAAGGGATCTCTAAATAAAATTTAAATCTAATTCTAAAATTCAACTTTGGTTATCTATATCATAGTCAAGCCTGGCATTTCGAAAGTGGTCTTCTAGGAGAGGATGGCCCTGTCATTAGATCTTCAACAATTTAGTGTGAAAGGGTATACCAATGTATTTGCTTTCTACTTGTATCATGTTAGTGTTGCAATGTAGATGATTCAGAGACATAATAAAATACTAAGTGTTGTGAAGCCAACATATATATATTAAGCCTTGGTAGAGATCACACATTAATTGGAGTCTGGCATATGTAACTTCATAAATCTTTTTGGAATTAAATTCAACCCAATGCTGCTTGTGGAATTCTTTATAGAACTTCTAGTTATCATGAGGGATTGCACCTAAACACAAAGCTAAAAAGCTCAGCAATCCCGTGTAACATTGGAATATCCTTAGGTTGTGGGTACCCTATAATGAGGACAAACCTTTAGGTTATGGGTCGGTTCCCCTTTTGATCTCCTAGAATCTAATGATTTGTGTGGGAAAAGGGATAACGATTACTGAATGGAACTCTAATGGTAAATTGCTTCTAGGAGGTGATGCACTGAAGAAAACTAAATGTAGACGGATTCACAACTAATAATCTCTAAAAAATGTTAACACAACTCAACTCAAGCACCTTAATCACATAAATGTTTCACTAAAAGGCTCTGCTTGATTTTACCTTACTAAGGAAAACTGAGTTTTCACAAGTTAAGAGAGAATATAAACTTTAAAAGCATAATTAGCAACCTATGATAAATTGCAATTGTGTATATGCATCAATAAATGAGACAAAAATTTAAAGGTTTATGGCTTGAAACACAATAAACTTGCATCAAATCACTTAAAAGATACAAAACACCAAAAGTTGTGAAGGTAAAATTTACTTCTATGAATATTGTGAAGGAAAATTCTGTAAAACTCGAACAATATGCTAGAAAATAAAGTATTGTTGTATATTAATGAAATAAAAGTTGAGTTGCAAAGGCAGAAAACAAGAACTGAGAAAAATACTAAGTCTTTTCTCAATATATACAAAGAGATGAAAACTCCAATGCACCAAGAGGTGGAACTGAAAGCCAATTGAGAGTGAAAAATATCTCGAAAATATCCTCTCACGGGCAAAGAAGAAAATCCTCAAAAAGAGGCCGACAACTTAAGTAAACTGGACATTGAATGCTACAAACTAATCCCCATGTCGTGCATGACTAAAAGACCCTCGAAACTAATGTCAAACTAAAGCAAAATCATAGGAATCTCCACCCTTTACTCCATTTAATCCTTGCATGATTAGTTGACTGAAAATAGACTGAAGTCTCCACCTTTGCATGATCTGACCCAAGCATCACTTTAGTTATCACCTTTGCATGATCTTTTTGGAAAAGGTGACTGTAGGATATAAATATTAAAGATAGTCAATCAATGATTATTTTAATATTTAATATGTGAGTCTTCTTTTGCATGCATCACATATTAAATACTAAGGTAATTGTTGAAATATTACCATTAATATTTAATTACATCATTTGTTTTTTCTTCAAAATCATGCAAAACACAATTGACACTCCACTTAGAAAATGCAAAGACTTCAAAGTCACAAGCCATCTCAATATACTAGCTCGATTGACTATGAAGTCAAGACCATAGTGATAATAGAAAATGATTTTCTTAAAAACATACTCAAAAAAGGAACTCATCATTCAAATTAGGTTGACTTGTAAAAGCTCGAACCCTAATTCATTACTCACTTTTCACTTAGCATTTTTTTAGAGAAGACTCTGCTACTGCGTCACCATGAGGTAGGGTTTGGAGCCAATTCTTCACCATTTTTGCTCTGTTCTAGTTGACTTTTTGAAGAAAACTTGCAGAGGTAAGTTCTTGGCTTCAAAACTAAAAAATTTCTTGCATTTTAAAGCATTTTTCTAGTTTATTGGCCATGGTTGTAACATATTTTCTGATGTAACTTTCTTTGTATCATTCTCTGTTGATACTTACTGAGTTTTATGGTTGATATCTAAAGGATTTTTGAAGCTTATGTTGTCATGTAATTTGAATACATCTTCAATAGAAAATGTGGTAAGCTCTTCAATATTTGAATCTTTGCATTTCTTTTTACTTTTTCAATAAAATTGCTCTTATTTGAGCTCCAACGATGATGGGTACTCTTTATATCTTAGTCATGGCCTTCCACATTTCTGAATGCCCTTATGCTTGTATCATCTTGAGGGTTTCCCCTCTATTTTTTTTCATTCATGACCTTCATGTATATCCCATGTGGGTTTGGTAACTATTAGTGAAAGAAAACAATTCTCAGGTCGCGGCCATGGCTTCAAACTAGTTTTACATTATTTCATATATAAGCTCTCCATTTTGAAGATTTCCCTTTGGGTTTGTTGTAGATATTTGAGGCCCTCTATAAACATACAGGCCATGGACTGTATCCTTGTTGCTTCTTTTCTCTAGTTTTGGGTCTTTATTTATTTTCAGGTTGCAACCTATACTGTTGTCATCTTTCATATGGCTTCGAAAAATATGGGTTTTCAACCATTTTGTCAAAACAGTGATGAGTGTTCCCTTGGAACAGTAGGAAAAGTAAGAATACCATTATTTTGATATTCTTAGGGTTTGAAATCCTAGAATGCCTGCAAAATTCTTCTAGTTGTCTTGCAAGAAATATATATGATATGTAAAAACTTCAGTATCTGTCCTTCATTGGGAATACCCAAATGGAAGAAAGCATGTCAATTTCCTCCTATCATCACTTTGACTTGTCAAACATACAGCTAAAATCCCCCATTATGATTGTTCTTTTCAAGAATATTGAATCATATCAAGACTGTGAAACAATGAATCAAAAATTCATGCCTTTATGATGTCCTATATGTAAGAGTTATCTCCTTATTCAAACTTGCATACTCATAGAAGATTTTTTTTTTGGAAATATGTGATACCTTGGTGATGAAACTTGATAAGTATTCACCTTAGCATTCTTGCAAATAATGCATTTTGAAAATGTACTCAATATGCAACACTATTGTTATTTATATTTTGCAAACTTTAAACAATCACGGACAACAAAAATGAAAGTGTTATATGACAGCCATAAGCATGGAATCTTACTTGCAAAACATAAATCTTCAATAAAATATGGTGTCATTTTATTTGTGTTCGACATATTCATTGATCATTCAAGTGATTCATTACTTATTCATGATTTTCAATTCATTGCATCTCCAAATTGACTGTCATGAATGATCAATGATTTTGAGGCTCTTGAAATTGCTTAATGATTTACTCCTTCAGTGAATGTTTCCTTTTGGGAAATCATGAATGTAATTTTTCTTAATCCCCTCTTGAAGTTAAGGGACCACATGCTGGGCTCAACCCTTGTGGGAGCCCATTTTATCCCACATGCTAAAATTTTAAACATGATGAACCAGTAATGAAATATGTACCTATACCTGTACAATGAACAAACAAGTTAGATAAAATAGTGAAGTTCAATGTTCTTCCTAAAAATTAAATGACCTCTCTTTATTCTGATTTCCATGATTCTGGATTGCTAAACTGAGATTCTTTACTTTTTTGTGTTGATGTCAGTGGGACATAGATTGAGTATCTATTAGTTAGGAATGTAAAAGTTTTGGAATCTCAAGCTCTAACAAAACCTTTTCTTGACCCTTGCAAGTATACATTGTTCGCATCAACGAAGCTATGGAGCGGGATGAAGATATAACTGACAAGCTATGGGGTTCATCATTCAGGTAATGACAGATCCCTCTTCTCCTATATGCTTTCTTTTCAGTTATTTAATCTATTTCTTATGTCATCCAAACAGTTACTCCCATGGCTTGTGTGGGATTTTCAAGCATTCTTTTGATTTTCAATGAATGAAACAACAAAATTGTACACATTTGCATTTCTAAATGAATGAAATACAACATATTATCATGCAACTTTTGATCTCATTCTCTTGTAAAATATTGCACAATAAGAACTGAACTTCATTTGAAACCTCAGATGGAAATGTTAATGATTAGCAGAATTTATTGTAGTACCTTTCACCTTAAAAGTAGTCAGTTGTTCCAGCTCTACGAAAATGAGTTGTAGGCAATTTTTTGGTAACACTTCCATGTAGCTTTAGCTGATGTGAAATTCATAAATGCATAGCCCGAATTACATCTATTTCTACAAACCAAAATCAAGTTAATCTATTTATCAGTTGAAAGCTTTTAAAACTCAATAATTTAAATGTAATTATCAATTAAAATTGATTATTTGATATTTTAACCTACTTGAAATCTATAGGAAAGTAAACAAAAACCATTTTCCGAGAGAGGCTCATCCCCCTCCATGATGTTTTGGTTGCACTACATACAGTGACTGTCCAACAGTTTTAGAATCATATCCAGACTACAAATAGATACAAACATAAAAATTATTATCATTAACTTCTGAAATAAAGTTTTCAAATTAGATAAAGAGAAATAGCTAAAACACAATATTTCCACTTTCTAGCATTCTAGTTGATACTGAATGACATGATAAGACCAAGATAAGGGGAACTTACTCATATTTATTGGGAATAACCCTATAAAATGTTTGGTTGAGATAGACCTCACTCAGAGCTAGGGAAATAACAACCAAAGTTGCCTCTGTTATGGTTTTTCACCATAGTGTAACTACCATGGTGCATGTGTTGATGTTGGTTGCTGCAATTTGTAGCTTTCCAAAGATTTTGGATGACTCTTGTCACTGTTAAATTCTTCCCACTGCGAGGATGATCAAACATTAATGGAAAATAGTTATCTGTATCACAATCAAGCCTAGCGTACATGTATGAGAAATGTGGAAGCATGGCCAAGGTAGTGAGCTCACTACCTTATCAATGTGGTAGCATTGACAAGGTAGGTACATCACCAGGATACCCCATTTATTTTAGGGATTTTATCAAACAACTCACTACCGCATTGGCAATGTAGTGGTAGTGAGCTCACTACCTTGTCAATGCAACAGCCAAAAAAAGACAAACATATGTAAACTTGTAATCAAAACATATTTAAATTTGAAATTATATAGAAATGAAAGGTCTAACTATGAACTAATCAATGTGCATACTTACAAATTAATCCAACAAACCATCTAGGTCTGCTCTACTCTTTATTGTGTCAAGTATTGCCTCATGGTCAGATTCACACACCTTCCACAAAGTCTTGTTCAAAGGTCTACCTTGATATTGTATCGAATGAACATTGGATGCCATGATAAGGTTTGAGTAATGAAGAATCTTTCGATGCGTGTCAAAGTCTTGAAACATCCAAACATTAACACTCTTATGTGCATACCTTCTAAGCCATATTCTAGTAACAACCACTGAGCCTGTAGGGTATTCGATGTTTTCTCCATCTGTAACTGGTGCCTCCAATTTCTTTTTAGCCTCAACACAACAACACAAGTAATAATTTGTTCCCTCTTTGTTGTCTTCATTTGCAATAACTACATAAGCATTCCCTACATTGATATGTGTAGAAAATTAGATGAAATTAGTCAACATTACAAAACACTACAAAGTAAGATAACATTAGGAATTTCAAAAACTATGCAAGTAGATATATTACTTGGTTGAACTAGATCTAATATGTGGACAAATTCAACTAATGATTCCATCTGTGTTAGTTCTAATGTTGTTAAGGGCCGATACATGTCAAGTGGGTTAAGATAACTTAACCACCATTTGTCAACCCACTCCTTTCACTTGCACTCATTCCAAGCTTGAATTGTACATGAAGAATAAATGCATTCCATCTTTTGTGTATGGATACTCCATGAAATTTCATTTGAGCTTTTGAAAGAGTGTAGCTCACTTGATCATGTCAATGTACAACAATCCTCATATGGTGCAATGTTAGTATCATTTATCAACCAAAAAAATATACAAACTAAAGACTTACCTTCATTATCTAGACCCATCAAAGCATTACACCACTCGATGACTAATTTTGCATCTATCAACTTTGTATTGTCTTTATACTTTAACTCTTCTCATGCTAATGCTCTTTTGCTACATGCTCTTGCACCATCATGCTCCAATTTCCATGTTTGGCCTCACAAAAGTTTCACATATGATAAAAACTTGTAATAACATGCATCCTGCTCAACCAATAGAACATCAGTGAGTTCTTAAATTGTGATGCACAGTTATTTGACCATATTATATGTTGACCGTATGATATTCCCCTTCTAGCCAAATCATTGTAGAACAATTGAAAGCAACCTTACATGAAAAAGTGGTACTCCCTCAATACATTGCTATTATCCTATGCACAATCAGCTACATGAATGAATGTTATGTGCAAAAATATAGAAATCTATGTGGAGTTGTAATATTATGATTGTACCTCACGTTGTGGCTATAGATAGTAGTTCTCTACAAAGTCAATGACTAAAACAATGATACCAAGTGGAAAGGTGTCCTTGCATAACTTGAATTGAAAGTCCAACCATCGATCTCTATGGGTATTCCTTGCATACTCATACACCATACTGTCATGAAATATAGACATAAATTGATACACTGGAATCTTTTGAGTAACCAAATCACACATTTTTGCTTCTTTACCATCTTTTGTATCGTAGGCCACTGTTTTATACTTTTCAAACTCTACCATTTCGTTTCCAACTGCATGTGTGCTTTTCATATGATCACATATTGGCATACGTTGCAAGCCACCACAATGTTGACATGTTCCATCCAAACATAATTTCATGTAGAACATTTTACCTTCTTCTCTTTTACATAAATTTTTGATATGAAGGCTCTTGAAGATGTTGGTGGGGCATGTATGTCACAATCCTACGAAACATTGTTAGTATGCAAATCTAAACATATAGATTGATAAACATCAAAATGGTTAGAAAATTCAATATGTAATCTACAAGTGGTGCATTTGTGATTTATCTTGACATAAAAAGGTTTTAGCATTTCAAAACATCTTTAACAAATTTTAATCTAAGGATACATCTCTAGAAATTTACCAAAAAACTATGTTTGAGTCATATCCAAAAAATTCTTTGGATGTGGCTCATGATTTTGACTACCAATCTTCCTTCTTACCACATCCCTTTGATTTATAGATACCCTTGTGTTATTTTTTCAAAAGTCTTCAATTAGTGATCTCAATGCTTCAACAATTAGTTTATCTTTTCATGATAGTCTCCTCGAGAATGCCCATAATTCATTGGCATCAGTGTCCTTAATTCTTTGGTGCCTTCAAATGGCTCTTAATAAAAAAATTCTATTAATTCTCAATATTTGGCTCGCCTTTCTAACGAGACGAGCTTTCCTCATTTGATTACTTACTATTGTCGATGTAATGACACATTGTGTGACATTACTATCTTTTGAGTATGAGGTGTTACCCACACTCTCATATGCACTCATTAGATTCTTCACAATAGTTTTTCACTTGAAGCCTCTGATGTTCTCAACCCAAGAATCTTCATGATGGACCTATACTTTATACTTCACATTATTTCAACAAATACTTGACATCTTTCGGTCTCATTTGAATTTTCAAAAAACACTCTCCAAATCTTATGAGCATATCTTCTACAAGTTCGTTTTGAAATCTTACATTCCATTGGTTGCAAAATATTCTCATCAATATCAATCAAATACTTTGGTTTTTTATGCAAAATTCCAGGTGGTTTTCTCGAAGGTAAACTCATCTCAACATTATGAATTTCATCAATATTTAAATGATATGGGGCATACCTTCAATCAAGGATGGAATAGATGACATACCTTGAGGTTGAGATGGGAATGATGGCGTACCTCCTTCCTCACATGTGAGTGATGATGCAATCTCAACTTGAGATGTGGTAGATGGTTCCCCTCCATCTTCACTTGTGTAGAGGATGTGTCTCCAACTATGGTATTAAAATCTCTCATAGCACAAAGGTTTCACATTCGTTCCCTTTGTGTCGCCAATTCCATATATCTTGTTGATGGTTGAGGTTCCTCTTCAATCAGCATGTCTTTGACAATTTTTTCCAATTTATTCTTCTCATTCAATGTTCCCTCATATATGCTACTTTATTTGTATTCTTAGCTTCTTTCTCTTCCTATGTTGGTTTAATCCTTGATCGTTTCTTCGGCATGACGGAGAATTTTATCTATAGCGTGATAAAGAGACAAATATTAGTTCCTTAAAAATGAATCCATACAAATAAATGAAATATATGTCATTCAACCCTTCATACAAAATACATACAATCATGATGTAGAAGAGTAAATTTCACTCAACCATGATGAATAAACAAGTGCACCAAGAACACAAGTAAAATGGAAAGCTATTTTTTTTACGTATTTCTACCTTGCAAGAATTTATTGAATGTGACTTTGATCTAGCAATTTTCTAATGTATGAACCATCAATATAATGTCCACAAATAGACATGTATGCAAAATGTGGTAGCATAGACAAAGCTCACATGAATTTTTTTATGGAATGCCTTAAAGAAATGTGATCTCATGGAATGCTATGTTGAACACCTAGAATACTGAGAGGGGGGTGAATAAGTATTTTACTAAACCATTTAGTTGTTAACCATTTAATAATTAAAACATATCTAACTGAAACTATCACAATATATTATAATTGGTTATAAGATATTACAAGGGCACACTATCCTTGAAAGGCTCACAACTTAAAATGATTACAAAAAGGAATGTGGCTCACTGCCAAAAACTGAACTGATAGAATACACCTTTCATGTGATGAGTTTAGTTCCAATTAAGCTCTAGAATACAAAATCCTATACTGGTTCACATGTTCACAACATATACTGCCTTAATACAACACTTATACATACAAGCTCACTCAGTATCACACTATCGTGCATCAATACTTATCACTTGTCACATATCACACACCTATCATCCCTTCAGTACAAAATATTTTGTATATATATATATATATATATATGTGTGTGTGTGTGTGTTTGTGTGTGTGTGTTATTACGTCTACATACACCAATTAGGTCGACCTAATTAGATGTAAACATACTTGATTCAAAAATAGCTTGTCGGCCCAAACAAAACTTCTTTCGCGCTCAAACCAAAATGTGCAAGACATAAATTAGGTCAGCTCGAACCCAAGAAATATCTCTTTAGCATCCACAAAGTGTATACTGCTTATCTATGTTGGCCAGAGGAAGACTCATACCACTTTGCCCAACTCTGAGCAGAAAACTATATGTCGATCTTCTTTCATTTGAATCTTTCATCCCATTCAACCAAAACCATTGAAAACTTGTTCATAGGTGCATTTAATAGTCATGAATAACATATTAAAGACACATAGGTTGATCTTCCAATATGAGCAACTTGAGACCAAATTACTGGATCAGAATAACACAAGCATTATTTACCGGATGGACAAAACTATCACCAAATAATGTTGGCATAAATGACAACACACTGGAGGGTTTCTTCTTCATTCTTCCAAAAATCTCCCATTTTTCATTGATGGCAACATGTGCCAAAAATGGATTTTCAAAAATTGTCTTTACTCAAACTATGTGAACTCCCCCTTTCAAATATACACAAAACTTCTCCCTCCAAAACCAAAATTCTAGAAAGGACTTCAAAAAAAACTTCTCCAAAACTTTAACTTCTACTTCTTCTACTCCAAAACTTCTCCCCATTTGACATCAAGGACAAAGGGTGTGTCGATGATGAACTTGCAAAAAGAAACTAAGATAACATAAAAAAAAACAAAAAAGTGTAAGGAACATTTAACTGGAACTGGGGGCACCTTCTAATTCCTTGAGAATAGCTTCCCGAGCAGGTTTTCCATCATCCTAGATACCCTTCACTCTAACAAGTGATTTATGTAATTATTATAGTTCTGCTAAGCATTATTCTCCTTCTTCCGAAGTGGATGGATTAACATTCATCTTTTCAATTTTCTTTGCATCCACCAAGGAACTTGATATTGGAATGTGTTTAGACATTACCAGATCTCCAAGTTGTCCAAACCTCCTCATTGAATCCTCTTCTTGCCTTTGTAAGGTGAAAAACTTGCTCTACAAGTCTACAATAGAAGTCCAGGTAGTATAATCTCTGTCATTTGCAATTTTGTAGGCTCTGGAAGCATTGGCAAGTTGAGACTTTATTGAGTCCATTAAGTCTTTAATGCCTTGAGTGACATCTAGCCACTGCATGCAATACAAAAACATTATTTGGGCTTCCTCTTCACATTCATTTACCTCTTTCAAACATTGCAACACCTTGCTATGTGTGGTTGCACATTTATCCTATAGTACTAGTAACCTTTTCTCCAAAATTATTGACTTTGCCTCCTTTTTAGTCTGCTCCTTTAAGCTAGAGTTATATTCTTTGAGTGAATCAGCCAAGAACTTTAAGTTTTCAATGGGAGCTAAGGAGTCATCAATTGTGGCACTGGGAGTTGTATCCTACAAAGCCTTAATGGCATCAACGACAACACACCAGAGGGTTTCTTTTTCATTCTTCGAACATGCCATGATTGGGTGATAAGTAAAAAATAGATTTTTTAAAAGACATTACAAAATTTCAAGAAAATACAATTGGCTTGAGTATAAATCCAAATTCCACAACTTTTGTCAACATTCTACCTTTTGAACAAGGTATGGGCATCAATTAAATCATTGAAAGAAAGGGGTTTTTTTTTCAAATGTTATAATTACAACTCTCTTGTCAGCAATGTATGAGAAATGTGAAAGCATGGACAAGGCATGTGAATTATTTGAAAAAATGTTTTGCTAGACATGTATGGAAAATGTGGTAGCATAGACAAGGTAGTGAGTTGTTTGAAAAAATGCCTCAAAGAAATGTGGTCTCATATGAGACCACATTTCTTTGAGGTATTTTTTCAAACATCTCACCATCGTGTCTATGTTGTTTGATAAAATGCTTTGGTAGACATGTATGGAAAATTTGGTAGCATAGAGAGGCAATGAGCTATTTGAAAAAATTCCTCAAAGAAATGTGGTCTCATGGTGATGAACATCACCATGAGACCACATTTCTTTGATGTCTTTTCAAACAGCTCACTACCTTGTCTATGTTGTTTGATAAAATGATTTGGTAGACATGTATGAAAAATTTGTTAGCATAGACAAGGTAGTGAGATGTTTGAAAAAATGCCTCAAAGAAATGTGGTCTCATGGTGATGGAAATCACCATGAGACCACATTTCTTTGAGGCATTTTTTCAAACATCTCACTACCTTGTCTACGCTTTTGCTTACTATTATTCTTTGATGGATTTTTTCCATGCATCCTTAGTTTGGTCGAAAGCACATGTTTTAGGCTTTTAGCCATAGCAGCAAGGGGACCTTGGAATGGGGTATGAAATCTATCAAAACTTAAATGGTGGGATTGTCATGAGTGTTATGGCTGCAGTTTCCTTAGTAGAAACATGTGAAATGTGGATGCATAGACAAGGCACGTGAACTATTTGACAAAAAGCCTCAATGAGATATGTCCTCGTGGACTACAATGATTGCAGGATATGCACAAAAATGAAAATGTGTGAAAATTTTGGTAGCATAGACAAGGAAATGAGCAGTTTGAAAAAATTATGGGATTTTCATGAGTGTTACAATTGCCTTAGTAGACACATGTGAAATGTGGATGCATAGACAAGGCACATGAACTATTTAACAAAATTCCTTAATGAGATATGTCCTTGTGAACTACAATGATTGTGGGATATGCACAAAATGGAAAATGTATGGAAAATTTGGTAGCATAGACAAAGCAATGAGATGTTTGAAAAAATGATGGGATTTTCATGAGTGTTATGGTTCCAATTGCCTTAGTAGACACATGTGAAATGTGGATGCATAGACAAGGCACATGAACTATTTGACAAAATGCCTCAATGAAATATGTCCTCGTTGACTACAATGATTGCAGGATATGCACAAAATAGAAAATGTACGGAAAATTTAGTAGCATAGACAAGACAATGAGCTATTTGAAAAAATATATCAAAGAAATGTGGTCTAATGGTGATGGACATCACCATGAGACCACATTTCTTTTAGGCATTTTTTCAAATAGCTCATTGCCTTGTCTAACATGTTTGATAAAATGCTTTGGTAGACATGTATGGAAAATGTGGTAGCATAGACAAGGTAGTGAGCTATTTGAAAACATGCCTCAAATAAATGTGGTCTCATGGTCATGGAAATCACTATGAGACCACATTTCTTTGAGGCATTTTTTCAAATAGCTCATTACCTTATCTATGATGTTTGATAAAATGCTTTTGTAGACATGTATAGACAAGGCACATGAACTGTTTGACAAAATGCCTCAATGAGATATGTCGTCGTGGACTATAATGATTGCAAAATATGCAAAAATGGATTTTTTGAAAAGGCTTTAGAAAATTTCAAGAAAATGCAATCTCATGTGTAAAACCAAATTCTAAAGCATTTTACAACATATCCCATGCCTATACCAAAATGGAAGCTTTGGAAAGGGATACGAACATCCATAAAAAAATATTGAGAAATGATGTATTATATTACATATAACTGCTCTCGTAAATGTGTATACAAAATGTGGAAGCATACACAAGCTAGGTCAATTATTTAACAAAATTCCTCAAAGAGATATGGTTTAAAATGTAATTGGCAAGTGTAAAGAATTGTGTAGTTTAATATGTGCCAAGAGGGGCTAAGGTTATAATGAGAAACAAACAATGATGAACATGGAATATGTATAATAAAAAAATCAAAGCATTTTATTAAGCATGTGTGATAAGGGATGATAAACAAGCATAATAGAATTAAGGAAAATGTAAAGAAAATGTGTAAATACTTGACATACCTAAAAAATCATTTGAATGGAGAAACTACCCAATTATGTAGTATTTTTTTCTTCTTGCATCAAATTCCTCAACAATTTGAGTCTTTCACAAAGTTGCTTCCTTTTCAGCGTTCAATTGTATATCACTCAAATAGAATTACTAACAACAATATTGTTGATGATGATTTTACTCGCACCAAACAGGGTGAATAAATTCTTCACAGACAAGACCGCAAAGAGCCTATCCTTCTTGAAAGATATGGAACAAAGACAACCTAAAGGGGAATTCTACATTAACAAGGTAAAGATTGGCTTTCGTTCAATTCCAAGTCTCTGATAACTAGGTCATGGTTGCACTAGGTTTGCTCTTGGGTACTGATGTGATATTGTTGTTAATCTCAAAGGGACTATGGTTTTTTCTAGTTTTTCTAGGAATTATAAGCATTTCACACAAAATTTCCACTTCATTCATAAAATAACATCATGAAATCAAAAGATTTACAATAATATTTCATGAACATCACAAATTCCTTGCTATCACTTAAGTAGATTTAGCATTAAGCATTCAACAATTTTAAAGAAAACAAGAGATTTTCAATAAAATTATTCCATTCATTTAAATTTTGGAACATTTTCAAGAATTAAAAAATCTATTCTAAAACAAAGTATAAAAAATACTAAAAATTAAAGTTTCTCTCTGTTATTCTCCATGGATGCCCCAAAGAATTAATTAAAACAGAGCAAACCATTTTATACTTCACTAGATTGCTTCACAACTACATATAAAATGGTGCAAGCTTTTAAAGAGAGGGGTTTCGTTTATGGACACCGAGTAGGTTTTGTATGCACCCTTAAACGACACAATATATAGTCTTGTTCGGCCGAACTAACAAAACCAACTATAAAATATACTACGATAGGTAGCTATCTAACAAGCTCTGATATTAATTAATGTCTACGTGTATACAAAGTTTTACGCTGGAATGGTTCAGAAAAAAGAACAAAAGAACAAAACTTAAAAGCTTATGCTCCTCCGACATCCACAAATTTTGAACTTAAAATAAAAATAAAGCAAGAAATGGCCTTTTATAGGAACAAGGCCCCAAAAGTTAAACTTAAAAGTCTATCTAGAGAATCAGAAGTAACAAATTAAAATGTGGCACGTGGCATCTACCAATTGCCATCAAGAACATTCTAGACTAAGTCAAGGCATTAACTTCATCCACATTAACACTTTTCTTCATACTCCAGCATGAACACTTTGCATTTTTCGAGGCTATCAGCTCCCTTCCAAAGTACTAGAATAAAGAATATCTTTGAGGTCAGGATCAACCTACAAATTCAAAATTGAAACAAAATAAACTTCCTCATACTTTCGGTATCCGGTATCCGGTTCTTTCTCTTCTCACTTATGACTCGTGCTCTGTAATTATTCCTTCACCTTTCTTCAATTGATACCCTTGGAAAGCACTTAATACTTGATGCATACGTTCTTTTGAAATCCCTTGTATTGCTTTCCAAGTGAGCTTGAGCCTAATATATTCTTCAGTTACTTGGAGGATGATATCATTCTTTTGCACTTTGTTTGCTTCATACTTAGCTATAATATTCCTGCATTGTATAATCTCATCAATGACATCCCACATTAGCTATTGAACAGGATCTCTATTTATTCTTTCTATCCATTCCTTGAAGGCTTTAGCTTCTTTTCCCTCATGTCCTAATGTTTGGGGATCAAAACCTTGACGTGCTAGTATTTCAATAAATTCTTGATTTTCGCCAATCAATTTTCTACATTCTTTGGTGACTTTTTCAAATCCTTCAATACATTGTATTAACATGTCACCTTCCCATTTCAACTATTTCTTCCATTTTTATGGCAATGGAAGTTCACATTCTGATATTACATCACCCTGTATTAACTCTTGGATATTTGATTGCATGAGAATTTCAATGCTTCGCCTTTCTTCAATGACTTGCTCTTGGGGAAATCTGCACACATCTTCAAATCTTTCCAATTCCTCTAAATGGTGGTATGCTTCCTTGTACTTCCTTATTGCATCTATAATGAATTCTTCTCCTTGCTTTACCCAGTATTCAATCCATTCTTCAAACATATTCATTTTATGACGAACTGTTGCAATTGCATCTACTTGTTCTTGTGACATCAACACTGGATGTTGGGGCATCTCAGCTTGCTCTCAACTAGATAAAGTTAATGAATTTATAAAATTCTTTAAAGTAGCAACCCGTTCCTTCAATTCTCTTTTCTTTTGTTTGTACTTTTGCACTTTAGAAACAGTAGCATTTAAATTCACTTTTATTTCCTCTAACTCTTGCTACCAAGATGAGTGTCCAAGGTTAATACTTGTTATCTTATACTCTGTAGGCATTATTTCATGTCTATCCTTATCAGCTGTTGGAGTAGCTATCTAGATAGTTCTATTACCATCTGTATTTCTCTGTATGACATGTTTTGTCTTTGCTTTGCACCTAGGTTTAGGAGTATCTACTTCTTGTATGAAATTGTTAAGATTCAAAGGTAGTACTTCCACTTCCATTGGAGAAGCTAATTCCTTGATTAACCAATCAAGTGTATCATCATCTTGTTGTACCTCTGTAACATTTCTTTGTTCCTATTTACCACTTGTTTTAGGAACTTCTTCTCTTTGACTTGTCACATTGTTTGAAATGGGAATTTCTTCAATGATATTTGGCATAGATTCGGGATTAGTAGGGTTTGAAAATGTATCCTCTATTTGAAGACTTATATTTTCTTGTCTATCGATATTTTCAACTTCATCTCTCTGAGAACATTATCTTCTTTATTTACCGCTACATCAAGATTCTCTTCTTTTCAATTCTGTCTCCTGAAAACTATGTAGCTTCCTCTTCTACAATTTCAATTTCAATTTCAGCATGGCCTTTCTCTAGTTCTTCAAAGACCTGTGACTATTCATTAACATTTGGCACATTCCCAAGAGAAGGTTGAGAATCAAGAGTATCTTCAACAATTATTTCATCAATAAGATCCTACTCTGCAGTCTCCCCTATTTCCATCCCAAGTACGTTAGGGTTTCCTGCCTATGAGGTGAGTGTTCCTTGTATAAATTCTTCTTCTTCAACATTTATGGGGTTAGAACCTGTATCCTGAATTTCTTCTATCATTGGATGTGCCATGGGTTTGTTGGACTCAACAAACACTAAGAGGGGGTGGTGAGTCAGTGTTGAACAATTTTTAACATTATTAATCTATTCTCTCAAGTGTCTAAGACATTCCATCAAAAGAAAGATGCATGAACATAGAACAATAAGCCACAACATCATAACAAAAGTATTTTTTACGTGGAAACCCAGTTAAGGTAAAAACAACAATGGAGGTCAATCCTCAAATTTTGAGTACTCAAAATATAAGTGTTTTACAAAATGGGAATGCACTTGCATTCAAGCACACTGCCTAGAGCTCACTGCTCAAAATGAGGAAGGCTCACTTCCTTACAAAATATTTGGATTACATCAAATGGTTGAATTGTGAAAATAGAATCTATAAATGCCTGATTACAATTCTAATTAGCCTCATGGATTAGATTCTGGACCTTTTGACTGATTTTGCACTTCGCTCTGCTCTGCCTTAATTCACTTCACAAAAATCCTCTTTTACACAAATAAAAATCACTTAACTGCTCTTCTGATATTCGTAATACACATCCACACACATTGAAAACTTCACACACATGTCAAAATGAATTTACTGATCTCAGATACATATCCACTACCAAGAATTCAGTCACTATATGCTGAATTTAATAAAATAGAAAATATCTTCCAACTGTCGGCTCAAATCATGAACAATATTTAATGTGCATCCACCAAAGTCGGCCATAGCATAGTTAGGACCCAAAACAAAATCTCCAGCACAAAAATTCTTCAAACAATTTTTCCTTACACATCCGCAACACCTAACATTCACTTAGTCGGCCTTTATATACTGATGAACAGAAAATTGAACTACCGGATCTCCTAACTCGTACACTACTTGATGCGCTAGCATAAAACTCAAGAATAACACATTTCATATACCCAATGACTTTCCTTGAGATCCACAGCCAAAACTATTAGACTGATAATGCAAACCACTTAATAGATTCAACTTTAGTCGGATACCCTGTTCTTCACTCTATCTTCCAGTATAGTCAAATACTGCAGTGCAAACTGGATCAATGACTTTAGTTGCCATCAATGACAACACTAGAAGCCATATGCCAAAAATCTCCCCTTTTGGCATTGATGGCAACACTTAGTGAAAAATGACTAAGTGTCAGAACCTTCAAAACTCAACAAAACTCCCCCTAAGTTTGATAAGGAATTTTTCACTACTCTCTCTCTCCATTTGACATCAATGACAAATATTTTCTCTCTCCCCCTATGAAATTTAATCAACAACTTATGCAAAAAATTTAAGAAATATAGCTGCTCTTTGAAGATTATTTTGTACTTATCCTTCATCTTCGGAAGAAATTTATTCCATGCTTCCACTGCAATCCCGGTGATTATGATCATGTTGTTGTTTTTAGATGTCCGATTGATAATCTTGATGAGGGATTCCGGAATGGTAAAGGAATCTTCCAATACTTCTCCCTTGCTTAGTAACTTAATCAATTGTTCCAGCCTTCATTCAATTATATCCTTCACTTTCCAAAAGGTGTCAACAATCCTATTCCTGGTGTTCTGAACATTTGTATGCTTTGTCTGTAATTCCTGAATCCTTTTCTTGATTGCACCATCATGATCCAGACACATGTTAAAATTTTGTCCAATATTGTTCAGCTTTGTTTCAATTTGTTCAAGCTTCTCTTTGAACTTGTTGATTGCATGAGGCCATCGAAGACAATAGTTATAAAAATTTTTTGTTGTGCTTATACATTGGCTTAGTTCATTCATGTACTTTTTCAGCTTAGTGAGTGATAATTTGTATTGCTTCTTCAAGTGTAGGATCACTTCTACTTCTTCCTTATTCTGAGACTCGGAGTCCATGATTTCCTTAATACATTCAATCATCTCTTCTGGAAACTTATTCTGCAAACTCTCCAATTTGATATGATTGTGCACAAGATGAGCACTTAGTATGCTTAAGATCATGTCCTACTCATATGAAGGTCTGATAGACCATATATTCACAATTTTTTGCATTCCATCTTCCTCATGAATAAGCTGCAATAACTCTTCCTTGGTTAGATCACTTTCTCCTTCACTTCCTTCTTTCTTTTCCTTTTCTTGTTTTGGTTCAGTTGTTTCTAGTTCTTTTCTTAGGGTGTCCTCAAATTCCTTATCAGACTCCTCATCCGGTATGTCCACAATTACTTGTTCTTTTCCTCTCTCTTCAACTTTTGAAGTCTTGCATGCTAGTGGTGTACAAACATCAATTTATTTTTCTCTTCTCTTCTTTCTCTCCATCTCACTAGAGGAGGAACCAAATTCAAGTCCTCTTACCAGAATGGAAACACCAATTGATCCAAACTTCCTTAAGAGACCCTTCAAGAAACTTTCATATACTTGATCATAGTTTTCCAAATTGTTAGAGTATATGTAAATTTTCTTGTAAACTAGTTCACTTTCTTCCCACATTACATTGTCTTTTAGAGGTATGTAATTCAAAAAGTACATCACAAGACATATAACCAAAGCACCAAACCTGAAAGGGTAACCTGTCTCTTTTGTCAATTGCATGTTCTCCATCAATTGATCTTTCAGTAATCCTCAAAGATCAAAATCTTCACCTTCCATTATCATCTTGTGTGAAATGTAAACAACACCTGCCAAAGTTGCACCTTCTCTATTTCTGAAAAAGATTTTGTAGGATATTGCATGCGTAATGTACCTTGTCATTGAATCTTTGATTGTGGATATTATTAAAGCCCTTTGATCTCCAGTTACTCTGGTTAGGGTTTCGACTTCTTTGTTTTGAATTCACTTCTTCTTCAGCACATCCCCAACTTTGCATAACCTAGTTATAGCTGCAATTGCTTCTTTCGAGATATGATAGGGTTTATCTAGAGTTAGAATTTCATCATTCAATCTATCCAAAATAAACTCAACGACTTTTGTGCTTCTAAAATAGGGAAATTCACTCCAAATATCCAAGACCTTGTGTTTTTCCTCTTTCAACCATTTCAATTCTTTATGTGACAACTTTCGGCTCTAATCTTCTCACTGCTATATTCGTCTAATTTTATCATCCCTTTGATTTGTTCCATTTTCCCTTCTATACACATGTCTCAAAAATACCAAAGAGGTTCTTCAACTGCACACCAAATTAAAATTTCTCAATATAACAGAAGTACCTGATGGATTAGGGTTTCATCGCCGAATTCTCTTCATGCATTCAAAATTCTGATGCAGAGCACTCTCCTACTTCTTTTCTTCGACACAAAGTGGCAAATGAGGGTTTCAAGTTTCCTTTTATAACTCACACACCTAACTTTTGTTGCAATAAATGTTTTTTCCCTATCTTATCTAGATACCTTGTTTTCTCAGTCTGTGAGAGATAACTCTTATGCAGATCTTTGACTTAGCATAACATCCTTTTCAACTATTCCAAAAACATTTGTAAATCATCAGTGCAACCACTACACTCATCCACATCCCGGTGTCATTTACCAGCAGGGGGTTTGAAAGATTTTCTTGACAACTCCCCCTAGGCCAAAGGCCTAGAACCAATTCCTGGAGGAATTACCAGAAGTAGGTACTACTACTAGCTCATTTCTTCCAATAGAGGAAGACTTCTTCACCCATGTCTTCTTCATCTAATTTCTTATTTCATCCACAACCACTTTCCCTTTTCCTTTATCATCTTTTTGCATATTTCTGCCTTTGTATACTGGACCTCTTCTATCCAAATTCATGTTTTTGCATAATCTTGTGATGTGACCATATTTGTTGCAATTGAAATACAACATTTCCTTGTTCTTACCAGCCCCTCCATTGATTTCTTCTTGACCTGCACTAGTTAGCAATATGCCCAATTCTTCCACAGGTATAACATCTAACACTCCCTCTATTAACAAAGATGTTTGACACATTTCTACATTCAATTGACTTGTGACCTAACTTATTGCAATTGAAACACTGACCAAAAAATCATGAATCACTGGATTTCATTTTACATCTACATTGAGCAGCCATATGACCAAATTTATTGCAAGCAAAACAATATCCATTAAAATTTTGAGCATTAGGTTGTCTTACTAGAAGCCTTTTTGCTTTGTTCATAAAATTTTCTTGCTTAAAATTCCTCTATCAAGATCTGGAACTTTCTCCTTTCTCATAACCAAGACCTCGCTTATCATTTGCATTATTTTTTCCTTGAGTCAGCTCATCAAGCTTAACAGAGCCAATTTTTAACTTCTCTTTGTACTCATTCGCAGTAGTAAGTTCATCCCTAAGAATAACAATTTGTTTTTCAAGCTCTTCTTCTTTGTTTCTAGATTGTTGCAATTCAATTTCTAACTAAATGAATTCTCCATTAATTCTGTTGCATTCATCAGATCTCTCCTTTAGGGACTGGACAAGATTTTCCTCATTCTTCTTTCTTTCTTCAGTCTCCTTAGTCATCTTCATTGCCATAGACTCCATCTCATGATTTAGGGAAGCATTGTCTCTAGCAAGCTTTTCACATTCTTCAATTATTTCCTTCAAGTTTTGATTCAGTTGAACATCATCCATGCTTTTTCTCTCCTTCCGTTTAATCTTATCACATAGATCATTTCTCTTCTCCCTATACTTAATAATTTGGTCCTTCAACTTCTTAATGAATTTCTCAGCATCCTTAAGATTTACTCTCAATTCCCAGAGTTCTGCTTTAGATTGATCAAGATCATCAAGTGCCGCCAAAAATTTTTGCTGAAGACTACCAAAGTCCATTACAATCCAAGATCCACCTCAAGCTATAAAACTTCTTCCAAGAAACTTAGCTTTGATACCAATTGTTGGACTCAAGTAACACTAAGAGGGGGGGTGAATTAGTGTTGAGCAATTTTTAACATTATTAATCTGTTCTCTCAAGTGTCTAAGACATTCAATCAAAAGAAATATGCATGAACATAGAAAAATAATCCACAACACCATAACACAAGGATTTTTTACGTGGAAACCCGGTTAAGGGAAAAACCACGGTGGAAGTCAATCCACAAAATTTGAGTACTCAAAATATAAGTGTTTTACAAAATGGGAATGCACTTGCATTCAAGCACACTGCCTAGAGCTCACTGCACAAAATGAGGAAGGCTCACTACCTTACAAAAGATTTGGATTACATCAAATGGTTGAACTATGAAAATAGCATCTATAAATGCCTGATTACAGTTTCGGTTAGGCTCATGGATCAGATTCTGGACCTTCTGACTGATTCTGCAGTTCACTCTGCTCTGCCTTAATTCACTTCACAAAAATCCTCTTCTGCACAAATGAAAATCACTTAACTGCTCTTCTAATATTCACAATACACATCCACACACATCGAACACTTCACACACATGTCAAAATGAATTTACCAATCTCATATATATATCCGCTACCAAGAATTCAGTCAGTATATGTCGGCTTTAATAAAATAGAAAATATCTTCCAACTGGTGACTCAAATCATGAACAATATTTAATGTGCATCCACCAAAGTTGGCCATATCATAGTTAGGACCCAAAACAAAATCTCCAACACAAAAATTCTTCAAACAATTTCGCCTTACACATTTTCAACACCCAACATTCGCTTAGTCGGCCTTTATATACTAATGAATAGAAAATAAAACTATTGGATTTCCTAACTCAAACACTACTTGATGTGACAACACAAAACTCGAGAATAACACATTTCATATACCCAACGACTTTCCCTGAGATCCACAACCAAAATTGTTAGACTGATAATGCAAACCACTTGACAGATTCAACTTTAGTTGGATACCTTATTCTTCACTTTGTCTTCTAGTATTGTCAGATACTACAGTGAGAACTGGATCAATGACAACACTAGTAGCCATAGGCCAACAAGGTTTGTCTTTAGACTTCTTTTCTTTCACTTTCTCCCACATAGCATCCCATTTGTCAACCTGTTCTTTAATTCTAGCTTCATCTTCTTTAGAAATTTCCTCTAAAGCTACAGGAGTCCCTCCCATTACTTGTTTCATACTAGTCATATTCATAGAAGGGGGGGAGGTAAACAGTGTTGCAACCCTTTAAGATGTAGACCCGATTTGTGAACCAACATTTTCTATTGCTCTTGTTCCTTCATCAATAATCATTCTTGTTCTTGGTTTTGCTATAGAGGAAGATGCACCTTTAGGTCTTGCTTTTGATTTATCTTTACCTGTCTTTGCATCTTTCTATTTATCAGATGGTTTTATGGGAACTTCTTGACTTGTAGTTTCAGGGGTTCTTTCTTCAATTCTAATACCTGGAGCTGCCTTACTACTTTTTCTTCTCTTCTTGGTAGGCTCTCCACTTTCAAATGTTGTCTCATCTCTTTCTTCCTCCTTTTATCTTTTGAGAAGATAGGCTCAATTCCTCTTTCTCTCAAAACTTTACAAAAATCATCAATCCAATGTTGAGTACATAGTAAGACTGGTCTAGTGAATTCATCAATTGATGTCATATCTTCATCATGAAAGCCTGGGTCTGGAATGTGTTCATCATATACCATGTCTTCATTATAGAACTTGTTCAACATCTGGCCATCATCTTCTTCCAACTAATATAGAATATCATTAATTTTGAGCATCTGAGCAAATCTTAGAGACATTCTTTCATATTTTCTTCTTCTTACTACATGCTCATCTTCACAATTAAGCCAATAATCTTCTACACTTATAATTTCCTATTGTAATGGGAAATTTAAAAGAGGCCTTTTTGTGAGCATGGCTATAAAGAGCTTGATACGGTTTCAACTGTCTCACTAATTCCAATAAAATAATTTTATTTGTAGGATACCTAGGCAGCATGAATTGATGTCCATCAAATCCCTCCACTCTAATGTAGGAGTAAGTTGGGAATTGTATGTACCAGCCTCCCATTGGTCGAATGGCACTTTGTGCTTCCAAGGATAATCTTATGGTTGTATCACCTTCCATTGTTCTAACAAATTTCATGGATAAAAAATCATTAACTTTCATGTAATCATATTTATACCCATGGATGGTGATCTGGGGTAGATGTGCATATATCAAACTATTTCCAACCTTTGTCCCCAAAGTACCAAGTTGTCTCAACCCTTGTTTACTGGCCCTCATAGCACAGGAGTAAATAACATACGATGACATATAGAAGCATCTAGTTTTGGGAAATGTAGTAATCTCTTCATGTAGTCTATCACTTATCAGCTCTCCCCAATGCAATTCTATGAGACCCTCTATCAGGCATGATATTATCACAAAGATCCAAGGTTCGAATTTCCTTGCATCTCTTAAACTAGCTACTCTGCTTAGCAAAGTTATAATATCTTGCATTTCTTGTTTGAACATAGACCTTTGAATTACCTTGGTCTGTGGTTTAATTGGATCTTGGCACCAGTGAGTGCTCATAATTTCTCTATTACGCTCTTCAACATTTTGATATGTCTTGCTTTTATCCTTTACATCAACATTATACATCTGTGTGTAAATGGGGAGACCAAATGTGCATATGATTCCTTTCTGTGATAGGTCTGCATAAATTCTCCCTTCTTTCTCAACAATCCTCTTAGTTGGGTTGTAGTAATTTATACATTGCATAACTAATTCAGGAGCCTCCATCATTGGTGGAAACCCTCTTGCAGGAAGTAACCCATTTGCCACAACATTCTTGGTACATTGAGAAGCATTCTCTTGTAATAGCCATGAACAGATTTCAATGTCGAAAGACCATCCCATATGAGTGTTTGTGACCACTACATTGATGGGTACAACTTGTGAATTGCAATACTTGAATTCATCTTTTGCCCTTGCATCAAAAGCTCTCATTTTGTATAATGTGTTATGTAGTTTTTAGAATATGTGTCTTGTGTGTGAGTTAGGGTTAAATTTAACCAAAACTTACAGTTTGTAAAAAATTTCAATTCATTTTTTATTAAATTCAAGAAATCAAAGAATAATCAACATTTCAATTTTTGAATGGAAATACCACTATCAACATTTTTCAGCTTGAGAAACACTTAACAGAATATCAGCTATTCAAAACATACCTAGTTCTGGTTAATAATGGTGATCTTTCAAAATGCAACTTCAAACCCCTTGGTAGTTGTGTCTTGGTTTCTCAAAATTTACCTCTCCTTGCACACCAATGTCATTTTGTTACTCCAATGTCCTTCATAAATTTGCAATATGACGCGAAGTGGCTATTGTAAAAGCAATTGCATGCTTGAGGCAGTGCTAGGTACATAGGTAGTTCACCACCTTCATTAATTACCTATTATTTCACATTAATTCCTCAAATAAAGGTACAATCATTATGGATTATGTTCCCAAATCACGAGCACCTAGATTTATGTGTGGGCTTGCTACTAGAGAAGAAAGATGGCACAATGATTATATGTGGCAATTAGATGTCATGCTAATTCTTTGTAAGGTACATGTCATTAAAGATACGTGATCGATTGGTGATCATTGGGATTAAATATTTCTGGTATTAACTTTGAAAAAGAAAAAACACCGAGATCTTGGAAATACCTTCTAAGGAAAGAGAAAATCGGAATGAGAGGAAAGATCGGAAATCGAGTCTGAAAGATAGATTGACAAATTTCAAAATAGACTCTTCAATTTCCAACTTCTGAGTAAGAAGAAAAAAAGGAAACAATAAAAATACTGAACACCGGTAAAAAGGAAACTATCGGGATTGACAACTCCTGTTAATTAAATATCGGGCAGGGCTAGAATCATATGAAGATAGAAATTCCCTTAGTGAAAATGCAGGATTTTGGGACTCCAGTTTCTGATAACATGTTAAACTTTGTGAAAAGACCGAAACATTGAATCTAGAAAGCAAAAGGATACAATAAGAGTCCAAGTGAAAATGAAAGAGAGATCAGCAACCAACCGAGCAGCAAAACGACACCAAAGAAAACGAAAGCAAAAAGAGGAGTAGAGGAAAAGGAAAAAAGAAAAAGGGGGTCCACATTTTGCCAAGGGGAAAAATGGGGCATGTTGTGAGACCACACAACAACTAGCAACCAACAAAACAATAGAAAGTCAATTCTAGATCTAACATCAATGTACCAACTTTCTTTAGTCTTCTAATTATAAATCATGGGATCCTCATTCCACATTCACATTTCACTTAGGTTAGCATGCAAGATTAAGTATTATTGAGCTCACATGTGTGGAATTGATTATTTCTATGACAGTAAACTTAGAAATAGCAACTGTTTGCATTAATCTACATAATATGACAATTCCTTTTAAATCAACTAGGGATAGAGCCTTGTTGCCAGTCAAGCATCCATAGCCCCAACAAGGTTATCTCTGTAATTCCCCCAAACATAACTCTATTGTTGATCATGTGTATATAGCCCTAGTAGAGTTATTGGATGGACGAGTTGATATCTCTTTTTTTTAGATATAGCAATGATAGCTCATTTTTCACTTTTGATATTTCAATGATAGCTCATTTATCAACTTGCAAGTAATGAAGCCCACTATTATGTTGGGAATTACAGTGGTAGCAAAGGTAGTCTTTTTATTTTTTAATTAATGCAAACAATTGTTATCCCAAATTTCAATAGAATGATTTAAATGTATTAGTTTGTAGCTCAACATCAACTGAATGATTCATGCTAATCAGAGTATGAAGAATTGAATAATTCTCAAACAATTTATAAATGGAAGACTATTTTCGGTTAGGATATAGACCAAAGTTCTTAAATTGACGTTCTATTGAATTGTAGACCTTCAAAAGTTGCTAATTATTGTAAAGTCAAACGACGCAACACCCAAAAAAAAAATAAAGCAACAAACGACTATTTACAAAAAAACTATTTACTTATGATTGGAAATAATGGTTTAGGAACTGCCCATTGGCAGGCAATGGGATATCTTCACTAGTCAAAGACTTCAACCTACAAGTACTATCACCTAAGATTTCAGAAATTTGGTATGGGCCTGTCCATAATTTGTCAAATTTACCATGTTCACCTTTACGTTCATGAGCTTTATTCCAATACAGGACCAAATCAGATATTCTAAAAGTCTTTAATCTAGCTCATTTATCAAACCATCTTTTTACCATAGATTGATGCCTAGAAAAATGATCTATAGCTCGAGTATGTTTCTCATCTAAATGCATCAATTGCAACAATCGGGCTTTTGTTTGGTCATCCAATCCAATATATTCTTGTGCAAACTACCAAGTAGGGATTTTTAAGTTGATTGGTAGTATAGGATCTACCCCATAGACTAACTGTAAGGAGAATTCCCTAATGCAGCTTTCATCCTAGTACGATCTACCCAAAGGGAAAATTTTAACAAAGAATGCCATTCCCTAGGGTTCTTTTCAATCAATTTTCTAATTATATCCAATAGATTTTTATTTGATGATTCAACTAATCCATTTCCTTGTGGATAATAGTTAGATGAAAATTCTAGTGTTATGCCATATTCAAATTCCCAATTAGAAAATTTCAATGAAGCAAAAGCAGGGCCATTATCACATACCAATGCATATGGTGTTCCAAACCTAGTGATAATATTCTCTTCCAAGAATTTGATGACCACATCTATAGTGCATTGCTTGCTAGGAAATGCCTCTATCCATCTGGTGCAATAGTCTATAGCATCCAATATAAATCTATGATCAACAGAATATGGAGGATTGATAGTTCCAATAAAGTCTAGTCCCCATTGCAAAAAGGGACGCATCTCCATCACCGACTGTAATGGTTGAGCATTGAATCTTCCTTTATCTAATGTTGTTTGACATGTATAATAGTGTTTGATGTGTTTGTATGTATCTTTAAAAATTGTTGGCCAGTAGTAACTAGCTCTCAGAATGAGGTGTACAGTGGCTAGGGGCGCTCCATGAGTTGTTCGAAATTTATCATGTAGTTCCTACAACACTTTATCAACTTTTGTTTTGTTTAAACATCTTAAATAAATTCATTCATGATTTATTTTGAATAGAGCTCCTCCTTTAATCATGTAACTCTGTGATTTTATCTTAAGGGCTCTTCTTTGATTTCTTTGCATATGATCAAGATAAGTATAGCTAACCGAATAATGCCAGATGTCTAAATACCAGTCTTCTTGATCCTTTAAATCCAAAGTGTATTGTTGACCCAAAATTTGTGGGTCTATTCCTACAATAGATCTAACCAAATCTTTTCCTCGGACCAACCTCATGGGTGTGATTTCTAAATCGTATTCTTGTAAAATGGTGACTCATTTGGCTCTCTTTTCTCTAACCTCACTATATGTTGACAACATTTTAACCACCGAATCTGGAACAATAAATTTGACTATACTTCTGAGGATGTAATGTCTAAACTTGCGTACTGCTTTGACCAAAGCAAAGGCTTGTTTCTCAATATATGTATATCTTAGCTCCGCTTCTTTAAATGGAGCACTCATAAAAGAAATTGGTTTTTCTTCTTTATTTTCGCCTTTCTGTGTTAGCACTGTTGCACAAGTGTGACCAGAAGCAAAAGAGTAAATGTAAAAAGGTTTAACATAATATGAGCTTACCAATAGTAGTGCTTCTATGATTGTAGTCTTTATAGTCTCAAAGGAAATCTTAGCTTCATTCGTCCACTCTATTTTGGCATCTTTCTTTAACATATCATTGAGTGGTTTCACTATTTTGACGAATCCTATAATAAATTTTTGAACAAAACTAATCTTACCAAATTATGACTTCAATTCTTTTCTACTCCTCGAGGGCTATAGCTTGAGTAATGCATTCACTCTATCTGGGTCAATTGAAATACCATGTTCAAAAATGATATGTCCCAGTAACTTGCCTTTGGTCACCCCGAAAATACATTTTTTAGGATTTAATGAAACTCCATAGGTTTCACACTTTTGTAGTACCACTCTAAGATCTTGAACATGATCTCTTCTATCTTTAGTCAATATTTTAAGGTTGTCCATGTAGAAAATGATGCATTTTCATATCAATTCTTAAAAAGCATAGCCCATGGCTCTCTGGAATGTAGCCCCGACATTTATGAATCTGATCGACATCCTTCTATAAGCGAAAGTTCCCCACTTCGTGGTGAAAGTTGTTTTCATCTGATCTTCCCTTGCTACCATTACTTGGTTATATCCAAAAAATCCATCCAAAAAGGACATCATTTTTGAACTATTAACTATCTGTAGCACTTTTTCAAGTGAGCGTAGTGGATAATTGTCTTTTTTAGATGCCTTGTTGAGATTCTGGTAATCTACACATAGTCATATATCTCCATTTTTCTTTCTTACGAGGACCAAAGTTGCCACCTGAGTAGAATGTCTAATAGGAAAAATTATCTTGGCTGATAAAAATTTTTGAACTTCCTTTTGAATTAAAGGCTCTAAGAGTGCATTTATTGGACATTGTTTCTGTCGGAAAGACTTTGCATTAGGCTTCAATGGTATAGTATGTGTAATGATGGAAGTGTCATAAGTCTTCAAGTCTTCATATGTCCACACTATGACTTTCCAGTAGTCTTTAAGTGCCTGAGAAATATTTCTCTCTTCTTCTTCAATACAAACCTTTCCTATAAACGCATTCTTAGGATCTTTAGTATGCAAATTGTATAACTCAGATAGTCCTTTGTCACTTTGAGGTAAATCTTTCTGTTTGACTATCTGGTCAATGTCGAACAATCATTCTAACTCAATTATTCCTTTCAAAATGTTATTATCTTTGGCTTGAGTCAATTCTTCATCTTGAATTTTTCCATTAGGGTGATCCATCTCTTCGATTATTTGTGCTTCAAAAATACTAGAATTAGTAATAAATTCCAATATGTTTCGGTCATCTTTGAATACCTGCAAATTAGTGACACTATCAAGAACCGAAGGTAACTATACCAGTTCAACTGTAAATATTTTCAAATTTGAAGTCTCTAAAGGTTCTAAAGTACTGGCAGCAGTAGCTAAAGCATAGACTCTCTGATTGAATCTTCTATGGATATGAGTAATGTTGAATGCGTTGAAATCTTTGATTAAATCCCACACTCTGTGTCGACAATTGGATAATCTCTTGTAGTGGAAAATATATTTCTTTCGGACTTGTTTAACCACCAATTCTGAATCACTAAACACTTTAAGGACTCTAACTTTCTTCTTGATTGTTAGGATCAAGCCATGTATAAGGGCTTCATATTCTGCCACGTTGTTAGTACGTTGAAATTATAATTGATATGCAGCAAGAAAAGACTTACCTTGCAGGTTAATAAGTTCAACTCCGATTCCAATTCCTTGTTTAGATTTTGATCCATCAAATTTAAGAATCCAAGCTTGATCATTTGTAGCTAATACTTTACCATTTTTTGATATCATTGAATAAATATATCTTTGTCTTTACATGTTTCTAATTTAGTTCTTTTAACCTTATCATGTTCTGAACAATATCTATTCTCAATTTTGTGAATTATCTCAAGACACATCATACAGTTGTTTTCCAGATGTGCAGCATTATGCAACCTGCACCAATCCTGCAATAACAAATTTTTTAGTGAAATTTTGATTTTACCACTCTCTTGAGCTTTTGGAATAATATTCTTCTAAATTTTATCATAAGGACTATTCTCTTATTCAGGAGAATCACAATCTAATTCAATTAAAATGTATATTCCAAGAGTCGATTCATTAGATTTCTTAGCATCATAGGTGAAAACTTCTTCAATTTTAACTCCTGAACTTCATATTTTGTAAACTCTTGATTCTACATCGATGTATAGAACTTCATTTTTTATTATAATCTTTAATCATGCATTTCACGTGTGGTTCTCTTTCAATGCTGATTTGATTAGGAACTCCCTTCCATGGTAACAACATATGTGATAAATCGGTAGCCATGTATCCATTCAATGTTTTAGACCAGTCTCTACTTAAAAGCATACCATAAGTATCAGGTATCTCCATGACTTGAATGTCAATGTAATATTGGATTCTAGGATCATAAGCTAATTGCATGTGACTATTAGTCAACTCTCCTACTACATTTACCTATGTCTTGTCAAGTTGAGTGACTTTCTTTAAAGAACTTGCAGGAGTTAACCCTAATGTCTGACATGGATAATGACATAACGTTAGTAGACGCTCTAGATTCTACTAAGTAGTTATGAAGATTCTTACTGAATATTCTCAAAGTGAGCAAAAATGGTGGGGACTCTAATTTTCCTTTGTAAAAGGCTACTTGCGCATCTGTTATGGGAACAATGTTTTTATCTTTTGTCTTAGAATGACTATCTTTCACTTGAATGTATTCTAAAGTGTTTAAGAAAGCTTTCTTGATCATAGGTGTCTTAAGCAATTCTAATAGAGAAAGGCTAATCTTTACCTTCTTAATTTCTTCCGCTAAATAGTTAGTCAATTATTTTTTATCAACAAAATCTATCTTTTCACCTTTTGAAGCATTTGATGAATTGTAGTGAGAGGTTATCTTAGGTAACCTTGGGTTATTGCTTGATTTATCATTAGGTGGAGTGTTGAAGTTATTAGGCAGGATAGATGTTGCTAAAGGACCGTTGAATTTACCTCCACTATTTACGTTATTCCTCGTGTTGTAATTATGTCCCTTCTGATACTGTTGGAAGGCATGTATTTCGTCTATTTCTTCTTAAGGCTCAGTTTCATCCTAATAGGGAGAAGTATATGTTTCCAAGGTCATAGTCTAATTATCAGTTTCATATTCATGAGCACAACTTGTAATAACAACGAGTGATTTGAAACATTCATAACTTTCTAGGACAAGAGGAGAGTCATATCCTATCGAAACTAATTCCTTCCCTTTAGGAGGATGGGAATCACAATGTTCATTATAATGTGTAGCAGTAAGAAAAATGTTTGAAGCAATTTTAAATTGTGAACAATCTACTTCAGCATGAGCATTTGTATTATGAATTCTACACCAATTATTCATCACGAGGTCAACTAAGTTCACTTTCGGTGTATACTTTTCATCAGTTGAGTCAGGATTATCTAAAGGTGTTGATACTCCCCCATTATTAGGTCATGTATTCCAAGGTCTAGGTGGCCTAGGGGCATTATACATTCGATTTTGTGAATTTTGATTATTATTCTAAGCATAGAAATTTTCATTCCTTAATTGTGTAACCTCTGTGGTTAATCTTTTGATTTGAGCTCTAACCTCTTTCATGTCTTCTTTTTCCTCATAAATATTGACATTTTGATTTTCTTGAGTTTGCAAGAAAAAATAATTTCCATTACGACATAGCTTTGTAATAGTTGGACCAGGGTGAGGGACTAAAGCTTGACTATTTCCTAGTTGAAAGAAAGTACTTTGAGGAAATGTTCCATTCTAGACCACTGTAGGATAAACATTAGGACCCATAGGATGACCTATAGGAACTCCATTTACATTCGGGGTAGGGTAAATATTCAATTTGTTTCTATCATTCGTGGACGATCCATTTCTAAGATGTTTCATTTCAAAATTCACACTTATGGCTTCGACATAGGCTTTTGGTAAAGTAGTAGGAGTATTTTCTCTTCGCTTCACAAACATAGTAGTTAAAGGATCTACTGTTGTATAATAAACTGTGATAGCAGACAAATTATCCACTACATAAGGTGCTTATAGCCTAGAATATTCCTTTTGAAACATATCATTAAAATCGGTTATAGTTTCACCTTTCAACCTCTTGATTTGAGAAAATTGATGATATAACAAAGTAGGGTTAGTCGTTGTTCTAAATTGGGCTAAAAATTGAGTTTCCATGTCTTGCCACAATCTAATAGAATTATGAGGCAAGTTGATATACCATTGGTAAACTTCATCACTTAAAGTGTATGGGAACAACCTACATACGACATATTCATGTTGAATCCTTGCTCTAAAGCATGTATCCTTGAATATACTAATATGTTCTTCTACGTCTTTGTGAAAATAATATTTAGGACACAACTTGTCAGGATTTTTTAGTAAATCGTTGTATACAACAAATTGAATCGATGACTCCACATTAAAGAATGTCATCACTATGGGAGGTGGTGGTGTAACAACAGTTGGATTCTTCAAACTTGTACCTAAACTTCTAGACTTTTGAGGTCTAGAAGATGTTCGACCACTAAGCTTGACAAAAGTCACACGAGGATCACCAGACCGAGATCTAGTAATTCTATGGAAATCTAGTTTAAAACCTAACAAAACCAAAAATGACAACAATAGGCCCTCCTTCAAGTACCAGTTCCTATTGATGATGATTTTACTGACAACAAACAGGGTGAATAAATTATTCACAGACAAGACCGCAAAGAGCCTATCCTTCTTGAAAGATATGGAACAAAGGCAACCTAAAGGGGAATTCTGCATTAACAGGGAAAAGATCGGATTTTGTTCAATCCCAAGTCTTCGATAACTAGGTCATGGTTGCACTAGGTTCGCTCTCGGGTACTGATGTGATATTGTTGTTAATCTCAAAGGGACTATGGTTTTTTCTAGTTTTTCTAGGAATTATAAGCATTTCACACAAAATTTCCACTTCATTCATTTAAAGATTTTAAAGAGAGGGGTTTCATTTCTAAACACCGAGTAGGTTCTATATGCACCCTTAAACGGTGTAGCATATAGTCTTGTTCAAACGAACTAACAAAAACAGAAACAAGAGATACTAAGATGGGTAGCTATCTAACAAGCTCTGATATTAATTAATGTTTATGTGCATACAAAGTTTTACATTAGAATTGTTCAGAAAATAGGAAAAAAGAACAAAACTTAAAAGTTTATGCTCCTCCGACATCCACAAATTTTGAACTTAAAATAAAAATAAAGTAGGAAACAACCTTTTATAGGAAAAAGGCCCCAAAAGTTCAACTTAAAATTCTATCTAGAGAATCAAAAGTAACAAATTAAAATGTGGCACATGGCATCTTCCAACTGTCATCAAGAACATTCTAGACTAAGTCAAGGCATTGACTTCATCCACATCAACACTTTTCTTCATACTCCAACATGAACACTTTGCATTTGTTGAGGCTATCAGCTCCCTTCCAAAGTACTGGAATAAAGAATATCTATCGAGGTCGGGATCAACGTACAAATTCAAAATTGAAACAAAATAAACATCCTCATACTTCCCGTATCTGGTATTCAGTTCTTTCTCTTCTCACTTATGACTTGTGCTCAAGAATTCTTCCTTCAACATTCTTCAGCTGATACTCTCAGAAAGAACTTAATACTTGATGCATACGTTCTTTTGAAATCCCTTGTATTGCTTTCCAAGTGAGCTTGAGCCTAATATATTCTTCAGTTTGATATCATTCTTCTACACTTTGTCTACTTCATACTTGGCTATAATATTACTTCATTGTATAATCTCTATTTATTCTTTATATCCATTCCTTGAAGGCTTTATCTTCTTTTCCCTCCTATCCTAATATTTGGGGATCAAAACCTTGATATGTTAGTATTTCAATAAATTCTTGATTTTCACCAATCAATTTTTTGCATTCTTCGGTGACTTTTTCAAATCCTTCAATACATTGTATTAACATGTCACCTTCCCATTTCAACTATTTCATCTATTTTTATGGCAATGGAAGTTCACATTCTGATATGAAATCACCCTGTATTAACTCTTGAATATTTGATTGCATGAGCATTTCAATGCTTCACCTTTCTTCGATGACTTGCTCCTAGCAAAATCTGCACTCATCTTCAAATATTTTTTATTTCTTTGAATGGTGGTATGCTTCCTTGTACTTCCTGATTGCATCTATAATGAATTCTTCTCCTTTCTTTACCCAGTATTCAATCCATTCTTCAAATATATTCATTTTATGATGGATTGCTACAATTGCATCTACTTGTTTTTGTGACATCAACACCGGATGTTGGGGCAATTCACCTTTCTCTCGACCAGATAAAGTTAATGAATTTATAAAATGTTCCAAGGTAGCAACTCATTCCTTCAATTCTCTTTTCTTCTATTTGTATTTTTGCACTCTGGCAATAGTAACATTTAAATTCACTTTTATTTCCTCTAACTCTTTTTGCCAAGATGAGTGTCCAAGGTTAATACTTGTTATCTTATACTCCTTGGGTGTTATTTCATTCCTATCCTTATCAGTTGTTGGAGTAGCTATCTGGATAGTTCTATTACCATCTACATTTCCCTTTATGACATGTTTTTTATTTGCTTTGCACCTAGGTTTAGAAGTATCTACGTCTTGTATGAAATTATTAAGATTCAAAGGTAGTACTTCCACTTCCATTGGAGAAGAAAATTCCTTGATTAACCAATCAGGTGTATCATCATATTGTTGTACCTCTGTAACATTTCTTTGTTCCTATTTACCACTTGTTTCAGGAACTTCTTCTCTTTGACTTGTCACATTGTCTAAAATGGGAATTTCTTCAATGATATCTGGCATAGATTCGGGATTAGTAGGGTTTGACACTGTCTCCTCTATTTGAAGACTTATATTTTCCAGTCTATCTAGATTTTCAACTTCATCTCTCTGAACATTATCTTCTTTATTTACTTCTACATTAGGATTCTCTTCGTTTTTAATTCCATCTCCTAAAAACTGTGTAGCTTCCTCTTCTACAATTTCAATTTCAATTTTAGGATGGCCTTTCTCTAGTTCTTCAAAGACCTGTGACTTTTCATTAACATTTGGCACATTCCCAAGCAAAGGCTAGGAATCAAGAGTATCTTCAACAATTCTTTCATCAACAAGATCTTTCTCTACAGTCTCCCTCATTTCCATCTCAAGTATGTTAGGATTTCCCACCTTTGAGTCGAGTGTTCCTTGTATAAAATCTTCCTCTTCAACATTCAAGGGGTTAGAACCTGCATCCTGAATTTCTTTTGTCACTAGATGTGCCATGGCTTTGTCTTTAGACTTCTTTTCTTTCACTTTCTCCCACGTAGCACCCCATTTGTCCACCTATTCTTTAATTCTAGCTTCATCTTCTTCAGAAATTTCCTCTGAAGCTATCGGAATCCCTCCCAACACTTGTTTCATACTAGCCATATTAACAAAAGAGGGAGAGGTAAGTAATGTTGCAGCCCTTTGAGATGCAGACCCAGTTTGTGTACCAACATTTTTTGTTGCTCCTGTTCCTTCATCAATAATCATTCGTGTTCTTGTTTTTGCTATAGAGGAAGATGCACCTTTAGGTCTTGCTTTTGATTTATCTTTACCTATCTCTGCATCTTTCTATTTATCAGATGGTTTTATGGGAACTTCTTGTCTTGTAGTTTCAAGGGTTCTTTCTACAATTCTAATACTTGGAGCCACCTTAACAATTTTTCTTCTCTTCTTGGTAGGCTCTCCACTTTCAAATGTTGTCTCATCTCTTTGCTTCCTCCTTTTATCTTCTGAGAAGATAGGCTCAGTTCCACTTTCTCTCAAAACTTTAAAAAAATCATCAATCCAATGTTGAGTATACAATAAGACTGGTATGGTGAATTCATCAATTGATGTCATATCTTCATCATCAAAGCCTAGGTTTGGAATGGGTTCATCATATACCCTATCTTCATTATAGAACTTTTTCAACACTTGGCCATCATCTTCTTCCAACTGATCTGGAATATCATGAATTTTGAGCATCTGAGCAAATTTTAGAGACATTCTTTCATATTTTATTCTTCTTACCACGTGCTTGTCTTCATAGTTAAGCCAATAATCTTCTAAATGTGGCACATGAGCATGAAAACCAGCAATATTTCCTTCAATATCATAGTACATTCTCTGGAGCGGGAACTCTTCAAAATGATATGTTCTCAATTCTTCTCCACACAAGTTAGTTACTTTAATTGCACTGCACTTATAATTTCCTATTGTAATGGGAAATTTAAAAGAGGCCTTTTTGCGAGCATGGCTATAAAGAGTTTGATACAGTTTCAACTATCTCACTAATTCCAATAAAATAATTTTATTTGTAGGATACCTAGGTAGCATGAATTTATGTCCATCAAATCCCTCCACTTTAATTTAGGAGTAAGTTGGGAACTATATGTACCAGCCTCCCATTGGTCGAATGGCACTTTGTGCTTCCAGGGATAATCTTATGGTTGTATCACCTTCCATTGTTCTAACCAATTTCATGGAGAACAAATCATTAACTTTCATGTAATCATCTTTATACCCATGGATGGTGATCTAGGGTAGATGTGCATATGTCAAATTGTTTCCAACCTTTGTCCCCAAAGTACCAAGTTGTCTCAACCCTTGTTTATTGGCCCTCATAGCACAAGAGTAAATAACATATGATGACATATAGAAGCATCTAGTTTTGGGAAATGTAGTAATTTGTTCGTGTAGTTTGTCACTTATCAGCTTTCCCCAATGCAATTCTATGGGACCCTCTATCAGGTGGGATATTATCACAAACATCCAGGGTTTGAATTTTCTTGCATCTCTTAAACTAGCTACTTTGCTCAACAAAGTTATAATATCTTGCATTTCTTGTTTGAACATAGATCTCTAAATTACCTTGGTCTATGGCGTAATTGGCTCTTGGCACCATTGAGTGCTCATAATTTCTCTATTATGCTCTTCAACATTTTAATATGTCTTGCTTTTAGCCTTTATATCAACATTATATATTTGTGTGTAAATGGGGAGACCAAATGTGCATATGATTCCTTTATGTGATAGGTCTATGTAAATTCTACCTTCTTTCTCAACGATCCTCTTAGTTGGGTTGTAGTAATTTATACATTGCATAACTAATTCAGGAGCCGCCATCACTAGCAAAAACCCTCCTACAAGAAGTAACCCATTTGCCACAAAATTCTTGGTACATTGAGAAGCATTCTCTTGTAATAGTCGTGAACGGATTTCAATGTCGGAAGACCATCCCATATGAGTTTCTATGACCACTACATTGATGGGTACGGCTTGTGAATTGCAATACTTGAATTCATCTTTTGGCCTTGTGTCAGAAGTGTTCATTTTGTATAATTTGTTATTCAGTTTTTAGAATGTGTCTTGTGTGCAAGTTAGGGTTAAATTTAACCAAAACTTACAGTTTGTAAAATTTTTCAATTCATTTTTTATTAAATTCAAGAAATCAAAGAATAATAAACATTTCAATTTTTTAATGGAAATACCACTATCAATATTTTTCAACTTGAGAAACACTTAACAGAATATCAGTTATTCAAAACATACCTAGTTCTGGTTAATAATGGTGATCTTTCATAATGCAACTTCAAAACAATTGGTAGTTGTGTCTTGGTTTCTCAAAATTTACCTCTCCTTGCGTTCCAATGTTGTTGCATTACTCCAATGTCCTTCACACATTTGCAATATGACGTGAAGTGGAGTGTTGCAAAAGCAATTGCATGCTTGAGGTGGTGCTAGGTACATAGGTAGTTCGCCACCTTCATTAATTACCTATTATTTCACATTAATTCCTCGAATAAAGGTGCAATCATTATAGATTATGGTCCCAAATCATGAACACCTAGATTTCTGTGCAGGCTTGCTACTAGAGAAGAAAGACGGTGCAATGATTATACGTGGCAATCAGATGTCACATTGATTCTTTGTAAGGTACATGTCATTAAAGATACGTGACCGATTGGTGATCACCAGGATTAAATCTTTCTGGTATTAACTTTGAAAAAGAACAAACACTGGGATCCAGGAAATACCTTCTAAGGAAAGAGAAAATCAGAATGAGAGGAAAGAAGGGAAACCGAGTCCGAAAGATAGATTGACAAATTTCAAAACAAACTCTTTCATTTCTGACTTCCGAGTAAGAAGAAAAAAAGGAAACAATAAAAATGCCGGACTCCGATAAAAAGGAAACTACCCAGATTGACAACTCTGGTCAATGAAATACTAGGCGAGGCTAGAATCATATGAAGATATAAATTCCCTTGGTGCAAACATAGGATTCTGGGACTCCAATTTCCAGTAACATGTTAAACCTTGTGAAAAGATTGAAACACTAAATCCAGGAAGAAAAAGGATACAACAACAAAGAGGCCAAGTGAATTGAAAGAGAGATCAGCAACCAACCGAGTAGCAAAAAGACACTAAAGCAAACGAAAGAAAAAAGAGAAGCAGAGGAAAAGGAAAAAAGAAAAAGGGGGTCCACATTTTTCCAAGGGGAAAAATGGGGCATGTTGTGAGACTACACAACAAATACAAATAACCAATGTATAATGTTAAATTCCTACTATAGACACTAAAAAATGTCCTGAATGATATCATACACTCAAATCAGGTATACTAACATAATTTCATCTTGGAAACCATCCTCTTTTCGCGTAATTAATTAAATTAGCCTAGCTAATTAATTAATTGCATCATTTTCATCTATTAACCTAACACATCAAATCAGGCTAATTCACCCCCTTTCACACTAATGTGTCATCTCATTAAATTAAATCAATCAAACTAATTAATTTAATTCCCTAAGTCATCTTATTTAATTAAATAACCCTAATTTATTTAATTAAATGTCATCTCACCTTTCCCCCTTTCATTAAATCATTTAATTTAATGAAAATCACTTTATTCCTCTAAAAACCCCTAATTATATGATTAAACCTTGTTTAATTAACAATTAATCTAATTTCCCTCCAAAAGGGGAATATTCCTTACTTCTTTTTGCACAATTAAAAATTTGTTTTAATTTTCAAAATATATTTTTTCCTCACCCATGATAATATTCTAAAGGATATTCACTCTTCTCCAATCATTTGAAAAAGGGATATTCTCACTTGGCTTCTTGACCAAGCTAAACTTGTGACTTCTTGAGCAAGTTACCTTGTGTCATGTGTGTGCAGGTCAAAAGTGTGTTTTTTTGGAAGGAATGAGAACCCTTGATTAAATCTCATCTTGCATTCTCACCCGTTGATGAGAATCCATAATCCATGCCTCCAATTTCCTCCAACCTTGACCGTTGATTAACTTTTTTAATCTCAACCCTTCATTTCTCATTTTCTTTCCTATAAATAGGTCACTATTTGGAGACTAATGGGTCCATATTTCAATTTAAAACTTATGTTGTTGAATTCACTCACACTCACACTCATACTTTACTCACATTTAGCATATTTTAGTTCATTTTTAGTCGCATATTAGTTTTAAGCTTCCATTAATGGCTTTCATACATCCATCTTAGCTTGTTTATAAATTAGGGTTTGAATCTTTTAGCTTAGCTTTTGCATACTTAGATCATTTTTAGTATAAAATCATGTTCATTTAGCTTGCATCATGTTCAATTTAGCATAAATCATGTTTTCATCCACAAATTACAATAGTTTCATCGATTCTCTTCAATAGAATCGATTGAAGTAGGCTCATTGATCACAGGATTGGGAAAGGGTCATCATTTCACATCATCACGACACCAATTCCAAAACGAGATAAGTTTTGAATGGGTTAGAGTAGGAATTTAACTATTTTCGTAGTTTGTAGTGTTCAGTTTAAATAAATGTTTTAGTTTAACTTTCAATTTGAATGATCTTGTTTAAGATTGAGTATTAGTGGCTATGTTATACTTTGATTCACCATGGATCAAGTGTAATTGGCCTCATACTGATATTCTTGGTTGACATTCTGGCACTAGAAGGAGGGATAACCATCAATTTAATTAATTTTTGTCTCGAATTCTATTCATTTTGACTTTTGCAGGAAATAGCGATGCTATCGCCATTTCAAACAGTGACGCCTATTAAATGCATCAACGATGATTAAACAAACATCGACGTTAATATAATATAGAGGTATCGAAGATTTACAAATGGCGATGCCCAATCAAATTGCAACGCTATCGTGCTCTCTAGTTTTTTTGCATAGCGATGCCCTTATTCACTAGAGAGATGCCCTTATTCACCAAAGTGATGCCCTTATTCACTAGAGTGACACTATTGCAAATAGCAACGCCCAATTTGGGTAAGAAGTTTTATGATTGTTTTTTCAGCATATGCTTTAATTTTCTCAATTCGTTAGATTACTAATGCACTTCTAACATTGTTTTGGTTGTTAGACTAATAGAGTTTTGTAGGTCGGATGAAATGGAGCTAAAGTGAAGAAAGCATTTTCATCTTAAGATTTTATGATTGTAACAAGCGTTTGACGCTTTGGGGAAATTATAACCCAATTTCTTATGCTTTTTACTTTTTTCTCTAGGACCTCACTAGAATTCATTTGGGTTTAAAATGAACGCTAAGTCGAGACTAAAATTGAACCCTCATTTCATCATCTTATTTTGGGTTTAAAATTGAACAAGGCAACTTAACATTTCGTTTGGTGCATAAAATGAATTCATCTTAGCTTTAGGGGTTAAAATTAATGAGTGTTGGATTTTTTTTTATTTACATCTTTGTTATTGAATGTGTATACAATTCTCACATGTCATTCGACGATCTTGACAAACAGAAACATTCCTTAACACTTTGTATAATCACCTACATCTTTCAATTTGGATTTAAAATGAACCCCTTGCTAGTGTAGGGAAAAGGCATGGTGTGTGTTCTCTCCTTGTTTCATGCAAACTAAGATGATCGAACTACAAACATACTTCCTTACTATTGTTTGTCTTTAGAGAGCCTGCCTCCCTACTTCGAAAGGAGGGAATGACCCAAGCCTTAATGAGCTAAAGCCAAGTTCTTTTGAATCACTATATAAATGTGTGGTTGCGATGAAAATTGTGATCAATGGGAAGTGGTACATGATTGCTCTCCCCTAGTATCTTTATGATGTGAAAATCCCTTGTTCTAAGGGTTGGGATACCTCTCAAGGGAGTTTATCATAGTATCCCCTAAACTAGATGCCTTTACCAAAAACCTTTGTGTAGAAGCCAAAATCCTTAAATATTTGTTGGTGCAAGAATGGTCATTCAGAAGCCGCCCCACATTTGTACTAGTCATTGTTGAAACAGAAAAATCCTTAGCATCTTAGGATCTTCAGGATTTTGAGATTTGGTGGTCCTGAGAAGTGTGTGTCATGGAGGGGAGCCAGTGTCACCAAAGCTCTAATTGTTCGCAATGTCTTAGTTGTTGGAGAAATCCAAGTGGGGACTCAACAAATATGGCAATTTCAAAACCTAGGATTGTAAAAATGCTTGAGAGTCAGTTTAATACTCTGCTTGGTTCTAAAATGTTACAAAATAAACATCCACTATCTTCCTCAAAATTTAAAATACTTTGGCCTAAATATGGATATCTTTTGAAATAGCCTTGATATTACTGCTTGTCCTAAAGATTTTATCCTTAGAGATTTCTAAATATCTTGACTAATATCTCAATCCATATTTTCCAAAGACAACATAGGCAATTATGGCTTCAACCTCATGATTCTCACAAAATGGGCACTATGAAAGTTATGGTGTTTTGGACATAAACATTTAGTTTGAAAACTTAATCAAGATAAGTGATTGTGGTAAAATAAATTCACTTAAGCAAGATAAATTGACAATTGAACCCCACGTGACTATTTGGAGACCGATTTCTCCCATTTAACAACCTGATCTTGCAAGCACTATCATTCAACCAAAATTTGAACTCATTAACGGAGAACAAACCAATCTCATTAGTAGTTTGAGAAGCTTCACTTTTGCAACAAAAGAAACACCCACCCAGTGGAGAAACACAACAACCATTTTAGACGAAGAAGAGAAACAAGCTGATATTGAGGCTGGAAGGCCCACATTACCACCACTCATGTGGAAATAAATATCCTCCTTTATTCCATAGACTTAGACTCTTCTAAATGAACTCACGCAAAGTCAAAAACCCCAAAAAAAGTCTACAAGTCGTCACTTCAAAATTAGGCATCATAGTTCAAAGGCAATCCAAAACCACATTTCAGCACTCTACCTCAATAGAAATAAGTTGTTAGTAAAATTTTATGAATGCACATTGAGGAAAAATCCACACATGTACATGTTCTTTATCAGTCAAAACCTAGGTCTTTTTAGTGATGATCAACCTATTTAGAAAATTAGTCCTTTTGATGGTCTTGAACCCCTCTAAATGATCTATCACATAATCAAAATCCATAGGGGAAGATCTACATCTTTCCATTACAGACATAGGTACTATATTTCCAAGTTTGGTAGGAAGTGGTCCTTAATACTTTATCACAATTGCAACCTCTTGTTAAGAAACTATTATGTTTGATCTAGGAGGAACTGAACAGGTTTAAATACCCACATCTATCCTCTCATTTAGGCCAACATTAGTCTTTAGGATTTGAAAACTTTAGAGGTCTAGTATCATTCTCACTACCTTGGTCTTGGAAAACAAAGGTTCACTTTAAGTCAACATTGGGTCAAACATTTCACTCATCCCTCCATCAAATTTCATCCTTCACTTCACCAAACTTTGCAAAAAAATTGAATACACCAACACTTTGTGACTTAAACATCTATCAAACCAACCCCTAGCTTGGCTACTTTGTATGTGAAATTTATCTTTCTCCATGCATTTAGGAAAGTTATTTATCATATTTGAACTAGTTCATCTTGAAATTCACAAGTCTACCCTAAAGATTTATAGATTCATTAACACCCTTTATCCTAACATCAAAACTTTAAATTTAATTCAAAAGTGTTATCCCAAAATGTTTTCAAATATCACTCTCCACATCACCCATCTTTTCATCCTCCATTATCATCATTGCTCCCAAAAGACTTAGAGCATCCCTTTTACCTAGATTTGAGTCAACTAGAGAGTTCAAACATCACAAATCACAACACAACTCTCCCAAAGTTGACAAAATATATGGTAAAGCTGAGATCACAACACAAGAGAATCATGGAGAAAACCAAAGTTGCATTTACCTCAAGTGATCCAAATCCTCTATAATTTGATCTGAGAAGTCAAGATACACCATCACAACAACCTTCATCACCATTAGGGCCATATGAGATAGAAGATATCACTAATAATCCATTTGATCTCACTAGGGAGGAAATCATGGAACGTCAAGCTCTTAAAGATGTAGCTCCTATCTCCCCGTCATTTGTAGCATAGAATTTAACACAAGGTTTCACAACCCCATCTATAGGGATAAATCAAACATACATTTTGAATATTACAACAAGCCTTGTTAAGTAATTTGTCCATACTCTTCCATTGGAAATCAACACACTTGTGGGTACCCTTGAAACCAATCCCCCATCTCACACAACCACTTGTACATTTACCTTTGGTGCTCCTCCTATTCTTGAAGATCCTAAACATCCATACACACCACTTGACCTTCATTATTCCACAACAACTTCCACATATCGAGGACATCCCTCTTCATCCATACCCATGAGTACCACAAGTGTTCCTACCATCACGTAAAGTAGTGTGGATCAAGTATCTCAAAAAAACATGCAAGGGAATGTCAATACCATACCACAGAGTCAACCCTTAAAGCAGACAAGGACATCCTTAGCTAATCCTTCAATTGGTTCATCAATACCATTGGTTTCACAAAACACATCCATCCCATCCATTATCAACCCATCTCAAAGAAATCCCTTGGTAACAAATCTTGTCAATGCAGGTAATACATTATCTACATCCCTAACACAAGGGAATCCTCAAGACATGGGATAAGAAAAAAAATTTAATCAATGGACTCAAGGTCCTAGTGTGTCATTTCCATCGCATAATCCAATGGAACCATCCTCATATTTTCTCACAGTCCCCTTTACTATGCAAAATCAAACAGGATCGCAAACATACATTCCTCCACCTCAATCCACAGTCCCCTTTACTATGCAAAATCAAACAAGATCGCAAACATACATTCCTCCACCTCAATCCACTATCTTCCAAGGAATGTTGAACCAAGGGAATCCCCAACACTCAAACATCAATATCCATAATCCTTCACCAATGTCCCAACAACCACCTGATCCCACATTGCAAGCACACGCCTTAGCCTTATAGCAAGCACAACAAGCCTATCAGTAAGCAGCCTTAGCACAACAACAATAGCAACAACAACAAGAATCCCTAGCAACACAACAACAACAATAGCAAGCAGGCCTAGCAAGACAACAACAAGAAGAAGAAGCAGCCCTAGCAACACAACAAGCAGTCATAGCACAACAACAACAACAACAAGTAGCCTTAGTATCACAACAACATCAAGCCCATCAAGTAGCTTTAGTAGCACAACAACATTAGGCCCAACAACAAACCCTAGTGGTGCAACAACAACAACAAGCCTTACTAGCTCAATAGTATGCCCAACAACAACAACAGGGTTCCTATTATAATCCTCAATTGCACATCATCAATCCAAATGTGTTAGGAACATATACATTGATACTCCAATCACCTTCACAAAATCCTACACCAACATACACCCCATACAACACATCCTCATATCAAAATCCCATGTACAACTCATCCATCATCCCACCATATGTTCCTCCACCCAACCCGAAAAATGATCTAGCATCATAGTTTGAGGTGTTATCACAAGTAATACAAGACCTTTGCATGGGAAAGGCAAAGAATCCCCATACACAAAACTTGTGTCCATATCCATTCGACCAAAACATCCTAATGCTACCATTCCCTCCTGGTTTTGAAATCCCCAAATTCGATAAATATAAAGGGAGAGGAAGTCGTGTGGACCATATTAAAGAATTTAACATCATGTTTATGGAGGTGGCCTACAATGATTCATATTTGATGTGCCTCTTCCCTTGAAGTTCAATAGGTCCTATCATGGATTGGTTTTCTCATTTGCCTCCTGGTATCAAAACTTTTCAAGAAATTACTGATAAATTTATAGATCACTTCTCCTTTAATCTTGACATGGATGTAAGTCTAGAGGAATTGTACACCCTCAGAAAAAAAAAAAGGGGAAAATTTCAATAATTTCTTACAATAGTGGAGACAAAGAGATATTAAAAGCAAGTAGCCTCTTCCCAATGAACAAAAAGTGGGAATCATCATAGAAAATCTAGACCTAGTTCTATCATTCCACTTGAAAATGCGGTGCATCACATCATATGATGAGCTTGTCCCTAGAGCCCTTAACATTGAGAGAGCTCTAATCTCATAGGGAAATACTCAAGCTTACAAAGACAACCACCCATCAACTAGTTCAAACGACAAGCCTCGTGTCTAGGCTAAGAACAAGCATGTAACAAACGATGGTGTGGTAGATGCTACACTAGTCCTAAGTGCCCCTAGGCCAAACAACACCCAAGTTGCTAACATTCAACCAACTATGTAGCAAACAACACCCTCGCAGAACAATCAAATCAATAATAGCAAAATGCAAAGGTGAACCCCTAACAAGAACAACTATCCTAAATGAAAGTACACACAACTATCTAAACCCATCAAAACTATCATGAAAAATTTGGTAGAGTCAAATTTGATCACACTTCCTAACTTTGAAAACTACCAAGAACCACAAGAGAAACCATCTTGGTACAATGAGAAGAACCCTATGCCAAATCATAACAAAGAAAAAAACATTGGGAAAGCTAAGGATTACACAAACGTGTAGCATACCTATTCCAACGTAGTTGCTTCCTATGATAGCATCATCACTGTCATCACTATCAAAGGGCATAGTGCAGAGTGTGGAGTCATGACATGATGTGGTAAAGTCACCATACAAGGAGTCCCACCCCAATCTAGGGCCCAACCTACTCAGCCTGCAGCAAGTACCAACAAGTATAATCTCTTAGAACAACTTAAGAAGACCCCCAAATAGATATCAATCCTAGAACTATTGAGGCTATCACCCTTGCATAGGGGAATCTTGGAGAAAGCTTTATCAGAGTCATCTGTTCTTGAGGATATTGATACTGATCATTTTCAAGCTATGGTAGGCCATATCACTAACCATCTTCTCACCTTCTTAGAGACCTACCCTCATAGCCATCTCATAACCGTGCTTTACACCTTGAGGTTATCATTCATAAGAACAAGTTCAAAAGAGTCTTAGTAGATGGAGGTGTTGGATTGAACATTTGCTCCCTTCAGCTAATCAAAAATCTGGGCTATTCAAAGGATACTATTGTGAAGACAAAGAGTACCACCATTAGGGCATACGATGACCAAGAATGGATATCACAAGGTATCATTGCACTTCCCATCCAAGTAGGCCCTCTCATTATAGAAACTACTTGTCAAGTGTTGGAACTCAATCTTCCCTCCAACATATTGCTTGGTCGACCCTGGATCCATGCTCTAAAAGTTGTAGCCTTGACTTATCATCAATGTGTGAAGTTTTCTTTCGAAGGAAAATAGATTACTATCCATGGAGATCCTGAACCTTTTTACTATTTCAAAATCTTGAAGCCATGTTCTATAAAATCCCCCAAATACCTAAGAATGATGAAGGGCCTACACCTTCTACCTCATTTATTGTCCCATCATCCCTTGCATCTACTTCTAATACAAAGGCACCCATTGTGCAAAACATACCTGATATCAAAGTAGTGATTCAAGATGATGGTTGTGGGAACTACAAGCTAATGAAAAACACCTTTGTCTTAGGAGAGCTACCTACTTCACCTCAATCTCATGGGAAACCTACATCTAACAGCAAAGAGCCTGAAACTATCAAGATGATAGCCACTACCTTCACCAAGTGGGGGTATTTGAATCAGGAGGATGTTAATGAGGATGAGATCTCTAAACTCCTCTACCAAGATGAACGACTTGTCCTAGCTCTTCCTATAGAAGATGATAAAAAATTCTTGTAGCTCATGAAGGGGATGGGATATAACAAGAATGAGAAGCTAAGACAAAATTATAATGGTTTACTAGAACCCATCATTCCTGAGAAACAACTAAAGAATCTTGGCCTAGGTTGTACTACTAGCAAGGTCACCCTTATTGGAAAAGGTACTTTTGCTAAACGAGCTGAGGCTTCCTCTTGGTTACCTACATCACGTGATACAACCTTTGATGACTTCCCTCTGGATGTTGTTAACCTGTTTGAAAACAACTCCCTCTTCATGATATCCATTACATCCTTTGCTCTAAGCAATCAACCAACTAAAATACACCTAGTCTACCCACAACCATTGACATGGACCAACAAGGACCACCAATTCTTGATTTATTTGAAAATAATGAAGCGATCTCAGAATTCATAGGACTTCGTGATAACTTACCATGGGTAGATCACAAAGTAGGTTTTGACATAGAGCTAGATACAGAAGCATACTATGGGGAGATGATTGAATCCTTCAATCACAAAATTGATGACATGCAATTAACAGGTAGATCTTGAAGTGAAAACCACACTGTGGCACTTTTTGATCCTAAAAAAGTAAAAAAAAGGACACATCTGATGGTGAAATCCTCTCTAAGCCACCCAAGGATGAGTGATTCAATCTCCTCCTTAGTGCAATACATCTAGAGAAGTCAATAGTACTAGCAGAAAAGGCCACACCAGTCAATGTGGGTACCAAGGAATCACCTAAGATCACCTTCTATGCCGAATCCTTGTTGGATGAAGAGAAAATGAACCTGGCAGCATTCTTGAAAGAGCACAGAGATAAATTTTCATGGTCATACACAGATATGCCAGGGCTCGACCCAGAAGTGGTTGTACATCACTTAGCGGTCTATCTTGAAGCTAAGCCAGTCAAGCAGAAATTAAGGAAGATGCACCCTCACATAGAACTCTTAGTAAAACTTGAGTTGTAAAAGCTTCTCGACGTTTGATTTATCCAACCAATAGATTATCCTAAGTGGGTTTCAAACCTAGTACTAGTCTCAAAATCCACTAGGGGCATCAGAATATGCATTGATTTTAGAGACTTAAACAAGGCGTTTTTGAAGGATGATATCCCTCTTCCTCATATCAACCTCATTGTAGGCTTAACAGCTAGGCATGAAATGTTGTCACGCATGGTTGGTTTTTTGGGTTACAATCAAATCATAATCGCCAAGGAATATCAACACAAAACTGTATTCACTTGTCCATGGGGAGCCTATTGCTGGAATGTGATTCCATTTGGGCTAAAGAATGCAAGAGAAACCTATCAAAGTGTAACGATCCTCATCTTCCACGACGTGATCCACAAAATATTTCAAGATTATGTCAATGATATTTTGGCAAAATCAAAGAAAATAAGTGAGCATATACAAGTCTTAGGACCCATCTTTGACATGCTGGAAGAATACAAAGTAAGGTTAAATCCAAAAAAGTGTCTTTGGGGTCACATCAAGGAAACTCCTCGACTATATCATCTCGCAAAGAGGGAGAAAAATTGATCCAGCAAAGGTAAAATCCATCTTAGACATGGAACCACTGCAAACACTAAAGCAGATGAGAGGGTTACAAGGAAGATTGCAGTCCATCAGGAGGTTCATAGTGTAGCTATCAAATAAAATCCACCCTTTTTTTGCATCTTCTCCATAAAGGGATAACTTACAAGTGGGATGAGAACTGTGATAAAGCTTTCCAATAGATCAAAGACTATCTACTAACACCTCTAGTGCTCAAGCCACCAATATCGAACAAACCACTAATCTTGTATATCTTAGCAACATCAGCAACACTAGGAACTCTACTAGCACAACATGATGAAAATAAAAAGGAAAGAGCTATTTACTACATCAGCAGGACTTTGGTGGAATATGAAATGAACTATTCACCTATTGAGAAAGCATGCTTAGTAATAGTTTTTTCTTCACAAAATTTCAGACACTAAATGTTGTCACATCAAATCAAGCTCATTGCCAAAATCAATCCATTGAAATACCTATTATCTAAAGCAACTCTCACAAGATGAATGGCCAAATGGGTGATGATCTTAATGGATTTCAACATAGAGTATGTAAAGTGCAAGGTAATCAAAGGAAAACTGATCGCAAACCAACTAGCAGAAGCACCTATTTATGTTGAGAACCCTTTGATATTTGAGTTCCCTGACGAATTAGTGTTCCTTATCAATCTCGCAGCTCAATGGAATATGTACTTTGATGGATCATTCACCCAACATGGATCAAGAGTAGATATTCTTTTCATCACCCCTCAAGGTGATTGCATTCCAAAGTCATACCGGCCATCATTCCATTGCACTAACAACATTGTTGAGTACGAAGCCCTAATCATAGGTCTAAGGATAGTGGTTATGTGGCAAATACAAGAGATGAAATTCTATGGAGACTCATAGCTGGTTATCAACCAAGTCAATGATGACTATCAAACTAAGGATGACAAGCTCACTCCTTACAAAAAGATGGTGGAAAATATCAAGGACCCTTTTATGGACATAACTTTTTAGTGCATTCCTCGCATGAATAACAGAGCAATAGACACCATGGCAACAATCGGATCACTACTATACATGTTGAACAACATCCTCCAATGTGAATTCTTGGTAGAACAACTTCTCATACCAATTTTTGAGATCCCTAAATTAGAATTCGCATGTGTCATTGTTGGTCCTGGATCCTCATGGTACCATGACATATTTATCTATCTTAGCAGAGGAACCCTCCCATCTGATATCACCTCAAACCTTAAAAAGACCTTTGTTAAAAAGGCATCTCGATTTGTGATCCTAGGCGATACCCTTTATCGTCAAAGCATTGAGGGGACCACTTTAACAGAGGTACTCGATGGCATATGTGGGTCCCATTCTAGTGGTATGAGGTTAGCTAAGAAACTATTGAGGATGAGGTACTATTGGCCAACCATGGAAAGGGAAGCTCATCAGTATGTACAGAAGTGTGTCCAATGTGAACAGTATGGGGATTTGATTCATGCTCCAACTCAAGAGTTACAACCCATGATCATACCCTAGCCTTTCTTGTAGTGGGGACTTGACCTCATAAGAAAAATCACCCCTACCTCATCTAATGGCCACAATTTTATCATAACAACCACTGAGTACTTTACTAAGTGGGTTGAATCCATTCCTATGACCTACATAATGGGGAAGAAAATTGCTAAATTTATCCTAAACTATCTAATTTGTTGTTATGGCATTCCATAAACTCTCATCTTGGATAATGGAACCCCCTTTAAGAATTAGGATGTAAAAGAGTTATGTCAAAGATTCAACATCCAACATTGATTCTCCACCCCATATTATCCCCAGGGAAATGATCAAGTTGAGGCTACGAATAAAACCATCTTGAAAATCCTAAAGAAAACTGTCAATGAAGCTAGTCGTGACTGGCATCTGCTACTAAATCCCACTCTCTAGGATTATCAAACTAATATCTGCATGCCAATAGGTGCAACCCCTTTTTCCATAGTCTATGGATCTGAAGCTATCCTACCTACTGAGGTTGAGCTCCCATCATTGTGAGTGTCACTACAAAACCTAATCACTGATGGAGAATATAGAGTATCTCGGTTGAACGCGTTAGAATTCTTGGACGAGTGTCATCTTGACACCCTCAATCACTTGCAAGTATATCAAAACTGATTGAAACAAAGCTATAACAAAAGGATCAAATTTTGGTCTTTCTAGGTAGGGGATCTTATCCTAAAGCAGAATCAGAAGAACCTACTAGATCAAGACAACAAAGGGAAATTTGAGCCTAACTGGTTGGGTCCTTTTTTCATCATAACAAGCTAAAGATTAGGAGCATACCAATTGTCAATGCCTGAAGGAGAACCCTTGTAGGAACCAACTAACAGCTTGCATGTTAAAAAAATTTATGCCTAGTCTTAAACGGTGTAAAATTTGAAAATACAAAAAAATCAAAAAATGATCAAAATCCAAAAAAATTGAGAAAAATGATTGAAAAAGTAAAGAAAAACAATCGTCCTCTAGTGAAAACCACTTCAGTGGCACTTTGGGCAAGTACCTTGGTAAAAACCTGGCAAACAGGTGCCTTGCATAAATAAAAAGCACCTCCATCTATTCTTTGGCTCTTTATCCTATCATTCTTTGCATCACCATTCATCGCCTCCTTCATCTTATTTATTCATCCATCACCTATTCGCGTCCTTATCATAGCTTGATGTTGTGAAGTATCGCAATCCCTTTAGTACTACTTGGCATATTCCAAAGGTCAGTTTTTCCTGCCTATATCGAAGTAGGCTAACATGTCACGCTGGGGGTAATTCATTATGGATAGTAACAGGTTCTTGTATATCTTAAGGTTATCAAAAATTTCTCATCAAAAATACCCAAAAAAATCATAAAATGTTCATCAAAAATCCAAAAACATCCAAATCTTGTACAGCTAAAATCCAAAAACATTCGTAAAGTCAAAATCCAAAACATCCAAAACACATCAAAATCCTAAAAAGGTCAAACATCAAAATTCCAAAAACAAAACCATGTCGAACTACATTGTCTCTAAGCTTGAACGTAGGAAAGGCCATCATTGATGTGCCCTTGAGACACCCTAGCTCAGTCCTTTAGGAGTCTATCATAATAAACTGACATTCCATCAATTGTTCATATCTACATCTTCAATAAGTCAAGTCCGTCAAACTACGTGGCATCTACGTGTATAACGTAGGCAAGGATTATTTTTAATCAACCCCTGAGACCCCTAGGATACGTCTTTAGGTTAGGTTCTTGGTTGAAACTCACAAAATCCCTAAACATTTGTAAAATATTTAAAAATCCAAAAAATCCAAATATTTCAAAAAAACACAAAAACATCCAGATAACTCTAAAAACACAAAAACATTCAAATATTGGGAAAATACAAAAAAAAAAGAAAATTGAAAATACAAAAAACATTAGAAAACATTCAAAAAATACATAAACAACCTCAAATATCTCAGAAAACCTTAAACAACCTCAAATAATTGAAAACATAAACATTTGCATAGACATTCAAAAAGACCAAAAACAGCCTCAAAACATTTTAAAATACCAAAAACGTTGAAATATTCCAAAAAACTCCAAAACCATCCATCCCACTCGCTTTCACCCACAATAAACCTCCACCCATAATAAATCGATTGTCACCTTCAACCGTTGGCGAAACAAATAGAAAACAAATATAGCAAGTTGTAAAGTGCGAACCTAAGTGTCAAAATCTAAAGTCTAGATCATAGATAAATGCATCAGTGAAGTTTATATCAACGGATTATCATAAATCTCATCATCATCCTAACATCAAACAACCATCTAATCAACATGTCCTAGGATGTATCCTTCCTACGATGGACATCAGTATCAGACATCACCTTAGCTAAATTAAACAGGCAAGAGATATAGATAACACTAACTATTTGTCTTTGATTTTTTTCTTATGATTTATCTTAATGATCCATTATCAGGACCTCTTGATGATGTCTATCAAAAAAATTTAAAGAGAAACAAATGGGACATCAATCATTATCTTTCGTTTGTTGTGCTTGTGGATACTCTTGTAAAATAATCTTGGCGCATACTTGCTTAGTTGTGTGTAGGGAAGTTGTTTGGAGTATGTTGTTGACTATTGCGTATGCATTGGTCCAATATATTTTAGGCTTCTAACTTACATTCCAATGAGGCTTCCGTATGTCAAGGTGTGAACAAGAACTATCCTATCTATTTTTTGAGTCAAAGTCCATTACACTAGATACAGCACTGTCCTAGTTATTAATACCTTGATACATCATGTCTATGTGTTATATCAAACAATAAGGAACGATGGAAAATCTCAATCCCAAAAAATGAGCACATCATCATCATGCATTTCTCATCACCATCTCTAATAAGTCTCATTGGATCATAGACTTGTTGGATCTTTTGAAGCAATCATCAAATTCAATGGCTAATCATTCTTGTTTCTTCTATCTTCTCTCCACACTAATATGGTATCATGACAATCAACAAAAACATCATCAATGCATCCATCCCGCATCCACAAATCACCAGCATACATGCATATCATAATCATAAAAATCCATCATGCATCATCATTATCATTATCATTTGCATCAGCATAACATCATATCATATCCATCCATCACATGGCATATCATGAAAAGATACTGAAAAATAATATAACATTGCATCCATTACATCTCATATCATTGCATATCACATAAGCATACATAAATAAAGTGCATCCATACATATAATCATATCACATCTCACATCGTATGCATCCATACATATAAGCATGAAATAAGATGAACACATCATATTGAATCTGTATCTGTATATGTATCATATAATATATATCCAAAAATGAATGTCATGATACAATATCTGGATTAGTGTATGTATATCGATCATAAATAAAATATCCATGAGGCTATCAAAAAGGAGCCCATGAATGTATATCTATATCAAAAAATGGGGCAACAAAATAAAAAAGTGATTGTACACTCAAGCTAGCCCTAATGGTTGCTCCCTTGATGCAAACCCTAGGAGACTCAATCTTAATCTAATTGATGATTTTCTTTCAGGAGAAAATTAACAAGATTAAAATGATCATATTAAGAAATTCAATCAGTCCTCCAAGTTCAACAATCATCAAAAACATAGCTTACCAATTTCACCCTTCAACTCTAATAGCAGTGGAAACTTGGTTTTTAGGCCTTAACTCAAAAACTTTCCACAAGACTTAGCCAACACATAGGTGATTCAAATACCCATTTTTGAGACACACAACATATCCAACAAGTGCATAAGGTTCCTTTAGGACTTCTCTTCCAAAATGGCCATTCTCATTGTTTTGAAGCCCCAATTAGCCTCTTTTTCCAAAGGAACCCCTCTAAAAACTCACCACCAACTCAAGGAAACCTAAAATAGTCTTATAAAAGGCATCAAAACTTAGGATTTTCCAAGTTTTAGAACCCCAAGGTCTTGTTTTATCTCCCAACTCACAAACCCTCTTTGTAGCCTAGGAACCTAGGGTTTTGCAGCACCCTTATTGATAACACACACTATTGACCTCTCCAAACCACATCAATTGCTTAGATATCTTAAATTAGGCCCCCTAAAGCTTTAGAAACTCTTACATGCTCTTTGGAAACACTGCTCTTGCCTCTCATAGGTCCAATCCTTCAAAATCCCATGGAAACTACACAAACTTTTCCCTCAAACTCTACCTCACACCCTCCAAAACTCAATCCCTGCACATCAGACCTTGTACACACATCAAAGACACCTAATAGGATCCATCCATCGAGTCACAAAAGAATTATAGTGGGTGGATGGAGATTTTCATCTTTGAAAACACTCAAACCCTTAAACTTGCTTGCACAGGCAGTTTGAGGAAAAATGGAAAGAGCTCTCAGCAATAAGAATATTAAACCTTCAAAATGAATTCAAATGAAAGAAAAATCTTGCCACTATCGAGTGAAGTGACTTTCAGACCATCAAGAGCCCGTACCAGTCCATACAGAGGTGAGAAAATCTAGAAAAATGGGGATTTTGTAGACAAAAATGTTTTCTTTTCTATTGATTCTTCAATTACATTATCACCAACCCCTTGCACGAGTCTTGAAAGGATTATTTTAACTAGAAACAACATTAACCAACTATCTTCAATTGTTATAACCAGCTTTTTGAACCTATAACCCACCTAGAGCCACTAAAAGTTGCATAACAACATTACAACATTAAGAAGTTTGCATTTTTGACACCTTTAATGACTCCTTTTAAACAACTCTTCCTCCCTAAACTCTTATGACCCCTAGAAATCACTCAAGTGGCTTTAAAAAGCCTTATTATATTATCAAAGCTCCAAAATTTCATATTCACATACAAATCGAAGAAATTTTCCCTCAAAGGCTTACAAGACAACTTTGATGCAAGATGGCAACTTTACACATTATGTCCAAAAAACCTAAAAACTCACCTAAGAATATGACTATTGGTCTTGTTAAGACCTTATTAGAGACAAAGGACCTCAAAACACTAACTCTTACCAATTGACCACCCTATTTTCTTTCAAATGATCACAAATTAAGGGTGAGGTGTAGGTGCTCTTGCACCATCCCCTCTCCGGCCTGTCTCTCTGGCTAATCCTCAACCCTCGATCGTGAATCACTCCTCTGTGAGTAGTCAGGTTGTCTAAGTGGTTGTACGACATCCCTGTGATAGTGCATCCTATAATAGGTTGCCTCTGTCATAGCCTCTCTATATAGCTTTCCAGATACAGTCCTGCCCTATGTAGCTACTATAAGGGCCTCTAACTACTATCGTCACCCGATCCCCTGATCTCTCTCAATAGTAATGGCATATACTTGCTTCCTGGCATGGTCTATCTTTGTCATAATGGTCACAATCTGCTGCCTAGCTTGGTCCTGCTTAGCAGTAATCACCAAAATATGTCGACGGGCTTTATCTTGCTCACCTATAATCATCTACACCTATTGTTATAGTTGTTGTATTTGTATGTATCAGGGATCTGATGGTGGTGGTTGTGCTAGCTGCTACTGTCCTGGCTGTTAATGTGCAGGAGGCTACTGTGAAGGTTGTTGTACAACTAGCAATTCCTCCAAAATTTTCCCATCTTGGCAATCCTAGTCACCCTGCCTACTCCTCTCCCTCTGAGTCTCCCTCATGGAGGAGCACTCGTTGGATTTGTCAACCTCTGAGGGGGTGTAAGCCATGCATCATAAGCAGGCATCATTTGCGCGACTGCTTGACCCTCATTATATGCCTATGGTTGTGCCACCAACTATTTGAAATCCTTAACGACCTTTGGACCTATGATAGTGGGTCTCCAAGTGGGAACCTCTCAAGTTGACCTCACAAAAATGGCTCTATAGGAATCATCTGGCCTATCCTACTGCTTGCTGAATTGTCGTGCCACCCAGTCTGGTAGATATCTCTCTATGATCGTGTGCTCCTGACCATACATGGATTAGGTCTACCTAGCAAAGAAAAATTGTTACACATCATCGTACTATGCTGGCATCTGTAGCTAGGGTCACCATCTAAACACTATCATATCATCGAGCACCTAGCGCCAGTACGAGAGCCCAACATGTCCAGTATGTTGTAGGGCGATGGTGCCTCAATACCATCAAATCAAAAGATCATCTAGCTCAATATCATCCATCTGCACAATCGTTCGAAGCACAACAATATGCTCTGAATCCCAAATGTGAAGCAAGGTCACCCCTATGCCAATAGCTCTGCCATCACAGTAGACAAAGTCGTGCATGTCATGATACAATGAGGCTAGCATCATTGGCCCTCATGTAAATAGTGTCCTCCTATGGAGTATCTTGTGACATGTTAAGCCCCATCCTAGGCTAAACCCTCTGCTCTATCGGTCTGAAGTGACCAAACCTAAAATGATGGCTGCAATAATCAATCAGAATGTGGGCATGTGACCTCTGTATGCCTTGAGGTCAATTTGCAAAGTAACTAGAACAATGGCCACCATCTCCATCACCTCATGACATGCATCATATTTGGCGTCGAAATTGTATATCACACGCTCGCTATGAGTCGACATACACAAAATCTGCCATACATCCTCTAATGTCATTGTTGCCTTGTCAATGGGAAGGTGAAACGATGAAGTCTCACTGTGTCATCTCTCACACAGTGTGGTCATCATAGCTAGATGTCTCTGAACGACGGGTGCATATGCAATATACCATAAGACGATCTCTCCTAGGTGATCCTAGGACAACTCAAATAAATCACCCAATCTCTCCAAAACCATGGGTTGATGCTCATGTGACATCAAGGGTGGAATGACCTGCTCTCACAAAGCACATGATGTCAAAACTCAAAAAAAATTGACTCAGTTTGGAACTTCCAGCTCCAAAATGACAATAGTGTTGCTATTTACAATAGTGTCACTATATTTCAAATTCCAAATTGCAACGCCCAAAGGCATTTAAAAGTGCAAATCGCAAATCACGTCACCAAAGATATGCGTCCTAATTTAAACTTTGGAAACCCTAACCCTAATTTTCAAATCGGGAAGTGTGTCGCAATTTAAAATGGGAAACCCTAATTCTAAATTGTGGACTACGTTGCCAAATACTTATGCATCACTAAAAATCATTTTAGTGTCGTTGATTCTCAAATGGGTGTTGTTATATAGCGACGCCACCAAAGTTTAAATTCTAAAGTGCAATAAATGCATTAAAAAGTCAAATTTCAAATCAAGTTTTGAGTTACATACCGGTGTTCCTGAGACTAGAATCCACTTATACTCTTGAACTTGGTTGGAAATGTGTTGTGGGAGCTCTCGTTGTGCCATTTCGTTAGAGGCTCAGAGCTCAAAATAGAAGGAATTCCTTAAGGTGTGAATACACAAATGAATTGAAAGTGACCCTTCTTGGTCTATTTATACTAGAAAATTAGGGTTTTTTGCCCTAATTTAGCCTTGAAGCTAGGGTTTATCATCATTTTCACCAATTTTTCCAAACTGGAGCTTATTTTGCATCTTTTTTGCATTTTTGGCATAATTATTGCATCCTAGAGCCTTTCTGAACCCCTATGATAGCTTTTAACTTTTATTGAGAAATCAACCCAAAGTTCTAAATTTTTGCCCGATTTCTCGAGGGGGCAAGGAATCAGTTTTATCCTTCCATTAGGGCATCTAAAAAATTAGAAAATTTTAATTTTTTTATTTAAGCAATAGTTTTAATTCAATATGCATCAGTCTTTGAACTGAAGCAACAAGTACCTCGCTTCAAAGAGGGGAAAAATGTACACACTGAAAAATGTCTTGAATGATATCATACACTCGAATTAGGTATACTAACATCATTTCGTCTTGGAACCCATCCTCTTTTTGCTTAATTAATTAAATTATCCTAGTTAATTAACTAATTGCATCATTTTCATCTACTAACCTAACACATCAAATCAGGTTAATTCACCCCATTTCACGCTAATGTTTCATCTCATTAAATTAAATCAATCAAACAATTTAATTTAATTCCCTAAGTCATCTTATTTAATTAAATAACCCTAAGTTATTTAATTAAATGTCATCTCACCTTTCCCACTTTCATTAAATCATTTAATTTAATGAAAATCACTTTATTCCTCTAAAAACCCCTAATTGTATAATTAAACCTTGTTTAATTAACAATTGATCTAATTTTCCTCTAAAAGGGGAATATTCCCATGGAATATTTCTTACCGCTTTTTGCACAATTAAAACTTTGTTTTAATTTGAAAAATATCTTTTTTCCTCACCCATGATAATATTCCAAAGGATATTCTCTCTCCTCCAATCATTTGAAAAAGGGATATTCTCACTTGGCTTCTTGACCAAGCTAAACTTGTGACTTCTTGAGCAAGTTACCTTCTGACCTGTGTGTACAAGTCAAAAGTGTGTTTGTTTGGAAGGAATGGGAACCCTTGATTAAATCTCATCTTGCATTCTCACCCATTAATGAGAATCCATAATCCATGCCTCCAATTTCCTCCATCCTTGACTGTTGATTAACTTTTTTGGTCTCAACCCTTCATTTCTCATTTGCTTTCCTATAAATAGGTCACTATTTGGAGACAGATAGATCCATCTTTCAATTGAAAACTTATGCTATTGAATTCACTCACACTCATACTTCACTCACATTTAGTATATTTTAGTTCATTTTTAATTGCATATTAGTTTTATGCTTCCATTAATGACTTTCATGCATTCATCTTAGCTTGTTTATAAATTAGGGTTTGAATCTTTTAGCTTAAATATCACTTATATTAGCTTAGCTTTTGCATATTTAGATCATTTTTAGTATAAAATCATGTTAATTTAGCTTGCATCATGTTAAATTTAGCATAAATCATGTTTTCATCCACAAATACAACAGTTTCATCGATTCTCTTCAATAGAATTGATTGAAATAGGATCACTAATCATGGGATTGGGAAAGGGTCATCGTTTCACATCAACATGAAACCAATTCCAAAACAAGATAAGTTTCAAATGGGTTAGATTAGACATTTAACTATTATCGTAGTTTGTAGTGTTCAGTTTAAATAAATATTTTAGTTTAACTTTCAATTTGAATGATCTTGTTTAAGATTGAGTATTGGTGGCTACATTATGCTTCAATTCATCATGGATCAAGTGTAATCGGCCTCAAACTGATATCCTCGATCAACACCTAGAATTCAATCATAATTAACATTGCAACACTGCAAAAATTGAGACTTGAATTGATATATATCAAATTCAATGTGAAAACTCTCTTACTTCCTCCTTACTAAGTTGGAAAATCATAAAAATGTGGTGAAAAGTTCATGCAAAGGTGGTAAAATGTGAAAAATTTGCATGTGCACTTCCCAACAACATCAAAAAGCTTTTTTTGTTGGAACACACACATAACCAATAGAATAACAGAACATGTGGGCTTGGATCACCAATGTGTTGAATTTTCTACCATTTTTAGAGCAAGCCAAAATTTGCTCGCATTATAACACGGGCACATTTTTTCTTCCTACACAAAATGACTATATCTCAACTTCTTCAAAATGAGCTCACATTATGAAAATGTTGATTTTCTAAAGGTTTCCTAACTCATTGTCTCATCACACACCCCTATCCCCCCTCTATCTTTCTCACACATATCTTTACCCCTACCTCTCTCACCCCTCTCTCCATAGGCTATAGGTATCTCACCTCTATATCTCTCAAATGGATCTCTAGTTGTTTCTCAAACCTCTCCACCTCTCTCCCTCCTCCTTACCCATCTTTCCCTCAAGTTTTCAACTTCACTCTCTCACTTTCTTCTCTCTTCCCTCACCTCTCTATCTCTCGCTTTTGTCTCCCCCTCACCTCTGTACCTCTCCCCTCTCTAGGTCTCTCAATCACTCCTTGTTTGCCTCTCCATCCCTCCTTAGCCATCTAGGTCTCTCACTTAAACCTAAATCCTATCCCTAAACCTTTAACCCTAGACACTATGCCTTAAACTCTAATCCCTCAACCCTCAACCCTATACCCTTAAACCCTTAATACCTCAACCCTTAAACCCTTAACCCTTATCCACCCCTCTCCTCCCCTATCTCCCTCACCCCCATCTCTCTCACTTCTCTCTCCCTAGGTTGTAGGTCTCTCACTTGTATATCTATCAAGGCTCTCTAGATATTTCCTTCCCTCTCCACCTCTCTCCCTAGTTTGAAATTCTCTCACCTCTATATCTCTCAGGGCTCTCTAGTTATTTCCTCCCTCTCTACCTCTCCCCTCTCTAGGTCTCTCAATCACTCCTTGTCTACCTCTCCATCCCTCCTTAGCCATCTAGGTCTATCACTCCTTGTCTCATTACCCACCCCCCTCTATCTATCTTACCCCTATCTCCCCTATGTTTCTCACCCCTCTCTCCCTAGGTTGTAGGTATCTCACTTGTATATCTATCAAGGCTCTCTAGATACTTCCTTCCCTCTCCACCTCTCTCCCTAGTTTGTAGGTCTCTCACCTCTATATCTCTTAGGGATCTCTAGTTATTTCCCTCCCTCTCTACCTCTCCCCTCTCTAGGTCTCTCAATCACTCCTTTTCTACCTCTCCATCCCTCCTTAGCCATCTATGTCTATCACTCCTTGTCTCATTACCCAACCTCCTCTATCTATCTCACCCCTCTCCCTAGGTTGTAGGTCTCTCACCTCTATATACCTCAAGGTTCTCTAGTTATTTCCCTCCCTCTCCATGTCTCTCCATCCTCCTTACCCCTATTTCCCTCAACCCTCAACCATAAACCCTCAACCCTTAAACCCTTAATACCTAAACTGTCAACCCTAATCCCTCAACCCTCAACCCTAATTCCTCAATTCCCTCAACCCTAATCTCTCTCTCTCCCCCTATCTCTCAAGTCTCTCCCTCTCACCCCCTCTCTCCCTATCTCTCAGGTCTCTCCCTCTAGCACCCTACCTAGATAACTCTCTCTCTCAAGTTTCTCTCCCTCCCACCCTACCTAGATAAGTCCCTCTCACTCCAACCCCTTCTCTCCCACTCCCTCTCTCTCTCTCTCTTTCCCTCTCTCTCAAGTCTCTCCCTCTCTTAGGTTTCTCCCTCCCACCCTACCTAGACAAATCTCTCTTAAAATTCTCCCTCCCTCTAAATACATACATACATACAAACATATAAGAAAACATACATACATAAAGGCATATATATGTACTTACATACATGCATATGTACATGCAATCTTACATGCATACATACATGTCATACAAGCATACATACATACAAATGTATATACATACATTTAACATACTAGCATTTAACACAAAACAATACATAACGCAAGTGTGTTACGTCTTGCTTAGGCAACTCAAGCACAAACACAAAAAATATATCAAAACTATGCAATAATGCGAGCGCATTATTTCTTGATTTGGGAATCCCCAAACCTTAGGCTTGGTATTTTCTTTGGATTACCAACCCAAAGGCTTGGAGTTCCTTCCCAATGTCCAAAGATGTGTTTTTGCATATTCTACAAGATTTCACATAATCGTGTTCATGCTAACAGGTTTGCACATTTTTCAAGGTTAAACAAATCGAACACCTAGGTAATGTTAGGATCTCTTAACTATTTAATGATGTAATTTTTTTCACATTTTGACAATGTTAAGCTTTTCATCTTTAATTTCTTTTGTTTATGCATTTGTTTTTTGGCAATAACCAGTGTTTGGTATTTTTTATTTATAAATTAATTGTTCATTGAAATTTCAAATAAATTACATTTTTAGAAACTAGACTACATTCTACACATATTAAAAAAAATGATTTTCAATTAGTTTTCAAAATTTATAGGGTAGCACGGCCAAAATTATGTTTTTCAAGATGTGTCCACTTTGAAAATCGGTAAAAAATCAAATATTCATTAAAAATTTATCAAAAATATTAGGCATAAACTACATGTTAGTTAATTTCTCACTGAAGCGATTTTTAAAATGCCAAAAAAAAGTTCTTCCCTTTTAAACCCCTTAATCTATACCATTTTCAAAAAAAATAGTTTAGAAAGAAGACTCAGAGCACTTGCTACATTGTTTTTGTTGCATCTTAAAATTTTAAGTGTAACTATCCTCAATTTCTCATCCAAGGTCAATATTTCCTAATTTTAGAGAAAAAAATTGGCCACTTAAAACGCCTTTTTGACCCCCATATTTTTGCACTTACCCATATGTAGAGAGAGGGGGTGAGAGATATAGAGATATCTAGACTAATAGAGGGACGGAAAGAGAGAGATCTAAAGAGATAGGGATATATATCTAGAGGGATATGGAAAGAGAGAGAGAGACGATGTGAGATAGAGAGAGGGGGATGGAAGGAGAAGTAGGTAGAGAGAGAGAGAGAGAGAGTAGTGAGAGAAGGAGAGTGATGGGGGAGAGAGAGTAGGTAGAGAAAGGAGAGATGTAGAGAAATATATAGAGGGATAGGGGAGAGAGAGCTAGTGATATATCTAGAGAGAGGGGAGGGAGAGATATGGTGAGATATCTAGAGGGAGAGGGAGAGACATAGAGGTGAAAGAGAGAGGGATGGAGGGAGAGGTAGGTAGAGAAATGGAGAGAGAGAGAGGTGATCTAGAGAGAAGCAAAGAGGGAAGGAGAAAGAGAGACAAGGAGAATGCGAGATATAGATAGATATCTAGAGGGATAGTGGGTAGAGCGAGAGGGTAGGTAAAGAGAAAGTGAGATAGATAAATATATAAACAAATAGGGGAGAGAGAGGGGGGGTTAAGGAGGGAGGGAAAGGTAGGTAGAGAGAGGGAGAGGAGAGGGGATATAGAGATAGAGAGGTGATATATAGAGAAGTAGAGGGGGAAGGAGAGAGAGATAGAGAGAGAGTGATAGAGGGGGAGAGGGGAGAGGGAGAGATATAGAAAGATATATAAGGAAAGGTCTGATGATTTTCTAAAAATTATAAATCTTCGAAAATCTAGAATTTGCATTATAACTCCTAGAGATCCAAAACCATTCTCAAAAGCTTTGAAACTATATATATGAAATATAGCTTAAAGTATAAAAAACTAAATGTCCATATGTAAAGGTCACTTATATTTAAATGTTTATTTCATGTGTATAGTCTAAGGAAGAAGGAGATGTGAGATGTGTAAGGAGGTGGAGAGGTGGGAAGAGAAAGAGAAGGGTCTATTCTTGTTTCTTGGAAATGTGAGTGTGTTATAGTGTGCTCACATTATGTCTTGTATGGGACCAAAAAGTGATTTGACCACTTTTTGGTCCTCCATCTTTCTACACTTGCCCTAGGGTGAAGTAGTTTGTATCTTTACACAAATATCGCTCCTATGACTTTGCACTATCAAAACTCCATCACCTCCTACACACACCAACTTTTTGGTAATTGTGTAGTCATCCATACCTCCTATTTCATTCAAACAATTCTTAACTAGTTCAAATATATTTTATGATGTCACATTCTCCATTTTATAAATAGAGTAGATGAGGTTAGTGAACATTTTTATCTACAGTATACACATGCATACATACCCAAGAAATATTATCTATTGTTGTAACTTTATCTAAAGATAATTCAATAAAGGTTGACTCTAAATTTTCCTATAAGTCTTTTTTTTCAATTTCAACAAAATTACTTTTTCATTCCCATTCACTGTTTATTGACCAATGTGTGTTAAAATAATTAGGAACGTTGATAAAAAATAATAACTATTATATTCTAGGTAATCTATCATAAGACATCATCTAGTCAAAATATGAAAAATAATGGTCAACTAAATAGTTTGTCATTTGTGTTTTTTTCGTCATCTTTCCAAATTGAGCTTCAATTGAACCTCCACATGCAATAAGTTTCGTCTTTCTTTGCATATGCACATCATATTTGAAGGCATGCTTAACATGAAAACATTCTTCCTTTGTTTTCCATCTTATCGCTGATTTTTCCTTTACATCTATGATTTTTTTCATAAATTTACCAATATGTGTTTTTATAGTGTCAAGTTTTAGCTACTTCTTGTCCCTACGATATTTTCAACTAAAAATTTTACACTTACATTATGTTGGAGGTTCATCTTTGTTTGTATTCTCCACTAGTTCAATGAATGGGTATTTTGACACCCAAACAATCTAAAACTTCCTTGTCATATCCCACTCATGCCCCTTTTTTATTTGGCTATTTTTTCCCCTTCCATGCAAGATCTATATCTTATCACTTGTTGAGGTTGATTTATTCATATTATTATTCTTGGTATTTTGGGTATATCATCTGTAGCATTTTCAATTCAATGAACTCACTCTAACTACCTTAGGTATCCCTTGGAACATCATCTACAACATTGTCGTCCAAGTCAATGAACTCATTTTGGCTACTCTAGGTGTGCCCTGGAACATCATCTGCAACATTATCATCCAAATCAATCAATTCATTCCAATACTCCTCTAAGGTATTTCCTTGTTCATTAATATATGAAACAAGTGTCGATGTTGTAGCTCCATCAAATGGACCACAAAAATTGTCAAACTACAACATTATGTTTCTACATTTTGATAACCCCCCTTCACCACTTTTATAAAACTTGTTCCTACTTGACATCTCTCACAAAATAAAAGCTGCAAAAAAATATATTTTGCTTAAGATTAAATCATAGAATATATATCATTGGGCCCTAGATGTCTCCCTACTTGATTCATTTGTACGAATGAAGTAAAAATGGCAAAGATATAAATAATTTTATAACACTATAAAGAAATGATCACTTACCTTTAGATTTTTACTAACTTTCTAATGCATGTAGTTGTAACTTGCCTATGATTTGAATCAAGTACTCAAAGCTAAACAAAATGTGTAAGAGATCAATCGAAGTTTCGATTGTATTTAGATCAATCCATATTTGATAAATTATGTGAGATTTTCAAATGGTATATTAATAATTTGGTGAATTTTACATGATTATAAAACTATGTATATAAATATTGGGCACATTGAACCTCAATAAAACACATACGTTGTAATTTTCAAGGCAATTATGACCCTAGGATTAGCATGGAGTTATAATGGTATTGGAAAAATGGCTCCTCATACATGGAGAATTCTTAATGTTATTAATGAATATGTGGGAAAATTAATACATGCCTCTAAAATTTCAAGTGAATCATCATTAGAAACGCATAGTTTACTATGGAAAAATATTATTTACAAATGTCTCATAAAATAAATTAATAGTGAATTGAAATGCATTTGATCGAGAATTTTTTAAATTAGAGCAATTTGGCCCCTCGATAATTATAATATATTCACCAAGTTAAATTTGTAAATATGAATTATTCGCCACAAAAAATATTGCTAACTTGGATTTCACAATTTATAAATAACTAAGATTCATCACAAAATTTGAAACTATGTTCCATAGATTTGTATGATGGATTTCACTATAATATGTTTTGATTTGCAATGATGATGAATGAAGAATAACAAATCTCAACACATAAAGAGATAGGTTCCTTCAATGTGTTCAAACTAAGACACCAAGATATGATTGTGTTTCATTACATCAATTGCATAGTTTATAAATGTTTCAACAAATGACCTATGGTTTCAACAAAGACAAAAGAGTACCAATTCGACATACAAAAAATTATTAATGATAAATTAAACTTGTACATATAGAAAATACAATCCAAATTCTCTATTTATCATCTTTGTAAAACTATACAACTCCAAAATACCCTCCATACAAAGTGTGAGACCCAAAAGTCTCCCAAAAAAAATTCAAAAAATTCCCCTATTAGAGTCCCCTTTACAATAGCAAATAACCTTGTATTCATAGGCTTCCTCCCCATAACTATCTTGTAACTGTATTTTTGAAATATAATAATTTAAAAATAAGATTTATTTTGGTTAGATTACCTTCAAAAAGCTTAGAAAGAAAGGTTATTTTCTAACTTTTAATAAGTGTCATAAGTCACTTTTCCAAAAAGCAATATGAACTTAAAATTTTTGAAAGAAAGAACAAGTTACTAGTCTTGTTGAGGTGGACATCGTGTCTTCTTCCAATCCATGAATCACCTATTCAAACTGACATCTAACAACAACATGATCTTCAAGGATGTTCATTCTAGTTGCATATGCTAAGTATCTTTCTCTTACATGGACCTATAAGGATATGGTTCCATCCAAACTCAATTCTCTATTATTGAGCCAAAATGTTAATTTACATATTGGGCAATATGTTATGTTTGGCATGAAGACTCAAGATGGATTCCCTATCACTCAATCCAATCACAACACAAAAACATCATATGTGTACAGACCAACCAATAATCTTGCACTGGTGAAAAATCAAAGTCATCAAAATGGTTCCATGCAAAAGACAAAGTCCACCATCTATACCACACCTTTGATGGACATTCTTACCCAGTTTAAGCTTCATTGACTTCACCTTGGAATACTCAATAAATGGAAATAAGAGATGGCATCGAATTTGTATTAATATAAAAAATATATCATAGAATTTCAATCTACCCACATCACAGACTAAAAAGCTTAAAGTATCATCATCGTGCTTTTCCCTTTGTCCAAGCACTTGTGATCTGAAGTTCTACATTGTCTTACACTAATGGTTACACATCAAAACGCCAAGAAAAGGACCTTGTCTAACAACCCACTTCTCTTCCTCTTATCTTTTGTACCTCATGATTTGACCCTACCAACATCATCTATAGACCCTTTCACATCAAAATTATTCTCAATGTCCCATTTTGGGCATTCATCCCATCGAGCTTCAGCATCCCATATTGGTCCAAGGTCAAACATTGTAATAGAGATGTCCTCTTGATCAACAAGCATTGGGTTTCCACATGAACATCTTGAGGAATCATGTGTTGTTCTTAGTCCTACTCATCCTTTGTCTATTACGAACTTTATCCTTCAATGACTAATAAGATTTGTAGATCCTTGCACTAAAGGGTGAACTACTTCTTCAAGCTCTAGTGGCAAGTAATTGGACTATCAAAGGATAAATGCTTTGTTTTTGCATCTAAATCCTACACATATTCATGTGTTTCACTACTTGCATAGGTCCTAGATATTATTACATCAAGATCTCTTGTCGTTTGGCTTGTTGTCATCAGAGTTGAATCTATACTTGATAAACATGAGGCTCTTCGTAGTCCTTCAATATTTTATTTTATTTTGAACATATCAAATTGATTCTCTAATACATTAATGATTTCCACTAGCACTACTATTGCTTGTCATTGGCTCTGGTAAAGGGAGATACTCAACTTCATATTTCTACTTTGGCAAGCAAAATAATTTAAGAGAAATAGCCACAAAGTATTGAAATGGGGAAAAATGCTTTTGGTACTTTTCTAAAAGTTTTATAACATCACTCATGAATCCATAATAATCAATTGTAAGACCCTCATGAATGGCACTAGTTTGGAATCTCTTACCCCACCCACATATTAAGAACTTCACTTGCAATGATAACAACTTTTGATAGATTTTTTTGAATATATGTTGCAACCAATGCAATCTCCAAACTCACCACAACACAACTCTAACTTTTGGTTTCCCCTTCTAGCTTTACTACAACCACCTTAGCCTGAACAAATGAAAAATGATCCCCAAGCGCTAAAAGGTCGCATACCCACAATTTCCCTTGTTCCAAGGCTTCATTTGTGTTGGAAATTGTTGTCATTCATGCCAACATTTATGGTTGCATTGTTTTAATTGATGTCAACACTAATGGTTGTCATTGATGTTAACACTAAGGAGATTGTTGGCAACTATTGTCAACTTTAATTGTTAGTTGTAATTGATGTCATGCCTTATCAAAGAAGAGAAGAATTGAAGAAGTTCATGGTTGGATGTCATGCCTTATCAAAGAAGAGAAGAATTAAATAATTTCATGGTTGGATGTCATTCCTTATCAAAGAAGAGAAGAATTGATGAAGTTCATGGTTGGATGCCATGCCTTATCAAAGAAGTAGTATTGATGATGTTCATATAATGCATTATTACTATTAGTAGAGTTGATTTCATAATGATGTTTTCATATGAGGATTAGAAGCATGACTAATGTTGGAGAGATGTTGCTGAAGGTATATAGTTTTTTGCATTATCTCTCTTGATGTTCCTGACAATGTATGTGTTGCTAAAATGAAGTTTTGGTCTCCACAAGTTACTCAAATGTTTATGGTTCAAGATGTTGCATTCAAGTTTTTCTGAGAGAATGTTTTATATTCTTTAGTTGTTGTAGTTCTGGTCTTGTGGTTTGGTATTCAATTTCAGTGCTTTGTGTACATTACACTCCTATATTTTCAAGTCACCTATGTTGTTGAGGAGGTTCCTATGAATTCCAAAAGGTTGGCAGTGTTGCTAGTTGTCTAGACTGGTCCAGGAAATTATCCACATTTCTCTGCAATGATGTTTCTACTCTTGCATCTTGGTGAATGTGTTCACAATGTTTTTGCAATGTTTTAGTTCCAACCTCATATGTTGAAGTGGTCTACAAGTTGTTCTACAAATGTTACATCATCCAGTTATGTATTTTGTGTTTCCTAAACAATTTTTTTTGTACCTATTTGGCCTATGGTGGCTATTGATGGCATGACAGTATTGAAGAAGTGTATGGAAGTGATGTTGGATGTTCAAGGAACATCCCTATGTGATCTACATGTTGCTAAATGGTCACCTTGGTGCCACATTATGTCTTGAGTTGGCTTTCTGGGTTATTTGTGGGTATTTGGCCGACAAGGCTTGTTCCTTTGCCTGGGTTGTGTGCTTGGGGGGTTGTGCCAACAATGGAAGATGTGTCATGATAGATTTGGTCTTGACCTATCCTGTTTAGGACCACATCAAGTAAATTCAATTGAAAGAGTGTCTATGGGTTGACTAGTTATGTGCTTCAATGTCTCATCCACATGTTTCCTTGATGTCGACTTAGGTTGATGTGTGCATGTGTAAATCATTTTGGATCACATTGAAAGAAGTATTAAGATTTTTTTTGGTCCTCTCTATCCTTTAGATAAGACCACATCATGCTTTGGTGGTCGACCAACTTAATTCATTGTTTATTCTCTTCCTGTCTGACCTAATTGAAGAATTAAAGTGTTGCGGTGGATATAAATACAAGATCATTTCAGATACAATAGGGGTGGAGAAGAGTACAAGTGCAAAAAAGTGTTTGAGCAAGTTGTATTGAATATCCAATAGAGATAGTGCTTAAGATTGTGAAAGGAAAATATAAATTGGGCTTGAACACCTCACTCTACAAAGAGTTGTGTTGACAATCTTTGTAATTCACCTATAAATCTTTTGTATCCTGCTCTAAGATAGTGAATCTCATCAGGTCCTTTGTATCTTTCTCTTGGAGTTGGTTGGTACTTTAGTGTTGCAGGTCCTTTTATTATCTTCCTCTAAGGTAGTGAGCCTTCTTGCAAGTCTTTTGGTAGTGAGCCTTATATTGTGAGTTAATTCTCACTATGGTTTTTCCATCATTGGGTTTTCCATGTAAATATGGTGTCTCCTTGTAAATTTGTGTGTTCTCTATCTATTTCTCTTTTCTTATGATTTGATTACTGCTATATCTTTCATTTGTAAAGTTTTTTGAAGGTGTTGAAGATTCAAATTGCTATATTCTTCTTTGTTACTGCTCTTCTTAAATTTCCATCTTTATCTGCAAAAGAATTTTGAGTTGTATCAAAAGTTTTAAGCTATCGAAGGTGTTAAGTTTTGAGCAGATTGATTCACCCTCCCCCCTCTCAATCTCTCGAAGTGTTCAACAATTTGTATCATAGCCAAGTTCCTTTGTAGAAGAAGCTTAATAGCTTTGGGAAAAGATCCAGGATGGCACATGATGGTTCATAAAAGGTTCCTACGTTTGATGGGACTAATTACTCCTCAAAATTGAGAATAGAAGGTGTAGTTTAGAAAATTGTATTCCTTTCTAAGTGATAGTACAATTTCACACTTAATTTGGACCTATTTTAGAGAACTCCCATTTATACATTTTCATCCTTCAAAATAGGCCCCTAATTCCCTTTATTATGCATCCCTAGGCTTATTTTTATCATTTTTCGACACCACAACATGCATTGAACAAATGCATGTAATATATTAAAGGCCCTGAAATAAATGAGTCTTGGCAATTTAGGCTAGGGTTGAATGGGTCCCCTTTAGGTGCCAAAACCCAATTTTAAATATTCTTTTGGCAATATTTTAATGATCTAAATTCAACTTACAAAGGTTGGCTATCAAGATTTAATAATTGAGAAATTAGAGAAGAAGCCTATAAAGCCTAGTCTTTTCACCATTTCAAACTAGGTTGACAAGAGATTAAGAAGACATTCACAAGATCAACACTCAAGAGTAAGGAGAGAAAATTCAAACAAGCATGGTTGAAGTCTTGGAGTAGCATTTCATTTGTTTTTATAGGCCTTCAAGCTCATTTTTCCAAGTTAGATCAAGCATTGTTCATGATTTGGAGATTGATGCCTATGGTGGATCATGATGAATTCTAGGTTTTGGGACATGCATCTATCCATTCTCCCCAACCTAATGACTTCTTTTCTAAGTGATCCCATCTTCTATCTTCATTATACTAGCTACATAAAGCAAGGTATAATCATATTCCAGATCTATTAAGGTGTTTTGACCTCTCCCTAACTAGGTCTTTGTCATTTTTCATATTCTTTTAGGGACCTTATTCTAACACATTTGAATAAGGTTTATTTTCATTTTAGCTCTTGGTACCTTAGATGCTCTTAAGGTTGGGGCTTGCACACATTGTTATTTATCATATTTCCATCTTGTCATTAAGGTTTAATACCAAACTTAGGGTTTGATTGAGGCAAACCGCCATACAAATAAACCATTTTTTTTAGTTTTTGCAATGGATATGGAATTGGGATTGAAGATTTGTAGGTATGGGAGCAGAGTGTAGACTAAGGGCTACAAAATCCGCTTTTGAATTTCTAGAAAAAGACACAAAGACCCATTCGCCCTAGGGCGAATGAGTCCTAACAGGACGATTTACCACATTTTTAGTGACACGGTGTCTTAACCTTATCAGATCTGCTAGTTGATTGTTGTTTATAATAGTGTTATAATAATACTTCATATTTTAAGTGATAGATCTCATAAATTGGATTGTTAATGCACTTTCATTCTTCTCCCAAAACTATTGTTCAATCATATTTTGTTCTTTTTTTGTCATATGGAAGTTAAGGCAGAAAAGTGTCCAACCTTGGGGTTGACTCACCTTAAGGGTTTTAGGTCAATTCTAATCATTTTTTACACTCTTCCTCTTCCTAATGAAAAATAAAAAGGTGGATTTGTCATTAGGTAGACACCCCCTTTGTGTTTTTTAGCATAGGTCCCTCATTTCTAGGTCTTCCTATTTCATCCTCCTTCCCCCTCTTTTTCTTTATTTTATTTTGGTGAACCCAACTTTGTACATCTTAAACTATGATTTGGAGACATTCAAAACCCTAGATCTACGTTTGCATTATTTTGTTTTGCATTAGTGTGCTTTGCATTGCATTTAGAGTTTAGTTTTACATGTTTACATCATTCAAAGTCATAAAAGATCAAAAAATTTGCATTCTTTTTGCATATATCTTGCATTGTGGTTACATTAAGAGTGTCCTTAAGTCATTTAGATTCAATTTTACTTCAAAATTGCATTCCAAAAGTTGTCATTTTTCTTACTGGCTATCACTATTTACACTTGCATTAGGACACCTAAAACTAGAAAATTCTATCACAAAAATCACAGTTTGTAACTTGAAATAGAAAACACTAGCAGTGACTCAGACTTAGCATCTTTCATCTTCTAGAACCCTAAACAAGGACCCATTCACCCTTGGGCGAACCTATCCTTGTACAGGTGTCCTGCCAATTTTTTGGGAGCATGTTTATCTCTATATATGCTTTTTGATTTGCTGTCAAATTTGAGAATTACATTTCTGAAATAGTTTGTTTTGCACATATAAGATAGTTGTCTTTTTGCTTAAATCTTGAAAAAAATTGAAAAAAAAAATTGCATGTTTAAGTTGTGGATAGTTTCAAATTTGTATACATTTTCTTTATTTTCAACATCATTTCATAGCTTAGATAGATTACTTTACATTTTGCAATCATTGGAAACCATAAACTACCCTAAAACATCAAAACAAAAATCATAAACTAAATGAAAACACTTGGAGAAAGCATAGTTATTTGACAATGTCAGATTTCTTTCTACAAGTTAACACATCCCTCAAGCCTTTTAGTAGTGATGAATTTGACATGTTAGATGAAGCCCTTGAGGATTTCATCTCACAAAGTTCACCCACTAAAGCTTGTCATAACAAAACAAAACAAAACAAAGGGAAGTAAGTGCAATCACACCTCAACTTACCATTTACCCACCCTCACACCAACAACAAGTACAAACCAAACCTATGCTTATCATAGGACCACCTCAAAACAAGCCTCAACCTGTTGGAAGTATCTTGAACTTTGCAAGGCAACTCACTAGTAACAATGTTTCAAAACAATCTAATTATCATAATGTTGCTTATACATACAACACAAGGAACAATAGGCAACCACAAACCATACCTACTTCATTACCACTTCCTCAACCTATTTTTCCTAGTGCTCCTCATTTTCCTTTGCATAGTGGAAAGGAGTGTGACCTTCTAGAATAACTTTACAACACTCCTAAGATTTCTTTATGGGATCTCATTCAGGAATCACTGAATTACCATAGCATGCTTCAAAATGCTTTACAACAAGTGGTGGTCCCTCCTAGTGTGCAACAAAATGATGTAGCAGCCCTAGTCCAAGGTATGAATTCAATCAATATTGATATTGTCTTTCATCAAGATGAGTTACCTCCATTGGAGATACAAAAAAAAAAGAGACTTTGATGATATTGGTTGTTATTAATAGACATGGAATAAAAATAACTCTCATAGATAATGGTTCGGCCCTTAATGTGTGTGGTCTAAACCTTTTGGATAAGATTGAAGTGGATAAGACTAAGATTGAACTTGATTTGTTATCTATCTATGGGTTTCATAATGTGGGAAAGAAACCTCTTCGTGTGATAACATTACCTGTGACAATTGGAAAAGTTACCTTTCAAACTCCTATCCATGTCATGCCTCACGAGCTCTCATATAATCTTGTTTTGGGAAAGCCATGGATTCATGAAATGAATGGATTCCCTTCAACCCTTCATCATTTAATGAAGTATGTTTATAACAATAAGGTCTACACAATCAAAGCTGACCTCTAAGCAGAAAGTTGCTTGCAAATTGAGAAAAATAAAGAGTTCTTTGAAAACATTAATACCAACCTCACAAGTAGAACCTATGCAAGAAGAAGAAAAAGAGAAGTTTTACAACATTTACAAAGTTATTGGATGATGATTGGGGTTCACTGGATTTCACACCTACGTTCATGGGAGAGTATAAAATCACAACAAAAGAATCAAGAAAAGAAAAAGGAAAAACGGTAATTTCAGCACAACACATGGCGGAACCATGAACATCTGATTCAACAATTTTAGAAGAAGACACAAGTTTCACAAGTTATGATGAGGTTGATCATCAACAACCGCCATCTTTGAAAGCAATGGAAGCTCTTTATGGAAGAGCATATCAACTGTTGAAGCAACTTGGTTATAGTGGAAAAGGACGTGGTGTGAAAGAACAAGGCATTTATGTCCCTATAGAACCTAACATACAAGAAACAAAAAATGGTCTTGGATATTTCCCTTCTAAGATAACACAAGCAGCAAAAATGCCTTCACTAAACATCAACACCATTATGCAAGATTCTTCTAAGACAACTCTCACATTAAAGCATCCTAAATTAATAGATACCACAAGTGATGAATCATTGGATTATTTTCAAAATGATGAAGCTTTGGTAGAAATCTTGGGAGTTTATGACAAGTTACCAACTCATCAACACAATCAAAGATTCACTTGTGCCTTAATCACTAAGGGATACTTTGATGAAGAAAAGAAAACAAGTGATATTAAACAAGATAAAGAAGAAAAAATTCCTGAAATTCCAAATCAAAGTACATTACTTGTGGGAGATACAATTAACATACCAATGGACACATCTAACGAAGAGAAAGTGATTCAAATAGGAAAGTGCCTTGATGATTATAAAAAAGAACATGCAACACTATTACATGAATTTTCTAAACTTTTTGCTTGGACTTATTCAGATATGTCAGGTATTGACGCTAAGATGGTTACGCATAACATTGTCCTTGAAAACAATGCTAAACCGGCAAGACAAAAGATACACAAGATGAATCCTAAAATAGCATTATTGGTTCATGTTGAAATTGAGAAGCTCCTAGATGTTGGCTTTATTCATCCTATAGATTATTCACCTTGGATTTCAAACATTGTAGCAGTGGCAAAGCTTGACAGTCGTATTAAGATGTGGATGGGTTTTCGTGATCTTAATAAAGCATCTTTGAAAGATGATTTTCCCCTTGCTAATATTGACATGATAGCATATTCAACCACGGGCCATGCTTTATTATAATTCATGGATGTTTTTTCAAGCTACAATCAAATTTTATCAACCCTTATGATCAATACAAGACAACATTTACTACACCTTGGGGAACATTCTATTGGATTGTGATTCCTTTTGGATTAAAGAATGTTGGTGCAACATATCAAAGAGCTATGGCACTGATATTTAATGATTACATACCTGAAATTCTAGAACATTACGTTGATGATATTCTAGCTAAATCCTTAACTCGTCAAGACAATGTTAAAATCTTGTGAAAGATCTTTGAAAGAATGCATAAGTAAAACATAAGATTAAATCCAAAAAAATGTGTCTTTGGTGTGCATAGTAGAAAACTCTTAGGTTTTAGAGTGTCCCATAGAGGCATTGAGGTGGAAACAAAGAAGACCAATGCTATCATTAACATGCCACCTCCAAAGAACATTTCTCAATTACGTACTTTACAAGGAAGAATTCAAGCTATCCGTCATTTTGTGCAATCTTTGGCAGATCGGACCTTATCTTTTACACAACTTCTTAAGAAGGAATTGGAATTTAAATGGAATGACGATTAAAAACAAGCCTTTGAAAGTTTGAAAGAGTATCTCGCTACTGTTTTACAACCCACTATTCAAGGAAAACCATTTATCCTTTATACATTAGCATATTCCCATGCCCTAGCAACATTGTTGGCTCAACAAGATGATAATGGTAAAGAACATCTTGTTTATTACATTAGTTAAACTTTAATCGATTATGAAACTTGATACACAACAATATAAAAACAATGTTTGGCCCTTATTTTTGCTACTAGAAAGTTGAGACACTATTTACTAAATGTGGAAGTTCATATGGTTACAAAGTTTGATCGTTTAAAGCACCTCTTCGCTAAAACAGACTTATCAGGATGCTTAGCTAAATGGGTTATGTTGTTAACTGGGTTTGATCTTAAAGTTGTCCCTCAAAAGGCAATTAAAGGACAAGCCTTGACTGACCATTTATCTGATGATCCTTCTCCACTAACGTTACCTAATATGGACTCATTCCCTGATGAGAGTGTGTTAGCAACTAAAAAGGAGACATGGCAATTGTATGTTAACAATTCTAGGTGTCGAACCAGCTCTAGAGCAGGGTTCTATTAAAACCACCTTCAAGAAAGCCTATTTCCTTATCTTACCATCTAAGATCCCTATGTACAAACAACACTGCAAAGCATGAGGCCCTAATCGTTGGAATACATGCAACTTTATCCTTAAGTGTTCAAAACATTTGCATATTCTGTGATTCTCAATTGATCATTAAACAAATTAATGGATCCTATCAAGCGAAACATGACAAATTAGTCCAATATAAAAACCTCACAATGACATTTCTTGAACACTTTGAATCATATACCATTCACAACATTCTTGGAAAGGATAATTGGCTTGCAAATGCAATGGCAAGTGTCGATTCCCTTGTATCTCTTGATGATCCCTCTCTAGATTTCACATTCATCGTCCATACAATTACCAAACAATCAATAGACAAAAAAGTGAAAGAAGTGTTAGTGACTAATATTGAAGCCTCTATTGAATGGTACACATCGATATTTAATTATTTAAAAGAAAGTACCTTTCCTGAACCAACCACTAAGAATATTAGAGCTCGTATTGAAAAACTTGCTACTTGATATGTCATCCAAGTAGATGTCTTATATAGACAATCCTTTGATGGTATTTTACTTAGATGTATTAAACAATAAAAAATCCCTATAGCCCTTGAGGAAGCTCATGTTGTGCTTGTGGGGGGCATTTTGTGGGAAGATCATTAGTTCAAAAATTAATCTGCATGGGATATTATTGGAGACATATGGAACAGGACCGCTTTGATCACATTAAGAAATGTAACAAATATCAGGAGCATAACAATTTGATTGACACTCCCACTTCCAAACTTCATGCCCAATTTCCTATTTGGCCATTTTCGGTTTGGGGTTTACATCTCATTGGAAAGATATCCCCTCCCTCTTCTTCTAGACATACATTTATAATAATTGCCACAAATTATCTTATGAAATGGGTAGAAGCAATTCCTCTTCGTTCCACAACTTATGCAATTTTGTGTTTCATATTGGAACACATTATTGCTCACTTTGGTTTTCCTTCTGCATTATTTTTAGACAATGGCACACCATTTAAGAATAATGATGTGAAGAAATTTTTGGAAACATTTCACATTCAATGTTGTTTTTCAACACCATATTACTCAATCTAATAGACAAGGGGAAGCAACAAATAAAACACTTGAACAAATCTTGCAGAAGATAGTAAGCAAACATAATAAGGATTGGCACACGCAATTCTAATATGTGTTGTGGGCTTATCACACTAGTATTCAAACATCTACACGAAATACACCTTATAACCTTGTTTATGGTGTTGATGCAATAATGCCCTTGGAGTTAGAAATTTCTTCATTGTGAATTGCTCTTCGAGGACTTATTGGTGATACCACTTATAAAGAGAAACGGTTGCAACAACTTGAAATGCTTGATGAACATCGTATTAACACTCTCGAGCATCTTCAAGCTTATTTGAAAAGAATGCAACGTAGTTACAATGATAATGTGATTCCGCACTCATTTAACAAAGGCGATTTAGTTTTATATGAAAAATCAACGTAATGTTAATGTCAACCTAGGTGAAAAAGGAAAGTTTAGTTTGACTCGGTTAGGCCCTTACATCATTCAAGAGAGCTATGGGTCTGGTGCATATACATTAAAATAAATTGATGGAACACCTCTTAAAGAACCTATCAATGTTGCACATTGCATAGATATTACACTTAACATCTCTTTTGGATAGTATGTATACTAAAGCATGTCATTAGATTTAGTAGATAATTTTCTATTTTATCTCGCATTCCTTCATTCATGGCAAACATTCCTTGTGTTTCTTGAATTGTAGAGTAATTTTTCATTAGTTAGATTATTACTTTATTTTACATGCTATTCAATTTCATGTGTATTGTGTTAAATTAGATCACTATATGCATTTAATTTTCCATAATTAGATCATAAGGAGCATTTCCTTTAACATGATTGCACTTAATACAGATGTTGTATCTAAATAAGCATAATTTTTTAGGTTAGATCACACATATAAAATTAGATCACGGAGACATTTATTAAATAATCTACACCAAGATTGTTTAATAGATCACATTGACATATAATCTAAATAAGAACACATATAGAAAAAAATGGTTATATATTAATCACAATAGTTTATATACATAATCACCACAATGAGGCATGATACAAACATAGGTACATCTAGGTGGGCCTATGACTACTAGATCCCTCAAGGCCTAGTGGTGGTGCTTGTTGGGAGACAGTGGATTGTGAGTAGCTCATGGAACTAACCCTCTCTCGAAGGCCTCAAAGCTCACCCTCCACAGAAAGTACGCATACGAGTACCGCAATGTGTTCCTGCTCCGCCCGATCCCTATCTGCCTGTAATCTCACTTGATCTACCTAAACTCTAGCTAGCTCACCCTGAAGTTTGTCAAGCTCTTCCTATATGACAACCACTAACTCACTCTTGAACGGAACTCAGGTGGCTCAGAGCTCATCATATGCAACTTGAAGCTCTGTAAGTGCAGTGCTTGACTGCTCATCCCGAACTTTGTACTCCTCAAGGATGCCCATAGCCTCATCATATGTAGTCCTCCATCATACCAAAGGCTCAAATAGATTTGCATGGTGCCCCACTATAGGTGGTGGCCCATGCTCTACTCGTGTAGCCTGTTGTGGGGGAAAGATGAGTGTCATCTATGTAATGACCTATCTAACAAAATCTTGCCACCCCTATATGTCACCTGCAACAAGTAAAACATAAAATACATCAGAACATGATATAATAAGAAAACCATAACTAGAAATTAAAATCATAATAAAAGTAATACATCATTACCTAGGCCACCAGCCTACCGATCAAAATCTTGATGGGTAGGAAGTGTGGAGGTTCCAACACTGCTACTCTCTCCATGCTCATGAGATGGCATGCCTGGTGCGCTCGCTAATTGCAATCAGGTGACTTTGGGAGGAACTATAGGTCTCTCCTCGGGGGCATCTACAACATCCATCAACTTCATAGGATCATCTCTCATAAGCTGCTCCTCCTCGTCCTCCTCATCCTCATCAACCATCTCAACTACTTTATCCTCATCATTTGTATTGCCATCCATGGCTCCATTCTTCTCTCCTCCCCATGACCTAGATGAGGTCCAACATCGCCAATGGGGTGTTGCATAAGGAAGAATGTTGCAAGTCATGCTCCCATCCACCACTGCTCATAGGCTATCATGGCACCTATGTCATCTTGATCTGCTGCTAGGGGCATGTCAGGATCCTCGTCAAAATCATTAGAAATGACATCATTAGTCGTAGGTCACTAGATGTCCCCTGGACGAGCTCCACTCCGTTTTGCTCTCAAATACGTAGGTCATGGCCTAGGTGTTACCTACCTCTCTCTGAATTATCTCATGAAGCGATCGTAGTAGAATGGAAAGACTATATAATCATGTCGCCCCAATATGAGCCTATCGTGTTGCATTCTCACAAGCTATTGTGTGATATCTAGCCACTATAATATGGTCCTATAGGCTCTCCATACTATGTCATCCTCATCGAGTTGATCAAACATAACCGTCTACAACCTTAGGTTCCCATTCTGCCAAATTCGTCTCAGTGTGTAGCTGAAAGCTCGAGGGTAACCAAGAGTCACTATCATGGGATAGCCTGTCGGCCTCGTGCACATGATATGCTCAAAGGCCCATACCTGTAAAAGTGTACAGTGCATGATGCTATCCAAATCTCTATGTACAAATCGACCAAGATCATAATATAAATGAGCTAACATACTATGACCCCAAGAATAAATGGTTTGATGTCGCTCCATATGTTGAATAGTATGTACAAGGCCTCCATCTAAATGAGTGCCTCATCCATTTGGAACCAACACTAAGGTTACTGCAATGATCATAATGTGTTGTAATAGAGGTGCATGAGAGTACAACATCCACTCTAGCTCGACGCATGGTCACACATGCTCTATAGTTGTAGGGCGGCCAAAACAATACTACATATTTGCCCGCATTTTTCAGTAATTTTGACCCTCCTTTAAAACCACATTTCCTCATATAGGTATCTTGATTATCCAGTGGACATCCTCTAGTGTGACTATCATCTCGCCAAAAGGTAGTTGGAATGTGCATGTGTTGGCATTCCACCTCTCAATGAGTATCAGCATGGCATCATGATACCTCATGGGTGGCATGAGGTACATCCAAAGTAACCTTGTCTCACATATTATCTCCTCTATGGATAGTTGGGTCACCTACTCTTAGAAAAGGGTAAAGAGATGATCGCTAAGGCATTGCCATGCATGTGGTGGAAACTAAGAAAGACGGAATAAATCATTAATAATACATCTAAAAAAGTCAATAAAACAATTAAAATTACAATTAATCTATCTCAGGATGCTTTGTCCAAAATTGGACGCTTGGGCCATTTTTGGATGCGTCTAGGACGCCTAAGCCATTCTAGGACACTTTACGCCAAAATGGGACGGGGTCTTAGAACATCTAAAAAAAGGCATAAAAGCATGTAGAACATAAAAATGAATCAAAAGAGAGTGTACAGTGGACTCACCATGCATCGGAGCTCGCCTCACGCAACCTCATCTCATAAAACATCCAATCTAGGAGGTCAGTATGCTCGTTGTTTGGGCATGTTTACTCCTCTCTACATCACTGTAAATTTCAAAAGGTAAAATGTTAAAATGATAGTTAGAATTGTCATTTTCATTCATATATAGTCAAATTTAATAAAGAAAGAATATTTTATTCTAAGCACATTTCATTCAAACTAACATAATGGGGGTCGGCAAACTCTGTTTTTGATGTCATTTGTTGTGTTGAATTCATAATTTCATCCCTGATTTTATCTAATGTTTGTTAATATGTGGTATTATATTTTCAATACCCTATTGTAGATGTTTCTCAATAATTTGATGGGGTTAGATTGCTACCCTGATTCCACCTTCATAAAGCAAGTGGAATCAGGGGGCATACATCTACCCTCGAATTTGATTCCCTATAGAAGTTTGATAAGATGATTTTTAAATGCCTAACAAATCAATTTTGCAGGATGTGGTTCCTAACATTGTGGTTTTGCAAATGACTACATTGGGAGGACACAAAAACCCATTCGCCCTTGGGTGAATGAGTCATGGTAGGACGCTTTACGACATTTTTGGTGATAGGTGCACAATGTCTTAACCTTCTCAAATCTGCTAGTTGATTGTTGTTTCTAATAGTGTTATAATAATACTTCATGTTTCAAGTGATAGATCTCATAAATTGGATTGTTAATGCACTTTTATTCTTCTTCAAAAAATGTTGTTCAATCATATTTTGTTGTTTTTCTATCATAAGGAAGTTAGGGCAGAAAAGTGTCCAAACTTGGGGTTGACTCACCTTAAGGGTTGTAGGTCAATTATAATCATTTGTGACACTCTCCCTCTTCCTAATGAAATAGAAAAAGGTGGATTTGTGATTAGGTGGACACCCCCCTTTGTGCTTTTTGGCATAGGTCCCTCATTTCTAGGTCTTCCTATTTCACATTCCCACTTTTCTCTTTATTTAAGAAGGATACCTAAAATCTCTTGGGTTTGGGGTGTGGAAATTAGTCAAAAGTGGTAATACTACTCCAACCACTCTTACAAATCTAACTGAAATCATATTGTATGAATGCAATGCCAAAGCCAAGAATGTTATCTTGTGTGGGTTGACTGACTCAAAACTTTTGAAGGTGATGAAATGCAATTCTACCAAAGATGTTTGGGAAAAGCTCAGTAGCATCTACGAAGGAGACACTAAAGTGAAACAAGCTAAGATGAAGATCTTCAAAATTAGATTTGAGACTCTAAATATGACTGAAGATGAAGACATTGCAAGTTATATGCTCCAAGTACAAGAAATTATCTTTGGCGTCTCTGGTCTTGGTGAAGTCAAATAAAGTGAAATTGTAAAGAAGGTTTTGAGATCTCCCCCAAAACTATATAGTCACAAAGTATCTTCCATTGAAAAATTTAAAGATTTGGATCAGTATTCAGATGATGGAATGTTTGGTACTCTTACTACCTTTGAGATGAGAGAGTTTGGTCAAGATGTCCCAAAGAAAGAAGTTGCTTTCAAATTTAACAAAAAAATTGAAGATGAAGTTGTTGATCAAATTGATGAACTTGATGAAGTTGAAGCAAACTTTGTGAGAAGATTGAAGAAAGGAATCAACAAATACAAAGTTAAGTTGCCATTCAAGTGCTTCAATTGTGGAAGATTTGGTCATTTTCCATCTAGATGTCCCTATAAAGAATCTATTGATGATAACCAAAGAGAGAAAATCAAAAGAGGATTCTATTCTAAGGAGAACAGTTGTTCTTCTAAAGATGATAATGACGAAAATGACGAAAATCTATTCATGGCTCTAGAAGGCAAAAAGAAGAATATTGGAGAATGCAAAAGGTCTAGTACCTTGTAGAATAGCAAGGTCAATGAAAGATCTATGACAATATGGAATACTTTTTATGCAAAGAGGAAAATGTTTGGGTAATTAATAGTGGGTGTTCTCATCACATGACTGGTGACAGAAGTAAGTTCATCATTCTCAAAAAGGTTAATGGTGGAGCTGTTAACTTTGGTGATGATAAGTCAGCACAAATTTGTGGAAAGGATGACCTAACAGTTGATGGAAACCACATGACTGAAGATGTCTGTAATACCCCTCTATTTTGCTTTTTGGCTAAACAGTGTGTCCTTGTTTGCTTTGATGTGTTTTTTGGTTATTGAGATACTTTATCATGTGTGTGTTATTTGATCACTATTTATAGAGCAATAGTCTATTTGTGTGATGTGATGTATCTTATCTGATGCTTTATTTGACATGTTTTAATTGGTGTAATGATGATTAGTTATTCTAACATGTTATTGCATGAGATATTTGTTTATGATGGAACTGTCAGTCTATGATGAGTGTATTGGTGAAGGGGACGAGATCGCATCACTCGCTTGCGAGTGCCCTACGATTTTGTGATTTCCTTTTCACAGTGTGTTATTATGTTATATATATGCATGTTCGATATACTCTTTGTTCGCAGGTTGATAAGTACAGGACATCAACTCCACCTGGTTTCACAAGTTGGAGCGTGTCCATTGGCCAACGGTATTCAATTGGGAGATAGTAGCTAGGTTTTATGTGCTAAGTCATCACCCTAGTCATAGTGTGTCGTCAGGTTTTAGTCGGGTTAAGTTGCTTCTTTGTTGTTCATCTCTCCTTGATTTTATTTAATTGCAAGTTGGAAAAGGTAAATAAATGGCTTTATGTATTTAAGTTGTTTATTAAATTTATTTAGTTATAATGTTAGAAATATTATTTAATTTATTAATTAATTTAATTTAATTAATAAAATAATCTAATCTTGGATTAGATTTATTTTATTGATTAATTAAATTAATTTTATTGAAATGAATTAAGTTATCCATTTTGGAATTAAAAGTGTTAAATTCTTTGAAAAGAAAAATTTTAAAAGTTTAAATGCTTTTTGAAAATAAATTATTAAAAGCTTTAAATTCATTTTGAAAGAGAAAGTTTCTAATAAAGTAAATGATTTAAATCTATTTGAAATTTAAATTGTGTTTAAAGTATTAAAATGCAAATATCTTGTAAATGCATAAATTAAAAGAATTAAATTTATTTGAAAAGGAATTTTGTTTTAAATTATTAAAAATAAGATATTTTGTAGTTGCATGAAAATATCTATAGTGTTGAAAGATATTATTTTATTTTGGAAAAAGAAAATATCTTGGATATTTTAGAGTATATTGCAAATTTGGGAAAAAAATAGGAAATTTCATTCTTGAAAAATCTGGTTGTGAAGAAGGAAGGATTTTTCTCTTGTTGTGGATGCACTTGGATTGGAGTGAAGATTTGAAAAGATTTCTGGAAGCAATGTGACTAATGTCAGTGATGTTAGAGTTGTACTTGTGTTATTCTTATGGTTGTATGGTTAATGTGATTGGTTGTGTCAGTGTGAGTTAGCCTATGTCTAGAGGTTGATGGTCTTGTATAGGATTCCTTGTTACTATCTCCTAGCAAGGGGGGTGAGCCTTCGAGTATCACATGGTTGGGTGGAACGTGCACCTTTCTTCGTTGGGTTTTATGCTTGTTCGTGTGGACGAGATTTCCAATTGGAGAGCTCATGGGATCCCTATTCATTTCAGTTGATATTGTAATTTATTACCCCTCATTTGTTATCGAGGTGGAAGATGTATTATGTAACCATGTTTATTGGATTTACCTCATTCGGAGAATGAGAGTTGTAATCTTATTGTTAAAAGATTGTTATTTGAAATCATGTGGTATCTCTTATTCCTTGATGTAATTTATCATGTTTGGAATGTATGTGTTTCTTAATTTATTAAGTAACTAAATGTTATGGTTTCAATTCATGTTTCTTGCTTGGGTTTTAAAGTAATCTTAGTCTCGTAACCTTAGAGGTTGTTGGCAATGGGTAGTGAACCTACATGTTTATTGTACTTAAACAAAAAAAAATAATACGTTTGAGTAGTTAATTGCAACTTCCTCTAGGGTTGTGTGGCGGGGCTTTACAATGTCATTTATGTCAAAGGCTTGAAACATAATCTCCTGAGTGTCAGTCAAATGTGCAGCAAAGGATACAATCTCACTTTTCATGCTAATGGATGTGAGATCAGAAAGGAAGGTTTTGAAAGGCTTGTTGGAAGGAACAAGGACAAATGGTAATTTTTATCATCTAAAGGAAGCTAATGGAAGAATCTTCTTATGGTTCATTCTAAAGAATTTTGGTTGTGGCATACAAGAATGGGGCACATCAACTTTGACAACATGGTGAAAATTAGTTCCTCTCATGTAGTGAGAGATATGCCTAGGATAACCAAGCCTGCAAACACATTGTGCAAAGAATGCCAGATGGGAAAGCAAACAAAGAATAGTTTCAAAAGCAAGGAGTGTTATGTTTCAATGCCATTGGAACTGATTCACATTGATCTATGCAAACCTACAAGGATAAGAAGCCAACAAGGTGAAATGTATTTTATCTTGCTTATAGATGATTACACTAGAATGACGAGTTACATTCTTGAAAGAAAAATCAAAAGCCTTTCATAAATTTAAGATTTTTAAAGCAAAAGTAGAGAATGAAATGGATGTTAGGATCAAATGATTAAGGTCAGATAGAGGAGATTAATTTACCTCATCTGAGTTTGAAAATTTTTGTGAAGAGCATGGCATTAGGAGACATCTATGCTCCTAGAACCCCTCAACAAAATGGGGTAGTTGAAAGAAAAAATAAAATAGTGCAAAAAATGGCTAGGACAACGACAAAAGATGTTGACCTCCCGGATATGTATTGGAAGGAAGAAGTACATAACATCATCTATTTGCTTAATAGAGTGAAACTAAGGGTCAACAACAATAAGACCCCTTATGAGATGTGGTATGGAAGACCTCCCACTATTAGATATTTCAGAATCTTTGGTAGCAGATGCTATATTAGAAGAGATGAAGGAGACCTTGGAAAGTTTGACTCAAGGTGTGATGAAAGAATCTTTCTTGGTTACACAACCAGGAGCAAGACATACAAATGCTACAACAAGAGATTAGGAAAGATGATTGAAAGTACAAATGTCAAGGTTGATGAAGACTTGTGTTAGATCTCACATGAACCTGAGGTTTTAGGATCTGATATACTTTTGTGGGTTGAAGAAGAAGAAGAAGAAGAAGGGAATAGAAGAGAAAGAAGAAGAGGAACCAAAACCTGTGAAGACTCTCACGACTTCAAAATATGTGCAGAAGAACCACTCTCCAGATTAAATCATTGGAGACAAAAATGAAGGTGTACTAACAAGAAGAAATTTGCAAGAGCAAATGAGCAAGTGAGTTTGTGCCTATTGTCAAAAGTGGAGCCCAAGAACTTTGTTGATGCTAGCAAAGATGAAAATTGGACAAAGGCAATGGAGGAAGAACTAAATCAAATAGAGAAAAATCAGACTTGGGAATTAGTTCCCAGACATGTTGATAAGAATGTGATAGGAACAAAGTGGGTGTTCTAGAACAAGTTAAATGAAGATGTTGAGGTGGTAAGGAACAAGGCCAAATTGGTTTGCAAGGGCTATTCACAAGTTGAAGGTATTGATTTTTAGGAAACCTTTGCTCCGATAGCCAAACTGGAGGCAATAAGAATGGTTCTTGCTCTTGTTGCTCATAAGAACTTCAAGGAATATCAAATGGATGTCAAGTCAACTTTCCTGAATGGTCATCTAGAAGAAGAGGTATACATTGAGCAACCAAATGGCTTCCAATTCTCAAAAGATCAAAACATGGTTTGCGAACTCAAGAAAGCTCTATATGGTCTCAAGCAAGCTCCTAGAGCTTGGTATGCACAACTAGATAAGTATCTAATTCAGCAAGGATTCATGAAGAGTAATGCAAACAGTAATCTATATATTAATGTTCAGGAAGACAATTTTTTTATTGTAGTTGCATATGTTGACGATATCATCTCTGGTGGAGATGATAATATGTGCAAAAATTTTGTAGAGATATAGAAAGAATTTGAAATTTCAATGATCAGTGAGTTATCCTTTTTTCTTGGTCTTCAAATTATTCAACAAGATGGTGCCATTTTCATTTCTCGGGCCAAATATGAAAACGAAATGCTGAAGAAGTTTGGAATGGAAGATCCTAAATTTGTGGGTACTCCTATGGTGACTGGCTATCACCTAAGTTAATCAGATGAGTCTCTAGAGGTTGATCAGACTCTCTATAGGTCTATGATTGGAGGATTATTATACTTAACTGCTTTCATACCTGATATCGTGCATGCAGTATGTTTAGTTGCTAGATTTCAAGTCAATCCTAAGCAATCTCATGAAAAAGTTGTAAAAAGGATTTTCAAATACCTAATGGGTACTAAGGATTATGGGCTATTGTACAAAAAAGATCAAAATTTCTTTTTGAGTGCCTATACTGATGCTAATTAGGTAGGTTGTGTTGATGACCAGAGAAGTACAAGTGGGAGTGTATTCTTTTTGAGAGATAGATTGGTCTCATGGTTTAGTAAAAAGTAGGATTCAATGTCTTTGTCCACAATAGAAGCATAGTATATTGTTGCAACATCTTTTTGCACTCAAGTGCTTTAGATGGAGCAGACTTTCAAGGATCTGAAGGTGGTGTATGATGAACCTATTCCTATAATGTGTGACAATACAAGTGTTATTAACATTTCTAAGAATTCGATAATGCATTCAAGAACTAAACACATCTCTATATGATACCATTTTCTAAGAGAAATTTGTAGAACATGAAGTCAGAATGGAGTAATGTGCCTACAAAAGATTAGATTGTAGATATCTTTGCAAAGGCTCTTTCAAAGGATACTTTTTAACATTTGAGGCTGAAGCTAGGGGTCATTGCCCCTCCTTGTTCTAACTAGGTGCACTGATAGTGCATTTATTCAGGGGGAAATTCATGTCATATCATTTCTCCTAGATTGATGGGTGCTACCCTCCAGGGGGAGTTGGCAATGAGGGGCAGTCCTGAAGCAATTGTGTAGTTGTATATGTGTCAGAAAAAGAAGTGTTGATGGTCAAAGGGGGATTGTGTGTCGTTTCTTCAATAGAAGATCCTTTTTCCCTTTGCTCCTAAATATGAAAAGATTCATGTTGCCTTGTGTAGAAGTGTTTTCCCTTTGTCCTTCGTTTCAAAGGGGGAGAGTGAGCATTATGTTGCCAACAATCCCAAAGGGGGAGATTGTTGGAAGTTGTTCTCATTGATGTCAACACTGATGGTTGTGTTGTTTTCATTCATGTCAACATTGATGGTTGTCATTGATGTTAATACTAAGGACATTATTAGTAGTTGTTGTCAACATTGATTGTCAGTTGTAATTGATGTTATTCCTTATCAAAGAAGAGAAGAATTGAAGAAGTTCATGGTCGGATGTCATGCCTTATCAAAGAAGAGAAGAACTGAAGAATTTCATGGTTGGATGCCATGTCTTATCAAATAAGAGAAGAATTGAAATACATGGTTGGACGTCATGCCTTATCAAAGTAGTATTGTTGATGTTCATATAATGCATCATTATTGTCAACAGAGTTGATTTCATAATGATTTATTCAGATGAAAATTAGAAGCATGACTAATGTTGGAGATGTTGTTGAAGGTCTACATTATGTCTCATGCTCTCTCCTGATGTTCCTAACAATATATGTGTTGCTAAAAATAAGATTTGTTCTATGCAAGTTGCTCAAATGTTTCTAGTTCAGGATGTATTGAAGTATATCCCATAGAATGCTTTGCATTCTTCCATTGTAGTTTTGGTCTTGCAATTTGGTATTTAATGCCAGCACTCTATGTATGTTGCACTCTAATCTTTTTAGGTCACTTGTGTTTCCAAGGAGGTTCCTATGAATTGAAAAAGGTTGGTAGTGTTGCTAGATGTTTGGACTAGTTCGAAAAATACTACACATTTCCTTGCATTGATGTCTCTGCTCTTGCAGCTTGGTGAATATGTTCACAATGTCTATGAAATGTCTTAGTTCTAATCTCATATGTTGAACTGGTTTGCAAGTTGTTCTACCAATGTTACATCATTCGGTTATGTATTTTGTATTTCTTGATTAGAGTTTTCTATACCTATTTGATCTGCGGCGGTTGTTGATGGCATGACAGTATGAAAGAAGTGTATGGAAGTGATGTTGGACGTTTAAGGAATATTTGTATGTGATCCACATGTTGCTAATTGGATGCCTTGGTGCCGCATTATGTCTTGAGTTGGCTTTCTAGGTTATTTGTGGGTATCTAGCCGACAAGGCTTGTTCCTTTGCTTCGGTCGTGTGCTTGGGGGGCTGCGCCAACAATGGAAGATGTGTCATGATAGATTTGGGTCCTAACCTATCTTCTTTAGGACCGCATCAAGTAAATTCAATTGAAAGAGTGTTTACAGGAAAACTAGTTATGTGCTTCAATGTCTCATCCACATGTTTCCTTGATGTCGACATAGATTGATGTGTGCCTATGTGTAAATCATTTTAGATTGCATTGAAAGAAGTGTTAAGATTGTTTTTGGTCCTCTCTATCCTCGGGATAAGACCGCAACCTACGTGTAAATCATTTTGGATCACATTGAAAGAAGTGCTAAGATTTTTTTTGGTCCTCTCTATCCTTGGGATAGGACTACATTATGTTTTGGTGGCTGACCAATTGAATTCATTTTTTTTTCTCTTCCTGGCCAACCTAATTGAAGAATTAAAGTGTTGCGGTGGATATAAATGCAAAATTATTTTAGATGCAACAGGGGTGGAGAAGTGTACAAGTGCAAAACAAGTGTGTGAGCAATTTGTATTGAATATCCAACAAAGATAGTGTTAAAGATTGTGAAAGGAAAAGATAAAATGGGCTTGAGCGCCTCAGTCAACAAAGAGTTGTGTTATTAATCTTTCTAATTCTCTTATAGACCTTTTGTATCTTGCTTTGAGATAGTGAATTTCATCAGGTCCTATGTATCTTGCTCCTAGAGTTGGTTGGTACTTTTGTGTTGCAAGTCATTTTTATATCTTGCTTTAAGGCAATGAGCCTTCTTGCAAGTCTTTTGGTAGTGAGCCTTATATTATGAGTTAACTCTCATGGTGATTTTTCCCTCACTGGGTTTTCCACGTAAATTTGGTGTCTCCTTGTGCATGTGTGTGTTCTCTATCTCTTTCTCTTTGTTGTTGATTTGTTAACACTATATCTTTCATTGGTAAAGCTTGTTGAAGGTTTCAAAGATTAAAATTGCTATATTCTTCTTTGTTACTGCTCTACTTAAAGTTCCATCTTTATCTATTCAAGGAGTTTGAGTTGTACTGAATTATTCAAGTTTTGGAAGGTGTTAAGTTTTGAGTAGACTGATTCACCCCCCCCCCCCTCTTTGTCTTCAGAAGTGTTCAACAATTTGGGCATATGCAGAGAGAATGTTGGAAAAGGTTGTGAAATGTAACTTTTTCAATCACCGATATGTATGCTTCAAAGTTTTGAAATCTTTTCCAACAAATCTGAAGTTGTTTAAAGTTATTTGGGTAGTTATAATACCAACCTTTCCTTTGCAAATCTTCAATCATTGGTTGCTTGAGATCTTTATAGTCAACAAAATTTAAAAATTTTGCCTCTATAGAAATTGTTTCTTATAGAAACAGTTCAGAGACTGTTGGCCAAATGGATATTACTCCAAAAAATAGGCCTTACAATACGTAAGAAAATTATCTTTCTGATATCTCATATTGCAATTATGCATAGAGATAGAGCATACTCAATAAAATGCAAGAGACAAACACTAGACTTAAAGACTCTAGGATATAATGCTAAACTCTAAGACTTGATGCCCACAATGCTTTTGCAAGAGCTTATTTAAGCAAAGAAATGACCAGACTAAGTGGTAAAAGGGGATATGACCTATATTACTGAGTAAATCAATTATCTAAAAAGGAGGTATATCAGACAAATGGCCAACATTGGTTGTCCTTTTACAAATAAAGATTCCCATTTAGTTACTATAAGCATGGTACTCATTATTACTCCCATATGAGCTTGATACTGGTGATGGTAGTAGAGGTGTCAAATCACCATAATCCCAAACCTATTCTCGACCGAGAGATCTCCATCTGATGTGTAGCTGGAACTTATGGTGAATATTCCAATCTTGTAGATTATTATCACAATATAACTGAGAGAAAAAAGATTCCCATTTTAGCTTGAGTTTGGTAATAACCTACGTAACAATTTTTTCATCAAGATGGAAATATCGATTAACCCTTTCTGGTCCGGCATATTTAAATAAATCCAGAATATAAGCAGTGATTGATGCCTGACAAGAGATTAACCATGTAAAGAATGGTATTTTGATGGTGTCTAATAATAATAAATAGTTGTAATCAATATTTATTTTTAATATAGAGAATTCTCCAAAATTATCTCTAGAGATTATTCATTCAAATATACATCCTATATGAGAGTGTTTTTGCTGAAAAATTAGCATAGTCTAGAAATTTCTTCTTGGATCCTCTCATTAATACGGTCCTTTCAACTCCTTGATTTAAAGTTTGAAAGTAGACATCAAATTCTCTTGTCATTATAAAACCTGGATTGTCTTGTGATGAAGATGGATTTTGCATAAATACTCTAAGATTTTGTCTGCTCAAATAATCTGCAATATTATGTTTCCCTAGAATATGTTGGACTTCATAATTGAACAAGTTTAAATATTCTTGCCATCTGAGTTACTTCCCTCTACCATCTTTTCAACCATGATCCTTTTCTTTAAAAGTGAGGAATCTGGTACAATTAGTTTTAATAATAAATTTCTCCAGATGCATAAGTTTTGAAGAAAATTTCTTTAAATTCTTGATCACACTATAGATTTATTTATTGGAAGAAATCCATTTTCTCACATCTTGGAGGAATATACCACTGGCATATTCTGAAATATATTCTTTCCCATCCCTGATAAAACATAAGTGTCCTCCCCATGCGTGGTCTAAAGCATTTCTATATAACACAAACTGATCAATTCTAGGAACATGTAGAATAGGGAGATTTTGTACCTTTAGTTGAATGGTCTTGACAACATCATCATGAATTTTACTCCATTGGGGTTTTCACTTAGTAAGGAGTTGTTGTAAAGGCTCTCGATCAAATCCTTCGCTTGGATAAATATTATTTACATAATTTAATATACCTAAGAATCCTTGCAACTCCTTGGTATTTAATGGAGGTTTTAATTCAAGTATTTTATCTTTGATATGAGGTTGGACCTCAAGTTTACCATTATTAACAACCATTCCTAAGAATTTACAAGAGTCTTGACACTATTCAATTTTTGATAGGGATAGAACAATCTTGGAATTTAAAGCTAATATATGAAATGTTCTAAATGAGATTTATGCTCATTAAAGTCTTTTCTAAATGTAAAAATATTATCAACATAAACACAGAGGAAATCTTCACAACCACAAAATATTTTATCCATTCTTTCTTGGAAATAAGAGGGTGCATTCATTAGTCTGAAGGGCATGATTGTCCATTCAAAATGTCCAAATGGGCAATTGAAAGTTGTCTTGTATTGGTCTTCCTTCTTCACTCTTATCTGATAAAATCCCAATTTACAATTAAACTGAGAAAATATCTTGGCATTAGCTACCTTTTCCAATAAATAAGATTTATCTAGAATAAGGTAAGGAAATGGGATTGTAATTGAATTTAAAATTCATAATTTATGACCATTCTTTCCTTTTCTTCTTATTTTTTCAAATTCCTTACAAACCATAAATGCATAGCAATTAAAATCAGATTGAGAATGTACGATATACTTTCCTTTTTCCAGTTCTTCAATAGCTTCTACCATATCAAGATAATCATGTTTTGGTATAGGAATTATTTTCCCACTTTTCATTTGACTCTCGGGTTGTAATCTAATATGCATCTCTGGAATTTCTTTCTCCCAATATTTGTGGATCTCCAAAACAAATTGTTTGTATGATAATTGCTTTAAGTTCTGAGAGAGGTTCCAACGTTTGAATTATATTCACAGCTACATATTTTTTTGAAGCATATATCAATCTTGGAGTGCTGATTTTTTCTCCATTAAGGGTAAACATGATATTTTTATATATACATCCATACGAAATGTATCTATCAATGAAATTTCCTCCAAGCAAGACATCAATAGGCATTTGGTTCATGGAAAAGAAATCACATTTAAACTTCTTTCCTTCTACTTCTAAAGGTTGTTGGTGGCTATATTTATCACAAGAAAAATTATTTCCTTAGACATCACAAGCTATATAGACAGGTTTTTGTGTTAATTGCTCCCAATTATCTAGCACTTGTTCTTTGCAAAAGGATAATGAGGCTCCAGTATCAATCTGGGTGTCATATTGTTTTCCATTGATAATAACATCAATATATTGAGAGAATTTGTCTATTAATAAATGTACTAAATAATGTGGTTCCAACTGAGGTTTAGGTTTTGGAAGTACAGGCATTACAATCTTAACATTTCCAGGATCTTGAATGTGTGGAGGAAATTCTATTTCACTATCTTCTTCATTTTCATATTCTATTTTAATATGTTCTTGGGATTTTGTAAAAGAGGGGGACCAACCACGTCAAGGCTCCAAGTCACGAAGAACTGAGAGTGGAGGACTACCCTAACTTACCTCATTCTAAAGGGATTTTTTGGGGTGAGGATCGAGAATAAAGAGCTTTATGTACTACTTTTGTCACTCTACAAACCCGAGATTCTATTTGGGGCTAGACGAGCTAGTTTTTGGAGTTTGAACTATACCTTAGATAGCTCTTTGTCCAAGGATGGCAGTGTGGGTCTGGGATGACAGTGCAACACATTGGCATCTCTCTAGCATGTTGGCATCTGTACAGCCAGAAAATGAGAAAAGCGCAGTGAAGAAGCTACTAAAAACCTATTGATGGCCTAGCTAGTTGATTTTAACGAAGTAAAAAGAATGATGAAGTACGAAAAATAAAGATAGAGATGATAAAGAAAATAGATAAAAGCTAGGGTGATTAAGATTATCTCACAAAAGCGCCTATTAACCAACTAGCTCCACACACACATTCTCCTACACACAAGAAAGAGGGGAAAATTGTTGGGGTTGTATGGGGGCCTACCTTAGTCAAACCCCTGCTTTGGTGTTTCCATCTCCACGAATAGCCAAAAAGCAATGAAGTAGAATATGTGATAAAGAAAGTAGAAAGAAAGATTGTTGAACACCACAAAAAAATATTACGCTACTCTATCAAATCACAAAGGAGAGGAGTGAAGCGCTACCACTTCCACCCAAAGCCTCACTTGCCAATAAAGGGAGAACACAAGGTATGGACTTGGTAAAGTCACCACAACTGAAGTAATGATGAAGGGAGGTCTTGTAAGACTCCAAGCCCACAATTTCTATGGTTGTCTCACACTTGCGATGTGGAGTTGATGGAGTCTCAATGTTGCTGCAATCCTCACAATGGAGTGCTAGAATGCTGGAGTGAATGAGAATTTTCTTTGGAGATCGAATGTGAATGACTACAAGATGAATTGAAGTGAGAATGCATGTTTTTGAAGGTGGGATGAGAAGGAATAAGTTGTTTTCGGGACGATTGGTTGAAGAGGGAAGTTACAATTTGATTCCAATTAGGTGTGTGACGCCTATGCCAACTTTAGACGCGAGAATCCATCAGGGATAGTAGCACGCCACACAGATGTTTGCGCATTGTGCTTGCGTCCCCGACAAATATTCTCTCACTAGCACACATGATAAACACCAAGTGGACGGAAGGCAGGTGGGTGATGTGGAATTTTGCCTTCGGATTTGATTTTCTAAGGTGAGGGTATGTGAAAGGGGAATTTACACAAGGGGTGCAAATTTTCTCCTATACGTTTTCCCCGCACTTTAGCGAGCATGCATATCGATGAGTGTTCAGTAAAGTAGATTGAAGAGTTAGAAATGTATTACCTGAACCGTTGAGAAAGCCGACCGCGATCTAGCAAGCTCAAAAGCACAGGGTAGGCAAAGGACTCCATAGGTACTCTCTCTTGAGGAGTTCTGAACAAAAGGACTCCATAGCCCCGCAGAACTATGAAGTTGCACAAAGTACACAAAAGGCCCTCGGACCAACGATGGACACAGCTCGCAGGATGTAAGTGTCTTACAAGCCCTCAAACCTGCAAGAAGGAAACCCCCAATTTCTCTCTCATGAAGGAAGCCCAATTCAAGATGTAAGCATCTCATAGGCCCACAGACCTACAAGAAGACATCCCCCAAGTACTCTCTTATGAAGGAAGCCCAGTGAAAGGGGACTCCGCAGAGTTGGACTGGAAAGCGGCTTCACAAGTGCACCTACAAAGCAACATGTTAATTCGCAGATAAAACATGCTAGAGAGCAAAAAGTAGCCACGCAGGAAAACAAGCAGACAGTCACGCAGACAATCAACAAATTGAAAGGCTTTCAAAGGGGTCCATTGGGAACCCTTCAAAAGGAGAGGGGTCCACTCAAGGGGCGTGTTGTTCGACAGTGCAAAAGAGACATTTTTTCTCAAATCAATTCATCATCAAGGAATCCTTCTGAAAGATGTTCACTTCATCAAGGAATTCGAAAGGAAAAAAATGCCCCCTCACAAGGGGAAGGTCGAGGCTTTTCCCATAGGAAAAGTTGCTCCCTCTTCAGAGGAAAGTTCTCAATTTCTTTATTTGCGAACCCATGATGAAGGAAACACATTCCATTAGGGGTCCAAGTTGAGAATGCAATCTTTGAAAACTATGCAAGGATTTTTGAGAGAAGATTTGTTAGCAACGAATGCGTTCTCTAAAAATCAAAACATTGTGAAAGTAACGTTGTCGTACATACAAAGGACAACTCAAGCAAAGAAGAGAGAAAGATAAAAGAGCAAAAGAGAAGTGACACTAATAAGAGACACAAGGGTGATCTGATATTTCAAGGTCAGAGCTACTCATAAATATATATAAGTATAATAATTGTAAATAAATGAACTATCATCAACCCCCTACTATATCAGACCATGTGAAGAATGCATGAGCAAACAAAGTAAAAATAAAAAATTGGGTCACATAGAAGGGAAGCCTAAATGCCCCCAACACTTTGCATCGTCTCCAATCTGCCGAAAATCAATACATATAACAAAAGAAGAATGATGGAACAAATAGAAGAAGTTTTACGACACATAATCACTCATGTATCCAAGCACCTAAAAGGGTGACAAGGGTCATCTTGGAACACATAATGCAAGCACGAGGGAACACATCACAACAAACACACACCTAATCTAAAGGTAAAGAAGATGCCTCTCCCTAACACTCATTGACCAAGAGGTCATTCGCTTCCCAATCTAGATCATTATAAGGGGAAGGCAAACGAGCCTACAGTGGTGGAATTTTAAGGGGAGGTGCTTCTGACCCTCCCGCAATAAGGGCTAAGGAAGAAGGCCTTGCAAGGTCTTCTCCACTGGGCTCTTGTGGAGCGATGGTCAACGACTTTGCGAAGATTGATGAAAAGGCCAGCACTTCATCTAGAGAGTTAAACATGCACTTTACAAGAGTGCCATGTGTGACATCAACGGTTGGAGAAGACAGCGCCCGAGATTCACTGCTTGGCCCACCGAGTGACTCAAGAGTAGTGACAAACTCAGGGGAAGCCAGAACTTGTTCCGTCACTAGAAGGGAACAAGTTAGCAGAGGAGCACCCTTTGAAGTGAGTGGAGTCCTCTTACGCCCTACATTGCTAGAAGGGCCAACCTCTGCTTTTTGCTTCGTCGGAGGATGTGAACTCCCCACAGATGAGGCAAGAGGCACAAAAGAAGAGGAGAAAACCATGGCGGACACCACCGAGGTATTTGGCATGTCCATGGGTTTAGAAAATGGTGGGATGTCCAGGAAGGACATCAAAAGAGCTGACTCGACCAAAAGAGAAATAAATACCTGCACCTTTTTAGGGTTAGGCACACTCACACTTGCAAGGGGAGTCGGCAACAGAACTAAATTCACTTGAATGGAAGCAGAGGGGAGGAGAAAGGAGGACACATCAGGAGGCACCAAAGTAGGGGCGATTGACTCCTCTTCCTTTCTCTACAAAGCGGTATGCTTAGCTGCTAGAGCCTTTCGTCGGTGCTTGCGCTCACGTGCAAGGCAATTTCTACGACTCTTTGAAGTAGAGGTTGGGAGCTACAAAGGGACAAAAGGCTCCTGCTCAGTCATAGGAGTGTCCATCACAACCGTTTTTGGCAGAGGGACAGACTCCTGAATGGGAGCAAGAGGAAGAGGTTGAGAAACAATCGAGGGAGTCGGCTCTAGTGCCTCGACGGCGGGCCTCTTCCCATTCACTGCTTTAGGAGCAGGAGTGGTGGGAGGCCATGGAGGCCGAGACATAGAGGATTCCCTACGGGGACCCTTCCTTCTACCATATCGAATGAGCCTAGGCTCCGTGGGAAAAACACGAAGTTCGAATGCAGGCCACTTGGGCTTTCACCAAGCGAGCACCATAGCGTTCTCCCACAAACGTGAAGCAGAATACAATGACGCAACAACAGGGCGAGAGGAAGTGTTAGGTGAACAACAAAAGAGGAGGAAGAGGAACCTCAAGAGCGCTTCTCTTCTTCCCTCCTACACACCAAAGTGGCATCACTGTCAGCTTTTAAACAAGTCCTATGTGAAATAGTATAAGGTGACGAAGGGTGTCTCACTCTAGCTGTTAAGCACCCTTTCTTGTACTTCTGATAGGTCTGGTACAAGAGGTCCTTCCTAGGTGGAAGCAGACCAACAAACCCCATGTAGGCCAAAAGTGATCTAAGGAATAGCTACCACACACAACCAACGGTTTATAGCCAGTGTCATGGATCACATGCACTAAACCCTCATGAATAAACTTCAAACATTTATTCACAACCGAGGGAACTGTGTTCATAGCTACTAACCAGGGGATACCCAACTTCACTCTGAAGAGTTCGGACCCCAAGATAATGTCAAACAATAGGTTTACGTACTTAGGTCTGACAAGGACCAACAAAACGATGCTACCAAGGGGAGGTATGGAAAGTCCATTATGCGTACGAATGGTGCTCACAAGTGCGTCATACCCATCTTTATGCAGGAAGTTAATTAACATGATCTCCTCAATTATAATATTCACCTGAGACATCGGCTCAACAAGAACACCTACTACAGTGTTTCCATTGATTCGTGCAGGGATATAAAGAGGAGATGGTTCTCTATTAAAACCCAGCAGCAAGTCTTGCAAGGTGAAGGTTATACATGGACCACTACTCACAGGTTGCGCAAAGGGGACAGGCAGATGCAAGAAGGAAGCCATCACATACACTAAACAATACTCTCACAAAGCCCCCCAAAGGTTTGAACTAGGACAGTGACCCAACTAACGCTTTGTTCTGCAACACTCACAGAACCTTCCAACTATGCCTACTAGGGGTCCCAGGTTGGGCTGTAAGGCAAAACGCCTCACAACACTCACACCTACAACGCTCCAAGAACACGAGGAAAGGACCCTTCAGCACTGCAAAACAAAACCAAAATAGTTCACATCAGGTTCACCAAAAATGTAACAAAGGGGGACCAACCACGTCAAGGCTCCAGGTCACAGAGAGTCGAGAGCGATGGGCTGCACTAACTTACCTCACTCTAAAGAAATATTTTGGGGTGGGGATAGAGAATGAAGAGCATTATGTAGTACTTTTGTCACTCTACAGACCCAAGACTCTATTTGGGGCTAGAAGAGTTGGTTTTTGGAGTCTGAACTATACCTCAAATAGCCCTCTATCCAAGGATAGTAGCACGGGTTTGGGATGATAGAGTGGCACGTTGGCGTCTCTCTGGAGCGTTGGTGTCTGTACGGCCAAAAAATGAGAAGCACAGTGAAGAAGCTACCAAAAACTTACTGATGACCTAGCTAGTTGATTTTAACGAAGCAAACAGAATGATGAAGTACAAAAAATAAAGACGGAGATGATAAAGCAAATAGATAAAAGCTAGGGTGATGAAGATTATCTCACAAAAGCACCTATTCACCAGCTAGCTCCACGCGCACGCTCTCCTGCACACAAGAAAGATGGGAAAATTGTTGGGGCTGTATAGGGTCCTACCTCAGTTAGACCCATGCTTTGGTCTTTCCACCTCCACAGACAGCCAAAAAGCAACGAAGTAGAATATGTGATAAAGAAAGTAGAAAGAAAGATTGTTGAACACCACAAAACAATACTATGCTACTCTATCAAATCACAGAGGAGAGGAGTGAAGTGCTACCACCTCCACCCAAAGGCTCACTAGTTAATGAAGGGAGAATGCAAGGTATGGACTTGGCAAAGTCACCACAACCACAGCAGTGATGAAGGAAGGTCTCGCAAGACTCCAAGCCACAACTTCTATGGCCACCTCACACTTGCAATGTGGAGTTGATGGAGTTTCAATGTTGCTGCAATGCTTACAATGGAGTGCTAGAATGCTAGAGTGAATGAGAATTTCCTTGAGAGATCGAATGTGAATGTCTAGAAGATGAAGTGAAGTGAGAATGAATGCTTTTCAAGCTGGGATGAGAAGGAATAAGTCGTTTTCAAGTTAGTTGGTCGAAGAGGGACGTTACAATTCAACCCCAATCAGGTGTGTAACGCCTCTGCCAACTTCAAACACGGGAATCCGTCAGGGACGGCAATGTGTCGCGCAAACATTCACACGTCGCACTTGGATTCCCGACAAATATTCTCTCATCGACACACAAGATAAATGCCAAGTGGACGAAAGGCAGGTGGGTGATGTGGAATTTCGCCTTCAGATTTGATTTTCTAAGGTCAGGGTATGTGAAAGGGGAATTTACACAAGGGGTATAAATTCACTCCTATACAAATTCAAAATGGTCAAGATATGAGGTACTTGGAAAATTCTCTTCTTCTTGGATAAAAACTTGTGGTGGACCAAGGAATTGGTATGATGATGGACAATAACTTTCTTCTACAAGTTTTGGTTGTTCTAAAGAAAACTAATAAATTGCATTCACTATTGGATCTATCTACATAGGTTTATTTATGCTATATTTCCTTTCTTTTCTTTCAATATAAATAGGAGTGAATGAAATGGGTTGATCATGTACCTGTGGAGAAAGAGTGGACTCAAATTGATTTAGTCCTTGGAACTGCCTCTAGTACTGTTGAAATTGTTGCGGCTGATGATTATAGAATGGAGGTCTTATATGTTTATCATTTCTAAATGGAGAATTATTCTAAAATCTTCCTCTACCTTTATTTCTTTTGGTTAGGTTCATCATGACTGTAGGAATATTACTATAATCTTCTTCTTCCATTTATCTTTTAGTTTCTTGCAAAGTGTCAACAAGATCTTCTAAAGTTGCACCATCTTCTTTGTCAAATTCTTCAAAGACTGGTTCATATATAATATCTTGTAAGTACAAACCTTCTTCATCAACTACATCCCACCACGTTGTTACTTCTGGATCATAATAAACTACATTTCCTACTTTATTTTTGCAACATTTAGGCGCTTTGTGGCCAGGTTTGTTAGAAATGTAACAAATAATTTGGTTGCTCTTGGGGCGAGGAGATGAACGTGTGTGAAGATACTTTTTTTTTGGTGCATATGAATGGCGTTTGTTGAACTTGCGAGGCTGGAATTTGACTTTATGCTTGCGCTATTTTTTATTGGCTTTGTGCTAAGTTTTGGTAAATGGATTAAAACCATATGTGTTTATGAAGGTAGGGGCAATGTGTTGTGCTTCATGCTTGGTGATTTTTTGTTAGTATTTGCAGTCATTAATGAAACAAAGAATTTGTTTTTTAGCAAATTGGATGAGATCACTAATGGGAGTGACTGCAAGTGAACTTTCTTTGATCTCCATATACCTCAGGACCTTGTCACCAAGATTATAAGGCAATCCTTCAAGATATTTTGTTTTTACAAACTCAATCTTTTGTTCATCTTTGAGTTGATACAATAACTTTCTAAAAGTTTTAAAATACTCAGTGAAATCTTTCCGATCACAACATTTCATTGCCAAAATATCTTTCATTAATCTTTCCGCTTTGCAAATAGCTTTAGGGAGAAATTCATCAATCAACAATTCTAATAAACAATTGAGAGTTGGTAAATGCACTTGTACTTGTTGTCTAGTCTGAGGGTTTGTCTAGACTTGGGTGACAATTTTTTGATAGGCTTTCGCATCCTTCTCATCTTTTGATTTATGAAACCACCATTCATGAACAATTCCCCACAAGTAGTTGACAGCCAATTTACAAGTGTTTTCATAATCGGATCCAAACAAGGCTCCAATTATAATAAAAGTAAGATCTAATTTTGTATTAGTTGGAATGGATCCTCAACATTATCTATGCCTAAACACCAAGGTTGTATAGGACATGTAGTTCTCATCATCATCAAGGTATCTGATGATTTATTTGCTTTCTTTTCATGCGGTAGGTTTCTTTTCTTGATTTATCAAAGAATCTAAAGATGTTGAGAGATCTTTTATTGAAGTATTTACTTCAAACCTTTTCGATACAACTTCATGTCTTTCTTCTAAAGGTTGCACTTTGTCTACAATAGTAGTAATATCATCACCAAATCTATGTAAATTATTCAATATTTGATCAGTCTAGGTATGTTTTTTGGCTAAGGATGTTTTTACATCTTTTAGGCTATTATGGTTATCAATAGCTATATTACCTAATTTTTGTACATTATGGTGGATAATATTTACATAATCTTTAAGATATATGACATCAAGACACAAATCATCAATATTTTGACATAGATGTTCATAGAACCTTGTAATGTAATTTCTTTGTTTAAACTCATTTGATGGCTTTCTTTTGGAGATTGTGGCTGGAAAGTATACTAGAAAAGACTTATTTTTTCATGTTCATTTTTGTAATTGCCTCGAACAGGAGGCCATCTACCATTTTTTTAGAATGTCTCTTCCTGCTTTTGGTACCTTTCTAAAGTTTATTTTCTTGGCAAAGTATTGACCATGTTGTAGAAAGGATGATTCGACATAATCTTCTTTACCTTTTCTCTCCTTCCTGGTCTTGAGGGATCAAGAAAGTGATCTTCTAGATCTCTTGATACTGATTCTAATGGATTTGGTCTTGTATTTAAAGGGGTGTCTTCCATTTCTACAAACAGTTGCGATTTCTTTTTGTTATATGAAGCATTGAAAGAGGATCTTGCACTTTGAAATTGTTCTTCAAAAGGATTTGAAGAATAACTTTTGGTAGAAATAGATCTTGGTATAATATTTATATAGTTTTGACTAACATTATGGACTGGTTTGGTAGCTTCCAATAATCTAGGTGTGACATGTTGCATCCAATCTAATTTCCATCCTACAAGGATATCAATGGTATTTATATGTCCCTTTTGTAAATGTACCTCACGCTGCATTGCTCTAGCATATGGTAAATTTTCAAGAATAGCAAGATTATTTGTATTTGTCATAGAATACAAGACTTATATGTTTACATAAACGTATTTAAATATATCAAACATATCCAGACCATATAAGGAAGTAAATATTCCCAGCAATTTAAAGATCCATGTTTTACTTCTAAAAGACCTTTATCTCTAGTTACTACTGTAAGATGAGGAAAATAAGTGAAGCAAACAAAAATTTTGGTCAATCTAGAAAGACTGGATGTTTAGCAAGCATGATTATAACCTACTTATCTTTTGTCACAAAGAGCTAAGTGACACACGGATTGAATATCTTCAAGGATGCACAATCTTATAGCGACTTGAATAGCTCCAAAATGCACAAAGTTCACATCTTTATGTTTCCTAATGTAATCTATTTCTTCTGGGGGAAAGATAGACAACATTTTGGTTTGGAAGGTTTGTTTAGGATCATATTCTAATGTCAATTCAACTATTTTCATTCTTGGAATGACAAAATGCTTGAAAGTAGATTTTGAAATGAAATTATTCAGCAATCTTGGACCTAAAGCATTTTTTTGATATACTATCTTTGCTTTTAATTGAGGAGGCTCATAGTTACTTACATGTCCTTCAATGACTTCTTTTGAAGTATGAATATCAAAGATTTCTTGTATGTCTAAGTGTCCTTTTGTTGGTTGTACAGGAGGTAGCTCAAACTGTCCCTCCATACTAGCTTCATTGATTCTTCCAACACCATCTTGGACAAAAAACCCATGGAATTCTGCCATTTCTTTGAAGAGTGAGAAGTTCTAGACAATCTAGAGTAAGCTTGTAGGGGTTTTACGAGAGAAACAACTCAATCCTTTAAGGAAAGGAAATAGGCAATGTCAAGATAATAATTAAGATATATATGTGAATAAACTCTCAATCTCAACACAAAAGTGAAACCCTATAGAGTTAACTCTTCGCGCTCTGGATAACTTCTCAAGACACTTTACTCAAAATGGACGGAGACTATAGGCTCTAATACCAATGTTTATAGTCAACAAACTTTAAAATATTTGCTTCTATAGAAACTGTTTCTTATAGAAATAGTGCAAAGACTGTTGGCTAAATGGATACGGCTTCTGGATATTACTTCAAAACATAAACTTTACAATACTTAAGCAAGTTATCTTTCTGATATCTCATATCACAATTACACGCAAAGATAAAGCATACTCAATAAAATGCAAGAGACAGACATGACTTCACAACCATTAGCTTTCATATTATGAGTTTTTGACTTATGACTTATGCTTTTCTCAAACTCTTTTCAGCTTTTAAAATGACTTCATCAACACTTTGGATGTTTTTCACAACTCACAACTTATCAAAATCAAAACTTGTGCTTTTATGAATACTCATTGGCTCTCGAAATTGGTTATGAAGTTATGAATTGTTGAACCTCCGCCTTCGAAGACTCTCTTTTAAAATATCAATATGGTTTTGAAAGGTGTGTCGAAAGAACCAACAAGTTTTATAACCTTTTTAAAGTGCCAACATATAATTGAACATAATTTCATAACCATTTAAAAGTTTCACCTTATGATTACTAACAGTTTAAAGAATCTGCATATCTTTGATCAAACTCATATTTGCTTGAAATTTGGCCACATTTTTTATAATAACCCTCTAAAGCCCTTCACAATTTTATTTTGTTCCAGATTAACGAAACTCCCCATTTAATCATTTTTGCAAACTATATGGAAAAAACTTGATATTTTAATATCTCTCAAACATAAAGAAGCTTTGATTTCAAAATTTGCCACATTGTGTTAAATAGCCTCAAGATATTCATGTAAAATTATTTCATTCCAATCCTTACAAAATTTCAAATTTAATTGTTTCTATGATTTGCTACATTGTGTGACCACTTCCAGGACTTCAACTAAGCAAATGGACAGCTCCCCTCTAAACTAGCATGCAACTTGTAATTTTAATGCAATTAACTTACACAAAATTGATCAAATGTGAGTCCTCCAATGGGAAATTATGTTGACTAGCATGGGAAGCAAGTGATGCTATCATTTTGTGATTAAAACTAGCTTGACAAAGGTGTTTTACTCATAACAACACTTGTCATTTTGACACAAAAAAGTTTAAATTGTGTGGTGTCAAAATGAAGGTAACAAGGTTGGAGGGCCAAAGAGATACATTTCTAAATATAAAGGCTTTAGCAATGTTGTTTGAGCTCTTCCCCATCTTCCAATTCAAACTAAATATAGAGTTACCTATACAATCTCAACTACATCACTTATACCAAATTGCTCCAAGAGGCTCCATCACAATTGATACCTATACTCTTGAGCTTGATTCAACAAAAGACATGTTAGAAAATACTCAAATGGTACTAATAGAGGTAGAAGGTCATCTAGCTAATACAAAAAAAATCAGGAAGCAAGAGAAGGAACAAAGAGCTAAAGAAATAAGCAAGTAATCAATAAGTTTGATTTAGAGGGTTTCCCAAAGAAATCAGAAGTTGCATGTGCAAATTTAGATCAACAAGATAGGTTTGAGCAAGAGGAAAGGAATGACTTTCAAATTTCTGATAATCATCTCTTTGAATTGGGTGCAAAGTCAACTTATGATAATCCACTCTTTGTGATGGAAGATGAAACATCCAGTGACAATATCAAGATATGAGATCCTGGTGAAGTTTCCAAGCATGAGATTGTGTGTAGTTTTCAACTTGCTAACAATTTGAGATCATATCATGAGGATGTGCCAAACTTTGTGATTGGTAATCCTCTAGGAAGGTTGCTTGATAAAAAAATGTGTAAGTGAGGTTGAAGATGGAGTTTCCACATGGGATGTGTTGAAACATCGAGACTACATCATGCCTAACCTTGAGTTTCTAAAAAGTGATTTTGAGCTTGCTAGAATTTTTAGAAAAGCAGCAAATAGTGCAAGATTAGAACTTGTTATGCATAAAGAAATGGTAAGACAAGGGTCTAAACATGATTTCCACTTATTCAACAATCCACTTTTTGGATTGGGAGCTAATTTGACATATGAAAATCCTTCTTTGAAATGGAATATGGAGACATTAATTGCTCCTAGACCCTTAATTGGTGATGCTTTCATGGTTGAGTTGCAAGAAGTCAAAGATGTCACAATCTTGTGGGAAGCAGGAGGATGAGTCCAAGATGGATGAAATATTATAGGATGGTTACAAAGATCCTAGTACCTTGGAGGTGCAATTTGTTGATGGCACTTGGATGAATTGCATGAGAGGCCTTCTTTTTGGAGAAGATGGCACTTGGTTTCACCAAGAGGTATTTTGATGAGGCACACATGAATTGCAAAGTTGTGAATAACAAGCATGGTGGAGTTGTTTCATTCTTTTGAATTTGTGATAGAGGTCACCAACAAAGTATGTTGGAAGGTTACGATGACTCGAGAGATGCTCCTTGGCAAAAAATAATTCAAATTTTCAGTTTTGACTCTTGTTTTGTTACAAATCAGCCACCTCATACTTTGGTTTGCTCACATTCGTGTAAGATGGGAAAATTTTCAATTAAGGGATGGAGGAACTATCAATTAGAGGTTGTTTGGGAGTGTTTTTCAACCTCTCTTCCAAGGTGATTTTGAGCATTTCAATTCTCACCATTCATGTCCTTGCAAGGAGATTGAATTTATGCAAATGTTGTCCTACTTTAAGGTTGTCAATTTTGATAAAATCAAATTATGAGTTGCTATTTCTATGTTTGGTCAGCTGTGAAATTTGAGTATTTTGGGATCACTAGACTACTGGAGTATGTTGGAAAGTGGTTTCAATCAGAAAAATTGAATACTGCAATCATCACAAGTTTGTTTGGGGTAGAAAATCAAGTGACTTATGACAAATAATTTGTTTTTATCTTGCATACAAGTTGATTTGTGCTCTTTCACAAAGGAACGGTTCAATTTTTTCCCCACAACATTAATTTTGAGATGGATGACTTGTTGAGGTGTGCTCATTCTCTCACCATATTATTTGATGATACAATGATTTGGGATCCAAGAATTTGTGAGATTGGTAGATTGCTTTACAAGGAAACCAAGAATGTGTTAGTGTAGGTTTTTTAATATTATTTTTCGTACACATTATTAAGCATACTTAGGTTATAGGAGACATGATTTATGTGAGAACACGTGGCGTAATCCATCGATTACATGTGTCGTTCTCACCCACACTTGGGTGGTTGAGCCTCACACCCTCTTTTGGCCTTTTATGCCACCTCACAAAACCACTATTTTGTCTCCTTCTGAGTAGGTTATGCCACATGTTTGGCATTTTCCAAGTAGGCATAACTCCCACCTAATTTGGTTATTTGGGAGTTATTACCCCTCTTGGAATTATATGCCTATATTCTGCTATATAATCAACACTCACCTCTCCCTACTATCTAGTCCAAATGAGTTCATATCAACTCAATCAATTCAAGGGAGTGTTGATGCATATTGTATCATTTTGTGTGTGATAATATCATAATTCAGTTATTGCACCATATTCCAGCAATTCATCCTTGTGTTGCTCTTGTGTGGAAGGCTTATCTTGGTTTTGCAGGCGATCATGGGTGCTCGAATTCATCAGCAACTCTTACATGGTATCAGAGCATCAGATCTACAAGCCCCTTCTCGATCTGGGAGAATTCAGCATCAAGATTTTGCTAGGAGCATTTTCAGCCAAAACGGACTACAACATCGAGTCAAGAAGGCCAAAAAACCCCCATTTTCATATATAATTTGTCCAATTCAGACAAAGTTGAATTTGGGGCAATAAAAAAATTGTCCAAACACCTTGCACGCATTTCAAGGTGAAATTTTTTCAAAAAAATACATATATTTTTTTCCTGCAAATTTTCTTCAAAATCATATTTCGCAGGTTTTTTGTTTTTGTAAATATCATTGTTATTTATAAAAAAATTTAAAAATGAAATTTTTTTCCAAAAAAAATTCAAAAAAAATCAAAATTGAAAAATAAAAAATCAAAACATCAAAAAAGGGTTCTTTGCGCATATTTGCAGAGTACATGTTAATCTGCAGGTACCCGCAGCAGGGTACGATTGTACCCAGCTCGGAGTTGGCAGCCACGTGGGCAGGCAGCCCCGTACCGCCGCTAACCTCCAGGCAGACGTTCAAATAGCAACAATCAATATTTATAAAAATCAAGGACCTGCTTTCATAAAAAGCCAACGAATTTCTTAAAAACCGGCAATAATAAATCTCAACAAGCGATCTTATCAGAAGAAAGTCGGCAAAAAGCAATAATTTTGGTCACTGTTTATTATCCGGCCGCTCCTCCAAAATTCGGCAGAACCTATAGCGACCGGCGACAGAGCATTCAATCGGTGGCGACAGAGCATTCAATCGGTGGTCTGATTAAAACCACCAGTGACATTGGTTTTAAAAACAGCGGTGAGTTCAAATATAAAAACCGGCATATATTTTTTCGCGGCAGTCACAAATCTGGGCAGCCATTCAAAAGATTACAACATTTGTACAAGAATTCGACGTTTGCAGTGGTGGTTCATCAAAAATTTGGCGCTCATCTTCAAATTTCTCAGTGATCAAGCCTTCAACCGACGAGCTATCACTTCAAAATCCGCAGCCCCCACAAAAAATCCACTAGTCTTTAAAATTTGGCAATCTCAAAACTGTAGCGGTCATTTAATCGACGGCCGGTAAGGTTCTTTAAAAATTAGGCAGAGTACAATCAAAACCGGTAGGGAATAAACGAATATACCAACGAATATCAAAAGATTCTATCGTACCCTCCAACCCAAGTGACGACCTTGAAACCGTCAAAATTAAGCTCGGTTCTGGGAGAATATTCCACAGGGAAAGAGAGTATTCCTTTTGACGGGCGGGAAACTGTCAAATTTAATGTATTGTTTTGCTGACATCAGCACTACATCAACATGACGTTAGTGGTTCCTAAAAAAAAATTGCCCCCCTCACCGTTGGGTTTTTGGATTCTACAGTCGAACTTTGGAGGCCCATATCTCAGTCATACGAGCTACTTTTTCAAAGCAATTTTTTTTTATCTAGGCTAGAATTTCACAATCTTCGCAATGGTGCAATTATTTTCTGGTTTTGGTGCCTAGTTTTTTCAAAATTTGCAGATTTTCATAGGTGTTGTTGAGTAATCCTCATTTTTGGACCTTCTGAGGCTCCGTTTGGGCACATACAGTAACATTTTTTGGTGCATTTTTTTTGAAAGTGCATAATTTGCAGTGTACTTCCGCGATGGTGTGATCAAATTGATCCCATTCTATAAGAAAATTGTACTTGATTATGTGGCCTATTTTGGCATTTGCATGTACCAAGATCAAAGTCCACTTTGTTGTTTTGGCAAGTGGCAATTGTAAACGCACTACTCATAAAGTGCCAAATCATATATGCTTGGGGAGGGTTTCATGATTGAGTAATTTGGGGAGGTAATCTTTTGCCTTTGTTGGCTTCTGTAACTAAATTGAGGAGTTTAATATGGGCATCAAAACACATCCTATTGTAATAAGGTTAAATCGATGGAACTTTAAGTCTTAGCAAGATGGAATCCTAACACATTGTAGGTGGCTTGATCTTTTGCCATATCTCTATGGACTAGTTCCTAAACCTTCATCAAAATGGAAGAGTTGTGTGGGACATAAAAACAGAACATATCCTAGGAATAATTGGTTGTAGTTGTGATATTGATACACAAATGGTCACTAATGGTATTGAGATCCCTCGTGACATTATGACCAAACTTTGGGAGATATATGGAGAATCGAATGAACCTCCATTCCTAGAGGATCCTGTTGTGGATTGTTTTGTTCCACTTGCAGAGTTTCAACCTATTGATGATAAAACAGCTAAAACACTTGCTACTTGGGAAAGGTATGGTAGTTTTGATGACACTGAACCTTCTCTTGCAGAGACATCTATCGAGACTTTGGTTTCTATGGCTCCTAATCTAGATTTAGAGGGTTCATCTTCTTCATCTATGAGTCAACATCTTGAGGCTGAGGACTCTTGTAATCCAGCATTGACAAAATCATCTACTGTTGTACCTAAGGATGCTTGTGATCCAACAGTTTTGGCTCCTTGTGATTCAGTGTAGTTGGATATACATTGTCTTTCATATTTAGCTACTTGGGATGAGTACTTGACAGACATTGCATGTTTGTTTTGTGAGTCCTATCTTGCAGACTTGGAGGACACTATTGAGTACATACATCTCTTTGATGAAGTTGCTTCGACTTCTTCAAATGTTGAGGGAAAGCTTTTTGACCATCTTGTTCTTTACCCACATGATCATTCTTCACAGTTTGACATGACTATGGCCACTATTGAACAACATTTGGAGTAGCCTATGTCTTCAGAGGAGATATCTTTGGATTTTGTTCTACATCCATCTCCACTAGGTTTGGATTGTCATCTTCTACAGTGTGGCCTAGAACACCTAATTTGATGGTGACAACTTTTGGCATTGACATGGGGACACCTGAGCAGAGTTCAGAGACATACATTTTCATCATTCTTCCTTCATATTCCTTCAAGGAATGGGAAGATATCCTGTATACATCCTTGGTTTTCTTTCTTCCTAAGGGGAGGAATATTGTTCGGCGATCTTGGATCATCTTCAGCTTCTTGTGTCGAGCATTCACCAACAATGCAGGAGACTCTACATTGGGGGAATATATGGTCTTTCTTCTTCTTCTCTCTTGGCGTGGGGGCGGCGGAGGGGGGGCCGGGGGGGAAGTTTTGTCCTATGGGTTTTCTCTTTCTCATCTTTGGAGAGGTTTCATCATTGTACATGGGTACCTAACATGGCCTTGTAGTAGGGACCCATCTTTGTAGTGTTTCATCCTTTCACCCACCTAAGCTATGCTTAAGGGGGGGTGTTAGTGTAGATTTTTTAATATTATTTTTCCTACACATTATTAAACATGCTTAGGTTATAAGAGACATGGTTTATGTGAGGACGCATGGCGTAATCCATTGATTACATGTGTCGCTCTCACCCACACTTGGGTGGTTGAGCCTCACACCCTCTTTTGGCCTTTTATGCCACCTCACAAAACCACTATTATGTCTCTTTCTGAGTAGGTTATGCCACATGTTTGGCATTTTCCAAGTGGGCATAACTCCCACCTAATTTGGTTATTTGGGAGTTATTACCCCTCTTCGAATTATATGCCTATATCCTGCTATATAATCAACACTCACCTCTCCCTCCTATCTAGTCCAAATGAGTTCATATCAACTTAGTCAGTTCAAGGGAGTGTTGATGCATATTGTATCATTTTGTGTGTGATAATATCATCATTCAGTTATTGCACCATATTCCAACAATTCATCCTCGTGTTGCTCTTGTGTGGAAGGCTTATCTTGGTTTTGCAGGTGATCCTAGGTGCTCAAGTTCATCAACAACTCTTACAGAATGCTAGTTTGGAAATCTTCAATTGCAACAGTGTAGAGCAGGAAAATCATGATGAAGAATTCTTCAAACTTATTTGGGATCCCGGAATTGTTTTGGGTATGTTCGAGATCAATCAAGATTTATTTGTGATTGTTTGAGGTTGTAATGCCCCCTTTTGGTGCTTAGCCAATTCGTACACATTTTGTCAATTTCTAAGTCTTTTGAAGGCTAATTGGTTAGAGAGAACTCCAACATTTTTGGAGAAACATTTGATCAGCCTTGCAAAGCAATTGTTCTTGGATTTGAATTCAATTGGTTAGTTGGGGCCCTTTAATGCTTTTGAAATAATTTCCGTGTTTTTGGGTGCTCTCCAAACTTGTTGGAGTGGGCTATTTTTAGAAAGTCACCTAATTGCCTCCAATCATCGTCCCTAATCTTCAATATCACTTTGGTATAATCATAATTGCAAAATTATATCATTTGGGTGTTTTACACAACTTGGATATATTAATGAGTTATTTAATTAACATTTCACTTAAATTGTCTAATGTTGGAAATATTAAAAGGCACAACTAAGTGTAATAACTTAGGTTTTGAAAAGTTATTTATAATGGACGCCTTGGAAAAAAGACTTTATTCATGAGAAAACATTATTGTTCCTCAAAAAAGTGAAAAGTGTTCCATAAAGTTATTTATTTTATAAAATGAGTTTTTGAGCAAACTAGAAAAAAGAAATTATTGCTTCAAAAAATTATAAAAGGAGGTTAACTCATTATTGGATATGTTGAAGATTCCTCATACTGTTATGCTGTTAGATTGAACCTGCAAGTTCTTGTTGGCAAATGTGTGGATAGTGTATTGTCATTGATGTCAACCTTTGCTGGTGTTGTCATTGATGTCAACCCTTGTAGATGTTCTATGCAGTTATATTGTTCATGTTTGGATGTGATATAAGATTGTCCTATTTGCTAAAGTTCATAATTATATGTTATCACTGGTACACCATTGTACACTATCAATCAAGTTCATGGTTGGATGGCAAATGCCTGGCTTGATAAAGCTCAAATTTGTCTAAGGCACAGGATTGGCTACACAGGAGCTCTGTTAGTTGCTTCGCATTCCTCAATGGATGAATTTTTGTTTTTGTGATTTGAAGAGTAGCTCTACACAATTGAAAGGTATGCTTATTTCACGTGTCCATGCATGTATTCTACTACAAAGTACTTTGGAGTTGTTAGAGTTTGAATTTGCTAAGTCTTGGTGAATGTATGGTAAGAAGTGAATTGTATGTCTTTGCATTCCACCGCATCACAATGTTTTTCCTTGTGGTTCTAAAGTCAAGTTTATGAAGATGATATGTCTGCTCAATTTTGGTTTTAGTTGATTTTGTTCACCACTGGCAGTTTTGTAGATGACAATGTGTTGTCTATGTTCCGACAACTTGGTAGGTTGGTCTGTTGGTGTCTAATCGGTCTGTGTCAACATGTTTTGGTTCAAGAATGTGTACAGAGGCCTTATAATGTATGATGGATGCTCATTGGGCTCTCTGGTGGCTTTGCAAGATGGTTTGTGGTCGTTTCCTGCACAACAGTGTTCAAAATTATTGTTTCTTGAGTATGAAACATTTGTGCCGTGTATTGTTTTGGTATAATAAAAGGTGTGCACAAAAAGGTTTCTACATGCTACATTAGTTTTTGAAGTGGTCTGCAAAGTGTTCCTTTGTCTCTTTGGTACCACCTTGGTCTGGAGTTAATATTTTGGCAATTTGCTTGTTTGTCGGACTGACTTGTCATCTTGGGTTGATTGTGCCAAGTGTTTAGATATGTGCGCCAATTTTGAAGATAAGTTTCATACAGGATTGGTCTTGGATATGTCTCTCCTTGGACCGCATAAGAGTTTATTTCTATTGCAAATGGCTTTGGGCCGACTTCATTGTAGATATTGTATATCTTATATTTTTTGTTTGAAGTCAACTTGGAGAATCCTTCTGAAGGATGCGAATGGTATAAATAGAAGATCAAAGTTTTGAGAAGATGTAGAAGAATAAGTGTGATTGTGTTGTAATCATTTTGGGTAGACAATGTGCAAATACTATTCCACAAAATATCTTTTTAATGATGAAATGTGTGCAAAGACTGTGAAGAAGAATATGAGCCTGTAAATGAGTAAGTTTGTTGAAGGCAGTGAGCTGTAAGCAACATAGCTTGTTGAAGCAGTTGTAATTACCAAAGGCAATGAGTCGAAGGTAACTGATGTATTGAAATAATCCAATTGTATGTTGAAGTAGTGAACCTTTGTACTAAAAATTGTATTGAGCAAGGAGTAGTGAACTTCCTTTGGTTAAAGACCATAAAACTCCTATTGTAAAAGTTGTTATATTTGCAAGGTTGGATTTGGACAATAGATCCAAGAAGCTTGCTCACCATGGTTTTTCCCTTGTTGGGTTCTCCATGTAAATCTGGTGTTATGGTGTGTGCATTTTGTGTTCTTCTACTCATCATGTTTTAATTAATTAATTGTTGTTGAATGAAATAAATTGTTTAAGTATTGATTCACCGCCCACCCTTGCTCCTCCCCCTTCCCCCCTGCCTCTCAATACTGTTATGTGTTCAAAATTTCTTCCATAATTTTTCAAGACAAAAACCCTCATTGGATTTCTAGTTTCAGACTTGAGAGATAATCCCTAGCTAGATTGGAGTGATTTCATTTCAAAGATCACCATAGTGCGTCAAATCAAGTTTCAATCTTGGATGTTGCTAAGATGAAGATCTATTTTGTGTTTTGAAGTGTGTTGGATGAAGTTTGAAGAAAGTTTTCTAGTACTTTGCTTGTGGGTGTGTTTGTATGCTCCTTTTCTAAGCTTCCAAAGCATCAATAGCAGTGTATCAATTCTGATTTTTCCAAAATACAACAGCAAAAAGGGTGTTTTCAGACTTGTACCAACCTTATTATTCATCGATTAAAGGTATCATATTGTTATTTCATAGCTAGGTTATTAGGTACATGTTGTTTGGCACTATTGTGAGGTGTTTCAGTAGTTCTTTACATCAACATTTTATATCAATAGCTATTCATCTTATTTTGGTGTTCACAATACATATATGCTAACCTTGTAAAGTTTCAAATGGTTTTACCACAAAAGCTTCAATTTCTATGCCCTTATTTTTGTAACCACTAGATGGTAGTACTATCAATGGGTTTAAATTTGCTATTGTTGATGTACTTACTCCACTAAATAAGTGGTAATACAACTCGCCACTGGATAGGTGGAAGAAGTTTTTCATCTTCAAGTATTGTATAAGCTTTCCCACTGAATAAGTGGATGGTTATTTCTTCCAGTATTGTTTGTGCACTCCAATGGATAAGTGCTATTGGCTAACTTGTTGCCTAGTGTCATACTTTCATTTGTTGACTTGGTTTAATTGTAATTTGGAATATTGTATGCTCTCACCTTGCCCATACTAGGATCTAAGTGATTAGAAAAGGAAGTTGATTTGCATCTGTATTTCAATTGATAATATTTTCAAAAAAAAAAAAACTAGGGTGGTTATTAAAATGCTCCATCCATTTTTTGCTCATTCCTTGCTAAACTAAAATAAATGTTTCTTTTGTTTATTTATAATATGTTGTTTCTAATTTTCTTTTTGCCTTGATCCGGCCAGTTTATTGGCAAATCCATTCCATTAACACCACCATAGCCTATTTGAAACTGATCCTTTGATGTCCATGTTTGCATTAAATGCGTTAATGTATTTATATGTCTATCTTATTTCTTTCTATCATTATTTTGTAACCCAATTTTTCTAATTAAAGAAAGAAAGAAAGAAAAAAAAAGTGGAACAAAGGGAGAAGTAATGGAGGAATGGAGGATTTTGGTGAGCAATGAAACTCCACCTCTGCCTTGCCAAGCACAAAGCAAGGAATGCCCCACCATTAGACTTCTGTCAACTGCCAAATTTTTTTAAGCAGTGTTCCATGAGGACGCATCCCACCACCAATGTCATTGTCTCCAAGACGCCACTAGGACTTCAAGGACACTAGGGTGTCTTCAAGACATTTAGGGTACTCCTAGTTGTCTCCAAGATGTATAATTCTTATACTTATACATCTTTTTACAACTGTTTTTTCAAGTACTATATGTATTTCAGCACCCCCCGCCTCCGACCGCCCCTCCCCCCTCCAAAAACTTTAGACCCCCTGTCCCCGCATCCCCAAAACATGTCTCCTATTGCCCCCCTGTCCCCATCCTTGAAACTCCGTGGAGCACTGTTTTTAAGCTAAATGGAACAATTAAACCCACCTCATCATCATTCATCATTTGTTATATTGTGTTCTCAATTTTGTTACCTGTATTTATAATTTTTGTATCCTATTTTTTATTAATATATATCGCCATTGCCCCCCCACCATCCCCAAAATTTTGTCATCCCCAAAAACCAATCCCCCCACAGTATCCATAATTTTGGAAACCTTCTGGTGTTCCCAGAAACCTGTCCCCGCATCCCAGAAACTCAGAGAAACACTGCAAATATGTCAAAGTCTACAGAATAATGTTCAATGGTTTTAAACATCAATATAATACCTATATCCCCAAATACTTTAAATCATTTCTGGTTCCATAGGTCTTTTAGCTTATATAAAACTGTATTAAATGTTTTCTTTATATAGGCACAGTGCTACATGCACCTAAAATGCTTAGAACACTGTATTTTGCAAGCCTGCATTAGTATTTAATCATAACTATAGCCTAAATTATAATTAGCAAAAAACATATCAATCTAAGAGTACCACCCAGAGTACCACCCATCTCTCAAAATTTTGAAAGAAGATCAACTCTAATTCCAAGAATGGCCAAAGATCCAGTGTCAATTTCACAATATATCATAACAAACTCAATGCCCCACAAAAGAGGGAAGCAAAATGTAGAGAACAAGTAGAAAGTTCTTGAGTGTCAAGTTTGACCATTTTCATTTTGCAAGCAAGCAACATCATCATATTTCTGTGTAATAATCTGATTAATAGCTTCATTTACAACTTGCTAATCTAATTACTGCTAAAATACCAGCACAGATTCAACCTTTCATGTTTCTGGCCACCCATTAAAACCAATACACACCATGTAAATTTCAAAGAAGCGCACTCTAAGAACTGATTGTTAAATGTACTATATGATGATTAAGTTAAAAAGGAATTGGTTGAATCAAGGTCTTTCGTACAAAATATACATGAAAGCAATCCATCTTAGATTTGCAAAGGAAAACTATGTTAATTATCAGCGAAGTACTGCACTCTATAAACTTATCAGCATTTTCAATCTAGCAACAACCTTGGTGCTTGCATGGGAAACAGTACATCAAGCAATTGTCATATTGCATTAAAAAGCACAGCATACTTTTTTCAGCATGAAAACAAACATGATGCCAAAACATTATAAAGAGGCAGATCATTATCTTCTGAAACAAGTTCTTAATGTACATTGCATGGACCAGAGAGAACTGTAATCTTGAAAGAGGCTAATCTTGGTACTTAGGCATCAACACCTGGTTCATCATTTGCTTGCTGGGCTGATGCATCACGCAATTCCTCCAGCTGCTACAAGAAACAGTGATTACAATTTAGAAATAAAGGTTCTAAATGAAGAATTCACACATATGATATAACTTGAACCAGTCAAATATATGTATAGCAATAACACATCCTTACAATGGAGTTGACCGTGATGTTAGAAAACAGAAATTAAGCACACAAAGACATTGTTTCTTAGTTGCACAGTAGTAGAATAGAAATGTAACAAAATAGATCTAATGGTGGGAAACAAAATAACTATAGAAGGATTCAATCTCAAATAGAAAATTATAAGGGAACTTCCTTTTAACAGAAAAATAGACAGTTCATTTTTCTTTTTAACAGCCAAAATATATATGTTATAAGATAGCAGATTACAACTTGTGAGAGTCCATCAAAAACAGAATAGTGGACTCTCTGAGAAGCCAAAGACATCCAGACACTTATATGCATACCTTATCATATAGCTGTAGCTGTTAACAGAAACATAAACGCTGTTTTGCTCCATTCCACTGCAACTACTATTATCAATAAAAGTTTAGGAATTTCCCATATTGAAAAGTTGATAGCTTTACAAGAAAGATTTTTTTAGGAAAGGAAGTCATTACTGGGGTCATTCAAGACAATCTTTTAGTTTGCGGTCACAAGGAAAAGCTGTCTACATGAGTTCAGCATATGACCAGCTAGCCAGGGCAGTCTGTCTGGCAGTGGCTCGCCAATCTCTAGCTTGTATCTGTGTACTGCAACAGCTTCCAGCATGTGTTGCCTGGCATCCTGAAGCCTCACATTTTCCTGCATGGCTTCAGTAACCAATCTTTTAATTGCATTGTACAGAAGCTTTTCAATGGTTTGAAATCTATACCGTTAAAAACTTAATGGTCACAATGTTTCATTAGTTGTTTGATCCAATCATTTGCCCTTTTACATAGGTTGTCAATTCTGTAATGCATTCTCCAAATATGTAGGATTTGGGGATTATCCTTCCCAAACTTCTGGTCCAGATTATTGATTCTTCCTTCCAGAGTGTTAATGCCTCTGGCTGGAAAAGTAAACATGGTTCCTAACAGGTTGGGGAGGGCAGATATAGAGCTTTCTTTTCTCCCCCATTCCAAACAGGGAGCAAACAGGGAGAGAAAACATCTCAAAATAAACCCCTACGGCTACATCAACAGCCAGATGCATTATTGCTTCCTAAGCAGTCAAAGCTTATGACGTAGAAAGCAACTGTACTAAAATCCTTCAAATCCTCCAAAGTCATTCTAGTCCTTATGAAAGCGATAACTGTAACCCTGAGGATGCCCCATAAACTTCAATTCATATCTTTACATGATAAAAGATTGCTGAAAGTTGTTTTTTAGTTAATCTGGTTGATCAAACTAATTTAGAATCCCAGGAAAATATCATCTCAAAACTCTTGCAAATGTGCAATCCGAAAAGAAGTTGTAATGCCTTTCTTCTAAGTTCCTCTCAAATTGCACATAAAGATTCCATAGTAAACTTGGTTCAGTTAATACATTCTTCCTGGCCCACTTGTAACCAGCCAACCAGAGAGATCAAGTTCGAAAGAATATGGACTGATCCAAAATGTCCATTCATAAAAGCCATCTAATCTCAGCCTTCCTCAATTTTCATCCTCAAATAAGATTATAATCTAGTGGTTTTCAGCTTGATCCAATCGTTATATGAAATCAACAACTTATAATGTCTTTGCCATCTAGCCATTACACATTACTCAAAAATAGCATCAATCTTTTACAGTAGAGACAAAAAAAAGCTCCTACCACTACAGGAGTGTCAAACCTTATGGTGGCTTCTGCGACCTTGAATCATCTTACCCTTGGTCAGCAATTGCTCTACTTCAACAGATGAGAAGAGGCTTAAAGCTACACTCATAAAGGTTTCAACTAGGGATTTTGTGGTGATGTTTGTATCTCCTGGTCAATTTGCAATCAACCCTATGGGATCTATTCAATGCCATTGGTTGAGAATGTTTCGAAGCTGCAATCTCGGGAGGCTTCCTCCATTAGGGGTGCAAGCAATGCAGCAAAAACCCTGAATGAGATACATGCAATGGATGATATTACTAGGCATCGTAGGAAAAAAGGCTAAGAGATGTCAAAGGTTGCTTCTGCCCTTGCGGAAAACCCTAATTTGCTACAGGTTCTAATGATGGAGGCATGGCTAGCTCGGTTGCTCATGTTACTCCCTGCAAAGAGGGTCTTCATCTAGATGGTTTATGTTATTCTCCTAAGGTGGATTGACAAGGGGAATCAGCCTCTGTTCTTGCTTACATGGCTTCACTGAAGTTGCAGAGAGCTGGTGGATCAACAGCCAAATCTGGTCTTTCCCATGGTCATTTGCCTGCTGATGTTGGCTAACATGTAGGGCACTCATTCTGAGGTTGAGGGTTGCGATAGAGATAACGGCACTCAATTATGCCTGTTGTTTTGAAGGTTAAGCATCAACAATCTGTTTCTATTGCAAAAGTTTTGTTTGACTGGAAAGGCTCTTCAAGTGGTATGGTTAATGCAACTGAGAAGAATTTTCTTTTCGAATTGGGTAGTGATGTGGTGGAGGAAGTTGAACACTACTCAGAAATGGCACTTATTGTAGTGTCCCCTTTTTGGGATATTCTTTAAAACAACAATATTTACTCAAAATATGACAATAGTTTTATCCAAGATTAAGAATTTATGATAATAATCAGATCAATAGATCATAGCACGATACCCAAGGAGTCAAATCATTAATTCCTTGGAAACACTTTGAAAACTGTTGAATTAAAGAACCCCATCCCTAGCTTGTCAAGGGCATGAAAAGACCCTGTCCTTCCAACCCTTAGCCCACCCCATGAGCCCAAACCCTGTCCTATTTGCAAATACTACCTAGAATTCACAATTGATGTATTTGCTTGACTAATGATTTGTATTTCTTGATGGATTGACAATTCAATCCTTGAATAATAATTGTATGCTTTTATAAATGATTGCTGTTTGAAATTTTGAATTGATTTTCTGCAGTATATTTATTGCTGCATGAATTGATATTTGACAATTGATTTCTCACTTGATATTCGAATGTGTGTTCTTGGATGAATTGATGATTGAATGTTTTGATGATTTGATTGATGCTTGAATGATTTGATGATTGAATGATTGGATGCTTGAATGATTTGATGGACTTATTGCTGTTTGCTTGATTGGTATTTTTGATATTTTGATTGCTTGATTTCTTGACGGATAGATGAGTGATGATTGCTGATTGAATGTCAATGAAACAATTTACCTTTATATCCATTTCTTGAAGGAGTCACTACCCTTCACAATGAATGAGCCACCACCCTTCATAACAAATGAGTCACCACCCTTCGGTGCTGCCTTTCGAGAATAATAATTTATTTCCAAATTGATTGATAGACTTATTCCCCATTGATGATTTCTCTACAATGAAATAAACTCCCTTTTATATCTTATTATTGAGGGAGTCACAACTTTTCGTATTTGAAAGAGTCACATAGTATTTATTCTTAATTGATTGATTGAATGATGTTATGGATGTCCGCAAATGAAATGCTCTCCCTCTTTATCTTCAAGTTTGAGGGAGTCAAATCTCTTCATTATTTCTGCCCTTTTGGAAGAGTCACAACTATTCCTCTTAATCGTGGACCTGAAACCCTTTTAATTTAATTTTAATTAAATATCTTTAATCCAAGGAAATTGCTGCCCTTGTTTATCTTATAATCTTAATCGATCCCCTGATTAGTATCGCTGTCCATGTTTACTTTATTCACCTAGACTTTAAGTGCTGTGATCTTATTTTTCATTCAGTTGCTTTAAATATTAATTTCCATACCTACTGTATCATGGGGGACAAATTCTGATAAGTTTCTGGTTTGATATAATATTTGGTGAATACTATTATTGGTTAAAGATAATATTTGTGATATTCTGCAGCTGTTAAATTATCATTTCTGGGACTGTCTACTGCAGTAGGATTACACAGGTATAAGATTATCATAGCATTTAGATCGCAGCATTTGGTTAATGATTTCAACATTGTTGTGAAGAATCATACCCCTTTCATAAGGAAGTTAATAATTGATGTCTAATATTTAATACTTGAAAACAAAAGACTCGAACAAAATAATATTATTGATCTACAACAGTCAATTCAGGAGCTTTGTGAACAGCAATTAGATCATTTAGAATCAGCTTGTTGCTTGTTCTGAGTCATGAAATTTCCGACGCCATTAATGGAGGAGGTTGTTTGTGTTTGAGTTTGCTTCTTCTCCTCTTTTCATGGTGGAATCTTGAATGTTTTGCTGCAATAAGAAGACTCTCAGTTGTGACAAATCATTCAAACTTCCTAGCTGCGTTTTTGAAAGGGCGTCTAGGGTTTCTTCTTTTAATTTGCAATCTTTTATTGCAGGTACGTTTTCTTCTCTTTTCTTTGTTTCTTCTTGTTTTAGTGTATTTGTATTATGTTTTGATGGCGCCATTGTTTGATACCTATCTTATAAGCAAAACGTTTTTGTAAAAGCGTCTTTCTCCATGTAAAGAATACGCCTCTCTTCACATTTCATTCGCCTCTCCACATTTCATACGACATCCATTCTCCTTCATATTCATAAGATAAAAACGACATTTGCAAAAATGCATTTTCTATGGTTTCTCATTTAAAACGCATTCAATAAACAAAGCTATATGCCTCCATTCTCTTCTAAAACACGTTTCCATTGCCTTCATTCTTCAAATGCCTTCTACATAGAATATGTCTCTCATTCCATTTCGCCCTTCAAGAAAACGTGCTTCTTCATTCCGCCCCCATTTACAAAATGCATTTTCTTTCATTCCATTCCATTTGCTATTCACTCTCCTTTCATTCCATCTCATTACCATTTTCTAGAAAAAAAGGTAAAGAATGAAAAATGATGCCCTAGAAAGCAAATCGGGATTTTTCCAATCAATTGTAAGTAGGGCATTTTTGTCTAAAATGCAAGTACAAGTTAGCACAAGAAAATCAACTTGCAATGGCTTCCTATTTTTCCTACCTTGCACTTTTAACTTGCAATATGTTCCAAAATTCCCGATTACACTTTGCACTTGTTATCAGCCTTCCAAAACCCCAAATTGGTCCAAAATGCACTCAAAAACACTTGAAAATGAGTCTTTAGGATCCAATCACAAGTGCAAAACTTGTATTTTCCCATACACATATGAAGTTGCATGTTCATTCTCCACAATTGCAAGTCAATGTTCTTGTTTTTCCACACATGTAATACAGTTTCCAAAACCCGAAATTGAGCTTTGGCCTCACTTTTGCAGCCCCTTTGTCTCATTTTCGTTAATCCCGTTTGCACACATGACCCACCAAATCAATAATATAAGGCATGGGCCTTATTTTTCAAACAAATTCCAAGGCTGGAGAATGATACAAAGGAAGAACATGATGAAGCCACACAAGGAGTTGAATAAGTGACATGATTGAGCATCGAATGCTTTCAAGACAAAGATGGAAGAATAGTTTCCAAACAACAGTATGAAGATCCACTCAAGGATGATGTAGTTTGAGTCATGTCTTGGACACTTAGAATAATTTCAATTATGCATTTGTAATTTTGTTTTGACAAATTACATGTAAAGTCAGAAATTGTAATGGCAAGTGGCCGTGCTACTCGCATTATTGAAGATTGTAATTACATGTAACCAAATTACAAGTCAAAATAAATTAGACTGTAATTTGGAATAAGTCAACTGCAGTTAGTTAGTGGTTGAGAGAATTTCTCAAGTTAGTTGGAATTCTCCCACCTTTTTCTCAAGGCTTCTCTCCTATAAATACTTGAGGGGATCTATTGTAATATTAATCTTTTTGGCAATGCAACAAAACTCTGCTAGTTTGTATGTGCACTTTAAGACTTTGAGCTTAGATTTAAATCAGATTACAGTCAATTAAAAGAGGCAAATTGCATTCAAACTTTGTGTTGATTCAAGGTGTTATGTGACGACATTTTCTGCATATTGATTGTGAGTTTTGTGGTGTTATACAAGAGGGATTCAAGCTCAATTTTGCAAACTTTGAGTTGCTTATTACGTTTGGAGTTTTAGATTGGTTTTCAGATTTGATACTGCAAACTTTGAGTTGTTTGTCACGTTTGAAGCTATTGTAGAATGCTCAAGTAAAGAGGGTAACTTGCAGACTTTGTGCTGCTTTTATTTTCTATGTTTGTGCATTAAAAGTGTATCATGTAGTTAGATTTTGAGCTGCTACATGTTGTACTTGATTACCAGAAAATCATCTAAAAAGGTTGATAAGAGAGTAAGTTGTCAAAGACTTTGTGCTTTAAATTTGTTTTCCCATCCCGAAGGAGCAACGGAGGACTTTGTGCCTTTATGGAAACTTTGCTTCTTTATTTGTTTACTTCATTAATCATTTATGCTTTCAGTTGTGATTCTTTTCTGAAACAAGAGAAAAGAATAGGTGTCTTTTCTGAAAAAAGAGAACAAGACAGAGTTTCACCCAGATTTAGAATAGATTTATAGTTAGAGTTTATTTCTGAATTGTTAAAATAGAAAGCAAAGGGGGAGCCTTCCCTTTGAAAATAGGAGAGTTTATCTCACACATTGTGGCTAAAACCACAATTTTGCATATCCTCAAGGTATACAAAATTTTCAACCAACATGGTAAGCTAGTGTCTAATACCGTGTATTGCACAGAAGTCAATGAACTGGTTGGAACAAAACTCACCCCCATTATCTATCCTAAGAGTGATGATTTGACATCCAGACTCTTTTTCAACTAATGCTTTAAACTTTTGAAATTCATTAAATACTTGTGACTTTGCTTTGAGAAAATACACCCACATTTTTCTACTAAAATCATCAACAAATAAGAGAAAATACCTGGCACCAATAACAATGTAGTATTCATTGGTCCACAAACGTCTACAAGAACCAATTGTAGAACCTTGGATGCTCTCCAAGACTTTCCATCTGAAAATGGAGTATGATGCTGCTTCCCTACTTGGCAAGCTCCGCAAACACCATGTATCTGCTGTTGAATCTCAAGTAAGCCTTCTACCAAATTCTCTCAAGCTAGTTGAGAGAAGAAGGCAATATTGAGATGCCCATACAAATGATGCCAAAGAGTGCTAATGGATGAACTCCTCGCAACTAGTGCATGCTCCAGAGGATCTCCTATATCAAGCAATCGATACAGACCATGATTCTCAAGCCCAACTGCCACAGTTTTCTTGGACTCCTTATCAACAATTTGGCACTTGTGTGAACTGAAAATAATGTCCAACTTCGAACTGTCTCATAATCTAACTCACGGAGAGTAGATTAAGCTCCATGCCTGGCACATAGTATACATTGAGAAATATTAAGTTTCTCCCACCATATGTGATATGGACGTTGCCCTTTCCGACAACTATATACTCTTCGCCACCACCAAAGATGATGAAATTGGAGCAAGCCATATAATCCATGAACCAATCTCTCCTATTTGTAAAATACCGAGAGGCTCCAAAATTGATGTACCGTGCAAGATGATTTGACATGATCTATTGGCCGTTTGGCCATCAATGCATAAGAGGTAGATGCCATCCCTCCCGTTTTCCAAGAGCAATATTTTTCAAAAACTTTCAAGAAAACTCCGTAAAAAATTTTATAGAAAAAATTTTCAAAAAACTTTTCAAACGACTCCAAAAAAAAAACACGATTATGAGCACAAAATGTAATGTCTCACTCCAAATGGGACAATCTCTATTCCAATTTTGCTTTGATTAATTTCAGTTTGACAGATAGGACATTTTGTCAAACATATGACGTTCTAAAGCATAACTTTCACAATAACATAATGAGTGCACAAATGGATTTCAAAGCTAAGCTTAATTTCACCCCACTGGTATGTCATACAAAGGTATACATGAAAATGTAAAGCTACAGATTTATGGCAGGTCCTTAAATGATAGAAGAGAACTGTTTTACTTGAGTTTGATGCTCAAACAGAGCTACAGCCATACATGAAATACAAGCTAATACATTCTGACCTGTAGAGATTCAACATAAGATGCTTACACCAAATCTGATAAACAACATGCTCCTCAAATCCTTTTTATTTGACTGATATAAAGACACCTTTCAGATGTATTCAATAGTCTCAACATACTTCAAATAAGCCAATATTGAATGGCAGATTACAACGTTTATGCTCAGAAAATTACTTCAGAAATACAGAATTTATAAATTACTAAAAGTTTGATCAGCAACAAACCAAAAGCAAGTTAAATACAAATACGGTTCAGACCTGGAAATACACGATGGTCTGAAAGGTGAACAGCAACTTAACTGAAGGCTGAAACCTCTACATATATCTACATCTAGCTTGGATAAACCCTTGAATAAATTAAATATTAATAACAACCCAGATTATAGCAGTAGATATATGAAACCCTTGCCAACTTCAACACAATATTGATTCAAATCACTGTAGCTCGGTACTGTAGCGCGGCACTATAGCATTACTATAGCAGCACTATTCACAAGTACTATAGCGGTTTACTATTCACAGGTACTGTAGCAATTTACCAAGCTTCTAATCTGCAAATGTTTATTCCTTGGAACCCTTGAAACCTTGAATAGAACTTCTCAAATATGCACAGATTGGACTCCTGGATGAAGCCCACACTTAGGCAATAGTCTCAGCTGGTCTTTCACAGCCTCAAAATTGCACAACCTATGAGAGTTTTCGTTCCCAAAGGCTCAACAATGGCAAGAAACCCTAGCTAGTTCCTCCTCCAAGAAAGAACTCCAAACACACAAGTTTTTAATCTTCAATCATAATGAGATAAATTCTTCTTGATGCCTTTTTATAATCTCCTCAAAGAGGTCGACCTCTTAATTGCATTTTAATTGCTTTCGAAGTCCACTTTTAGGTTTTTGATAAAAACTTTATAATATCTCCAAACTTGGGTGCCCAAATCAATAATATTAAATAAATGTACTTTAAGTGATTTTAATTGAGGGTCATGGCCTCATCGGAAATAAAGTACACTTTTTAACTTTATAATTTAACTTTATATTATTTAATTATCATTACTCATTAAACATTTAATATTTCGCCCATCCAACTAATTACAAGGTCAACACTGTGTTGTACCAAAATTTTTGCTTCACTAAGGCATTTTGCTTGATTGAGTCTTAACCTTGTTAGAGTGATGTCAGAAGGTCATTTTTGGGCTTTTTAAATATGGAGTTGGTGTCAGTGTCATGTCAGTCGGTTACTGAAGAAATCCAAGAAAAGTGAAAATCTGAAGGAAAATCATCAAAATTTTCTATCTCTGGAGAGGGGAGCACATTTTCAAAAGGGCGCCCTATCTTTTAGGAGCTTAGATCCTGTTTTTAGGGTTTGTCACCTCCAACAGGCATTTGTCCGACATCACGTCAACTTCGCAATGGGCTGTTAGGCTTGTCAAACGGACCTGTTTCGTGCAAGTTACGGAAGATATAGTGCAAAACGAGAGGAAATTGAGAATTGGCTAACACTGAAACAAAAAGAGCAGCTTTTCAAAAAGGCGCCCATCTTTTTGAGGTGTCAAATGAAGGTTTTTGGCTAAATGCCACCCAAGATGTTTATCTCACATTTGTTCAAGCTTCGCGACGCATCCGTCAGTGGGTGAATCTGAGTTGCGGAAGTGCTTGAACTAGACGTCAAACGTAGGGTCAAATCTTAGTCAGAATATCAAGGAAATGAGCAAAAGAGCACTTTTTCAGAAAGGCGCCTGAGCTTTTCAAGTCTTTAATGCCTTCTTTTTGATGATCTCAGATGTTCAATTTGTTTGTGTTACGTTCAGCTTTCCGTTGCCTGTCTCCGTCAAATCAGAAGATGTCCCAGCAACTTGCAGTCAGGGTTTTAATGTTATTTTGGTCAATTTCAGAAATGGCTAAGTCTGGGGAGAAAAGAGCAACTTCTCAAAAAGGCACCCTTGTTTTTCACCCCTCAGATGATGTTTTCTAGAGAAATGTGCCTTTGCAGCTGTCGTGCAGAATGAGGTCAGCTCCACAGTGAACCTGCGATCCAGTGCTGAAAATTGATTAATCAGAAGTAATGAAGGATTTTGTTTTTCCCTTCGTACGAGATGGAGATGAGGAAAATTGACTAAGTCTGAGAAAAAGCGCAACTTTTGAAAAAGGCGCTTGGATTTTTGAGCCTTCAAATGTTAGTTTTATGGTCTGCAATCTCAAGGTATCTTTTGATCAGTTTTTGTCCAGCTCTGCGATGCACCTGTCAGCCAACCAATCGGTGGAGTCAGTCAGCCAATGTCAGAGGATGAGCAGAGGTCTCGAAAGAGGTTTAAGTCTAAATTTTCATGAAAATGGCTAAGTCTGGAATTCGCTCTAAGAGGTCAAAGTTGATTTTTCGAAGGAAGTTGACTGGTGCGCCCTAACTTGAGTTCTGACTTCAGTTAGACTGAACGCTTTCTGGGTTGTCATCTCCAGTTCATATATTGGCATGTTGAGTGATCTTTCAGTTCGCATGTCGAGTTAACTAGTTTGCATGTCCAGTTAACAACTTTGCATGTTGAGTTAACTTGTTTGCATGTTGAGTTAACTGAAGTTTATGCTTGTAAATCAACTTTAGTTTGCATGCATGGCGCAATTGGAAGAAATTGTGAAGACATAGTGAAGTTGGTGCTTCATTTCTTTTTGTCAACTGGAGTTCTGAAAAGGGACGCCATATTTCAATTAAAGCACGAATTTTGACTTTGTGAAGTTGGCGAATTTACTTTTGAATGTCAACTGAAGTCTTAAAAGGGACGCTTTAATTCTTAAATTGTGAATTTAGTGAATTTTGAAGTAAGGGCGAATTCAATAAGATTTGTCAACTGAAGTCAAAATCGCATGGTGCTTTAAATAAATTTGCAACTGAAGATTGAAAGGGAAACCCTAAAGCATGATGCTTTATTTAGCTTATTTTAGTTTCAGTTAACTAAAATGAGGTCCAATCATAAGCCAAGCGCCATTTTTCAAGGTTTTATGCTTTGTGTGAATTTCAAAGATGAAAATCTATTTATTCAAGCATTGGCGTCCATTATTTCTTCATCTCAAGCTTCGAAATATACATTCTTCTTGAGCGAGCAGCAGCTTAAAGGTGCTACAGGTGTCAGAATTCAGCGTTCTTCATAGCAACGGATTCAGATTGGTCAGAGGAAGAAGATTCAAGACTTTATTTTCACTTTGCATGCAGGTTTCATCAAATTCCAAAGAGATTGGCGAATTCTACAGAAAGAGCAAACAAAACTTTCTATCTTCGTCTTATTTCTTCTATTTCTCATCTTAGGTACTTTCTTCGCATGTCAAAGAAATTCAACATATTTTCAGAATTTGATCATCGGGTTAGCATATTTCAGCACACAAAACCCATATCTTAGATTTTTTGAGAAAATTGCCCCGCGCCTTCATTTGAAGCTTGTGCTTTTTTCGAAGATTTCTTTGCATGTGGGATAAAATCACATCTTTTTGAAAATCGCATTATCTGGGTTTGTTAGAATTCCGTTGTGCACAAAACCCATGTTCCAGATTTTCTCAAGAAAATTGCCCCAAGAAAGCTCTAAAAACCCCTGCAGTTCTCGACTGAAAAGTCTTTGCATGTTAGGCTAAACGGCGTTTTTTCACAATTTTGACGTTGTGGGTTGTCTTAGAATCATTTTCCGGACAAAACCCATGTCTCAAAATTTTTGGTGAAAATTATCCTCCGACAGGTATTTTTAGCCTCCCAGGGGCCATTTTAGCTTTCCAAAGAAAGTTGTCAGAACATAGCCGTGTTCACAGTCAACGGGCAAGTTTTTCAGAAGGTGGTTCAACTAGACTGAATTCAAGACCAAATCGGTCTTAATTTAGGTTTTCATCAGAGCAGCTGGCAATGAAGCGTTAAGTTGCAAAAGGAACAGAGATCACTTCATTTACGGAGCCACCAAAGTCACTCAGATCCTGTGCCATTATCTTCGTGAAGATGGTACCTACGCTGATCTTAATGAAGTACAAGCTGAGTTCGAAAAGCTGATTCGTGATAACCTTGAGGGAGATCCTATGGCGGCTAAGTTGGAGAATATTTCAGTTATTTCAGCTAGTTTCAGAAAGGCGATTGAAGATGTCAGAAGATGCATGCATACAGTCAAGGAAAGTGACAGAGAACTGAAGAAGCAGATTGTTGTTTTGGATAGCATCAAAGTCAGTGATCTGCCAGAAAGATTGATGAGTTCTTGGTCGAAGTGTTAGACCGAGATGACATGGAGTGATCTGCCAGTTGGAACCTGCAGTTAATTTCGAGGGTTGAGTCATAAGCAGCAGTTAACTCGACTTTTAGTCTTGAGTTCACTCGCTGATTTCACACATGCTTATCTCGTCCTTGGAATTATCGTCACAGGAGTTAGGGTTAGGGTTCCCAGTTAACTGAAGGTAGTGTCCAGTTAACTTTGCTTTAAATAAGGACGTGCATGCTTGCACATTGTCCATTTAGGTTAAATGTATCAGTTAACTGATGGTAGTTTTCCAGTTAACTGTATAGTTTACTTTATTAGGGTTTAGTAATAAATCTTGCATGCATTGCAAGACTGTAGTTGACTCAAGGTGATTTTAGGGTTACCTACACCTTTGATGTCTATAAATAAGAGCTTTTGCTCATTTGTAAATAACTTTGGCGTGATAGCATACATGTTGTGCCCACCTTGCCTGTAGTATTGCTATTTTGTATCTATTCACGAACTTTTGCACGAGAGAGAAATATATGATGTGCCTACCTTGCCTTCAATATTGCTCTTTTGGTATTTGTTCATGTGTCTTTGCTATTATAATGAATTGTTATGCCACATAGGGTTTCATGCAATTGTAATGGCGAATTCTTTCCATAGTTTAGATAAATCTATTTTGTGTTTAATAAACTTGTTCAGATTGAGATGATAGTTGTGCCTACCTTGCCTTCAAGTAGAGAACCTGCACTTGTTTATCGTGTATTGTTGTGAATAATAAACTTATTCGGATTGAGTTGATAGTCGTGCCACCTTGCCTTCAAGTAGAGAATCCGTATTCAGTTTATCGTGTGATGTTGTTTCCAATAAACTTGTTTAGATTGAACTGATAGATGTGCCACCTTGCCTTCAAGTTGAGAATCTATACTAGTTTATCGTCTGATAGTCAAACCTTGCTCCGTTTCCTCATGCTCTGTTTTATTGAGGAGACTGGATAGAATTTAAGTAATTAAGTTTAGTTGTAGTTAGTAATACTACGAAACCAGAAAATACTCAGCTGCAACGTATATAGTTTTCGAGAAAGCCTTGTACCTCTACAGCTGAAACAAAAAGATAGGATATAGTTTAGTTTATTTCCTTTGCAAGTACTTTTGTCAAGCACAACGAGGGAGCTTCCCCTCCTAATTTGAAGAGCACTCATTGCGTAGTGTGCATAGCTGTCCGTACCAACTCTTACTCCAGAGGTGCTAGTTGTTACGCCAACACACTGCATCTAAGACCTATCCAGGTGCCTTACTAAATATAGTAACCCTGACTCTCATAAAATGGTGACTTACTATAAATAGTAAGTATGAAGAACTGAGTCTAACGAAGGCCAAACCTGAACCCACATTGAGCTCTAAAGGAGAAAACACACTGATCTCTGCCAAGAAGGACCCTCTAACCATCTGTGTTAGCCTACGAGGGCCAGGAATAGGCTAAACCATCCAAAAACAACAATAGGCTAAAATGGGGACATCACACAAAATGTCAAAAGATTCTAGTAACAACTCATCACCAAACCACGAATTCAAAAATCCGCCAGAAAAAGAAAAAAAAAATAGAAATTGTAGAAAATCACAATTCTGAAAATCACCTAGAAATATCGTCTCTTTCCAAAAAAAGACAGAAAATTTGTCAAAACTACCTTCAAACCCTAGGTCGCAAGTTTGAGAAGACATGATTTGTAAAGAATCCGAACAAAAACCCTAGCCACGACAATAAAAAAAAAATCTGAAAAAAAAACCGTCAGGACGCGTGCAGTTTGCAAGAGCCAGTCACGAAAATCACATGGAAAAACTCAAGTATGCACAAAAACCCGTCACAAATTGTAGAATCCATCACCAAATAGCAAATAAAACCCATCAAAACTCTCAGTCACGGCAGAAAACGGATGAAAAAAAAAACCCTTATGAACCCATGTTTGCAACGTAGTTGCGATTTTATCAGAAACCTGTCGCACCTTTTAATGCAGAAAGGCCCACAATTTTGAGTTGAAGAAATCCGCAATTTCTCACACGTCAGAAAACACTCTTCTCATAAAACCCTTGATTTTCTTCAGCAAACCCACGATCAGACAAAAGAAACTTCCGAAAAAAAATTTCAAAAATTTTCGGAAAAACAATTAACCCTCAATTTTTATCAAAAAATAAAGCAAAAACATCTAAAAAACTTTAAAAAATTCTTAGGAAAACACGAATTTTAATAATTTGTCAAAAATGAGCCTACGCTCTGATACCATGAAATGATAATTGATATTCGATATTCATTATTTACAAAGGAGATGAAAGCTCCTTAAGTAATACAATACAGGACGATGTTTCTAAAAAGAAACAGTCGTTAACAAAAGTAAATAACAAAAAGTTACTAAAAACTAACTGAAGCAAACTAGTTTAACTGAAAGTAAACTACTAACTAACTAAAAGCTAAGATGACTATTAAATAATACAATAATACTTTAATATGGATATTACGAAATATTCCTTCTGGGATATTAAAAATTTAAACGGCACATTACATCAAACTGCACAATTCAATACCAGATTACTTCTCAATGAATAGTTTTTAATATAGCTCTCTTTCCGTCTTGACACAATAATATCAGTAGTTTCTTATTTAAGGCAAGTTGTCCCAGGACATGCCCCAGGTAGAGAAGAGGAAGATAAAAGGCAGGAATATTTTGACTAATCAACGAGTGGTTGTATAAGATGACAAACTAGTAAAATTACATCTGCAACAAGGCATTAAACCAAGAAAAGGGAAAAAAAGATTAATGGGTTTAGTAAATGCTAGGGATAACCGGTGAAAAACAGAGGCCATTTCAAATGGACTTGAGCCTGCATGGATGTGCATGTTTAACAAATTGATCGGCTGCTTGTATTAGAATGGCAATGCACAATAAACAGACTGTCTAATGCAAGTGTAGTATGTAAGGAAAATGAGACATCCTGAATGTTATGATAGAAATGTAGGGCATAAAGAAGAAACATTGCAATGGTAGAGGCAATATCTATGTATAGAATATGTAAAAATGCTAACTATTCCAAAGGATATTGGAATAACTGGACAGGTCCACACTTCCAGACCAATTAAATGTGGGAAGCTTCAGGCTGTCATGGAGAGTTGCTATGAGAGGTTGGATGTTCGTTTTTTATGTGGTCATCTCTACATCTTTCTCATCAGTGCTATTCTCTGCTTCACATTCTTTTTTCTTCACATCTCAACTCAAGGTTATACAGGCTCCTCTGGTACAGGATCAAATTTCTTAAGTCACATTGCCCATCCCTCGGCCTTTGCTCTGCCTTTGAAATTCTTTGAACAAATGTTGGAGTAGAAAAAACTTCCTCTTTATTGTTCCACTCTGCAAATGGATGAAGACTTATAATCATGCACTAGCAATAGAATTGTGCATTGCCAATTAAAATGGCAGAAGTTCTAACTTTGGAGATCAAACAGTAAATTTTTGAAAGGTTTCAATTTGATTAAGTTTGCTTTTAGTCTTTGTGTGAGATCAAACTATGTCAAATACTGTAACATGACTTGATTCATTACAAATTTACAAAGATACAAATGACTTGTTGAAGATCTATATTTCTACCATAGAGAAAAGTTCAATTGCAGAGAATACAAATATCTCAAGCATATGCCTGCAAGTTTGCAACACAGCAGGTACTGCATTCAAAAATAAAAGTTAACTCATAACTTAGTTTGCCGAACTACTTTAGGATAACAGAAGTTATAAATTCCTAAACTTATTTTGAAAGCATGTTTTCAAGACTTGCTAAACCTTGTCCCCAGTTTTGGTTGTAATATATCTAGTTTCACATTCTAGGCTTCAAAGAAGCTACAAATACTACCTGTTGATGGTACTAATGTGTTTAATGATTGTGTATGGTCAGATTTTGATTACCAAATGTTCTCCATGCTACCTGAGCCACAGTGAGATGCCTCAGCTGCCCTCAAGAATGGTTTCTAGTTTTCTAACAGTTTTCTTTGCATGTCTCCTTATTGATGTCCATTATAACATATGCAAAAATGTTATCATTGATCATAGCGAAATCTCCATGGTCAAAGCATTCTTATCATTTAGCAATATAGTTTTCCTATTTTAAAAACCCTAATTATAGAAACTGACAGATAAGCCCTCGCAAGAGTTCTGTGAACCAAGATCCAATTGCAGCTTAGCAAGGATACTTTCAAGATGTTAGTCCTCAAGAATGTGACTGAAGACCTCCGGATGGGTCCACACCCACATTGGTTTCCAGGAGTCCTACAAGGAAAAGGTTGTCCTGGTGATTTGCATTTTACAGTACCAAAGAAAATTTTCATTTTAGTCACTTCAATATTCTAGTGCAAATGAATGACCAGGTACATGGTAGACAAAACAGTGTGCATCAGTGCCATTAAAATGGATTAATCTTTGAAAGATAAATACTAAAGAGACGACAGATTCACATATTGTCTGAACTTGTGATAAAAAAATAAGGCCAATGCATTCAGAAAAAAGTTGTTTGGAACAGCATCATTTAAAGCAAAAACCCAGAAAACTGATTTTTGACTTGGTCTCCCTCAGCCAAAACCCGGCAATTTAAGTATTTTTTTCTTTTGTATCATTTTCTATGTTTCTTGGCAGAATTGCAATTCTGCTGAAACTCGTCTCAATTGTCAGACATGAACAAGTCTGTGAGTCGAGGCTGACTCAGCAAGTAATCTCTGAGTCTCATAAATATGGTTTAAAGTTAAGCTAACATCTTTAAAATTGAGCAATTCCAGCCAACCAGAACCAATAAGTTATAAGAACATGACCTGCGCACAAGTATCTTCATGGGTTAAAAGTAATTCTTCATATTTCGATTGCAGCTCTTCTTTCTCAGCTTGCAGTTTTTCATATTCTGCTGTGGTTGGCCCACCCAAGCTGCGTTGAATGAATCTGCCACATACGAAAAACAGGAACAGACATTTTAATTTCTGGAATTCAAAGCAAAATACACAACAAAAAATTAAAAACAATTAAGGGTTGAATGCACCATTCAAAAATAATTGAAGAATTTGTGCAAAACTCATACTACAAGCTAAAACACTATATAGTAAATGTTAACTAAAAAATGAAACTATTGCTTCCACATTTAAATTTTAAATTGAACAAGTTCTTTGATGCTTATGCAAACCATCTACCTTCAATGGGGATAAAAAGAAGCCCTTTGTAAGGAATTTCATTGAAAACAAATCTGTGTCATATGATCAATAATAGAATGTGATGCTCTCAACCTGAGAAAGCACACCATTCTCTCTCAATCTCATTCTTCAATTTTTACCCACATTGGTATCAAAGTCGTGTATGGAATTTGAAAAAGGTTGGGAAGAGAATTTCCGAAGGAGCAAGACACAAGTCCAGTTGCAAGTTTTATTCTACGTAGCTGATTCATGGGGTTTTGAGCCTGGATCTAGGCCTAATTCAAACTGGATTTGTGCTACAGTTCCATGCACATTTAGAGTTGGGCAAAGAGCATGCAGGGGACTGTGAGTTAGTCCTGGGCAAACTCAAAGTTAACCAAACAAGATCACAACAAACCCATGGAAAACTCATCTAGTTTTTTATAGTTTGTTTATTTTTTTGCTTTTTTAATAGTTTCTTTGTGATCAATCTGAAATCTGCTCCTAGTAATTAAAAAAAAAAGACAGGCTGTATTCATGAAACAATTGATGAACCAATTCAAAATTTCTATGACGGAGGTGCTAGTTATTGAAACAGAAACCCAACGATCATTAAACTAATTCTATAAGTTTCTTGATTATATTCAACCAAACATGGCAAACTCTTAGATTTTTTTTTTAATCTAGGGCAACCACAAGCAGATCTTTTCCAACCATCAAGTAAGAGTTGAAGTTCCAAGTGGAATGGGCTATGGCCCGGGCCGAGGCATCATGACAAAACAAGAAGACTAGAAGAGGAGACCATACCTCTCTAATGAGTGGGGGGCGAAGGGGAGGGGTAGGGGGGGCAGGGAGGTTGTGTTAGAATAATTATTCTCTATTATTAATGGTCAATACTACTGTTGCCACAGTAGTTTGTAGGTGAGGCAGTTAGACATTTTAAATGTCTACAGTCATCTACCTCCTCTATATATTGTAATGATTTCCTTCTGTTAATTCAAGCAATTTCTAGCCAAAATTGTTTCATGGTATCAGAGCTGGTCTGGGTCTGACTCCCTCATGGAAGGGCCCAAGATTTTGGGAGGGCAAAGTTTTTTGTAATTCGTGGAAAAAGTTCTTTAAGGTTTTTTTTTCACGTGAGGAAATCAACAACAAATTCGTGGGCATTTTTGTGGAGGTCCTTTGCAGAGATCGAGGGTTTTTCTCTGCGTTCTGTGCGAACCTGCAAAAGTTTGTTCTCTCCTGTTCGTGCTCAGTTCGTGGGTATTCTTTCTGCATTCACAAGGGTTTTTGCGTCAATTTTTTGATGCGTTTCTAAGATCGCCCTTCTCTGCCCGCGTTCTTTGTTTTTCTGGACGCACGTTTTTGTGAGAATACGTCTTCTTTCGCTTGTTTTTTTGAAGCTCTCTAGGCACGCGTTCATGGTTTGAAGGAGGCGTTTTTTGTGCAAACCGCGACCTATGATTCGTTCCTCAGCCTGGTCGCGCAGTTTTTTTTCTGGTTCATGGCTCTCTTTGGCGTGATTTTTTGTCTCGTTTTGGCCGCGTTTTTCCTCTCCTCTGGCTCAGATTTGTTCTAGATAAGGACGCGACTTCTGCATCTCGTCGATTTTTTTGTTTGATGTCGCGGGTTTGGCGTTTTTTCTGTTTGCTCCGCACGACTCCTACTCTTCCCACGTTCAATCTCGCTTTCGCGTTTTGGCACCCTCTGCATGCGATTTTTTGCATCGAGCTTCATCTCTGTGCCCGCACGAAGTTCTACACATTTGTGCTCGCGTTTTTGGTCGTTTGCAGGATTCTTGTTGGCCGCGGATTTCCTCACTGTTGGACGTGTTTTTTGGTGTCTTATGGCCTCGATTTGAAGTCTTTCTTTGCTGCGTTTTTAAAAACAAAAAAAAAACTTCTGGTCGCCGTTTCTTTCAGTTCGCGCGACCTTGTCTTTGGCCGCATTTTTTGGCGGGTTTGTGGCACCTGAAGGTTCATGGGACTTCTACTGTGTGAGCCGCGACCTTCTTTGCTGTGAGGACGTGTTCTTTCAGGCGATGAAACCCATGTTTTCAGAAATTTTCTGCAATTTTTTGTTCATCTATGGCGGCTAGGGTTTCCAGAATTTTCGTCTAGGGTTTTGACCCTCCAATTCAAGGTGGAAATTTTTTTCATTTGCAAATTCCTTGTGGGTTGTTCGAGACCTCAAATGGGTTGGTCTCCGATTTTTCTAGGTGTCTCAAAGTTTGTGCCTCGAAATCTGTGCAAATGGGTGTTGACGAAATTTTCTAGGTATTCAAAAAAAAATTTTGGGTTTTCAGCAACATTTTCTAGGTACTCTTCAGATTCATGGGTTTTAATATTTTTTTTCCCTTAAAAAAAAAAAATTGTATGGGTTTTCATAATTTTTTCCCTTAAAAAATTCCGGGAGGGTTTATAATTTTCTCCTCAAAAATTAAGGGTCAATTCCTGTTTACCCTAGTCAGGGTTTCTGTTGTACGGGAGGGCTCTCTGGTTTCTAAAGGGTTTTACCATTTTTCCTTAAAAACGATGTTTTGTATGCTGATCCGTGTTTCGGATTCCGTGCCAACTACTTTTTGGGTTTCTGTAATTTGCAAAATGCATGGGATTCCTCTCTGGTTTTTACCCTTTTTTCTAAAAAAACAATGATTTGTAATCTGGGTTTGGCAATTTTTTCCTCAAAAATCGTGGTTTGTTGCAGTTTGTTTTGGTGGCACCTCGAGTTGTTGGGGCGAACATCTGCACAACTAGCTTCTTGCAGTCTGTTCTCGGGCGTCATGCTCCTCTGCAAAAGTTTCGATGGTTTGCCGATTTTTCCTCAAAATCGTGGCAGCTGTTCTCCGTGTGTCTTTGGTTTTAGGGAGGGACAGCTCTATTACCCAACGTTAGGTTGGACATTTTGTGATGACTTCTGGTCAGCAGTTCTGCAGATTCTAGGAGGGTTAGTGGCAGACTCATCTCAGTGGCAAAGTCAGTGGCAGACTCTTGTCTCTTGTTCAAGAAGGGGCAGCCTTCTCTGTTCTTTATCAAGAGGTCTTTTTTGTACTCTTGGTCATCAACATTCTACAGATCCAGGGAGGGTCTCCATAGCAACAGAGTGTTCTGAAGAATTTGTGACCAAACGACTTACAGATTGTTTTCTGTAGGCTAGTTAGACGATTGACCATTAAGGGAGGGTGTTAGAATAATTATTCTCTATTATTAATGGTCAATACTACTGTTGCTACAGTAGTTTGTAGGTGAGGTAGTTAGACATTTTAAATGTCTACAGTCATCTACCTCCTCTATATATTGTAATGATTTCCTTCTGTTAATTCAAGCAATTTCAAGCAATTTCTACCCAAAATTGTTTCAAGTTGGGGGTAGGGTGAAATTTCATGTCTAAATTTTTAACAATTTAAGTTGTTAGACTTTTTATTTTTATTTATATAATATACTTATTTTATATTTACTATTAATTTAATTTAATTTAATAAATAAAAACATTTATAGCGTTATATTATTAACTAATTTGTTATTCATAAAATTATAAATTGTTTACTTATTTTTATTTTTCAATATATTTATGCATTTCAAATTATATATATTGTGGTATTCTAAACTTAATTTTTGTACATCAATAAAATTGCATTTTCTTTTCTAAGACACGATCTGCGAAGAATCACTTTTATATCTAAAAACAAAGGCAAATTTCTTCACCATTGGACATTTTTGCAAACTGCGGCCATTTTTGAAAGGATTTCATAATAGCAAATCGTGCCCTTTTTCTTTCTTTTTTTCTGAAAATCATGTCACACAATAGACCTATTTCTGCATAATTACGCACTTGGGCATTGAAATCCACCATTAACAGTCATGCACAACAATTTTCTCACTAGTTGCAAGTTCATAACCAAAATTTATCATTATTTTCTACAAAATCAAGCTGAGGGGACATGTTGAAAATTTGCTGGCAGTGGTGATTCCCAATTATCACGAATTTTGACAATTTTGGCTTCTCTGAGTGCAAGTACACATAAGGATTGAATAGGTTTAAAACTTTAAACATAAGGACATGAACACTTTGGTAAGTTCAATTAAGAGATTGGAACAAATCCACAATCTCCATCTCTGAGTAAACCTACAATACAAAGCTTGCAAACTCACTAAAATTAATTTGATCTACCTTAAAACTCATAACAAGAAATATAAAACATCTCAATAGCAATTTAGAAGAAAGATGGGCATTACTAAATTCCATTGAATGAATAACAGATTCTCAATTAACAATAATCAATAGCAATTTCAACAAGAAGTAGATATGAAAATTACTGTTAGAAATCTATGTGCAAATGATGCACTTATTTATAAGGTTTTCGAGAGATTGCACGAAAATAAATAAAAAAGCTAACTGCAACTTCTACCTTAAGCATAGACTATTTGCATGTAGTGCAAGCTTTATTACAAAATTCTATTCATTGATTCTAAATTTGAATTCAAGCACTATGTAGTTAGATTGTTGGTAAAGATTACCACTAACACTAGAAAACTCATCTTTTGCATGACAAGAAATCTAAAAATAGACTTCTATAAATAGGTGACTCCCCAAAAACACATCAGGCTAAAATTAGAGACAGCTAAAAGTATACTTCTCGGAATATGCTCTTCTCCTTAAAAATGATGACGGCTAAAAGTAGCACCAGCTATAAATAGCTCATGCTCAAAATAGAAAATCCAGACCCCCGGCTATGAATGATGATGAAGTTTTTTTCCCTAAACACGGTTTCCCTTCAAAGAGGTCCAAAACTCTAGCAATCCACTTGGGTACATGAATATGAAAACCTCTTTTCTACTAATCTCGCATCAAACGTTTAAGATAAAACTCACAACTCTAAATACACTACTTTAATAATCTGCTGGCATGTTTGAACACTTGCTTTAAATGAATACTGGACAACATGAATGATTATGGTGACTAAATTTTGATGAACCTGCTGAAGTCCAAAGCCTTTAATGATCACAGCTGAAATGAAAAGCTCCTGCTAGCAAGCATGAAAAACCCTAACTAAAATCTGAAAGGAATCACTAAATGATGGATTTGGGATGTTGTTCATATCTGAAAACCAGGGTATAACAGTAAATGTCATGAAAATCTGAATTTTATACTGAAATTCTGCAACCTCTACAAAAAGATAACTAAACCCATTGAAATGAAACATTTTGTTACCAAAAGTAGTTGAAGCATGCTGAAATTATTGATCTGCAATGATGAAAGTAAAAATTGCCATTAAAATAATGAGGTTTGATAACAAAACCCTTAGTAAAAAGATGATAAACTCTGCTCTGCTGCTGATGAAAGTTGCTGCTCGCCAAAATCCTACTGATGTGATAGCTGTTTTTGGATTCTGTTGTATTTGGCATCCTGCTGTTTGGACTTCATGTTATGTTGTTTGGATTTCTGTTTTTACAATTTCAGGTTCTGTTGTGGCAACCTGTTATCCTATCATCTATTTGGTGACTATACTTAGCAGATTTTGCTTGGATTTGAAAAGTCATAATGGTATAAATGGATACTTTCCCTTATTAATAGACGTGTCCTTAACAAGCAATGCTGGTCGGCCTCTTAGGGGCATAGTAATAAGTGATTTTAGCCTTTTGAAACTTCAACCTGTCTGCCTTTATTCATAGGTGTACCCCTTAACACTATGTATGCCATTTGTTTTATAACTTGTCAGTTCCCTATGATAGGCACATGCCTATACACTATAATTTTGATTCTGATTTGTGACAGATTTGTCTTCATACTAGTGCAACTTTGTGTATGGAAAAAGTCATTTTGAATTTTGAAAACTAAAGCCTTTGATGAAGTATGCAGCTAACAACATGAACGAAATCTTGAGATTAGAAAATAAAATTTCCTTTATCAGGTGCACCCCTCAACACATGAAATCCGTTTGAACTTGAAGTATTGAAAACAAAATCCCCTTATTAAGCTGCAAGCCTCCTATTAGGAATTCAAGCTTGATTTGAAACTCGAATTTTCCTTTATATAGGCTCACACATGACATAACAAAATTTGACTTTGATTTTCCTTATTTAGGCACACACTGCTTTGAGACTTCAAAACTTTAACATGTTTTCTTCAATAAGGGACACTGTTATTAGCCTTCACAACTTTCTAATTTTGAAACAAAACCCCTTATTGAGGTGTGCACCTCGCAATATAATTTGCAACCAAACCTGGAGTATCAAGGGGCGCTAGATTGTGGAAGTGTCATCTTTGTCAAACTAAATTTCAAGGCAGCATTGCTAGAGTTAGTGCACACCTCCTTCACATCTTGGGCAAAGGCACTAAGCTACGTGGAGCCTTGTCACTCAAACAGAAGGCTGAAATAAATAAATTGTGGAGTTCTACTCATGAAAACATAGCTACAGCTACTACTATGTTACCAAGGGTTCCCAATCCTACTAGTACTAGTACTTTCCAGCGACCATAATTTCCTAATTTTCCATCCAATTCAAGGGAAACAAAGCCTAAGGGAAATCACAGAGTGAATAATGATGCTCCAAACATGGTGATAGAGTTATTCAATGTGCAAAATAAGGATGAGAAAAATGATGCTAGTGGAAAATTCTTCTTTGCCAATGGTGTTCCATTCCATATAGCTCGCTCTCCTTATTATAGGCAGGTTGTAGCAAAGAAAATAAGAGCAAGGCCTTCATATGTGCCATCAAAGGAGACAAAATTGAGGACAACAATCTTGGATAAGAAATTTTAAATATTCCATGATTAATATTTTAATGGAGAAAATGAAGGCTACCTAGGTCACTAGTGGATGAAACAAAGTCATGGATGGGTGGAAAGACATTAGGCATCATCCACTCATCAACATCATGGTCACATGTATAAAGGGCCCTTACTTCCTTAGGGTTGTTGATTGTCTAGGTAATTGCAAGGATGCTGATTATCAGTTCCAAATCCTTAGTGATACAATTTAGAAGGCTGGGCCAAAGAATGTGGTGAAAATAGTGACAAATGTGACCTATGTGTTCAAAGTTGTAGAGAATTTGATTGAGGTAGCCTCAAACATATTTGGTGAACTCCTTGTTATGTGCATGCTATGAATAATGCACTCAAGGACATGGGCCAAATTGGTTAGATCAAGCAGGTTGATAATGATGCTAGAGATTTGTAAATATTTATTGCAATCACCACACTTCACACACACTAATTAGGAGCTTCGAATTTTTGAAGCCTACAGAGACTAGATATGCATCATACTTTATACTTTTGGAAAGGATGCTTAAGTTGCAAAAGGAATTACAACTAATGTTCATGACAGTAGAGTGGAATCAATGACCCATTTCTAACTTAGAGCAGGGGAAGAAGGTGAAGGAGGTGGTAAAGAGTGACATTTTTTGAGCTGGTATGAAATGCATTGCCTATATCATTGCTCCAATCTTCACAATCATCAAATATAAGGACTCTAATGCACCTAGCCTTAGAGCTGTATAGGTGCATTGATAGCATGCTTGGCCAAATGAAAGTTGTTGTACAAGAGAAATACCCCACACTACAATTCTATCATTAACATACTCAACCAATCATTTAGCAAAGGTGGAAGACGCTCAACACTCCCTTGCACATGTCTGCCTATACTTTGAATTGGAAATGGTACATGGTACATGCAAAAGCTCATAAAGTTATTCCTCAAAGAATGTTGAGATAAAGGCAAGGTTCATGAAGGCTATTTAGAAGATGTACAATGTTGAAGATGCCAATATCCAAAAGAGGCCCAAATAGATAGGAAGACTATGGCACAAGAGGACCCAATTCTATGGTGGACTATGCATGGTCCTCATTCTTTGACAATCACGCTAGCTATTCATTTGTTGTCCCAGGTTTCTAGATCTTTTGTTGTTGAGAAGAATTGGTCTACTTATAGTTTTGCCCACTCTATTAAGAGGAATAGGCTTACCTCTAGAAGGGCAAGGAAACTTGTAGTTGTACATAGCACCTAATGTCTCATTGATTGCAACACACTTATGTAAAGGGAGAGTCCAAAAACCCAATGGAATGTAGAGCTAGAGGAGCCAACATGAGTTGATAAGGATGTGGCACTAACAAGATTGGTTGATATTGGTTGGCAGGAGATTGACTTTGAGGAGTCTAGTAGTTGAGCAATCAGGAGTTTGGCATGGACTTTGTAAATGATTAGAGGTATTCGGCCTTTGGCAAAATGTATTTGAAGTTTGAATGTAATCATCATTTTGAATATAATATATTGATATTTTGTATTGGCATTTTCATAGTTCAATGCAATGTGTTTAGTCTTTCAAAGTTCCATTTATTATTCCTTATACATTTTTTTATAACTAAAGTCTAAATTTAAAAAAAATCAAATGATATATATATATATATATATATATATATTTGCACTACCATTCCCCTCTTGGTCTCAAAATCAAGGCCCTTGGTCCCTCCATCCCTAAGACTTATCACCTCATTCCAAGACTCCATGGAACTATGCTTCTAACCCTTTGGCCTAAAATTAGGGTTGCAAGGGCAAGTGCACATTAACATTTTCTTCTCTACCACCATAGTTTCCTTGCCCTTGGTGTTAGGAGAGGTTCTAGGAAGAGTACTTTGCTTCCTCCTAGGATTGTCTAGCCAAAAATCTCATTGTGGCCCCAACAGCCTTGGTCATTCAAGGTTGGACATTATCAAGTTTTGCATTGACAATTTTAGAATGATCAAGAATGATGTTGATTCTTCTAGTCTAAGCCTTCCTACATATATGTAACAACATTTTTGTCAATCTTGGTGGCAATTTTTTGTATTCCTCAACCTTTGGCTCACAATTATGGTTGCAAGGGCAAGTGCACATTAACATTTTCTCCTTTGCCACCATTGTTTCCACACCCTTGCGTGTTAGGAGAGGTTTGAAAGAGAGTACCTTGCTTCCTCCTAGGATTGTCTAGCCAAAAACCTCATTGAGGCCCCATTATCCCTTACCATTCAACATTGAACATTATCAGCTCTTGCATTCTTAATTTTAGGATGGCCGATGGCAATGTTATTGGTTCTTCTAGTCCAAACCTTGCCGCATATATGCAACAACATTGCTTTCACTCTTGGTCACAATTTTTTATCTTTCTCAGCTCCGTGCTTCATTGTTTCATTGGAAGGTCCTTCTCTCACTTGGATGATTGTACATAAATGTCATGGCTTAGGGGTTTTAACTACTTTCAATTTGTCTTCTCTTGCTTGTTTTCTTTTCTTTTACATTTGTGTTTAGTTGCTTGCATAGACTAGGGTTCTCTTATTCTAGTTGTTGTCTATTGTACTCCATTATATGTTTTAAGTTTTTAATCCAACTGGTCTGCTTTGATCATTTGTGGAATGTAATATAGTTTTTCTTTTGTTTCATTTTTCCTATTTACACCACTATGCATTTGTGCACAATTCATAAAGTTGCCCCCTTAAGCTCTCTTTGCAATTTTCCCCTATGAGTAAAAGCAATACTTGGGCATCTTATCTCATCTTCAATTCAAACATGCAACTCTTCACAGTCTCTCCCAAAACTTGACAAATCCACCAGAAACAAAAATAAATAAAATGGTTTGCAATGGTAGGACCCTCCCTTTTACAATTATTACACCTAGTTGTTTTTTTTCTATATTGTCCTCTTTGCACTCTTTGAACATTCACATCATATTCTTTGTTCACATTTAAATTTTTGCAGGATCTTTTTTTTGTTGGATTCGCCAAGAACCCAAGACCACATATTTTGTACTTGATTTTGAGGATCATGGCACTATTTGTAAACTTCCTCAAGTAATCAAGGGCACACCCACCTTCACTTTGCTCATGTAATTACAAGCAAAGTCTCAACAAACAATTTTTGTTTGAATTCCATCAGGTAGAGCTTTTCCTGAGAATCCAATAGCAATAGCATCCTAGAAAATTAAATATCAAAAACTGTAAGAGTCTTCCCCAAGATTTTATTTTCTATCACTGATGTATCCTTGACAAGGTGGCTCAGATTTTTTAGATTTAAGTCATGCAGTGAGTGAGATTGGAGATTGTTGTTTGTTTCTGATTGTATTGTTGCAATTTTCTTTTTGGGTGCAGAAAATGCATATAAAATAATATCCAGAATAACCAGCTAAAGTGTTCCAATTGACAAGTATCAAATGACAAAAAGAAAGGAGTAGGATTAAGTTCTAACCTTTTGCTCAAGCCCAAAAAAACCTGCTTGCATGCACAGTTCAAGAATTCAATGATATCTCCAAATAGCACAGAGTATAGCAATTTCGAATTCAGAAAAATAATAATTAATATCACCACTGTTCAATGAAATAAGGTGCAGACACCCACACAAACCCAGATGACATACACAGAACATGAATGAATTTCAATCATAACCAAACTACCACTATTTGGACACTGCTGATATGCCTCCCACAAGAATATAATTTCGGATGTTCTCAGAACTGTAGGCTGAGGTCGCAATGCAACTGGAAGTATCCGCACTAGCATGAACTACAGAATTTTACACCAAAACTGGAGATATTAATACCCAGCAACATTGAATACCACACATGTAAGAGAACCACATCCAAATAATGGTATTATCTCCTTTTGCGCTACCTTCAGTGACTATTCACCACTTGAGGTTGCACGAAACAGGTCAGGTGATTAAGGAATTACAACCCTTGGTTATTAATTCCTACGTTTGCTTCCTGTCTCTGCCATGTGATGCCTTAAACCATAATAACTTAGCTAGATGGAAATAACAATCTCAGCTAGTTTCAAAGCTAACCTCAAATCGATATGGGATACACATCCATCGCTATTTTGCATATAATAATATTTTCCTTCCCTTGCTTATACAACCCGACTCCTCAGCAATCAATGACCAAATAAAATTATATGTTGTTTGCCTCAGCAAATAGTTATCACTGACATTTATGACCACAACTATGCCCAAACCTGTACCATAAAGTATCTGAGGGATGGGGGGAAAATAGTTTGCAATCACCACAAAACTCAGCACCTTTTATCATGTTCGAACCATGGTCAATATCAATTCCCACTTCTACGTGCCGTGGCACAAGGTAGAGAAAGAAATGTTTCCACACCTTTCAAACTATAATGTCGATAAGAACAGCATTAAGCCACCACTTAATAACCATTAAGTCGAATCTGTATAAACCTTGAAACTGAATGTAACTATTCTTCATTTACTCTTCCTGCATAGACACTGAATATGCCTATCTGCCACCATCCAGGAGCAATCTTTCAACCTCAAAGATAGTATCCTTTATGGAGTATTTCATCCCCAAAGTCTGCAACAACACTGCAAAAACTCCTTCCAAACCAAATTCCCCAGCATGAGCAAAAGAAACCTCCCAACTTTGCTTTTTCTTCTTTTCTAGAAGTAACTGCCCAACTCTTCTTGAAAATCCTCTTTTTTAATTCATTTGATTTTAAAATTCATTTCATTTAAGTCCACATAAATATTATTTTATTTACCTTTTTAAGTAACTCGCCTTATAACTCCCATATTGCAATATTTAATTTAACACTAAGTTAAATTATAAATTTAACTTAAGTACTTTAGTGTTAAATTAAATAATACATTTACCATTATAATTTGAGAGGGGACATTACAATCTTCTCTCCCCAAAATTGCTTGTCCCCAAGCAATTTCAACTTTGGATGCTACAAGATTTGCTCATTCTCCCAAGTAGCATCTTCAATCGGCAAGTTTCCCCATTTCACAAAGTATTCTCTAATGAGTTTCCTTTCTTCATCTAATGGTGGCAAGTCCAAAGAGGGAACTACATTATGACCCAAAGCCTTTTTGAGGCAAGATACATGAAAAATATTGTTAACTTTGCAATTTTTCGGTAATTGCAACTCATAAGCCACTTCCCCAATCCTTTTGAAGACTCAAAAAAGGTTTATAAAGTCGTGGCTTAAGTTTTTTTGACCCACTCTTTTTAAGTGTAGACTGCCTGTAGGTCTGGAACCTTAAGTAAACCATGTCACCAACCTTGAAATTCCTCTCTAAATGATGTTGATCAGCATATAGCTTTTGTTGATTTTGTGTGGGATGTATGTTTTCCTTCAAAGACTTCATTATGTCCTGACTTTCCTATAACAAATCTCTAGCCTTTGGTACTCTACTATCCCAAAGTAAATCAATGAAATTTGGGGCTTTGTAACCATAAAGAGCCATGAATGGTGACATCCGGATTGACATGTGGTAAGTTGAGTTGTAACAATACTCTCCTAGGTATAACCATCTCACCCATGCCTTCTACTACGTTGAAATATAATTCCTGAGGTACCCCTCCACCAATTTGTTTACTATCTCCGACTACCCATTTGTCTATAGGTGATAAGTATAACTGGTACTAGGAGTGAGTTCAGTCCCACTCAATCTAAAGAGTTCATGCCAAAAAAGACTCAGGAACTTGTTGTCCCTATCACTAACAATGCTCCTAGGCATCCCATGAAGTCTGAAAATTTCTCTGAAAAAACAAATCAACCACCTGAATTGTTGTATAAGTTGCTGAAATAGCATGAAAATGGGAAAATTTTGTGATTCTATCAACAACCACATACACACAATCCTTACCCTAAACCTTTGGTAGCCCTGTGATAAAATCCATGGAAATGCATTCCCAATTTTTATTAGGACTGGGTAGGGGCTGCAACAACCCAACTAGATAAGTGTGCTCATCCTTGTTCTATTGGCATATAGGACACTCCCTAACATATTTAGGGACGTCATTTTTAAGTCCTTTCTACATAAATCTCTCACAAATATGCCTCTATGTTTTAAAGAACCCGAGGTGACCGGCCATAGGAACATCATGAAAATCCCTTAGAAATTTTGTGAGTCTATCAACAACCACATACACACAATCCTTACCCTAAACCTTTGGTAGCCTTGTGATAAAATCCATGGAAATGCATTCCCAATTTTTATTAGGAATGGGTAGGGGCTGCAACAACCCAGCTAGATAAGTGTGCTCATCCTTGTTCTATTGGCATATAGGACACTCCCTAACATATTTAGGGACATCATTTTTAAGTCCTTTCCACATAAATCTCTCACAAATATGCCTCTATGTTTTAAAGAACCCAGGGTGACCAGCCATAGGAACATCATGAAAATCCCTTCGAATTTTTGCCTTAAGCCCTGAATTGGGTACTAAATAAATTATGTCCTTATAATCAACTCATTAGACACTGTATACCTGTCATCCTAGGTAGTACCCTCAATAATACCTGTAGCCCAAGAGTCCTTAGCATAATCTACTAAAATTATCTCCTCCAATCATCCCCAATCTCAACCAAAGAGCACAAATGATGAAACAACCCCTGTGGTGTTTGAATCTGACTTTTGGTTTATTGTTTGTTTTTTGAAACTTTTGTGTTTTGAATAGTGCCGGCAGCAATGTCAGAAATTAAAGAAAAATTGTGTAAAGAGATAACGAAAAGGAAAATGCAATAAGTAATTGAAACCCAATAAATTTTTATTAATTTCACATGATATTACGGTGTACCCATTTGCTGTTTTGAACTGTCATAATTTCTGATTTTTGAACCAGCCGCCTAGAGGAACTGATGAAATACACGCCTAGCCTGAAGGAGATGAAAAGTTGATGTGGGTATCTTCTCAAACTGCTTCTTCACCCTAGACACCCAAGGTAAGACTCAAGCAGCTTACAAAATGACCACCGTTTATTTATTTGGGAAGGCACATTCTCCAAGATGGTACGACCTATGTTGCAGTCCACACATGCCAATGTAATCACCCTCAAATCTGCAATTGTTGACCTAAAACTGCCTTGTGACTAGTCGCCTATCCTTCCAGCATCAATGGGAATCAAATGAACCCAATCTAAACCCCCACGTATGATCTTTGTGTGATTTTCTAGATGCCACGTGCCTTATTTCTGAACATGAAAACTACAAATCTTTATTCTGATCTGCAACCTGTAACAAATGAATTTTGATTTTATTCTTCAATGAAAGTCCTCTAGATGAAGCAAAAACTTGATCCTTGAAATGAGATCAACCCAGAAGGAGCCTTGGACAATCTCTCACGCCTGTAGCACCTAATCTAACTGAGGGTATCCATCCTCAATCAGCCTGAAAAAGCCAAACCTACAGCAACTGCTCATAAAAATGATATATTCTTCAAGATATCCAACAATTAGCTCATTTCCTTGCCTTATGGAGAAGTACGCCCAAATTAGGTTATTTGCAACCTTTGACAAATGAAAACAAAATATCTTCTCTTGAAATCCACACCACTTTTCAATAGTTCCTTTAATTTAATATTAAATCATTTGTCTAAAGTGCCCCCTTTTCACTTAAATACTTTATAAAGTGACTTGTTTCACTTAAATACTTCATAAAGTGACTTATTTCACTTAAATACTTATAAAGTGACTTAAAATATTCTTTTAATAAAGTCATTTTCACTTTATAACATTAAATCACTAAATCACTTAATAATAGAATATTATTAAATAACATGACTTAATCATTCCATAACTCCTGGACCGGATATCGAAATGAACCCTTGAGAGTGTCCCATGACTAAGATCAACTGCAAGTATGCCATCACTGACCCCAAATGTCACTTACTAAAAATAGTAAGTAACAAGGACAAGTCTTGAAACCCCTCAAAAAGATTCCCTAATCATCCCATTAGCCTACGAGAACCGTAGTAATAGGCTAACCCTATTCCTCAAGCCACTGGCTAGGAAGGGGACATTACAAATGAGGTCTCCTGGATAATGCATCAGCAACAATAATCTTCTTCCCTTTGACATACACAATGTCAAAGTCATATGCCTATAGTCTACTCACCCATTTTTGTTGTCTATCATTAAGGTATCTTTGATTCAAGAAGTATTTGAAACTGTTATGATCAATTTTAACTATAAACTTTCCTCCTACCAAGTAAGGTCTAAAGGACTCTTGCTCGGTCTAATATGCCCCATATCAATCAGCTCCTTAATTGCCTTTTCTATATCATCCTTATGTTGTTTAGGATGTTTATAAGCTATAGTAATCACCGGTTTTGACACCCCCTCAAGCTCTATGATATGCTCTATGCCCCTATCAGGGTGTATCCCTAGAGGTATGCTTCCAAAAACTGCACTATGCTTAGACATCAAGACCTCTACATCATGATGATAGACTCTCTTTGGTTGTTTTGTATTTGTAGGCATGATAATACATTTTGTTGCCCACTCTACCTAATTCTATCTAATAAGTCTCTCCATACTCTTGAAACAAACTGTACATGGCCCACCATTTGATACACCTCTAAGCGAGATATTTTTGCCTCCTGCATCAAACTTCATTTCCATAGTTTGTAAATTCATGGAGAACTCCCAAATGGAATGAAGCCATTGAATACCCAAAACCATGTCTGTATCTCCTATGCTCACCACATAGAAGTCATCTTTAAGATCATACCACCCCAGCTATACTCAAGTTAGATATTTTCTTGGTATAGGTAAGAGTGAAACCATCAGCTACCATCACGTTGAAGCCCTCACAATCTTCAATTTTGATGCCTCTTCTAGCTACCGCACCCTCATCAATAAAATTATGCGTAGCACCTGTGTCAATTAGAGTCACTATACGCTGCCCACATAACACTACTGTAACTCTAAATGATCCAATTTTCTACAAGCTAGATAGTTGGGCCATTACACCATTGCCTCCTTGCTCTTTCTCAGACTCATCAGATGAGCTCTCACAATCACTTTCTTTCGAATCAGCTTGTTGGTCTGAATTTTTTGAAGCTGATTCATCAGCTGAAAAGTACTCTATTTGTTTTGAATCTTTGATTTTTCCTTAGTAGCACATTTATATGTTGGGTCCCATGGTTCTCTACATTGGAAGCACAATTTCTTCCTCCTGAGGTCATTAAGCTGGTCACTATCCGATATTGGTGGCATGGTTTTTAACTGATTTGAATCCCTTTGAATATGTTTTTTGTCTTTATCCTTCCTAAATAAAAACCGCTTAGAGTAAAATTTACTTTTTGAGGTAGAAGACTCTATATCCCTTGCTTTCTTGCATCTTGTAACATAGGTGGACTAAGTGCTTTGATCCAACCTCTCAATGGATCTGCTAAGCAATCCATAAACAAAACGATTAGCCTCCTCTTTGAAATGTCAGTTACCAACACTGATAATCTCTGAAAATCTGCAATGTATACATCAACCGAACCCCATTGCTTCAACTGCGCTAACTCAAAATGTAACTCAGGATCCTTCTTATCAAATCGATCAATTAGTCTCTCTGTGAACTCTACATAAGACTCAATCTAATTGTGACCCAAGGTAATCATACCATAATGCCACCACCCATATCAAATCGATCAATTAGTCTCTCTGTGAACTCTACATAAGACTCAATCTAATTGTGACCCAAGGTAATCATACCATAATGCCACCACCCATGAGCACTTCCACCCAAATGTATAGCAACATATTTTAAAGCTTCATCTTCGGGCATTGGGTTAAGCTGAAAATTTGTATCAAGTTTTTGTACCCAAGCCCTAACTGTAATCTTCCCTAAACCATCAAAATAAGGAATGGATAACTTGCCAACTTTCCTTTGCAAGTCATGGTTATGAACTCTACCACCCATGTAATCACAGAAAGACATTTCAGCTTGAAATTCTAACCCCGGATTCCTCCAATCTAGTAAAATTTGATCTTGCAATTCATGTTGTGTTGGCTTCACTTCAATCTGAGGGTTATTTCTTGGAGGAAAATTAGGCATCAAGGGTCTAGTATTTGATGTCCTGGTTATGTTATGCTGATTAACACCCCTATTGTTAACTAATCCATCATCATTGCCACCATTCCTTCCATTGCCATTGTTTCCAGCGTTGCTATTCTGATTGTTAATGTTATTCCCCACAAAATGTTGATTCATTATGGCTACAATTTGAGCTAAACTCTATTGTAAATCAAGATGACTCTGTTGTAAATCACACTGCCCTCTGGCAAGATCATTGAACATTTCCCTAGTTCTTGGTTCTCCACGCTCTTTATCACCCATGCTTACCTTAACCCTTCCAACTCCTACAAATAATCAGTATCACCTATACGGTTGTACCACTATCTATAGGTAAGTCCTGATGTAGACCAAGGATGCTTGATATAGTTTCTCCCTCTGGAACTCTAGGAGGTTGCCACTGAGTTTTTCTTGCATCCCTATTAAAATACCTCTACTCTCTGTCACTCATAGAGAGTCACTCATAGAAGACTGAAACTAAATAGTTTTGTAATGTCCCTTTTTGGGATAACACTAAATCTTTCCCAAATTATCAATTTCCCAAGCAAAGAGGCCCTAGAGGATACTTTGAACTGGTTTAGTCCCTACAAGTAAGTTAGAAATCCATCTCTAAAATAGCCTAACAATTAATACTCCACATTGGGCACTAGAATCAAGTATGAGTAAATCTATATTAAGCATCATAACCAACATTTTCTAATTGATCCTCCATTCATGTTGCACCATGGTAGGAGGGTGAGATTAAAATGGTGGATCTCATGCTTGAATTGTACTCTTGTCATCTGTCTTATTTAACAATTTAAAGATTTCTTCTAATTTGGACTTAATGTTCGTCTTCATTTTCTTCTCTTCACTGTAAAAAACTGCTGCTTAATATCCAACATTTGCTGCTATATATCTAGTACTTTAATGTTGGCACCACCCTTAGACTCTCTCAGGAGACATTCCTTAAATTGCTTACAAAAAAAATTTGTTTTAAATTATACCCTATCTAGTTATCCATCAAATGTATAAAATTCAACATTCTCCTAGTCTAGTCTTTAATAGCTTCATCTTTTCCTTGTTTTATACTAGTGGATTCCATCACAATTTGAGCATCAATATGCCACTTTAAAAATTCACTGATAAAAAAAAAATTAACTTTCTTTCGCAGATTTTTATCCTTTGTCTCTAATTCATTGAACCATTGAATTGCATAGACTTGCAATTTGCCGGGGAAATACTCTAATTTTACCTTATCTTCAGTTAAACCATTGGCTTTCCAATACCATTTCCCAGTTTATGCAATGTGTTGTGGGGTCTTGGTTGGATTCACCACAAAGCCTAGCAGGCTTGGAATCAGAATTGGTATTGATTCCATTTTCTTCCTCATTGGTGGTCTTTCATTTAGTGGCAGTGCTACAGTTTTATATTTTTATGGGCAATTAACTGGTCCTAATGAATGTTGTTTTATATTCTAGCAAGTGTAGACAATCAGCCGTGAATCTTTCTTGGCTGTTGATGACACTTCTTTCTTAACCTCTGGTTAAGTATATGGTACTTCTAGTTGTCTAATCTATACAGATAAAGAATCAACTTCTGCTTCTGATACAAGAATTTTATTTTTATCAGTACCAGTAGAATGCATTTTTCTCCACAACTGACCTGACCTTCTAACATCCCTTACCTTTTGCTTGGTTGCTCATCTGTTCTTAGGTGTATACTCACTACCTTGACAATCAAAATTGCTGTTCTTAATGACATATGATTGTCTTATGCTGCCATATCAGGTTCACCAATGTAAACATGCATAGTATCTAAAGTGTTCTTTACAGCATTTTATGGAAGTATACTCATAGTATGATTGCAGAAAAAAAACAGAAATATGAGCAAGCACTGATATACACAAACCTGCTATGAATGTAATAATAGCTATGAATAGCTTTATAACAATATATCTTGTTATAGCTTGATAAATTCCCTTGGAATGAGTTCTATATATAGATGTAAGGTTATCATCATACCTTTTCAACATGCTAAATAAAATAAAATAGAATAAGTTAGCCGCCTAATCAGACATATTGCACTTAGTGTTCAACTATATATTCAATGCACCCAAGCACCCCTTTATGCTGGCTACAGTCAGCAATTCTGTACAGCTTCAAGCAAGCATATACATAATGAGGATGCATGATTAAAGTGGTTGCAATGCTTGAACAGTGCAATATTAAATTGGGGAGGCATCGGCTAGCTCCAACAAAGCTACAAACTCTAGTGAAGTTTTTTGACTTTGGTTATTACAATTTTGTTCAGAACTTACTTGGATATATTTTCATTTTATTTCATCCAACCAAAAATCCCAAGGATAAAGTGATCGTTTCACAAACTCACACCTATTCAAATTAAGTTTCTAATGGTTCTTCTAGAGAGTTTCAAGAACCTAGTCCTTTAGAGGTTGATACAAGAATGTCCTCTCCCCAAAGACCACTCAATAATGAGATCTAGCCATTACAAGATTGTCCTCTCCCCAATATTGTTTTCTACAAACAATCACTCATGGAGGGGAATGAGGTAAGAGGCCAATTGTAATCTTTGTTAGAACAAGACGTAAGCCATCTAAGCACTTGTCCATGTGGTTATCCTACTGTTATTATGCCTAAATAAACTGATTTATTGAGAATTTGTTTGTAGATCTTTGAATTAGATAACCATCAAGAATATGTGTCCTCTTCCATACATTGATAATTTGTTGGAACAATTCCAGCTTTATAATACTTCACAAAGTTGGATTTGCACTTTAGATATCACCAAGTAAGAATTAAAGAGGATAGGAGGAAAACAGCAATCAAGACGATTCATGATCTGTATAAGTGGCTTGTACTTTCTTTTGGGTTGTGTAATGCACTTGCTACTTCCTTGAGATTGATACATGAGGTATTGAGACTATAAATAAAATATTGCTGAAGTGTTTACTTGGATGATGTGGATTTTTAAAAACTTTTGATGAGTATCTAATTATTTTGAAAAAAGTTTTGAAAGAGAATAATGTGTGCCTAATGACAACAAATGTGAATTTAAACAACAATCACTTGTCTATTTGAGATATGTGATTGGTAAAGAAGAGTTAAGAATTGATCCAATAAAAATGAGCCATTTTCAAGTGATCCAAGCCTTGTGATGTGACTGAGACAAGGATTTTTGTAGGAGCAATTGAGTACTTGAGAAAGTTCATCAGATCCTTTTCTGCACTACCAAGGACTTTGCATTCATTAACAAGTGGTAAGTCATTTACTTTGGATAGACATCAGCAAAATTCATTTGTTCAATTAAAGAAAAAGATTAACAATGCATTGCTCCTAGCACTACCTCAAATGGAAATGGATGCAAGTGACTATGCAATGGAGATCAACTTATTGCAAGGAGAGAAACCTATATCTTATCATTCTGAGCTGTTTCATTAAGGAATTTAGAATTATTGCACATATGATAAGGAATTGTATATTCTTGTCAAACTGGTTAAAAAATAGGAGCACTATTTAATGAGGAATGAAACCATCGTCTACATGGATCATAAACCACACAAATCATAAACCACTCCACTAATGAGGAAAGAAAGCATTATCTAAATGGATCATGAACAATTCCATGCACACAAATTATAAACCACTCCAATGCAAGCACAATCAAAATTGTCGCAAGCATGTCATTATAAATAGATAGGTTTCTTGTAACAATTTCATTTAATTAGCATTATATCTCCAGTCATTTATCCACGAGGAATTTGGTGAAGGATATGAGCATGACACATATTTTGGGGATGTATTTCAACATTTAGATGGGAAAAAAAAAAGCTAATTTTTAGCCCAAGTTGTTCTACAAGCTGGGGAAGCTTTATGTGCCTAACAAAAGAAGAGTTCCACTGATGAGAAAAGCTCATACTTCAAAAGTTCCAGGTCATTTTGGTGTGTCAAAGATGTTGGGCACATTTGCAAAGATATGTATATTAGTCAAAAATACAAGTTGATGTGGCAAAGTTCATTTGAGACATGTTTTGTGTAGCATAAGTAAACTTAGTAACAGAAAGTGGTCTAGGTATTGTTGTGACCTATTTCACACATCACCCCATTGCAAATGGGGACCCTCACTGGTTTGCTCTTAGGGTTTAGGTTTGAGTAGCAATTTCATAGTCTCTGGTATCTGGAAATTTCATGTCAAAGTCTGAGGTCATCACCTGAGCCAAGTTGGGAGTTTGGGCCTGAAACTGAACGTAAACGTCATAGAAGTGCTTAGAAGACCCGGTAGACGAGGATCCCCTGTGCTTTCGCTCAATTCTAACACTTCCTATTTTTTAGGGATTCTGCTTTTTCGCTTTTTTGCTTTTTTCGTTTTTGGCATTTCTGGACCAATCTGGAATTTACTATTTTTAGAAAGTTGCTTTTTGCTTTTTTCTATTTTTAGTAAGTTTCTATTTTTAGAAAGTGTTAGGTCGCACTGGCAGTGGAGTCGAAAGTTTCCACTTTTAGAATTGAAAAGCAGGCAAAAATCAAGCAAAAGTCTTAGAAAATCAAAAAATCATGAGAAAAGCGCATGCAAATCCTGAGAAAAGCGCATGCAAAGATGAGAAAAGCTAGAAAAGGCGCATGCAAAAGCTAGAAAAATCAATTAAAAATCACGCCTTCAAGAGAAAAAATCATTCAAAAATCAAGTAAAAAGCAAGCAAATTGTGACAAAATTCGCCTAAGGCTGGATAAGTGCGCCCATAAGAAAATCCAGTTGAATCTTCGAAAAGTCCACTTGAGAAATCCATTCATCAAAGAGAAATCTTGGAAAAATCCAATTGAAATTCGTCTATTCGAGAGATTTTGCCAAAATCCGCCTTGTACAAGGAAATCCAGTTGAATAATTCAAAATTCCAGTTGGACAATGATGAAAATTGACCAAGGCAAGTGAAATTTCAAATTGGACTTCAAGGACTTCAAGATGAAGTGAAATTCCAGTTAGGAAGGAAAAAATTCCAGTTGAAAGTCGAATTCTTCAAGGAGAGAATCGAAAATTTTCTAAGGCAAAACCCATCTTGAAAGGTTGAAAAATCCAATTGAAAAGTGGATTAGTCCACTTAAAGGTCGAATTCTACTAGAGGGCAAAAATAGAATAAAATATCTTAAGTTTTATTTTAAAATAAAACTTAGTTGTCAAGCCAAAAGGGGACGCCTTGAAAAAAGAAAAGAGATAAGATTGCTTTTTCGTTTTAAAGCACGGGTACCCAATTAAAGAGGAAGTCGACCTAAACCAATATGGAAAGATTTTATTATAAAAGAAGATCTTGTGAGCTTATTTCTTTCATTATTTGCAAGTCGAATTTTCTCACAGGCAAGCTCCTCTCAAGCTAAGGACGTCTTTCTTCTTCAGCTGCAAAGAGATTTTTGATTCCAGAACATAGGGTTGGATTTTTCTCTTCCATTTCTAGATTTCTCAAACAGCTGCAAGGTTATTACTGGCGAATTTAAAGAAGGGAAAAGGATTTTTCATCTTGGATTTGAGAAAACTTCAGTTTAAATCTTTAAAAATCCAGAAAATTATTTAAAAATTCCATGAATGCTCTTTAAAAGCAATAAAGGCGGATAAAATTTCATTAAGAATTTATTCTTTAATCAGCCTTTTTAATCAAGTTCTGGATTTTTTAATTAATTTTAAAATTTCTCCAGCCATGAAATCGCCTTTTTTACAAATTTGTTGAAATATTCTAACTCCGAGCTTCGTACAGGCACAATGTCTTCTCCAAAGAACGTGGGAGGTGGAGTCAAAAAAGTCCAAGTAAAAGAAGTTCTCAAAGAATTTTATCCAGAATCCCAATTGTCCTCGAAATGGAAGAAGGTAGCGGATACCAACTTTGAGCAGTTCAATGCGATCCAGCACAAAAGAAGGATGTTTGGCACTCAGAACAAAATGCCCACGCCTATCGCCACTAACATCGTTAAGTCCAGACTTCATCAAGCAGCAAGATTTCCACCTGCAATTCAGTGCAGTGAGCTAATGGTTGAGTGTGCCAGGAGATACAATCCGCAGACAAGATCCATTAAAACACCTAATGGGATCACTTTGGCATACTTTACGGAGGATTCAGTTAGAGAGGTATTTGGTATTCCTCATCGTCAAAAAATGTTGAACAGGACCCAAAAGGATAAGCATCGTTTACATGCAGCGTTGTAGCAACTTCCAGCGATATCTTTCCTTGAAGAAATTAGATTATAGCTAAAAGCTATCTAATTTATAAAGATCTCAAAAGGCACTAAGTCATTTCGATTTACTAATGAAGTCAAACATTAAATAATGTTCATTATTTATTTATCAAATATCATTTATTATTCAAGAGGTGCAATTTATTTAAATCAGACGACTTCTCTTATTGGCGCGATTTTTTAAGAGGAGACGACTTTGCATGAGGCCGACATTGTATATTGAAAGGTCACATCCTTTGGATTGATTCTATTGACATCTATATAAGGAGATCTAAATTATTCATATCACATCGATTATCAAGCAAGTTCGCATTATTCCTTCATTGAAGTGCGAATTCTTTCAAGAGCAGATTGTGAATTTCTCTAAGTGCAGATTCAGTTTACAAGGAAGGGCAGTGTATCTTCTGTTATTGCATCTAGAGTTGATGCTGGATATTGGCCTTGTATTGGCCTCATTGTAAAAAGAATTATTGCCATTATTTATATACAAAAGAGAGATCTTTGTTGCTGGGTTTTTCTCCCTCAAGAGGAGGGTTTTCCCAGGGTATATGCTGTGTTTCTGTATCTGATTTTTTGAGTTAAATTTTCTGTGCACTGATCTGATCACTAATTTAACATGGTATCAGAGCGGGTGTGAAGAAAGATCGTGATTAGATTTGTGCTTTCACAGCTTTATTATATTCCTTGTTGAAAGTTTTTTTATCTATCTTCACAACATTCAAAATGGTGAACGGATTGAAGATCGAGGATAGACTCGATGGAGCTTCAAACTACACCTCATGGAGATTCCGAATCATGCTTACATTGGAGGAGAATGATTTGGTTGAATTTGCGGAGACCAAGGTTCCTAAACCTGAAGAGGAACAAGAAAAGCTGCAATGGAGGAAGAAAGATATCAAAGCAAAGAAGTTATTAGTTGACTCCGTTAAAGACCACATTGTCCCTATCATCTCTAAGATGAAGACTGCAAGGGAGATGTTCAAGTCTTTGGAAGAAATGTATGAAATTAACAACACCAGCCGGGCTCTTGCGCTGAAGCAACAACTCCATCATGTGAAGATGTCAAAAGGAGAGACCGTGATTGCCTACTTCATGAGGATTGCAGATTTGAGAGATCAGCTCTCCACTATTGGTCATATGGTTGAAGATAAAGATTTGACAATGCTTGCACTCAACGGTTTGCCATTATCTTGGGAGTCCTATATTCAAGGAATTAGTGCAAGGTCTAAACTTCCGAAGTTTGATCGTTTGAGGGCTGACTGCATCCAAGAGGAATCAAGGTTGATGGCTAGAGGTGTTGGCCCAAGTTCTTCTAATCAAGAAATTCATGTTCTTGCAGCCCAAGCTTCGAAGAAGAAAGGAAAAGGTGGAAAGAAGGGACACTTCAAGAGGAATCGTGATAAAGGAAATGATAATGCTTCCCCTTCCAAGAAGAAGCGAGATTTGTCTAAAATTCAATGCTTTAGGTGTGACAAGTTTGGTCACTTTGCCAAACATTGCCCTGACAGACCTAAGCATCAAGCCTCCGTTGCAGATGTAGAGAATGTTTCTCCTCAGAAGGATGAATATTTGTTTTGTTCAGCCTTGTCAAGCAATGTTGCCACCGATACCAACACATGGTTGATTGACAGTGGGGCTTCTCGTCACATCACCGGATTCAAGGAGCACTTATCAAATTTGGTGAAGAAAGACTCTTTGGAACAAGTTATCATTGGAGATGATGCTAGCTACACCGTGAAAGGGATTGGGACCTCTACTCTCCATTTGGATTCAGGTATTACACTTCAGTTGAGCACTGTTCTTTATGTTCCGGGGATCAAGCGCAATCTCATCTCTATTTCAGCCCTAGAAGATAAAGGATATCAAATTGCCTTCTCAAAAGGAAAAGTTCTTGTATGGATGGAGAACTCTAGTTTCAAAGATGCTCGAGTTATTGGAGTGAGACATGAAAGTCTCTACAGGGTCTGCACTCGTCCTCTTCAAGCATTGGTTCATGATACTTCTCTATGTGATCTTTGGCATCGAAGATTGGCGCATCTACACTTTCGTGCTTTGCCTATTATGGAGAAGATGGTGACAGGTCTACCTAAGTTCGACAAGGAGCATGAAGGCACTTGCAAGGGTTGCGCTCTAGGTAAGAATGTAAAAGCCTCTTTTCATAGTAGTGAAAGTAGATCTAAGAGTATTTTAGATCTCATCCATTCAGATTTATGTGGTCCTATGTCTGTTCCATCTTCAAGTGGATTTTTGTATTATGTACTATTTATTGATGATCACTCTAGGAAAACTTGGATTTATTTCTTGAGGTCTAAAGAGTCTGAGGAAGTATTAGCTAGATTTAAGGAGTTTAAAGCCTTAGTAGAAAACCTTTCTGGTAAAAGAATTAAGGTCCTTAGATCTGACAATGGTGGTGAATACACCTCTAGCAGTTTTCTAGACTTTTGTACAGATGCAGGGATTAAGAGGGAGTTCTGTGTTCCCTATAATCCTCAGCAGAATGGTGTTGCAGAAAGAAAGAACAGGACAATCATGGAAGCAGCAAAGGCCATGATTCATGATCAAGATTTGCAGACTTTCTTATGGGCAGAAGCCTCCAGGACAGCTGTATATGTGCAGAACAGAAGTCCTCACAAGGTCTTGGAGAATATAACTCTGGAAGAAGCCTTCACAGGGAAGAAGCCTGAAGTCAGTCACTTAAGAATCTTTGGATGTCCTGTTTATATCCATGTTCCGAAGGAGAAGAGAACTAAGTTGGAACCTTCTGGCAAGAAGGGCATCTTTGTGGGCTACAACGAGACATCTAAAGCCTACAAAATTTACATTCCAGGACAAAAGTTAATCGAGATCAGTAGGGATGTTACTTTTGAGGAAGACATTGCATTTAGGAGATCCAAGGGCACTCACATGGAGATCAGTAACGAAGAGTCTCCTCAGGATATGGAAGTTGACCATGCTCCTGAGTTTCAGAGGGAGACTGTTGAACCAAAAGAAGATGTTGATCCTGTTGAACCCTTGGAGCCTACTGATGGGCCTACTGACATTGTCATTGGAAGAAAGAGACCTCTATGGGCTAGGCGTACTATGCAAGAGGCAGAAAGTTTTGCAGCCCCTAGAGGCACATTTAGAGAAAGTAAAAGGCCTCATAAGTTCTTCAATTATGTTGCCTTAATGAGTCAGATTATTGATTCAGAACCTTCATGTGTTGAAGAAGCATTCAGTCACCAGGTTTGGAGAGATGCAATGGCAGAGGAGTATCAATCAATTCTGAAGAATGATGTTTGGGATATTGTTCCTAGACCTAAGAGCAAATCAGTGGTATCTTCGAAATGGCTCTTCAAAATCAAGCATGCTGCAGATGGGAGCATTGAGAAGTACAAGGCAAGATTT